>ML682040.1:9780234-9913722 GCA_007922195.1 Podocnemis expansa | reverse complement strand
CAGGTACCGAAATAGCAAGTTCACAGTGTGAACTTGCTATTTTGATTCCCGCTTTTTCCCCTTATTTCAAATTAACATTTTGTTAATTCGAAATAAGATGTTCCGAAATAAGGGTTATTTTCTCTATACGGTTGTTTCGAAACAACCGTATCGAAATAACCCGCTGTGTGAGAACACAGCCAAGGAGAAATGGTTTCAAGCTGCAGCTGGGGTGGGTCAAGGATGGATATTAAGAAAACCATTCTCACTAGGAGGGTGGTGAAGCATTGGAACTGGTAGCCTAGAGAGGTGGTGGAATCTCCATCTTTAGAACATTTAAGGCCTGGTTAGACAAAACCCTGGCCGGGATGATTTGGTGGAAGTAGCCCTGTTTTTAGCAGGGAGTTGGACTAGATGACATCATGAGGTACCTTCCAGCTCTATTATTCTATGATTCCATGATTCACACCCTTAAAAATTCAAACAACTTTAGAAAACAAATATTAGCTTATTGATTAGAATATGCGTTCAAGTAAGTATATAGCATCTCACTGCACAATCATTTAACAAATCAGTCAGGGATAATCACTATCAGATAAAAATATAAGGTGCTTTCTAACCTTACATTACCATTCAGGATTACTCAGAACATATGGCTGTAAGATGATTTAGCAGCCAGTCTCTGTCTCTAGGCAGGGCACAATCCTTCTGGTAGATGGAAAATGTTCCAAGATGGAGTTTCTCTGGCAAAAAGCCCCTAACAGTTTCAAGTGTGTGTACTTGCTTTCAATCCCCCTCTTCCTGTGCTGAGGTGATCTTCTTTCAGTCAGAATAGGGGAGCTCAATTTACATTGTTTTTATCATGTACCTCTTCAACCTCTGTGCAGAGAAGAATCCCTAACTGTACGCCTCTCCCCCAACTCTGAGCCACATGAAGTACCTGGAAACATGTTTCACACCCGTACGCATACATGATGCTTCAGGTAACATGATACCATAACAATTAGGCAGAATCTGTTACAAATATTCAAAAGGGAACCTTACATGGCATATATTGCATCAAGCCATGTAATTACATGTCAGGAATGAACAGAGAAGTCTCACAGATCACACCCCAGGTGACATCACTTGACAGGTGGGGCTGCTGGACCACATGAACCAGATAGCAGCCTTTGGTGGGCTGTATTCTGACCTCTTTGTCCTGGGTTGGACTCCTCAGGAAGAAATCTGATTAGCAAGTCTGGAATCATGCTCAGTCTGTTGATAAAACAATAGGCTTAGGAAACTTGCTTTTTTTATAGATCAGGAATAATGCAATCAAGCACAGACCATTTAACAGTACGGTGGAAAGAACTTTTACTTGGCTAGCCACATGGCTCAGAATTACTACTGTTACTCAGGATTCTTTCAACCCAAAGCTCTAGTAAGTATCACTGTTGGTGAGATGGAACCAGGAATTAAATCAGTGGGGAAAAAATTGTCTGACTGATAGGTATCTGGCACAAACAGTACAATAAAATAATGTTGTCACTTAAAAGATGCACTTTATCCTAGTCTCAGGCATGCATCTACTACAGGTTAATAAAACTCACCAAAAATCAATAATTATCAAGTTCTGCTGTGGCTCTTGAGTAGTGCAATGACAGCCAGGGCCAGATCAAGGGCTTATGGTGCCCCAGGCTGGCTTTTGCTTTTGTGCCTGCTGGGGGGTGAGGGTGGGGAAGAGAACCTGGCCTCTGCTCTAGGCTGGCTTGCTGCACCCTCAGGGCAGGGAGCAGCCAGCTCAGGGAGGGGAGTGAGCCAGCCCAGAGGCTGGGCTCTGCTCTCTTGCCCCTTCCCTGGGCCAGCTGTTCTAACCTTGGGGCAGGGAGGGCCAGCCCAGAGGCCGGGAAAGAGAGTGGGGTCCACTCCATGGGTTGGTCCACTTGGTCCGTGGTGGCAGAGTGGCTGGTTCAAGGGAGGGGTGGGAGCATAGCATCCAGCTTCTGGGCTCATCCGCTCCACCCACAGTATGGCAGCACCACTAAACTGCAGCGCCTAGAGCTGGTGCCACATGGTATCATTGGTAGAGCTGGTCCTGATGACAGCTATCCAATTAACTCTTCTTTCAACTGATGTTGGGGACCCTAAACCATCCATGAAGATTCTGCCCACTCCACACTTTCTCTCCTTGTTTTTTGGGATAATGTAACAATAACGTGACTAGAAAGTCTTGTTAAGGAAACAACTTCAAAGATAAAGCATAAGGTTCCCCCAAACCATTAATTAGACATATATGTTTTTGAGGGTCTGCATGTCTTGAGGACCTTGACCAACACATCCTAATGGGAAGATATACGTAAGCTTCCTCTTTTTTTGAAACATGCACCTAAGCAATTCAAACAGAGATCCAGTCAGAAGGGACACAGGATTGGCTCCTTATTCAACCCCCTATCCTTCTGGCTTCTTACTTTGACATCCTAAAACCATTGCAGAGGCCTGTGAAGACCTACTGATTTAGCTACTTTTGGCAATAAGCATGGTAACCAGTAGTCTAATTATCAGTGGAGGTCCTGGCATTTTGCTGGTTTCACCAAAATCTCCCCATACACTATCACCCTTTGTCATCATTCCTGGAACTAATATGGTTGAGATTAGCATATCCTGAAATCACACCAGAATCTCTTCTTGTGCTGCTATACAAATAGACAGATTTCACAGTTATTGGTATTACCAGGTAGCTGGGATCTATTCTGTCCACGTCTTAATAACGAACACTTGGGACAAGTTTATGACATTTAGTTCAGTGAAGCTTTTTGGTAAATAAAAATTTTGCCAAAAAAATGTATGTGTGGTGTGACTCCAGAAGTATTTAAAAACTTAGGTAAGAATTCAAGGAATAGTTTCAACTGGGGAAAAGAATTGCCAAAATATTTTATTTCAATCCTTTTCAAATGCTTCGGTTTCTAATTTTTTAATGTTGTATTTTTAAAATGTGTTTCATTTCTGCTTCTTGTTTTGAAGTGGCATTTTGCATTCAGAACACATCAGTGGATTTGACATGAATGTTTTTCAATTTTTTTTTAATTTGACAAAAAACAAAATAAAACCTATCAGTTTCCTCTATTCACATGCCAGCACATGGATCGAATGTGACATTGTGCTTTTCCAGAGTGAGCCCCAGATGGAATTGTACAATCTTCACTTAATCTTTCAGGCCTATTTCTGGAGGTTAACCCAGCCTGTTCTATGGGTCTATGCAGAATGCATTGGATCCTGAGCGCAAATCGGCTGTTCTGGGGCAATTTTTGGCCAAAATGTTGCATGGAAAGAGTTGACCCTTGAACTCTGAGCATAGTGTTTGACATAATCATGGACCATGCATGGACAAATACGATCCCTGCACCAATCTAACCAAAGGCAAGGAGTGGGCATAAATTGGACCTTTGTTTTCAGTTCATTCTGCTCTTGTCCAGATTGCATAGGCTCAGAAGCTCTGTGGAAAATTAAACACCTGAAGATAGAAAGAGGGACCATTATGACACCAAAATCCTGTGTGAAACACATAGTTGTAGTCACTTGATAGAAAACATCAGATAATGGGTACTTTCACCATTTTGCCTTATAAAAAAATGGATTACTTCACTTCACATTGCTCCTGAACTACTTTGTCTTTCTAAGTAGGTTGTTACAGAAAGTAGAATTTTGAATCCAGTGTGTAAGAATGTATTTTTCAATAACAAAAAATGCATCACAGATGATTTCTTCTTTATTATAGTTATATTTTGTGAATTGCTGCTTTCAAAGGATTGTTTAATGATATTCAAGGTTTGTATGTGAACAAAATATTGAGGCCTGCTTAAGTTCAACAGACTGTCTGGAAGATCTAGAGCTTGTATTAATATTTTTATTGAGGTTCTTCAAAAAACTCATTATGGTTTCACACATGACTTTGTTTTTATGGACCAAATTTTTCACAGTGATGCATACTTCCCATGAAATTCTGAACACCCTGAGCCCCCATAGCATTAGTAATCAGTCAGAGAACATCCCCAATTTCCAGCTGCTAGTGGTTAGAAGCCATTCTTCTAACACATAAAACATTAAGTACTTTTAAAGTTTGAGTTTAATCAACTAACCATTGACCCCATGCATTCTATCTAGACCAGGTGAACCCTATAGTGTCAATTTATTTAAACTCTTATTCTCCATTTCTTGATTTCTTTAGACTAAGACTGGATCTCTTTCTGGAATATATAATTTAGTCAAATGTAAATTACTGGGCTGAACATAAGGGTAAATTTAATTCCTGCAGTTATACAGAAGATTAGACTACATGGCCTAATGGTCCCTTCTGACCCTGAACTGACTATTCTTCTTTCTCATTATACATTGCCTGAAGATTTGTAGACTCTGAGCATTTCTTAGTATAATGTCTCATGAGCCCTTGGACCCGTTTTCTAGACATGGTGAACAAATATTTTCTGAATCATAGATGTCATGTACTAGGTTTCATAGAATGGGGGTGAAGAGCAATATTGGGATTATAATGGAAACTTGGGTGCTCCCCTTAATTAAGGGAGCTGCCACCTTGCAATAATTCCAAATGGAATGGAATAGAAACAAGCCTCAAATCTGGTTCAGTGAGCTGATGGCAGGGGAGCCTGTAGAAAAGCTAGCTTCACAGTTCATTAGCTAGTTTCATTAACCTAGAGGAATCTATATCGTCATTCACTGTCTGTATGGAAGAGCCACATTTTTATTTTGTTCACTTTTCTGATTAAACACATGCTGCAAATCAAGAGTGGATAAAAAGAACCACTGAAGATAGAAAAGTGGTGTGAAAAATGTATTAAATGAAGATAGATTACTGAGCTTTAAGGAAGGCAGAATAAAAGTAAATGGCCTTTCATATGCAATGTATCTAGAATTTAATTCACAATGCTGCTACCATAAAAGGGTTTCTGTAATACCATACTGCTGCAGGAAAAAGTCTTCATCTTTCTATGCAGCTAAATCTTGGATTCAACTTGCTGCCACAACACTAATTGGAGCTAATGGGAGCTTTACTTGTGGGAAAAATACAGGATGGGCAAAAGGCATCTGGTGTTTCTTGGTAACTGATCTAAATCAACTGTAATGTTGGGTATCCCCAAAGAAAACAAGTGGAGCCTGTCACATCAAACTGCTGGGGCAGAAAGAGGTTTGCACCCTGATCAGCTGTTTCTGTCTCAGCTATCAGCCTTGAGCTCTGAGGTGGGCAAGTTGTTAAGTACAGTTCTGAAGATTATACTGTGTTTTGTCTTGAACCTGTATGGACTTTCAGCTAAAGAACATTTAGCATTGATTCACCTTCAACCACTGATAACGTTGGCCCATGAACAGGGCCGGCTCGACCCAAAAGAAAATGAGGCCCTGGCTCAGGGCATCATTTGCCTAGGGGCAGCCATGGTGCCATGCCAGGGGCAGAGTAGGCTGGCTCACGGCTTGGGCTCTGCTCTCTTGCCCTGCCTATGGGCTGCCCTGCCCCGTCCCCAGGGCAGAACAGGTGTCCCAGTGGAGAGGGAGGGGTGAGCCAGGCCAGAAGCTGCATTCTGTCCCCTTCCATGCCCTGAAGAGGTGCGGGAGGGTACAAAATCAAAACCCAGCTCAGGGCACCAAAGCCCCTTGAGCTGGCCCTGCCCATGCACCTTCTAAGACTAGACTAGAGGTCTTGCTCTGTCCCATTTGGATTTGAGGGAGCGGTGGCTTCCCAGGGCACTGTGGAACTCCTGAGGGCTGCCTATTTGGGTGAAGATTTTTTCATCAGTCCAAAATCCTCAGTTGCTCAAAAGTGATTCTCCTGGGGATTAAAATAGCCCAGTGCTCATTTACATGAAGGCCCTATATGCTCCTCTGTCAGTGTTATAAAAGCTTTAAACAAGATAGCAATAGATTTGCACTTCCAGAGCATTGTAGAGGTCTCAATGTAAATGAAAACCAGTTGTAAAAGTGCCCTGTTATTCCACAGTTTCCAAACTGAAGATGTAAGAAATATACACTGAAGTGGGATGCAATAATAATGACTATAAAAATCCATACCTCAAGTGACTAATTGTAAATTCTGAGCCAGCAGAAAAAAAAATTGTTAGGCCATTAAATGTCTTTTTGTATAAAGCAGTTGTCATTAAAACAGAGTTAATCGAAACTGAATTATTGTAGATATTGCTGAAGTCCTGGGCATCGAGAACAAAAATTGCTGTGTAGTACTACAGAGAATGCATTGTAAAATTTTAATGGGTGCGTACTATATACCCTGTGATTGCACCATAGATAATTTACCAAAGCACTTCCCCTGCAGTTATTTTATTTTATTTTACTTTATTTTACTTTAAGGGGGAGATGACAACCACATACACAGTTAAGCAATTGGGGCAGCTATCAGTTTAGTTATGCAAATTTGATACCATTATATGCAAATATTCAATATACTATACTATACTATAATGTACATGAACATAATATACAGTATAATATGCAAATATGCAAATTTGATACAAGTATCTTAGGCTTAAACAGAGATTTGAACTGGCTTGCTCATTACAATAAGTGACTTTCCCCTAACTCTGCCTCCCCAGCTTCCATTACAGGGATCAGTAACCTCCAGCACATGTGCCAAGAGTGACATGCTAACCAGTTTAGAGCAGCCCAGGGTGCTATCTGGGGTGCCACTGAGTGCCATTTCTGCCACCAGCCCAGGGGAGTGAGAGTGGCGCTACTCTCAGTGGCTATGTCTATACTACAAAAGCTAAGTCAACTTAATAAAATCTACTTAAAGTTGACTTTATTAAGTTGACTTAGTGAGTCCACCCTTCTCTTTAGTCGACTTAACAAAGTTGGTTAAGTCAACTTAAGAAAGTGTCCTAATAAAATATGTGTTAGCTTAAGTCAAAGTTACTAAGTTGACTTAAGCAGACACATGTTATTATATAGGGCTTGTTAAATCAATTTTGATGGCCACATTGCATTAAGGCAACTTAATAAAGTTGCCTTAATGCCTAAGTCGACTTAAAGACTGAGAGTTATTAAGTTGACTTAAAGAAGCCCTTCAGTCGACTTAATGAACTCCAGATGTGGTAAGGACTTTGCTTAAGTTGACTTAAGCCTTCTTAAGTTGGCTTAAGCCCATAGTGTAGCCATTCCCAGTGGTGCCTCCTTAGCCCACCCATCCCTGAAAGCAGCACAGTTCTCAGGGGCAGAGGCCTGTGTGAAGGTACTGCTCACAGCAGTATCGGTCTCAATGGCACCTCCGCTGACCATCCCCTGGCACTGTTGGCAGTGGGGGACGGTCATGAGAGACACTGCTGAGAGTAGTGCTACAATCTCTAGTGGCTCCAAACAGGCGTCTGCCCCTGAGAACGGCACTGTTTTCTGAAGTGGGTGGGGGGTGAGAAAACCTGCCACTGAGGGTAAACTCCATGGTGCCTCACCTTCAGCACCCCCAGCTGCTACTGCTACAGAATTTGCTCCTGGCTGCAGGTTCTCTCAGTGGAGGGGCCATCAGTACTGGGGAAGGGTCAGGAGGAGGGGCTGGCATGGGGGTTAGGCACCCTGTTCTAATATCTTGTTCCACACTGTTTGAATTTAACCAACTGCTTTGATTTGCTGAAACAGTCTAACCTGATCCAACGACTTACACTTCCCTACATTTATTTTCCTCCCATTCTGTAAGTTCCCCATCTTCAAATGTCTGATGAAGTGGGATTTTCTCCCACAAAAGCTCATTCATTAAATAAAGGTGTTAAATCTTAAAAGTGCCACAGGACTTTTTGTTTTGTTGAATTAAACTAACATGGGTACTCTTCTGGAACTTGTCGACTGGTTCAGCGTGTAAAGACTCATACAATCTTTTCTTCATTTAGACTTGCATGAGTTCTTAGCAGCTGCATTCTTCTCATTGTGGAGATAAGCTGTTGGAGAAGATCCTAAAACTCAAGTGCAACTCAGTACTTTCACTTTGTGTATGTATTAGCACCTGAGAAACTAAGTTCCAGCCATAAACCAAGCTTAACTCAAAAGGTACATGAATGTAGAAAACCTTTGAGATTAGTCTGGGTGGGTGAATGTCAAAAGTGTGATTTCAGTTTTTTATGTCATTAAAAATTTAAGCATCAAAGCAGAATCCATGGATTTTGGTTTATCATATGTCTCTGCAATTGTATCCTATGACCAATAGTCACTTACTAATACCATGTAATCTGTGTGTAATATTTCTTATTTCAAATAGTGCACTTTTAGTATATCCCTCAATAGGCTTTGACTTTCTGGGTCAGGGATTTATCCACTTTAATTCCGTCATGCTTAAGATCAATATTAACAGTTCAATACTGACTCCTTCCAAGTCTCTCAGGTTTTTCAAAATTGATTTCCTTAAAAATCTGAATGTGCTTTGAAATTATTCTCCCAAAGAAAGCATTGAGGAGGTCTGTGAGTCCTTCATTCCAAACCCTGATTCCTGCTTTTTTGTTTTGATCATTCCTTAGCATACTACTTCCTTTTCTACTAGCCTGATTTATTTTTTACATATGCAAAAAAGAAATCTGCTTCAATAGCAGCAGAGTTCCCACATCTTACTGATTTCCTACAGCACTTTTACACCAAAACAATTTATTAAACAAAACAAGTAGTCTCCACAGACAGTCTCTGCAACCACAGTGGAGGCTTTTAGCAAAAACAGAATCCTATCTCCAGATCACCTGCAAGCCTGACCGCTACCCTAGTCAGAGTGACATGGAAACTAGGCTCCCTATCAGGAAGAGAATAAGTAGATAGTAGAGAATTATAGTCTTATATTAGGCAGCTGACATTTAGTTTTGAAGAGTTACATGGATAATGAAGTGACTTGCAAAGGAATCAATCCTCTTTTTTTTGTTGTTGTTAATTTAAAGAATTTTTAAAACAAAACTAACCACACTGTCAACTCCAAAGTAAAAAATGCCTGTAATCTGGGTCTTAGGGCATGTGGATATTGAGGTATATGCATTTTCAGTTCTCAAAACAGTATTCAGTCATTGGTAGCTACAATCTAGGCTTCTTCCATTTGAATTCCTTGAGCACTGGAACTCCTAAAAGATGGTATCAAGAAAATCCTAAATAGTTTAGCATGATAGGCTGTTGCATGCATGCATTATAGGACAGAGGAGGTTGGTCCAGTGCTGAAGGTCCTTAAGAGTCCCATATCATATTCCTTATTCCACCATAGACTTGGGTGTTTTTAAGTATATCCCTTTGCCTCTGCTTCCATTTCCCATCAAGAGGCTGAGCTAGTCTAGTTCAGCAAAACAAGCAAGGAGTCTTGTGGCACTTTTAAAGACTGACACATTTATTTATTGCATGAGCTTTTGTGGGAGAAATATGATGAAGTGGAATCTCTCCCACAAAAATGCATGTGATAAACTTGTTAGTTTTTTAAAAGTGCCACGGTAATCCTTGTTTGTTTCGCATTGAGTCTGTGTCACACAGACAAAACGTTATAAAAGAACAAACCACTTACAGGGTTAATATACAGAGCAGCTGGATAACCTGGTACAGAGTACAGGTCGTTGACAAGCACTGCGTTATGGTAAGAATTGAAAGTACAAGTACATAACCTGCAGTATCCTGAATAAAGAGAGTCAAGTGTCCAGGGGTTTCAAGTACAAGTGTTAAGGAATTCGAAAACATCACTTTTACAGAAGTTATGCAGAGGGTATACAAGGTGTGTGGAATGGCATACTGCCATGACGGGAGGGTCATATAGGCAGATAAGATGCTGTTAAGTTGTCTGGAGTAACTCATGACTCCTGCCAACTTAGAGTCATAGAATCATAGGGTTCGAAGGGACCTCACAGGTCATCTAGTCCAACCCCCTGCCAGAGGCAGGACCACTCCCACTAAACCATCCCAGTCATGATTTTGTCCAGCCGGGCCTTAAACACCTCTAAAGATGAAGACTCCACCACCTCCCTTGGCAGCTCATTCCAAGGCTTCACCGCTCTCCTAGTAAAAAAGATTTTTCTCATATCCAGCCTCGACCTCCCTCACCGCAACTTGAGACCATTGCTCCTCGTTCTGTCCTCTGTTATTACCGAGAACAGTCGAGCTCCCTCTTCCTTAGAGCATCCCTTCAAGTAGTTGAAGGTTGCTATCAAATCCCCCCTCAATCTTCTCTTCTGCAGACTAAATAAGCCTAATGCTTTCAGTCTTTTCACATAGGGCTTGTGCTCCAGCCCTTTAATCATTTTGGTTGCCTTCCTCTGAACTCTCTCTAGCATGTCCGTGTCCTTTTTGTAGTGGGGAGCCGAAAATTGAACACAATATTCTAGATGTGGCCTCACCAGTGCAGAATAGAGGGGAATGATCACATCCCTTGATCTGCTGGTAACACTTCTTTTGATGCAGCCCAGTATGCCACTGGCCTTTTTGGCAGCAAGAGCACACTGCTGACTCATATCTAGCTTCCCATCCACCATGACCCCCAGGTCCTTTTCTACACTGCTGCTACTTAGCTGAATGTTTCCCAGCCTGTAGCGGTGCATGGGGATTTTTCGTCCCATGTGCAGGATTTTACACTTGTCCTTATTGAACCTCATAAGATTTCTATTGGCCCACTGTTCCAATTTATCTAGGTCTCCCTGAATCCTGTCCTTGCCCTCCAACATGTCTACTGGTCCCCCCAGCTTGGTGTCATGAGCAGACTTACTGAGAGTGCAGTCTACTCCATCATCCAGATCATTGATGAAAATGTTGAACAGAACCGGCCCCAGGACCGACCCCTGGGGCACACCACTCGTGACTGGTTGCCAGCTAGACATGGAACCATTGATTCCTACACGCTGAAACCGTTGATCTAGCCAGTTTTCTATCCACCTTATAGTCCACCTATCCAACCCATACTTCCTTTATTTGCCAATGAGAATGCTGTGGGAAACTATCAAAAGCCTTGCTAAAATCAAGGTATATCACATCAACGGTTCTTCCTGCATCCAGAAAACCAGTCATCTGATCATAGAAGGAGATGAGATTGGTTAGGCATGATTTACCCTTGGTAAATCCATGCTGACTGTTCCTGATCACTTTATTTCCCTCTAAGTGTTTGAGGATGGATTCTTTGAGAATCTGCTCCATAATTTTTCCAGGGATTGAGGTGAGGCTCACTGGTCTATAATTCCCCTGATCCTCCTTTTTCCCTTTCTTGAAAATAGGCACTACATTTGCTTTTTTCCAATCCTCTGGCACCTCCCCCATTCTCCATGAGTTTTGAAAGATAACGGCCAGCGGTGCTGCTATCTCATTGGCCAATTCCCTCAGCACCCTTGGATGCAGTTCGTCCGGCCCCATGGACTTGTGCACATCCAGCTTCTTTAAGCAGTCCCTAACCTGACCTTCTGTCACCAAGGGCCTCTCTTCTTCTCTCCCATCTGCCACACCAATGGTAGTGGGCTGGGAGCTGACCCTGCCTGTGAAGACTGAAGCAAAAAATGCATTGAGCACTTCAGCTTTTTCCTCATCCTCTGTCACAAGGATGCCTGCCCTATTCAGCAAGGGACCTACACCATCCCTGATCTTCTTCTTGTTATTAACATACTTGTAGAACCCCTTCTTGTTATCCTTTACATCTCACACTAGCCACAGCTCCATTTGTCCTTTGGCCTTTCTGATTTTATCCCTGCAGTCCCTAGCAATATCTTTATATGCCTCCTTGGTCATCTGACCAAGCTTCCACTTCCTGTAAGCTTTCTTTTTATGTTTAAGCTCAGAGCAGAGTTCTCTGCTAAGCCATTCTGGCTGCCTTCAGGACAGACTGTTCTTTGTTGCTATACCATACTTCATTTGCCTTCAGTGGGGCATTCTCATGTACAGGATGAACATTTTTCCCTTAATTAATGCTGCTTTTCCTGAGTTACGCAATTGCAGAGGCTTATGATGCAAGGACCTTATACAAACCCATCCAGGGGCTATAGAGTTTATAAATAAGATCTACACATATGCTTTCCTGAAAGCATTAAAAAAAAAAAAAAAAAAAAAAAAACCCTAAAAGCCATCATAAGAACATAACACAAAACTTGTTTTGATCATGTTAACTCACGAGAAAGAGCAGCTTCCAGCTATGCATGTGTAAGTATTCAGTGAGGTCTAGGTCTTTGGTGTCAGTTGGCACCTGGTCTTCCAGTGTCACAGGCGCCATTTTTGCACAGCTCACCTTTTGAGTAGGCAGAACATCAGTTGTGCATTTCTGAATGCAAAGACTGCTGTGTCCTCGTTTTGCTTGGTGGTGTATTGTGATCCAATGCCAGTCGGGGCATGAGGTGAAATTCTGACACATCTATGTAATGTCCACCTGGCCTGACCCACTCCATTGTAGGGTATACACTTCACCATACAAAGGGCAGCAGTAGTAGGTAATGCTTCTGAGAAACTGAGGCAGAAAGTCTCCTAATATCACTTCTTTGAGTGTTTCCCCTTATTGTGGCAGGTGCCTATCTAGCACAGTAGAACCCAGGAATGGATTTAGTATATGCACCACAGAAAATACAGTGTTTTACACCTTAACAAGACTTTCACTACTGGTTATTTACCCAGCAAGATTTGCTTTGCAAAAATGTAATCCATTCTTGCTCTTGTTACTGGGCTTGTAAAAGCAGAAAGGAGGAAGTATAGTAAAAATAATAGTTGCTTTTGATTAAGAAACCATATAATATGTTGCAAGATTCAGAAAAAGTATTTGAGAAAATGCAGGTACATATTGTCGAGTGGTATTGTCTATTATTACTTTCTTGTGTCTTCCTCACTCCTGTGCTGTTTGTTTCATCCTATGTCTCTTGCCTTAACTTAACTCTGTTTTTGTACAGCACCTGGCACAGTGGAACCCTGATCCATGACTGAGGCTTCTGGATGCTGCAGTAATACAATTAAATACTACCAGAAGTATATTCATATATTTGCATCATGCAGCTATTGTGTTGTGCAACTTGCAGATTTAGTGCAAATTACAGTCTTATCACAATGATCTCTTTCAGCAGTTCTTCACTGATGGACATTATTGAAGTGTTTTTGAATTTGCAATCACCAACAGGGTAGTGAATCCAGAAGAAACAAATAACACTGAAATTACAATGATCCTATTATATAAACTCAGAATTAAGGTCCAAAACCCCCAAATTTCCTAATCTGACTCATCTACATTACAAGCCACCAACATCATTTGACACTCACATGCTGAACCCAACAACTAACATTAAACCACAGTATTGCAGCCTTTAAAGGCTAAACTAGTATAGGCTAAGGACGAGGAGCAAAAAGGACTTCCAGACATGATGAAATAAAATATTTCTAGGCTTTTAAATCAGAGGTTGAGGTAACAATAATAGTTGCACTTACATGGTGTTTTTCATCTATGAGCTAATTAATCCTTACAAATCCCAAGGGGAAGTATTCTTATTTTTAGGGCAGTCAGGAGATTTTTTTTTTTAAATTTAATCATGATGAATCATAAGATTTAAAAAAAAAATGTTGTGCTTAATTGCCATTTTAATCACACTATTAAATAACTATACTGTGACTGTATCCAGTATCCAGTTTGGTATGCTGCTGTGACCCCTAGATCTCCACTACTACTGATCCCTGACTTACCCCACTTTGCCATGTAACTATTCACTCCTAAGTTAGTCCATATCAGCCTCCTGCATGTAATTGGTCCCAGACCGTGTGTGTGCATCTTCTGGCTCCTTAGGCAATGTCCCCAAGTGAGCACCCCTACCCCCAGATACCATGCCAGGAACTTCTGTCCCACAGAGATTGGGTCACTCCCCCTATCACCTTGAGCTCATGTTCATCCATTTAACACAAAAATGGATGTACCCAGCCTCCCTCTTTCACACCTTCTAAATCCACACAGTCTTAGCTAAAACAACTAGTAGTTTATTGATTAGAATATGATTTTAAGTGAGTATATAGCAAATCAATGCACAATCACTTAGTAAGGCCATCAGGAGAAGCCACAATCAAGTAAAAGATATAAAATCATGCTAACCTAACAAAACTACTATAATTACACTCATCTCACCACCTGAGTTTGAAAGTGATGGTTTGCAGCCATCCCTGCCTATTTCTAGACAGGCCTAATTCTTCTTGTAGATGCTTTAAGATGGAGAGTCTCTGGCAAAAAGCCTGGAGTGGCTCGAAGCACGTGTCTTTGTTTTCAGTCTCTTCTCAGTCCCTCTCCCCCTCCTGGGCAGAGGTGATCCCTTTGCCCAGTCTGAGCCTGGGACCTCAATTTATAATATCTTTGTTACCACCTTGAGGTACTAGTTTGCATCTTTGGCTTTTTACATGCTGCTGGCAGACAGTTCTGTTTGTCCTCCTCCTCCTTGAGCCATGTAATCTGCTTCACATGTGTGTACATAAATGATGCTGCAGGAAGTGTGTACTATGATATTATGACATGGTATTCAAAAGGGAACCTCCCATGGCATAACTGGCATCAAACCATACATTTACATTGCAAAGTAAACAGGAAAGTTCCATAGACAACAATCTAGGTGGGTGCATGGATGTGCATCCCATAACAAATCCCAATTATTTAAATATTTTGGATGCTTTTTACATTTTCACAATATATTGATTTCAGTTATAACACAGAATACAAATTTCACAGTGCTCATTTTATTTTATAACAAAAATTTACACTATACAAAGAAAACAGTATTTTTCAACTCGCCATCTACAAGTACTGTAGTGCAATTTTGTTGTGAAAGTGCAGTTTACAAACGGAGAATTATCTTTCGTTACCTAACTGCACTCAGACAAAACAATGTGAACTGCAGAGCCTACAAGCCCACTCAATCTTACTTCTTCCTTAGCAAATCATTAAGACAAACATTTGTTTATATTTATGAGAGATAAAGCTGCCCACTTCTTATTTACAATGTCACCTGAAAGTGAGACAAGACTTTCACATGGTATTGTTGTAGCTCATGTTACAAGGTGTTTATGTGCCAGTTATGCTAAACATGCATATACCCCTTCATGCTTTGATTAATTGATAGCTCTTCTTATTACTCCTGTTTGTTCAGGTCATGGCGCTGAGGCAGATGATTCATGGCTTGCCAAGACTATAGAGGGAGCTGAGGTCAAAATCAGGACTGTGGATGAATAATAGTGTTTGGGTTTGTTTTTTTTTAGTGTGTGCAGGGCACCACCCAAAATACATAATTTTAAATATTGAAAGCATGTTGAATACATCATTAGATTGATATTACTTCCTAAGTGATCCTTCTTCCTTCTCCAGTGCCCCATTCCATGACCCTCTCTCTCTATGATGTAATGCATCAGGCTAATACGCACCAGAAAGGCTGAATATTACTGAGCTACCATGTTAAAAAGGTCCATAGTCGAGCATTATGACGTTGCTAAGAGAAGGAAAGGACTCTCAGCAGCTCTTGATTTATTGGGCCTCTGCCTCTTCATTCAGTTAATAATCCCACAGGAGCTATAACAGATCTACAACCAGGTTGACTAACGGTGCAGATGCAATAGAGTGTGTGGTTTGTTCCAGATCATGCCTATAAGGATTATTATTTGTTACAGCAAGATATGGAGGTTTCACCTGAGATCTGGGTCCCATTTTGCCAGACCCTATTCATCTACATAGCTAGTGAAACTTCTTGCCTCAGTTTCCTTACAAGCTAAATGGACAGGAGAGATGAATGGTGGGAGCAAGGAAGTATTGTTATTCCCAGATATGGATTGGGAACTGAGGCTTTATCTCAATTGCAGGTATGAACTACAAGCCATCTCTCAAGGAAAGACATAATACAAGAAAATAATCCTTAAAAGAAAATGTGGCTGTATTGGAAGATTTGAAAGTCTTTGACCCTTCTACTTTCAAACAGCAACTGGAGAGAGAGAAAGAGAGAGAGAGAGAGATATTTTCTGGACTAGTGGTATCGAAAAAGAGACTCCTTTCCTCCACCAAGATGAGCATATACTACCTGAGAGAGAAGAGTTAAGGGAGGGAAAGCGTTAGTGCCAAATGACAGGTAGGGGAGTTATTTTGCTCCTCAGCTGGAAATATCTGGTGTGGCTGTGGGCCTAAGGAAATCAGTGGGACCCCCATGTCTCATTTTTGAAGGACACAACATATTTATATAATTATATTTGAATTCCAGACACATCTCTTTTGAATGAGAAATAAAAGCACTTACAAGGAGCATTCTTTTAAAAAACTATATAATATATTTTTAAGTTATAGCATAGCTAGGCTTATTCTCATTCTTTGATAGGCAAATAAATAATGGATACAAGCAAAATGTTATCTAGGATTCAAGGATCATACATGAAATGGCAAAGAATGTCTTTAATGAGGCAAGAAACCCTCATAAGTTACTTCCATTGAAGCTGAATGCAAGCTTGAATGCCTTTCATTATCTATATATGATTTTGACAATCTTACTTTCAGGGAGAGGATACAAAAAGCCTGCCTTTACAAGCTAGCTTAGACTTTTCTCATAATTTCTTTAAATCCCTTGTACCTTTGTTTATCTAGTTCATCTTTCTGAGCTCAAGATGGTTCTCATCACTGTAGTGTTTTAGCACCTAATATATGATCTAATGTAAACAATATTTTTTTAACTTCAGTTTTCAACCCCTAAAATTTTGCTTACAAGTTCAGTATGCTTGTATCCATGGCAACAGGAAGATATGCATATACTGTCTCAAATCTGGCCACATTAGAAAACGAAGCTGTTGAATTCATAAGTTCTTCACATGTCAACTTCACTGTGTTTCAGATGTTGACTATCAACAACAAATCAAATATGTAATGAATTTGTTCATCACTAGTTGCTGTATCACTGCTCTACTTAGCAAGCAGAATATTTCTATGACTCAAGTCTCTCCTTCA
Organism: Podocnemis expansa; assembly: GCA_007922195.1. NCBI lineage: Eukaryota > Metazoa > Chordata > Testudines > Podocnemididae > Podocnemis > Podocnemis expansa. The sequence goes on along the minus strand of ML682040.1, from coordinate 9,896,843 downwards.
AAAGGAAAATCAAAGTGCTGCATCTTGATTTATTAAGTGCTAATGCATTGCTAATAAGGAAACTTAACTTTCCTAATGAAATATATTTAACAATTATGAAGAATGCTTTAAAGTGCTCTCAGCTTAATGAGTTTGTTTTCTTCTTTCTTTTTTACCACAGTTGGAATTTAATAACTGGAGACTGGCATGAACAAAATCTTGAAATCAAAACAGCCACAAGCTCTGGAGGGACATTTGAGATCCAAACATGGATCCAAATCCAGATTTTACGGCTATGCTCATATGCTGAATTCACAAGGGGAGCTATGGGCACTTGGTACCTCTAGAAATCAGGCCACTTTAATCGTGGATACTTAAAATTCAGCGCTTAACTATCTATTTACCTAAAACATGAGGAGCTATCTCTTAAAGATTCATCAGTCTAGTCCTTTATCTAAGGATTAGAAAAAGCTCCCAATCCACAGTTCTGGGGTGCCTGAGTCTCTGCAAACCAATATTTCTGATCTTTTTAAGGTTAAGCAAAATCCCAACCAATTGAGAGACTTTCTGTATACTGTACCTCCTAAGAAAAGACAACCCATTTCCATTTTGCAGGATGCTTTTACTGGACTAGTATAAGGAAAGCAGAACATTATTTTTCTTCTTAAGATTTATGGAGCCTAAGGACTGAAGGGTCCATTGTGTTCGCATAGTTTGACCTTCCGAAAACATATGCCATTAATGCTCCTTAAAATCTCTAGAGCATGAGATACAATTTTGATTTAAAAATGGTCAGTAATGGAGAATGTGCCACAATCCTTGGTAAATTGCTCCAATGGTTAATTACTTTCACCATTAAAAACAAACACCTTATTTCAGTCTGAATCTGTCTAGCTTCACCTTCCAGTCACTGGATCATTTTATACCTTTTTTCTTCTCTACAGCCTAATGTGTTGGCTCCAAGTTGCTTTCACAGCCTCATGTTAATGCTATATGCAAATTGATATCACAGTGTGTATTTTATATGTGAATCAAGGCAGACAGGTTTATTAGATACCTCCTTTAACTTCAGTGCCCTCACTGGCACTGTGCATAAGGGGCTTGAGCCCTGAGTCCCAGCACCAGTGCCCTGCATCCGCCACCGGGCCACCCGTGGTGGCAGCTGTCCTCTCTGGCCCTGTCCCCAGCTGGGGATCTGCGGCTGGGCTGCCCACAGCAAAAGCCCGATCTGGACCTGCCTGGGACCTGGGCAGGCTCAGGTCCAAGCCCTGAATCAGGAGAGAGGGGTGGGTGGTGCCCAGGCCCCAGGTCTTTTTCTGGGCCTGTGCCACTCCTGCTTAACCTTCTCTTGATAAATACTATGAAACTAAATTTTGGGTGTGATGATTTTATCAGGCCTTTCCCCCTGACCTCCTTGTAATTAGCATTAATGGTTCTTAGGGACACACCTTGCCAACTTTATACTGTTCCTCCCCAACCCTTGAAATACATGCTGGGAAGCTTTGCGGGACTTTCTTCCCCATAGACACATTAAGGCCTGTTCTTGTTTGAGATGGGGCAACGCAGACCCTTGTTAAAAGTAATCCTTATATAGCTACTATAACATTGAGCCAAAATTGCAGTTTCCCCTGCTGGCCCAGCAACAATTAGTAACCTTTATTTTCAGAGTCTTTGTTATGATCAAACAGTGATAGCACACATGAAAGGAGTAAATGAAAATAGCAAGTTAATTTCAGCTTCATTAATCTGAAAAAAAGTCAATCCTATCCCTGAAAGAAACATTCACATTCCTTGAAGATCTTATTAGCACAAGACAGAAAAGCAAAAAGAAAACAAGAAAACAAACACAAAATCTATAGACTGTCAATATTCTGTATAAATATGTATGATTGGGTTTGTTTATAAACAAATACAAATTGATTTTAAAAATGAAGACCAATTTAGTCCAACATTGCAAAAATTTTGCTTCGTCGAGTGTAAGGGGAAAAATGTAAGAAAACACACACCCTGCAATATAACATAAATTTATTTAGGTAATGACTGCTTCTATCCCCGATTCTATTTTAATAACCAGTGGTAACAATTCTTAGAAAGGTTTTAATGTCCCAGAGTTGATACTGAGAGTAGAGGAAAATGGAAAAGAGTGGAGTGAATCTGTGATTGAGATATCCATATCTCCACAGACAGTATATGACTTGCAGCTGCACTGTGCCTAATGAATTCCAGGGTTGCTGCTTTAAATTTACTTCCATCCTGTTATCAATAACGCTTGCTGTTTGAGGTAATGTCCTGGGTTGTCCAAAGGTAAGATAGTTTCTCAATCCAGTGAAGCCTCTTTCACAGTGTAATGAAGTTGGAAAGAGTCATTTTTGGAAGTTATTCATTCTGATGCCAGGGAAAGGAAAAGGAGGTGTACACATTGCAATTTTTTTTCAATTTTCACAAGCATTTTAGATGGTGCTTACTTTCAGTTGAAAAGAGACAGATAGATTTTGAACTTTTCATTATTAATGCTGTTTCTCTTCTAACAAGTATATATTCTTCCGTTCTCTGTCTTCTTGTCCTGTTTTTTCTTTCACTTCCTTACCACTGTTATTCTTCCTTGTGCATTTGTGTTAGAAAGTCTTTTTTTTTCCTAAACTTATAATGTGTACCTTTAAAAACAAACCAAAGCTGACACTGTCAGAAAAGGTCTCTGATAAAGGGTATATTTTGGGGGGAATTCCATTCTGATGAACCTCAATTTCAGAGGTGCTGAGCATTTGAAGCTCCTGGAGTGGGAAGTATAAATCTAGAAAATCAGGTGAAATCTATCTTGCATTCAGCCTGAGATTTGCAAGAATGATTAGTGTTTTTGGCAGCCTCCATATCTGGGTATCAAACTGAGAGTTATTAAATGACCCTGAATTTCAGAAAGTGCTGAGCACCAACCTCTGAAAGTGAAGACTCTTCAGAGTTTCTTATGCTGGTCAACCAAGATCATTAATTATTTTTAAAAATCATGGTTTGAGCTCCCAGAAAATGGAGCACTCGGTGTCAGAACTACTTTTGAAAATGTTTGGCTTTAACACTGAGCTGAAGGTCCTATGTCCACTGATCAAGAAGGAGTATTAGGGTATTTGCACTTGAAAAAAGAGCATAGGAGTGTGGTACAGTGCAGCCCTCCCAAGGCATCCTGCTCAGAGGGCAGCCACTCCACTTTGTGATTCTACCTCACAACTCTGCAGGGCAGAAGAGTTACAAAGGCTCATCCCTCAAGTGGGGCAGGGCAGGCACACGAGAGTCTGTACCTCAAGCCTTCGTGCTGTCTCAAGACCCAGGAAGAAAAAGGAATTCCTTGCAGTTGGGATACTGGAAAAGAGGCTGGCTAAGCCTGGGTGGTTAGAAGAGGCAGAAGGGTGGGGGGCATAGGCCCACTCAACACCACTGAATCCCAGCCAAGGCCCCTACTAGTGGCCGCATGGTCAGCCATTGGGTCAGCAGGGCTCTGGCCACAACATGTTGACCCTGTGGTTTCAAACCCTGATGGACAATTGTCCACTGTCCCTACGCTGGTTCCTCCCACTCTAGGCCCAGGTATGCATAGCCTTGGAATGTCTTCTGCATCACCAGGGTACACAGCTAGCAGCAGGCCAGCCAGGCCCTCACTGTCAACCAGTGGTAGGTCTGGCAGGTCTCTGTGTTCTTCTGTGGGGGGCAACTCTTCAAGGTCACAAGACCCTTCAGCAGGGGTCAGTCCTTTGAGGTCATTACGTCCTTCAGGAGAGGGCAGCTCTTCCAGGTCGTTGGGTCCTTTGGCAGATGGTAACTCCTCAAGGTCTTCCCCCACTGGTTGCTTCAGGGGCTCCCCCAATGTTTCCTCTGCAGGAAAGTATAGCAAGTCCTGCAGGGCCAGGGTTTCCCAGGGGTTCAGGAGACCAACCTTGGGGCTATAAGTGCTCAGCAGTCACAGGCTTTGGCAGCACCCCCAGGGACATCTAGCTCCCTCAGTGGCACCCTCATCACTGAATCCTCCAGTCCGCTCTTTATACTTCCTCTTCCTCCCTTAGCTCTGCCCCTCTGCTTCCAGGCCTGAGGCTCTGTAGTTCCCTGCTTTGTCTAGCAGGGGGAGTGTAGCCCTCCTTCAGCATCCTGCTTGGAGGGCAGCCATTCCACTTTGGTAGAAAGAAGATAACCTTTTGACTTCTTAATGTAACTCCCTGAAGTTTACACAGAATGGTAAAATACTCCTGTTCTTCCTTCTCCTCTTTGATAGCTTCTGCCCACTGTTCCCTTTAAGCTGCGCGGCTGCGCGGCCGCACAGCCCACCAAGCCCCCCCGAGCAGGGAAGGCTGCTGGCTGCGCAGGGCCAGCAGCCAGAGGCCCTGCTCACAGCTCCTGTGGGGCAGGGAGTTATTAAAACTCCCGCCCACAGAAGCTCTAACGGAGCATGCCCAGAATATCTGAGCATGCTCCGTTAGTGCTTCTTTGGCCCACGAGCTGTGGCAGGGCCATGCAAGATAAGCTGGGGGGCGGGGCGCCAAGATCGGGCCCCCACGGGCCGGCAGGATCGGGCCCGTGCAGGGGGTGGGGGGCCCCGCACAGCGAGCAACAGGAGTTGCTCAGCTGCCGGTGGGTCTTAGAGGGAACATTGCTTCTGCCCCCTTCCACTCTCCGTTTCAGAGAGATACTTTGTGAGGGGGTATCCAAACCCCTTATAAGGTATATCTACACTGAAAAGCTGTTTTTCTTTTTTGAAATAAAGAGGCTTCTTTCAGGGGGAGGGAGAGGGAATTTACCAGTCCATGCAGGCATTTTTGTTATATCAAAAATAAGTGCTTCGTTACTTTGAAAAAAAACTATTTCAAAATAACTAAACCTGCTTTTATTTTGAAAGAGCAATTCTTTCAAAACAATTATTTCAAAAAAAGTCATTCCAAGCCACGGAACTGGCTTTTTTAGAAATAATGGACCTATACTTTTCCCTGCCTTCGCCTATTTCAAAATAGAGAGTCTAGTGAAGAATCGTTATTTTGAAATAATAATTCCTACTTTATTTTGAAAAAAAGAGTCTTCATTAGCCTCCTATTTTGAAATAATAAATTCAAAATAATGCTATTTTAAAATAATTATTTCAAAATAAATTCAAAATAGTTATTTCAAAATGATGCTTTCAAAATATCCTTGGCAGTGTAGACATAGCCATTGAGTCATAGGTATGTCCACACGTAGCTTTTAAATCAAAATAACCACTGTTGTTTCGACAAGCTCTGTCATTTCGATTCAAGAGACATTGAATTGAAATAGCTTAAACCTAGTTTAAATTGAATCGTCTGTTAAATTGAAACAGTTATTTTGAAATAACACCGTTTGGATGTGTTATTTCAAAATAACAATTATTTCGATTTAACCCAGTTTGACCTTCTTCCTCCCAGGGTACACGGCACCAGGAAGGAGGAAGTGCCATCCCCTGCCCCTGCCAAGCAGCATTTTCGCAGCCATAAGGCAGCATGGCAGCATGTGGCCCAGATGCCACATGGGAGACACCATGCCCCCATGTGGATAAACGAGGAGGTCCTCTGTCTCCTCCACGTATGGAGGAGGCAGGACATCCTTGCCTGGTTCCGTGCCAGGCACAGGAACTGGGATGTCTGCGTGGACATAGCTGTAGAGCTGTCTGCCCAGGGCCAAGCATGCACAATGGAGCAGGTGCACTTCAAGATCAAGGACCTTTGCCAGGGCCATGCCTGCACCATGGAGGCACGTCAGCTCCAGGGGGCAGGTAGCAGAGCCCAGTGGCCTCCCAGCTCAGGCCATCAACTCTGGCCAGCCTCCCTCCAGGGGCTCACCCCCCCCCCTGAAGGGAGGTGATGGCGACACAGGTGCATCCCTGACCATCGGTGATGCCAGCCAGCCTGCCGTCACAGCATCACCACCAGAGCTGCACCGGGGAGTCCACAGCTCTTTCCTGTCCAGGAGAAGGGCACTGCCACCCCTGAGGAGGAAGAGGGGCATACAGAGAAGACAACACCTGTGGAGTTGGAGCCTGAGGAAGGGACATCCAGACAGACATTTGGAGCACCTGTTGGTGAGTGTTCCTCTCCCCTACATGCAGGCAGTGCTGACCCTGCCCAGGTCACCAGCACTGAGGGGGGCACAGCACAGGGACAGGCGGCAGGGCACGGGGATGGGGGGTGCTGAGGCCCTCCCATGGGCATGGGTGGCACCAGGGTCACAGGCCCATGCATGGCTGGGGTTGCTCAACGTGGGGTGGAAGTACAAAGTACAAAGATGTGGCTGCATCTTGGGTGGAGAGCATACAGGCCACACCACTGGCAAGTGGCCTCAGGAGACTCCCCAGAGCAAGTCTTGGGTGAATGAAGCTCACCATTGTGGGCGCCGCTAGGCCACGCATGCTTCCGAGGCAGTGTCCCACAGGTCCCAGATCCAGAATACTGCTGACACTTGGGGCAGAGGAGTTTGCTGCAGACAGGCTGTACACAGGCAAGGCCAGCAGGTAGCAGGGGCCAACCGTGTTTTCTGCTACCCTCCAGCAGCTCATCCAGCCACCCCTCATGCTGCTGCACAGAGCCCGCAAGCCACCTCCAGAAGAAGGAGGAGGGGTCGCCAAACGTGGGATGAAATCCTGGCCAACCTCTTTGACCTGGGCCAGCGAGTGGAGGACTCTGCCAAGGCCTGTAGAGAGCAGCAGGCCTGTCACCAGGATACTGCCATCCATCTGCTGCAACATGCGGCCAGTGACGATGACCACATGGTTGCCACACTTGAGCGGCAGACTCTGGCAATGGAGTGCCAGAGTACCACGCTCCAGGCCCTGACCACTGTGGTACAGGATGTTGCCACAAGCCTCCGGCGCATCACTACACACATGGTGCCCCCCCCCAGCTGAGGGAGGTCCACAGAGGGACCCTCATGTCCCTCATCACAGGCACCCCCAGACTTGAGGAGGCTATGGGCAGGGGCGTGGGATGCCACTCCAGGACCCCCACACAGGTCCCCTACAGGGACTCCCCTCCATCCAAACTCCCCAACCCCACACCTCAATCCCCTCTCCCAGTTTGAGGCCCTCCCTCAGTTCTCCCCCCAAAGTTCCATATCTTGTTATGCTCCCCAGCCCTTCTTTGCCCCAACCTCCCACATTATGTTAAATAAACATTTTCTGAAAACATATTAGTTCATGTCAGTGTTTTTATTGGGTGTGGTTCACGGTGCAGGTGGATGGGTGGGGGCTCATTGTGGGAGAACGGGGCAGAGAGTGGTGTGGCCGGGCACACCTGGCCCTCAGTGGCAAAAAGGTTCATGAGCACGTCACAAACTGTGATTGCCCTTTGTGATGCTTGCTCCCTTGGGGCCATGGGTGCAGGTTTCTCATACTGGTCACCGATGAGCAGTGCCTCGGTGTCCCAGGAGGCAGCAACAGTCTTGCCCCGCAGCTCACAAAAGTTATGCAGGGCCACACAGACACTGATGACGTCTGTGGCTGTCTCCTCTGCAAGGTGGAGGCATGTAAGGAGGCACCTCCATTCAGCCAGCCAAATGCCCACTCAACCACCTGGTGGCAACGGCTCACATGGCAGTTGAAAAGCTGCTGGCTGGCAGTGAGGGTCCCTGTGTATGGGCACATGAGCCATGAGCAAAGGGGATAGGTCACGCCAGCGAAAATGAGGACGGGCACCTCTACTCCCCTAGCAGTGATGTTATGGGGGGGGGGAGAAGTTGCCTGCCTCCATGCCCCGGTATAGGGCACAGTTATGGAGGACCCTCCTATCATGCGTCCTCCCTGGCCATCCCACATAACAGTTTTGAAAAATGTCCTGGTGGTCCACAAGGGCCTGCAGGATAACCAGCTGGTATCCCTGCCGGTTCCGGTGCTTGGCTGCTCGGTGCTCTGAGGCTCTCACAGGGATGTGTATGGCATCTAGTATGCCACCACAATTGGGAAACCCAAGGGTGGCCATGCCGGTAATGGTGTCCTGCAGCTCTCCTTGGGTGACAAGGTGTGGCAGCAGGATCCTGTTGATGGCACTGGCGATCTGTAGCAGCACATTGCCAAAGGTGGACCTCCCTATGCTGAAAAGGTGTGCCATGGACCTGTATGACTCAGGAGTAGCCAGCTTCCAGAGAGTGACGGCCACTCTCTTGTCGACAGGGATGGCTGCTCTCATGACAATGCCCTTCGGCACAGGACCGGGACGAGTTCCGCAACCACATGGTTGAAGCTGCCCCTGCTCATTTGGAGATTCCTTCGCCACTGCTCATCACCCCAGGTTCCAAACACTACCCACTCCCACCAGTCTGTGCTGGTCTCCAGTGCCTACATGTGATGAGACACAGAAGGGTGGAGGGGAACTGGGGCTGTTCTGAGGCCCAGTGAGATGATAGCCTGGGGCACAGCCTAGACATCATCAGGGTCTGAGAACAGAGTGTCCCATAGCAGGAGGACACCCTAAAGGCGACAAGAGGGTCTACTAACAGCACGGCGATGGCTGGGAAGCCAGGGACCGTCCATTCTCTGTGTCTCACAGTCTTCTACTAGCCAGAATGGACAGGGAGATGAGGTCATTTCTTGCTTTTATGGGATTGGACGGGGGCATTGCCCAATGAGGGGCCATGTTGCCACACCTCCCATGGTGCCCCTCTCGTGAATCAAAATAGCAGGTCCTCTGTTCAGACTTGCTATTTTGATTTGGTATTTTTGTTTATTTTGATTTAAGTTAAATCGAAATAACAATTTTGTTTTGAATTAACTTATTTTGATTTAACTTAAATTGAAATAAGCGTGTAGGTGTGGACTTAGCCATAGTGTTGGAAGGAACCATAAGGATCATCTCTGGTGTAACACCTTGCCAAGATTCAGGATTTCTTGAGTATAAACTATCCAAGACAGATGCCTATCCAGCCTCCTTTTGAAAACCTTCAGTGAAGAAGTTCCAGAGGGGTAGCCATGCTACTCTAGTCCAGTAAAATGCACAAGGAGTCTGCTGACATGTTTAAAGACTAATAAATTTATTTTTCACATGAGCATTCATGGGGGAAAATTCCACTTCATCAGATGCTTTGAAGATGGGGGCCCTTTGCTCATATGGTTTTTATTCCATTCCTTCAATCACATTTGGCACTCATGTCTGGGTCCTTTCCAGTTTCTCTACTTCCTTTGGTGACCAAAATTGAACACAGTATTCTAGCTGTGGCCTAACCAGTGCCTAACAGAGTGGTACTATCACTTCTCATGACCTGCATACTAAGACTCTGTTACTGAAACCTAAACACGGAATTTGTGTGGGGTGGGAGGGATGAATTTGCTACAGCATTCCACATTGGCTAGGAAAAGGTTAACAAGTTACTGTGGGTTCATTAAACTCTACTCTGCTGTACTTGTAGTAGATGCCAGAGTTGCGGGGAAGGATAAAAAGAAGAGAGCACACACAGCTCAGTTTGGGGGTGAGAGAGGAAAAGAGAATTTCCCTAACTCTTGCTCTGTAAGGTTGTGTTTACACTTAAGAATATGCTATTTCAAACTAAGTTAGTTTGAATTAGTGCAAACTAATTTTGATTAATTTGAACTAATGTAGTTCGAGCTAGCATGTCCACACTAGAAACTTAAATTGAACTAGTGTGTACATGCACAGGACTTGCTAGTTCACCTTGGGGGGGGGGAGCACCACGAGAAGGGCACCTGAGAAGGGCCATCCCCCCATCCAATCCCATAAAAGGAGGAAGGCACTTCCTTCCTGGTGCCATGCACCCTGGGAGGAAGAAGGTTGAATCACATGTAATTCAAACTAATAGTTCGAACTAACACGTCTACATTGGGTTAGTTAGAACCAATAACTTCAAACTAACCATTAGTTTGAATTAAAGGCAGGTTTTACTATTTCAAAGTAAGCTTTCCTTAGTTCAAAGTAAGGAATTCCTTAGTTTAAACTGATGAAAGCCAGTGTGGACATGCACTAATTTAGTTTGAATTATTCCTCCTCCATTCATAGACAGCCTAAGAGAGGTTGGACTGGGCTAGACAGGTCTTGAGACACTGTGGTCTTCTAAAGCCTCCCTGCAAGAAGGCAAGCCTGATATGGGACTATTGGTTTGTGACCTACGCTGCTGGTGCTGAAGAAGCCAGCTAGATGCAGTGGCTTACATGAAAGGGGGGAGAGCTAGGTAAGACCCTTTTCCCCCCTTACACTCAACTGGGCAGCTGGTGGTCATTTGTCCTGAGCCCATAAGTGACATATTAATGAGGAGAGGTACCCTTCTAAAATGTTAATACCACTCTTCTTAGCTGCTATTAGAAAACAGGGTTTTCCACTTGTAAGGACAATGGTCAATCAATTATGCCTTTTAGAAAACTTTACTGATAAAAACATGTCCATTAAAAAAAAATACCTATATTTCTAGTAATGCAATGTGAGATTAATTCCTGGGCTTTAATACAGGATAAGTCATTACTGAAAATCGAGGTCACGTAAACTATGCCAGTAACACCTTTAATAAGGTCAAAGGAGTTTGTCTGTTCTTATCTCCCTCCTCAAAGGTCTGTTTCTTTCATCTCATTTCCTCTCTATTCTCTCTCAGTTCAAAGCAATTCATCTTCATCAGCCTACAGTTCTGGCAGTTTAATTCCAACTCTAATCAACCACAGTAGAAATTCCTTGAAACATAGTGCTAGTTCATAGCTCTTATTTGACCTTTTTTTTTTTTTTAATTTAAGATAATTCTCACGCAAAGAAAGGACACTATTCATACCCCAACTTTTCTACTAATAATATATTTATCTATGAATCCAGAATACTATACTATACTATACTATACTATACTATACTATACTACCTACTACCTACCTATGGTGCTATACTATACTATACTATACTATACTATACTATACTATACTACCAGAATACTACTATTTATCCAGAATACTATAAGTTCCAAAGGGGTAGCTGTGTTAGTCTAGTTCAGGAAAACAAACAAGGGCTATGCGTACACCTAAAACCTTCGTTCAGACTTTCTTAGTCTGAACTAAGTAGTTCAAAGTTAGTTCGAACTAAGCATGGTTTTTAAGTTTGAACTAGCCACACTTTTTTTTTTTCAGTTCAAACTAAAAAAGCATGGCTAGTTCGAACTAAAATTTAGTTCAAACTAAAAAAAGCCATTATTTGAACTAACCGTTAGACTGAACATATTTAGTTTGAACTAGCATGACTACATTATGCTAGTTCAAACTAAATCTTGAAATAAGTTCAAACTAAGCAGTTAGTTCAGACTAACTGGCCAAACTAACTAGTTCAAACTAAGCTTTGCTTACACACCAAGGGGTATGTCTACACTAGCAAATTTGTTCAAATTAAGGAGCCTTAATTCAAACTAATTTGAGCCCAGTCTACACTAGGCTTTGCCTAGTTCAAAACACTTTTTTTTTTTGCCTAGTTCGAACTAAAAAAAAGTGTGGCTAGTTCTAAAAAATCATGCTTAGTTTAAACTAACTTCGAACTTCTTAGTTTGAACTAAGAACGTTTGAATTAAGGTTTTAAGTGTAGAGATAGCCAATGAATCCTGTGGCACTTTTAAAGACTAAAAGATTTATTTATCGCATGAGCTTTCTGCCACAAAAGTCTTTAAGTGCTATAGGTCTCCTTGTTTGTTTTCCAGAATACTATGTATGTCAACATTAGGATTTTTTGCTAAAACTAAACTTGCTAAAACCTGGTATCTTTTAAATAATTAATTACTATTGTTTCTTGCTAAATATTGACTCTGTCAGAAACATTATTTAAATAACTGTATGATTTCAAGTTGCACAGGAGCAGCCATGTTAGTCTAGTAAAGCAAAAAAAAAAAGCAAGGAATCTTGTAGCACTTTAAGACTAACAGATTTGTTTATCGCATGAGGTTTTGTGGGAGAAAATCCCACTTTGTCAGACACTTTGAAGAGGCTCCTTTATCATGCGATAAATAAATCTGTTAGTCTTTAAGTGCCGCAAGACTCCTTGCTTTTTTGGTCTGATTTGAGTAAGACAAGGTGTGTGAGGGAATATATTTGACCAACATCTATTGGTGTGTGAGAGCTTTTTGAGCTACATAGAGCTGTACTTCTGGTCAGTTTAGAACTATTTTCAAAATGATCGTCCCACAGCAAATGATGTTTTGAAACTGAAAGAAAAGTCATGTGCTTTAGTTATTCCTTTCTCTTTTCAGTGTGCGCCCTTCTTATAGTTTCCTGCTATGCTGATCCCACTCTTCTTTCCAAATTAAAACTCTTCTCCATATTGATTAATATTGGTGACTTGGTTCTCTGAAAGCCAAATTGCCTTTGTGTATCTGGAAGCCGTTAATTACTGAAGCAATCAATATGTTTCATGCCTGGGGTCAGAGTCCCTGGCCAGGCTTCCCTTACCTGAGACCTTTTTCTAGTCCTCCAAATGCATCCATTTCATGTGATAGACCCATGCCTCCACTTTTCTGTGGGATGAGATTGTGCACTCCACTCATTCCCAGCCTTAACTCTACCTCTCTCCAGTTTACCTCATGCTGGTTGCAAGCCCTGGGATCCAGTAGGACCAAGAGCTTTGGCACCTGCAAGAGTTTTCCTTCAAGAGCCTAAACCGTAACAAGATGTCTTGTCACAGAAACAGCTTCCTTAAGATAAGAGATGATTCATTTGCTAGGAGGTAAATAATGTTCAGGCTGCTTTCTGGGATTCAATCTATTCTCTGTTTGTCTGCTGCAGTTCCCTGAAGCCTGAAGTACTTAGCCTCCGTGCCCTTGATTCGCATGGGGACCAGCTTAAAGTCTGCTTGCTGTAGACTTTGGCCCTCAGTCACTGTCAGCCTGCAGCAACTGACAGTTGCTTTCTCTTCCCCCTTGCCTTTCTCCTGGGCAGATCTTTTAACTGAATTTTCTTTTCATCTCTAGGTTCACAGCCTTGGCAAAACAGCTGTGTCCTCAGGGTTGGGTCCTATTTCACAGCTATTAACCTAGGTATCACATGTGAATGTTTGCTGGGATGTTCTTGATCTTGTCTGTTATGGTTTCCTTCTTGGTTCCCATAAACAGCTGCCTTTAATTCCATATCAAGTGCCTTGTGTTGCTGGTGGGTTAGGTCTATAGTGCAATTAAAAATCTGTGATTTCCTTTGTCAGCTGACTTAAACTTATGGGGTTTGGGCTACAGGGTTGCTTAAAAGCAATGTAGATGGGGCTTGGAGTGGAGCTGTAGGTGATTAAATTGCAGGGTAGATAAACCCAGAGGCATGCACAATACTCATGAACAAAATGCAGAGGTCTCTGAAGTCTCCACACCTCAAATTAAGAATTATTTAAAAAATTGATTCATTTTTTTCTCTGAAAGAATATAAGCACAGAAATATTCACAACTGTCTCTGCAGTACATGAATTTATTGAAGCCGAAAATGAAATAAAAAAAAGGAGTTGATGAAAACATTGTATTATACTTTAATGCTAATTTCCCAATTCCCTATGGCATCTGACAGAATGTAACTCTTTGAAGCATATGAGGAAGTGGGATTTTCTCCCACGAAAGCTCATGCAAAAAATAAATCTGTTAGTTTCAAAGTGCCACACGACTCCTTGTTGGTTTTTTTTGCTGTAACTCAGGGGTCTCAAACACACGGCCTGCAGGCTGCATGCAGCCCCTAAAGCTATTTCCTGCAGCCCACAATGACACAATCATTACCAATATTTGCAATATCATTGTATGGAAAGGTTTCAGTGCTGCGGCCCTCAGGCTAACGTACTAATCCTCATGCAGCCCTCTACTAGTCCTCAAGCAGCCCTCGTGGTGTTTTGCGTTTGAGACCGACCCCTGGTGTAACTCTTCAGTAGTCTTTCCTTCACTCCCATAACAAATAAAAAAATCTGCATGGCCATTACCAAATGTGTCCCCCTCCTCCATTAAACTTCCCACCTTCTTATCTCTTATTCCAAACTGACTGAATCCAAACAACTTACTTGGTTTGTTGCAATAATTATGAAGTGACCATGTGGCTTACCTTGCTCTGCATTTATGTTTCCCCTCCTACAGAGATGTAATTAATTAAAACAAATGAAATATATATTGAGTCCCCCTAACATGTTTTTTTTAATTTGAAAAGCATTATGTTCATCTGAAACATTCTCTCACTCTTTCATCATTTTTTTTGTTTCATCAGTTAATCAATTGAAACTGCATCATTATCAGTGGTTTTTAAATACTTTACTATTATTTGTTATGCAGCTTAAGTTATGAATGAATATGTTTGTTATCTAGCAGGGACTCAAAGTTAATGTAACTTGCAGTTACACAAAATGTAACGTTCTAGTGCCCTCAGAGTGGTTGTGAAGGGAGCTTGACTACAGACTCAGGCTGATTCTGCAATTACTTGACCCTGGAGAGCTCACAAATGTGTTCACAATTATTTTTTCTAATTAAAACTGGGATATCAAGCCACATGGAAGACGTAGTTCAAGTCACTATGGAATAAGATTGATCACATAGTTTTCATTATGCCTTATAGGCTAACTTAGCTGACAGGCTTATTTTTGTTTGTTTTTCACTTTTATAAGTGATAGCACTTGAGTTCATGTGTTTCTGTTATGTTTAATATTGTCTTTCCTACAATTTTATTTTCATGCTGGACTAGATGTTCTTTACTTAGACTGTCAAATCTTACTTTTTACCATCATTTGACCTACAGGTCTGAAAACAATGGATCCAAATATCACATATTAAAACTTTGCACTGCAATGGATTTGGAACAAACAAACAAACAAATAATAAGGGACTAGCTTCTTCTATTCACTAAAGGCCTAATTCTGCTCTTGATCACACCAGCGTAAATCCACTTGTAGTAGCACACTATTTGTTTGTATGTATTAGAGCAATTTCTTCTGAGTTTACCACATCCATACAATTAATGGAGTAAGTTGACCAGCAACTGAACTCAGCTCTAAATACATCCCTCATTGCCTTCTAGTAAATCCGCTGCTAGCTACTTGCTTATGCTCCCATCCAGCAGAGTGAGTGTTTAATTTTGGAAGCAGCAAGAATGACTATGACTGAGCAAGGTGAGTTTTTAACATTTATCCAAACAATACCCCAGCTGTCATCCCACAATGTCACTTCACATTCAGTTTCACATTTACTTTTCAACTTGAAAACAAATGAGCTAGGTCACTAAGACTCATCATCTGCCAATTCCGCTTAATTGTGTTCCCCTTTCTTGTAGAAAATAAATTAACTCTGTAAGTAAAACCTCAGGCTCTGTATGATTTCTAATCCATTTATCTCTCTCTCACCCTTTCTCTAACTTCTCTGAATATGGAATAGCCATTTCAATAGGAAACAACTGTGAGTTGTCGCTGCATATAACTAGAGTAGCAGAGGTAGAGGAACATTTGAAGTGAATTGCATTTTGTGAGGTTGCATGGGTTTCCTTACATTGTCAAAGAGGACCTTTCTGGGAATTACTGGACAATGATGATGGTCCTATAACACAAAGAGCAGTTACTATTAGTAGTACTAGTTACCAGAGTTCTTGGCTTAACTATTGAGGCCTCAGTTTTGAAATCAGTCTTGGCCCCCTAGGTGTATATGTGAGTCCTATAGTAAGTACCATGGCCGCAGAATATTTATTAGGACAGGCTCTAGTTACATGACAACAGCTACTTGCTTCATTCAAGTTCCAAAGGGGTAGCTGTGTTAGTCTAGTTCAGGAAAACACACATGATGGCACTTTTAAGAGTAAAACCTAAATTTATTGCATGAGCTTCTGTGGGAGAAAATCTCACTTTGTCTGATGCTTTAGGACAGGGAACGTATAACATAGGACCAAAATAAATGCAGGGAAGTATAAGTCATAGGATCAGGTCAGATTGTTACAGGAAATGAAAGTAGTTGTTTAGATTCAAACACTAGAGAACAGCAATAAGCAGGGAGGTGTTTGTTATGGAGGGAGGGAGCATAATAACATGTTGCAATGGGAAAAAAAACCTCGTAGTCTCTATTCAGCCCTACCCTGACAGCATCAAATCTGCCTATGAATTCCAGTTGTGCAGTTTCTTTTTCAAGCTTTGATTTGTTATCCATTTTCCTGAGTACATTTATTAACAGTAAGATTGAAGTGTTCTCCTATTGGTTGTTGAATGTTGTTATTTCTGATCAATTTCCAAAGGGATAGCTGTGTTAGTCTAGTCCAGAAAAAAAAGAAAAAAAAAGGAGTTGTGTGGCACTTAAAGACTAACAGATTTATTTTTCACATGAGCTTTCGTGGGAGAAAATCCCACTTCGTCAGATGCTTCAAAGATGGGATTTACCATCTTTGAAGCATCTGACGAAGTGGGATTTTCTCCCACGAAAGCTCATGTGAAAAATAAATCTGTTAGTCTTTAAGTGCCACACGATTCCTTGTTATTTCTGATGTCAGATTTGTGTCCATTAATTCTTTTGCACAAAGACTGTCCTGTTTGTCCAATGTGTCAGGCATGGGGGGGGCAGTATTTCTGGCACATGATGGTATAAATAACATTGGTGGATAAGCAGGTGAATGAGTTCTTGATGGAGTAACTGGCTTGATTAGCTTCTATTATAGTGTCTTTTGTGCAGATATATGGGCAAAGTTGGCAATCTGGTTTGTTGCAGGGATATGTAACTGCTTTAATGTTTATGTTGATAGATCTGTAAGTTGCTGGTGAGTATCTGTTTAAGATTGGGGGCTGTCTGTAAGTGAGGAGAAGTTTGAAGCCCAAGGCCTGAGACAGTGAGAGGTCTTCTTGTAGAATAGGCAGTAGGTCCTTGATGATGTCCTGTAGAGGTTTGACTTGAGGGTTGTATGTTGTAGATGATGACCAGTGCCATTTTGTTGTTTTCTTTCTTGCACTTCTCTTGTAGTAGCCAACTTCTGGGTACCTGTCCGGCTCTGTCAATCTGTTTTTTCACTACTCCAGGTGGGTACTACAGTTTTAAGAATGCTTGATAGAGATCCTAAAGGTGTAGGTCTCTGTCTGAGGGACTGGAACAAGTGTGGTTATATCTTGTTCTAAGTTAATCATAAAAATGTTGGCATATTATGGGGCCATTCGGGTACCCATCGTAGTACCACTGACTTAAAGTTATAACTTATCTTCAAATCTAAAGTGATTGTGGTTACGTTCAGTCACAAAGTTCAATCACAATATGTGCTCTGACTTCATCTATGATAGTTTTATCAATGGCTTGTAATCTGTCTTTACTTGGCATGTGGGCTGATCTTGAGCAGCACTCAGTCTTGCTCAAGCTTCCCCTCTGCTCCCACTGCCAAGTGTGGCCTGTTGGGGCCACAAAAGCTAGGAATGGCATGGCTGCGTGGCTCCACTCGGGAGGTGGCGCAGTGCTGCTCGGTTTGGGGTGGGCTTGGCGCAGCTCAGGGGGCCTAGAGCTGCTCAGCATGACTCAGGAGTCAGTGTGTCATGGCTCAGCATGGGGTGCCAGAGTGGCTTGGCAGCCGGAGCAGCAAGGCTCAGCACAGGGGGGGGCAGAGTGGCTCAGTGGGGCTTGGGAGCTGATGCAGCACAGCTCCTCTCGTGGGGGGGAGTTGCGTGGCTTGGCTCAGTGCAGCTCAGGGAGCTGGCCAGGGCGCAGGGTCAGTCCCCACAGTGGAGGATGGCAGGCCGCCTCAGCCATGCCCTCCACGCCCTGGGGCCACCTGCCCGCAGAGACCCTTACCTCCCTCCTCCCAACCTGTAGTCCCTGTCTCCGCCCCCAATTTGGCTCCGCCCCTGGCATCTGCTGAAGGTGCGGTAGGCGGGGCTGGCACAGGGGCTGGCAGAGGTTGCCGACCCCTGTATTACACTAATGAAACTCTGCTCTGAAGGCAGAATAATTCATTTTCTCCTGGAATATTTCATAGCATTCATCACTATGATATGTGAGTCCTTAGCAAATACTGATTAACCTTCTGAATACCCCGGTAGATGAGGTGGATTTACTATCCCCATTTCACAGAAGGGGCTGATGTATAGCCATTAAGGTCTTAAGTACCCAGTGCTTTTGAGTACCCAAGTTGACACACTTATGATATGTCTATACTAGGAAAACTTAGTTCAATTTGTTAATTCAAACTAATAAGGTCGAGTTTAGTTCACTAAACTCAAACTTATTAGTTTGAATTAACAATGTGGACTAATTTGAACTACTATTAATTTGAATTACTCCACTTTGTTAATTTGAACTAACTACTCTTAGTTTGAATTTACTAAGTTCTAACAAGGGTTAATCCTTGTCTACATAGTCCTTAGCTCAAACTAATGATCGAACCATGGGCTTAATTTGAACTAACCGGCATGTCTAACTAGTTTGATCTAAGCTTTCATTAATTCAAATTAAGGAATTCCTTGGTTTGAACTAATGATAGCCTAGTGTAGACAGGTACTAAGTTAGTTCAAATTAAGACTTCTTAATTCGAACTAACTTGCAAGTGTAGACACATCCTTAGAGCCCAATATATTTTTTCAGTTCATTTAGCATAATTTTGCACTTCATATGTTCAAAGGCGATTAGTCATTCAGTCCAACTGCAGCTGTGAGTATCCAGCATTTCAAATCCCCTGGAAACTGAAGAACATTGTTACTGATCACCCACATAAAGTTTGGTTTAAATGTCTCACACAGAATCATGTAGGAACTCTGAGGCAGAGGAAGGGATGGAATCTAAAAATCCAGGACACCATTCAGCTGCCTTAACACTTCCTACAAAAAGTCAAAACAGCTCAAGCTGGCAAGGAGGCGTATGAAAGAATAACACAAGTATATAGACACAAAATCATAAAGGCTAAGGAACAAGAGGAGTTACACAAAGCAAGGGAAACAAAAGGCAATAAGGGATTCTTTAAACACATTAGGAGCAAGAAAGAGATGAAAGTAAGTGTACGTCTCTTCTTAGCTTTCCCGATGGATAAAATTATTAGCTATCCTTCTCTGCTGAGAAATTTATTGCCTTACTTTTCTTTGTTTCCTCTGAAAAGGTTAATGAGGAAGAAGATACATAACACAATTAATATTTACAACAGGGAGGAAGAAATGCAAGTCAAAATAAGGAAAGAACTGATTAAAGAATGTTCTGATAAGTTAGATAGGGTGTGGAGCACTGGGAAACCTTTGCATTTTTTTAATGAGTATTGTGCATGCCCCTGGGTATACCTACCCGGCAATTAAACACCTATAGCTCTGCCCCCCAAACCACAGAAAACCTTTGACAAAATCTATCATTAAAGACCCTTAGGCAAAATAAGCAATCATTTAAGGTCCTCACAGGAATAAACAGCTGTTTAAAAGATAGGAAACAAAGGGTAATATTAGATAGTCAGTTTTCACTACAGAGAGAGGTAAATAGATGGTCCCCCAATGGTGTCACAGAGCACCTTCATTATGTCCACAAAGCACTGGTGGTCCACATAACACTGGGTAAGAAACACTGATACATGCAATAGTCTTCCAAGGGAGGTCCTCTTCATTGGAAATTTTTAAAAAATAGTTGGACAAATAACTGTTTGTGATGATCTTGATCTACTTAGTCATACCAGGTTGCAGGGTGCTGGTCTTGTTGACTTCTTGAGGTTCCATCCAGCCCTGCATTGCTGTGATGCTATGAGAATCTCTGTTCTTTTCCTATAATCACCACCGTCATCCCACATACACCTTCTAACATCTACAACGAATGAGTCAGGGGCATTTCCGACAACAGCCTCCTTCAATACTGATTCATATCCAGAGCTGGTCCATCTGGTGTCCTGAATTTTCAAGAAACGATCAGCCTGAGGCAGACACCTAGCAGCTAACATGTCAGCTCAAACTTTTTGGCAAGTTATAAGCAACTGAAAAGAAACTCTTAAAATGAAAAGAGCTCTGTAACAGGCAGTGCCAGCAGGAACATTTCTGCAAAGCTTACTGATGAGTCAGAAAAATCTTCAGTATGTAGATTAAAACATTCATATGACCAATTCTGTTTAGAATAGGACTTATATGTTTAGAAATACATAAACTCTTTGTAAAAAGAAAAGTGACCTTGAAATAGCTTCTGTTTTTCCTTTGAATTTTATTTATTCATAAACAGAAGGGAGGAATTAACTCCTGACTACAGTCAAAGATGACAATCCTTTAAACCCAAAAGATTTTGAGCTTGTGGTGTTGCCTTCTTCCTAGACTCTATGCCACCAGGTAAGAATGGCTGAGATTTCCATGACTGAATTTTCTAGAATAGGAACAATGTATTTTTTTAATGGGAGGACTGTATCTTTGGAACCGTCTCTCCCTCCTGGAGTCTGCCAGAGTCTAGGTTTGGTGTTGTACAGCTTGTAGCACATTTATTTAGTTTGCCTTTGACTGATTCATTTTTCATCCATTAACATGAGAGCTTTAGATACAAAAGCAACAAACATTATATTCATATGGCAGCAGCAGTCAAAGCTCCCAATCAAACTTGGAACTCCAGTTTGCTGGGTGAATTACAAACACAAATGTAGATGAAAAACAAGCAAGGTGGCCTGTGGCACTTAAGGACTAAATACAGACCTCCTTGCTTGTTTTGCAGAACTAGACTAATGGGCTAGTCCTGTGGAAATAAGTAGATGAGCCCCCCCCACCAATTTATAATCAGTATTGTTTAAGTTATACATATTGCACTCCTATACAGAGACATTGTACAGTACATTGTACAGATGGTTGGGATAATACCACCCCATTCTCATACTGCATATAAGAAACCATTTGCAATGTATAATCATTTTACTGAACTTAGAAACTTAACACAGTACCAATACCACTGATACTTTTATTATTACATGCCCATAAATGGTGATCTTTAAATTGGCCAACTACCTACACCAGGCTTGTCAAACCTGCAGCCCATGGACCAGAATCCAGCTCGCCAAGGGGTCTTATCTAGCCTGCCACAGCCACCGCACACACTTGTGTGGTCTATGCAGGGTTAAGGATGTTAAAAAAAAAAATTGTTCACTGGCTGGCAAGTGAGAAAGGAATTGCAATGTGGCCCCCTCATCCAAAAAAGTTGGACACCTCTGATCTACACACATATATCTATATATAATATACAATATTTTTAATACACAATTTGTTGTAAAAATAGAAGCTTGCAGTGAAAGCAACAGAAGATGGACAAGAATTTAGGATTGTATCCATTGAATTGCACAAACTGATTCAATTAACAATATGCAAACTATCCATTCCTATAAACCTCACTTTAAATTCTTAAGAAGAAAAGGAAGCTTTTTAAAAAGCATTGATTTAAATAAAATAGGCCTAAGGACTGACACTTTCTGCCATTCGCCTTTCTGAAAAACGCCTTGTCTAAGCTCTGTAAATCCAGCTTTCAACACGAACCAAGAGTTAGTGAAGTTAATTGCAATTACTGGGAATTGTGACAGACTTTCTGGAGTCAGTAAGCTGAAATCAGAACTAGAGGCCCTATCCAATTCCTACTGATAACAACCACTGATGACAAAGACTTTCAGGACTCTAGTCATAACTGGGATGTGAATCAGACCATACCTCCTCCACCATAGCTCTTATGTTCAGTACTGAATATTGCCACTTTTAGATAGAAAGGACTCCTACTTCTAGTCAGTCAAAGAGGACTTTAGTTTTAGATGGTAACTATAGTATGTGGCTCAGCATATGATTCCTTCTTAGGAAAAGTGTCCTGGGTATAGACTCATAAATTTAAAATACAATTTTCTTTATGAGAATAATAACATTAACAAACATTCTGTTGCTTAAAGCACTTATCTTTATGATTAATGTTTTAGCAAAGATGGTGAATTAAATTAAAACTCTCTGACTTGCCTGCCAACTAGAGAAAATAAATGTTGCTTATTTTTTTCAAAACACAGTTCTGCCTAAGCAAATGAATATTATGTTATTTTTATTTTTATGTTATGTCTATTTCAATAACTTTTTACCTAGTATGATATCACCTAAAGGCCCTAGTGGAGCACTTGGCTGCATAGTGGGATAATGTGCATAATGGGGATGTGATTTCTAGAGCATGCTAATGTGTTGCACAATAATGGGTGATGGATATCATTGGACAGGTGAGGCTAAGCCTCCCCAGACAGCCAGGCATGGCCCCATCTGTACTATGCAGAGATTGAATACCACCCCCAACTGTGTCCCACTCTTCTCCAGTGGCACCAACTCAGGCAGGCACTGGTCCCTCTTCCTTCTCTTGCTTAGCCTCTCCCTTGACCCTGAAGTGGGAGGGACCTTAGGCTAGGGTGGGCCAGCCAGTAGTCCAGGACTTGGGTTAGCTGAAGTCAGTGGTTGGGCCATCTGTTGCTTCAGGGTTGGAGCACCCAGCACGGTGACCACGCAGAGCTGAGACAAGCTCAAGTCAATGATTTGGGCAGCTGCAGGCCAGGCTACCTGTGGCAGATTGACTGAGCAGGGGCTGATGTGGAGATGGAATAGTTGGTTGGACCAGTAGGAGTAGGGTTTATCCCACTGCAATAGGTGGCTCAGTGCTCCAGTGAGGGAGATGGCAGAAGGGGTAGGACTGAGCCAGCCTCCCCCGTGGAGGTTTCATATATGGTCCGTGAACTAGTCCATGTAGACATTGCTCATGTGCACTATAAGTGCTGTACATTAACACACACTGGGGAACCTTTCATGCTCCTCATCAAGAGTCCACACCAAGCAGTTTCTGTGCATCACTTTATTGCATTCTAGAAATCATGCCCCTCCCCCATGTGCATTAACCCACTGCGTAGATGAGCCTTGAGATTGGGGCCCAGCTCTGCACAGTAAAGAGTGAAAGATGAAGTATTTTAATCCTATTTCCAAATGGGTAACAGAGACTGAGTGTGAATTGCTGAACATCACATGAAATGTCTGTGACAAACCTAATAATTAAACTCAGGTCACCAGAGTCTCTGCCTAGTACTTTAATCACAGGAACCATCCTTCTTTTCACATAGAAATACCCTAAATCATTTCAATCATGCAAAACCCAAAGGACATAGGCACTTTGATAGCACCAATGACTTCATAATTAAGCTGGAATTTGACAGGAGTTTTATTAAAAATACTTTCTTGGCTAAAATGATTCAACACTGTTATTTAGCAGGATCGGTGGATGAGTATCATAAAGTAGG
The DNA here is from genome assembly GCA_007922195.1 of Podocnemis expansa. NCBI lineage: Eukaryota > Metazoa > Chordata > Testudines > Podocnemididae > Podocnemis > Podocnemis expansa. The sequence goes on along the minus strand of ML682040.1, from coordinate 9,873,730 downwards.
ACAATGCATTTATTCAGTGGTAATCAGGGATCATGGCTTCTCTAAAGTCTTCCCCCTTGTACAAAGTTTCATCTCCTTTCTCACCATATTTATCTGAATGTCATAGAATCCTCAGTTAGATTTCAAGCTTATTGCATCATGAAGCCTTCAGTCAGCATAAGTAAACTAAAATAATTGCAAACAAGGAGTCCTTTGGGACTTAAAGACTAACACAGGAGAAAAATCCCATTTGGTCAGACACTTCTTGAAAGCTTCTGAAGACATGGGATTTTTCTCCCGCAAAAGCTGATGCACTAAATAAATTTGTTAGACTTTAAGTGTCACAGGACTCCTTGTTTGCTTTACTGAACTACACTAACAAAGCTGCCCCTTTGGAACAAGATAATTACTTAATTAAAAAAATAATAATATACAGCTTTCATAGTGTTACCCCAAAGGGGTAAGTTCATGAGGATTCACCAGACACAGTCCATGACACCAGCTGCATAACTATAAGATGTTTATTAAAGCTAGGGTGTTTGGCCTTAGCAAACAGCAAAGGTAGATGTATATGCAATGGTGAAAGCTTATGTCCCTTCAGCAGCTGGAGACCCCTTAAATGGCTGCAGATGACCCCGAGGAGGTGAAGTCCACCAGTTTTCAGAAACTATGCTCACATATAGCATTTCAGGAGAAGGCGGGATGATCAAGCTTGGTTTCCTTTTCACACACCTAGGTCCAGGGCTAAGACAGCTTAAAGAAAAACATAAAAGAAGTACATCACAGCCAAGCCTTGCAAAACAGCAAAACACCCTATATCAGACCATAGCCAATTCCCATAGAAGACTGGCTCCAGCTGGTGCTTTTGGCATGAAACCCAGCATCAGTTCACGGTCGGGTTGCTCAGGGGGGTGGGTGCAAGCACCATGCTACCTGTCCATCACAAAATCTTGCTTTAGTCCTACACACAGTAATGCTGACTAAGGTGAGACAAAATGAATTTGTTTTTGTAAAGTAAAGGGAATTCTTTTTTTTTCCAGTTAAAAAATCCATTTTCTAGTAATCTGTATATTTTGAAGCAGAGGAAATGGAGCAGTATTTATAGTTTATGTTTGAAAATTATTAACATCTACAAAGTACTGAGTATGGTGGGACATTCAGACTATGAGAGCTACAATACTGGAGTAGTTTGGTACATCCTGTATCATCAGAGATCTCTGTATTGAAATGGTAGATTTGAGGCATTGTATGAATTTCAAAACTGCTTCTTCTCTTCAATGAATTCTTTCTGTACAAATACTGTTTATCCAATTTTTTAATGTGCAAATTATTTAACTATGTCTGGTTACATTATTCATTAACAATTAACACCTCTAAATTGTGATCCAAAAAATATGTAACAGTTTTTGCATATATATGCATAGAACTGTAGTGGGATGTAAAAACAAATGTCAGGAAAATTGCAGTGAAGTGAAAACTACTACTGTATTGCAGATCCTAAGAAACTGCTTCATGAAAAACAAAAGACTGCACTGAGTGTACCGAGGCAGACAGCATCTAAGCATTAACCAGTGTATGGTTAAATTAGATTTCAGAAATGATTCTTTGTTACACTGTGTTCTATATTCAGAGAATAATGCATCTCAATCTATTTTACTCCTATTTAGCATTTTTCACTATGTGCAAATATTGAAAGGAAATCAGGCAAGAAAAACCACTAGACAGACTATATGATCACTGAAGTGAATCAAATGAAGGAAGATAAGAGTAGAGAGAGGGAGAATCAGTAGAGAAAATCTAATGCCTGAAGGAAACATGTCCTTGGTTGCTCCACAGTTAAACTTCAGACTCACTGAGGAAAAAAAAATCTCTAAATGACACTCTAGACAAGAACAGGGTTTGAAAGAAAGCCCTTTTTTTTTTCTTTCTTTCTTTTAAGGGAGGAAGTAGATGTGATTTTTAAACTAGAATCAGTTGAATTTCTACCTCTGTGAGCTATGTGTTTAGAAAACAGTCATTCTGGACAGAACTTAGGATATGTAGTTATCTGAACTTGTATTATTTCATTTAATCAGTTGGAGAGAGTTTTATCTCACACTTTCAGACTTTTTACATATGCCACCAGAGTACATTTATTATTTAATACAGTAGGCTTACAAGAGGAGGCTTCAGAAAGTAAGAGAGCATGTACTAGTGAAAGATATTTTTGTCAAGTTAGCATTAGGGATTAGTATCATACTGTTAGTCACCATTGTGGAATGATAGGATACTAGTCTAGATGGACTTGGCTACTGTTGGTAAAAAGGGTACTGGGATAGATGGACCACTGGTCTGACCCAGTATAGCTGTTATTATATTCTTATTATTACCTGTATAATAGCTTTTGGTGCTGCTTCTGGTAGAACACAATGGGCCATATTCAATTTAAGACCTACTTTGGCTTTTCTCCTGGTGGTTATACGGTTAGGTGCCTGAGGCATATCCTGGAGTTAAAAGGTTGCAGAGGTGGAAGGCAGAGACTGGGTGTGGGTAGAGTCAGAAGATAAATAAAACAAATAAGTTAGGGAAGGGGAAGATTAGCAAAGAATCCTGGCAACAAATTTATTCAATTAGTCTTCATTGTAGTCTTTACTACTGGGGCTCCTATGGAGGGGGAAGAAACCTACAGTGAGAAACAATAAATCTCATCTTACTCTCTTTGGGAATTAATTCTTTCAAGACCATTGGACAGAGATTGGGGTTCAGGTCCCATTCTGGAAGCACAGTGTCATGGTAGTACTTTGGTATAAATAGTGGCTAGAATCAATGGTGCTTAATGGTGAGAATCAAGAGCCGTATCTGCCCAGTGGTGAGAGCCAATGGATGAAGGTAAGGGAACCTAGGACCTTCCTGCTCAACTGGGTTCTGAAAACTCAGGGATCAATGAAACAATAATTCAAAATGTGTGGCCTAGGTGAATGGTCATCATACCCCTGCTCCCTAGGTCACTTCCTACCCTGTCTTCTATTCCTTTATTGGCAACTGGGTTCCTCCTGGCATCCTCTCTGTCCGTGCCCCTAAGAATCTTCCTCTTGCATTAGTGCCTTGTCATCATCAACCTTCAAAACTGAAAAGCCTCATGTGGGATGGTGGTGGGGCCTTGGTGGCTTCTTGGCAAGAGCTTGCAACACACAGACCATCTTCCCTGACTGAGCTAAACTTCTCTCATTTGAGTTCCACTTCCACTGACTGCCATGGCTGGCAGTCGTACCTGGCTGGGATTTCTGGCTATGTCTACATCAGCAATTTTAGTTTGGACTTGCTAGTTCAAACTAACCACGGCTTTTTAGTTTGACACATCTGTGCATTCTAGTTTGAACAAAAGTTTTAGTTTGAACTAGAATGCATGAATAGTTCAAACTAATGCCTTAGTTCAAACTTTTAAGGTTCAAACTAACCCTTAGTTTGGATCTTTCCCACGCTTAGTTGAAACTAAAGTTCAAACTAACCACAGAAGTCCAAACTAACCATTGGCACTAACCAGTTCAGACTAAGCTTTCCTAGTCTGAACTAAGAAATTTCTGAGTTCAGACTAGGCAAGCCAAGAGCTAAATCAGTCTGGACTAAGCCTCCTTAGTCCAGACTAATTTGGCAGTATAGACATAGCCACCGAGCTCAGAATGTCTCCTTAACTCTTTCCTTACCGATGTGGAATTTGTATGCGGCACAGCAGGGTAGGCTGGAATTTACACCTGCTGGAGAGAATTTCAGTTAATGTAGCTCAACAAAGCAAATGGAGATTAAATTGTAGTTTTTAGGGAACTGCATATTATATAAAAATACTAAAACCTATGCATCCCTGACTATCAGTGGTGTCCAAACAAAATGATAATTAACCATTTAATATTAATTATATATTGGAGCATCTATTGGTATTATCACAATTAGATTGAGGATTATTGTGCTAGGTACAGTCCAGACAAGTAGCAAAGAAACAGCCACACTGATCTTATCATTTGGTTTTATGCTATGATATATGAAACCAGCAAACAGGCAATTTAGAGCTTAGGTGCTGGGAGGAGTAGGTAACAAAAAGAGCAAAATAAGCATAATAAGCAGGTCCTTCCTTCCCACTAACCTACTTATTGGCAGATGGCATTTGGTAGTCATGAGAGTAGTGATGAGATTCAGAGAGGGATTTGAAGAATGGTGTTTTTGTGGGGCTTTTTCCCACAAGGAAAGGACAGTATAGAGGAAAACACTGTCATCACTGGCAGAGGAAAGGCAGAGGCAGATGATTAGCAAAAGTCGTAAGATCTGATTACAAAGGTCAACAATACAAAATCCTTGATTCAAGTCTAGACGACTAGAGTGTTCCTAATATAACACCTATATTTAAAAAGGTCTCCAGAGGCTTTCCTGGCTATTGCAAGTAATAAGCTTAGCTTCTGGACCAGGAAAATTGGTTAAAATTATAGCAAAGATCATAAATATCACACACATAGATGAATATGATTTGTTGGACAAAAATGAACACAGTTTTAAGTCATGTCTTAAAAACCTATTAGAATTCTTTGAGGGTGTCAACAAGAGTGATTCAGTGGTTATATTTTGGCTTTCAGAAAGCCTTTAACAAAATCCATCATTAATACCTTAGACAAACTAAGTAATCATTTAAGGTCTTTGCAGAGATCAGTAGCTGCCTAAAATACGGGAGACAAAGGGTAGAAATAAATGGTCAGTTTTCAATGTGGAGAGAGGTAATTAGGTGATCCTCCAAGGATCTGTCCTGAGACTTGTGTTGTTCAACATATTCCTAAATGATCTCAAAAAATGGGTGGGTAATGAGGTGTCAAAATTTGCAGATGATACAAAATGACTCAAGATAGCTAAATCCAAAAATGGCTGTGAATAGTTACAAAGGGATCACAAATGCAGGGGAGTGGGCAACAAAATGGCAGATTAAATTTGATGTTACAAATGCAAAATAATGTTCACTGGAAAAATAATCCCAATTATATATACAGAGAATGGTTTCTAAATTAGCTGTTATTATTCCAGAAAATAAATAAAAGAACCTCCCCTCCAAACTGCCCCCTTCCCAAAACTTGCTACTGTTAGGAACCATTAAGGAAAAAAATAGATAATAAGACAGAAAATATGATATCACTGTACAATTCCATGATACACCCACCTCTTGGTCACCATGTGCGGTTCTAGTTACCTCTTCTTAAAGACAGTAGACTTGAAAAGGTGTGGGGAAGACGAAGGTAACAGGGATTGGAATAGGAGTATAAAAGAGCTTCCACAGCAAGAGAAATTAAAAACACTGGAATGTTCAGCTTAGAAAAGAGATGATTAAAGGGGCAATGTGATGAAGGTATGTAACATCCTGAATGATAGAAGAAATGAATGAGGACATTTTATTTACCTCTTCAAATAACACAAAATGATGGGTCACCGGATGAAATTAATAGACAGCAGGTTTAAAACGAACAAAAGGAAGTACTCCACACATGACATAGCTTGTGAAACTCATTGCTGTGGGATGTTGTACAGGCCAAAAATATAATTGCTTTAAAAAGAATTAGAAAAGCTCATGGTGGTATTATTCTAATACCTCAATGGCTATTAGGTAAGATGGATAGGGATGCAACACCATGCTCTGGGTATCCCTGTACCTCTGACTGTAGGAAGCTTGGACTAGACAACAGGGGATGGATTACTCAATATCCGCCATGTTACTTTTATTTCCTCTGAAACATTTGATACCAGTCTCTGTCAAAGATAGTCTACTGGGCCAGATGGGCCATTGGTCTGATCCAGTATGGCTGTTTCTGACAGTCCATGGTAATGGTTAAAATAGATCTCCCATGACTAGCACATGAAGATAAACACATTTTTCATGTTTAGAGGAAAGAGAAGTTTTAGTTATAGCACAGGTTTATTAGATCTTTATAAGTGTCCTGAATTTCATAAAGATCAGATTAGGCCTAGGCCATAGATGATCAACTGATGCTAAGGGGCCCAACTGGGCAGGAAAAAGAAAATTCCACTTGTATTGCTTTAGCGATAGGTGTATAACATGTAAAAGGATAAGTCCTTCTTTCAAATCTCTTCCCTGTAAACAAAAGATCTTGTGGTTGTGCTTTAACAAAATGCTATGCCCTTAAGGGGCCAGGAGGGAACCCCTCAAGGATGAAAAGATCCTTCTATGATCAGCAATGGCTAAGCATAGTATTTTTCCAATATAATATTACCTAAGATGTAATTATGAAAGATGTGAGTGTGCAGAAATATCAGGTAAATGTGGTTAAGAGAGGACATTGACAGGAAAGAACCAGAGCATACAAGTGAAGAGTGGGGCTGAAAAGGAGAAGTAAATCAGTGCTAAACAAGAAAAGGGAGAAGTAACCAGTCAAAAACAAAGGGACAAAAAGGGGGCACCCATGAAGGTGCCACATCTGGTCAGATCATCAACAAAAGGAGACCTGACCCAGCATGAAGAGAGGACATCGCCATCTCGACTGCAACTGGGGTCAGCACACACTGTAGCTTTCTAACCCCTCCAAGCCACCACAACTAAACTGACTTTGGGCTAGCTACCGTAAGTTAGTTTAAGTATGACCGTAGGGTGTAGGAGCATATGCAAGTGCCTGGTGTTTTGCTTCCTCCACTTCATTGGCTGGTGCATTGCTTAACTTACTGTTATATCAAACCATTTAGCTGCTGTTGGAACAAATCGTTAATCTGTTGTACTTCCCATTGTGTAATAAAGGTTACATAAAAACTGGTTAACACTAAAATGCAGGGCTCCTCCAACCAGCAGCCCAGCCTGGATCAGGCCCCTGCTAGCCAGTGGCAGCTCCACAGACGACCCCAGGCCAGATGCGGCCCCTGTCACTGTTGGCCAGCTGCAGGTGGCCTGGGACCGATCCAACCCCTGCCACTGCCAGGTCAGGGCCAGAGATGGGCAGGGCTGTAGCCCAGCGGGCCCAGCAGCAGAGATGCCTCCACTAAAAAGTGGTGTCCAGTGTCTCCATTCCCCTTGAAATCCTGAATAACATAAGCATTAACAGTACTGTAGGCAGGAAGAGGAAAACTGGTGAGATATTTTGCAGGTGCAGAAATGAAATGAGATCCAGAGGGACTCTGCAGAGCCTGTGAACTGTAGAGACCTATTCTTTAACTAAGTGACTAGATAGGTGGATATAATTCATACACACCTCATGGTTTAATAATTACCTTTGCCATCTTAAGTCTGAGAGTTGTGACAGATTGTTTTCACTAAAACATCAATATTTGTGATTTCACTGGATTGCAAATAAAACCCTATATTCACTAAATCCTCATGTGGCTCCTTGCTTGGCATCATGGAGAGAAAATATTTCACACACAAAAAATTAGAACTGCCAGACTATTTCATGTAGTTTCTTCTTTGAACAGTAAGTTCACTGCCACATCTTTACTGCTACCCCTCACAAGCAGCTAATACATTCCCAGTGGATCATAAATGTGTTGGGATAATATTGATCAGGGATAATGTCTTAGTTGTCTGTCAGGCAGTTATTCCTGAACCATAGTGCCTTTCCCATTATGCTGAAACTTTTTCTTATTTCCCAGAAATGCTGCTGCTGTGACAGGAAGTTTCTAGGAAAAGTTTTACAGAACTAGAATAGTTGAGACTGTGACATCTTTCCTAGACATATTGCTTTCCTGAAACAAAATTTCTGAGAATGAGTTCAAATGGTGGTGAGTCGCAAATATATTTATTGTACTGGTATAATCCTGCCTTTTAACAGGAATTCAGAGTTAATTAGTAGCATCCATCATATAGGATATGTGCAATTTTTAAAAGGACAGGAGTGTAGATAATAATAGTAGCTCCTATACTGAAGCTTTCTCAGTTGTAGATATTGAAGCACTTTCCATGGAGGTATGGATTATTTTTTTTACAGCTGGTGAAACAGAGGCAGGGAGAGAGGAAGACCTGATGCAGAAAAGGAACTAAACACATAAGTCCCTACTTTAAGTACCTAGGTCCGAATTGTAAGACCACGTGTGTCCAGAACACCTCCTGAACCCTGTAGTCAGCTAAACTCACTTGGTGCCTAAGCTTTTACAGTAAAAATTCTGTTGGTGCCTCTGTTTCTGCCTCTGAGCATGTGCATGACTGTCTGATTCTACTTGTTCATATCCCTCACACTTACCTAAGCCCAGAACATTACAAACCAGGGAAGAAAGGTGTCCACTTGCCTATACTGTATATGGGACCTGATCAGGTAGTCATGCTCAGAGGGGTCCTGTCACATCAGGCCCAACAGATGAGTTCACACAAAGCAGCTGGGGAAAGCAGGACAATCTCTGTCACAGCTTTGTATTTCATTGTAGATACTTAGTCACTGTAACAGGAGAAGCGTGTCTTGAGTCTCCCACTTCCTGGGGGAATCCCGCTAACCACCAGGCTGCAATCATTCTCAGGCTTGTGTGTGTTCACTTTCTTCTTCCTGCGCAACCACATGCAATAGCTTTCTCAGGAGAGACAGACTTTACAGCCCAATGGTTAGAGCATTCAGCTGAAAGAGGCAGACTCTGTTCACATCCCTGCTTCCCTCAGATGGAGTCAGGATTGATCTAGAGGTCTCCCACATCCCAGGTGTGTGCCCTAACCACTGGGGTAAGAGTTTTGAAGCATCTCCCTCTCCCTTGGTTTCTTCCTAAAATGGCACTTGTGCCCATTTCTAGGGGAGGTTTTCACAGCGGAGAACCATTACCAGAGCAATAGATGCCTTCCTGCAACAGCTCTATCGGCATGAGGAGGTGGGGTTTAGCACATACTCTTATCAGCATTTCCATTGATTACTTTACGCAACTTCCTGCCTAGTATGCAGGCTTCTGTGAACTGTGGTTTTAGTTGAAAGTCATGCACACTGATACTAGTAGATAAATAATACTGATGAATAACTAGTCCTGGATCCTCATCTCAGTTACATTGTAAAAACCTTATGTAGATAAAGACATGCCAGACAGTATGAACCTGGCAAGCAGGATTGGAAGCTAAAGATGGAAACTATAACCATAGAAAAGTATGGCAGTGACTTTTTATTGGGTCCGTGATGGAGAAACAGATGCTACTTCATTCAGCATTGGCAGGCATGACAGGATAGAGACACAGATAATGATGGTTCATTCTATCGTAAGGTGTTTATAAGCAGAATTTCCTCTTATTCAGAGTTCACGTCAGCATTTACAAACCACAAGCAGGCTGCAGAGCAGGTTTTGTAGACAACCCATGAGAAACTGTGTGTGTCATTTATATGTAAGAATGATACATGTAAAGTGAATTTACAGAAGAGGTGAAAGATCAGAAAGTGTAGGTGGGGAATTTTTTTTTAATGAGTAGTTTCATAAGAGAAAAGAAATGCATAATTTAAATGCCTAATGGTATCCCTGGGACTGAAACTAAGCAGCAAGAAAGAAATTCAGTATGGATTTATGATATATATGTCTATTAAAATTGTTGTGATATACTTCTTTTGGACTAATGGGATCAGAAAGTGTTCCCATAGCAATAGAAACACTTAATGGTTTAATCCAGGGGTGGTCAAACTTGTGGAACTCAAGAGCCACACAAGTTGATTATTAAACCTTCAAGAGCTGCACTGAGGCATATAGCCATATACTTTTACCTACTAAATTGATTTGTTGACGTTCTTCCGCAAGCCACACTTTTTCATTCAAGAGCCACATGTGGCTCCTGAGCCACAGTTTGGCTACGCCTGGTTTAATCCTATTGGATTCTGAATGATGTTACTATAACATCTCAGTCTAAATAGGAATGGAGTGCTCATCATCTTGTTATATCAAGTAATACTCTTAAATTATATCATATGCAACTCAGATAATATGTAATGAAAATAAGAGGAAATGAATGCCCAGCTGATGATTTTGGCCCTTGATGTCGCATGATGAATTTCTTGTAAATTTGGCCCCAAGCATGAAGTGCCTGTACTAAAAGTCCTTTGTTTCTTATAGAAAGGCTCCTCTTGACTCCAGTGGGCTTTGGATCAGGCCTTCAGGATTTTAAAAAATTATTCACATTGATTGTTCAAAGGAAGCAATGCTGCATATACATCTTTTGCCCTTGGAAGGTACATTAAAAGCAAATTAAGATGATATGAGTACCTCTGACAGAGATCCCCAAAACTGGAAGAAAGCCTTTTGGATCAAGCAATGTTTAGCCATTGGAATATATGCTAAATATTATGATTCTGGCACCCTTTCATAGTACCTCAATGAAACGTATAGGTGGAGACTTCAAAAAAAAGGGGGGGGGAGGGGCAAAAGTTAAACTCACAGAGCAGATTTTCAAAGGAACCTAAAGGAAATAGGCATCCAAATCTCATTGACTACTGATCGTATTTGAGTACTTACCTCACTTAATCTCCTTTGAAAAATGTATCCATAGTCCAAATGTAGGTATCAAAAAAAGTGTCTTTCAATTCAGAAATGATGAGTTCACACCAGATGACATTGACTTTGCTGCTGGATGTTCAGGCTACTTAAGCAGGTTTGTATACACAAGTCAATGAGATTTGGGTGCCAACTCTAATGTAATATTAATATTTTTGGAGAAGGTAAAAATGTCACTGCTTTACAGGATCCAAAGGTTGGTTGTTGGGCTATCTGTATGATCCTTTGTAGGGCTACTTAGGGGATTGGTGTGAAGAACCTCAAGAATTATTTGTTTTTGCTTTGTTTTAAATTCTTCTGGATTTTGGTACTGTGTGACAATGAGCAAGTTTTCTAATAGTGTTTGCAGACTGCAATGCTAATTTGGCATTTACATTGTTCTGGTCTACTTAGAATTTATATGCACCCTGCTTGAACCTTCTCAGACTGCCAAATTCCAGTTTGGATTTAAATATGACCATAAACTTCTGAATTTGTCCCCATATCTGAAAATATCAGCATAAGGAACTTAACATTCAGGAATATAAATGTTTACTCTGTGTTAATGCAAGGGCGTTGCTGGTGCCTGGCACGTGGGGCACATGACCTGAGTCCTGGTGCCAGTGCCCTGAGTGCCCAGGGCAGCCCTTACCTCTCCTGGCCCTGTCCCCAACCAGGGATCCAGAGCCGGGGCACCCACAGCTGTGCCTGCCTCTCCTGGCCATGTCCTGGCCAGGGACCCAGGCCGGGCCTCCTGCAGCCACACCTGCCTCTCCTGGTTGGGAATTGAGGCTGGGCTGCCTATGGTGGCACTTGTCTCTCCCAGCCCCGGCCTTGGCCCCGGCCCTGGCTGCAGCCAGGGATCCGGGGCCAGGCTGGTGATGGCATGAACCTGATGCCAGATTGGACCCAGGCACTGGATTGTGGCCAGGGAGCAGTGCCTGGGGCCATTCTCTGGGTCTTTCCCTGGGGCAGCAACGTTTCTGTGCCTAGGACTGAGAGTTGGCCCAGATTTGATACCTAGAATCATGGACTAATAGAGCTGGAAGGGACCCCATGATATCATCTAGTCCAACTCCCTGTTAAAAGCAAGACCACTCCAATTAAATCATCCAAGCCAGCATTTTGTCCAACTGTGACTTAGAACTTTCCAAAGATGGAGAGTCCACAACCTCCATAGGCAACCCCTTCCAGTGTTTCATCAACCTCCTAGTGAGAAAATCTTTCCTAATTCAGCCTAGACCACCCCAGCTGCAACTTGAAACCATTGATTCTTGTTCTGTCCTCTCTCATCACTGAGGATAGCTTAGCACCCTCCTCCTTCAAGGATTCCTTCTAGTAGTTGAAGGTTGCTATCAAAATCCCCCTCAATCTTCTCTTCTGCAGGCTAAATAAGCCTCGTTCCTTCAGTCTCCCCTTGTCAGTCATGGGTCCCAGCCCCCTAATCATTTTCATTGCCTTCTGCTGTACTTTTTCTAATTTGTTCACATCCTTTCCCAAAATGTGCCCAAAACTGGACACAATAGTCCAGATGCAGCCTCACCAATGCTGACTAGAGAAGAATAAGTACATCCCTTGATCTAATGGCAGCGCTCCTCCTGATGCAACCCAATATGTCATTGACCTTTTTGGCAACAAGAGCACAGTGTTTACTTCTACCCAGCTTCCAGTCCACCATAATTCCTAGGTCATTTTCTATAGAGCTGCTACTTAGTCCAGCCTGTAGCAGTACAAGGGATTTTTCTATCCTAAGTGCAGGACTTTGCACATGTCCTTGTTGAACCTTGTGAGATTTTGTTTGGCCCAATGCTCCAATTTGTCTAGGTCTCCCTGAAACCTATCCTTGTGGTGTAAAGGAGGCACTTAAGATCTTTTTCAAGGGAAAAGGCAATATGCCACATTTATTGAAGCTACAAGATATTAAGCATATGTGCGCGCACGCTTGCACACACACTCACACCCATACACACACACACAGAGTCCTGCTACAATATTAGAGTTACCTATCTGTAGCTCACTCTAGTCCAATGGCCAGTTGGACTAGCTGTGAGAGGTGGAGTTGCGATCTCAGTTGGTTGTGGTTCTGAGACTCCGAGGCTGAAACAGGAGGAACACAGAGTTCATTGGCAAGAGCATCCCCTTTTTATGATAAATTCTTTACATGTAACTCTGTAGGTCTTGCACAGTCATTGTTTAGTTATTCACAGGTATTAAGTTTCTGATGTCTACCATCACTACTGCTTCTTGAAGCACAATCGACCTCTCGATAATGACCCTTGCAGCAGGTGGTCCCAGAAGTTGTCTCATGGGTTTTAACATGTTTTCATTATCTCAGATTGTTTTCCTCCGGGTGTGTATGCCTTAGCTCCAAGGTTGTCAGTCTGCTCTTTGATTCCTCACTGAACCAGACCAGTATCAAGGAGTCACAGCATACTCTGCCCTTATCTGATGTTTTACATGCACACATTCCTCATTCATACAGAAATCATGAAACGGAATAAGTTAACAAAGAACAATTTTAGCTAGAGTCACAATATAACAAGCTAACAAGATAGTGAAGTAATGTGAGTTAATGGCTCTTTTTAAAAAAAAAGGGTGATATATTCTTATGCTAAGGCAGAGTGGTAACAGTGAATTCCCTGCCACTTCTTTCTAGGGAAAGGGTTACACAGACCAGTGGTTTTCAAACTTTTTTTCTTGGGACCCAGTTGAAAAAACATAATTTATGCCCCGAACCCAACAATTACATCTTTGGTCAATGCACTCCAGTCTTTCAATGATGGTTGCAGGGGGTGCTGCTACTCAGTACCTGAAGGTCTGCAACCTAGTACTGGATCCCGACCCTAAGTTTGAAAACCACTGGAATAGTCAGAGTACAGTCAGTTAATTGCAGAACATGGAAGACGTATGTAAACAATTCACATAGAAGTTTTCCAACATCCCTACTCTCCAGCATATTTACCATTCCCCAACTTGGAAAAGCTGGAAAGATATTGATACAAATTACTAAACTAAGCATTTGAAAGCACTTAGAAGATAATAGTGTTATAAGGAATAGCCAGCCTGGATTTGTCAATCATGCCAAGTCAAGTTACTTTCCTTCTTTGACAAGGTTACGGGCCTGGTGATAGCAGGAAACAGTGGATGTAATATAGCTTGATTTTATTAAGTCTTTTGGCACATTTAGCACTTATGACAGTCTCATAAGTAAACTAGGGAAATAAAACCTATAGGAAGGTGCTATAAGGTAAATAAACAACTAGTTGAAAGATCATATTTAGAGTATATACTTACATACCTAAACAAGTTTGTTAGTCTTTAAAAGTGCCACAGGACTTCTTGTTTGTTTTACTTAAAAAGTAGTTATCAATGGTTTGTTGTCAAGGTAGGAGGACATACCCAATGAGGTCCCATAGGAGTCAGTCTTAGGTCTAGTACTATTCAGTATTTTCATTAATGACTGGGATAATGGAATGGAGACTGTGCTTATAAATTTCTAAAACTCTCCTCCCATTCTGTAAGGTCTCCATCTTCAATCATCTGATGAAGTGGGATTTCTTCCACAAAACCTCATGTGATAAATTAATTTGTTAATCTTTAAAAGTGCCATAAGACGCCTTGTTTGTTTTGCTGAACTGGACTAACATGACTACCCTTTTGGAACTTACACAATTTTAAGATAACATCACACAGGGAGAGGTTACAAGAACTCTGGAGGTCAGCATTAGAATTTCAGAATTATCTTGAAAAATTAGAGGACTTGATTTGAAATTATCAAGATGAAAATCAATACACACAAGTAGTTCCTATGTACTATACTTTGGAAGGAAAAATCAAATGCACAACTACAATGGAGAATAAGTAGCTAGGTTGTAGTAATGCCAAATAGGATAGGGGATCATAAATTGAATGAGTTAACAGTGCAATGCAGTCATGAAAATGACTAATATAATTCTGGAGTGTATAAGCAGAAATATTGTAAAACACAGGAGATATCTGTCCCACTGGTAAAGCATGAGCCAGTGTACAGTATACAGTATTGAGAGCCACAGTTTAGGAAAAAATGTGGACAAATTGCAGAGGCTCCACAGGTGAGCAACAAACACGATAAAAGCTTTAGAAAAGCTCATCTATGAGAAAAGGTTAAAAAGGGGTATGTTTAGTTTTGAGAAAAGAAGACTGAGGCAGAAACCTGATAAATCTTCAAATATGATGAGGCAGTTACAAACAGGATGGTGAACATTTGTTCTTCAAAATCAATGAAGGATGAGAAGTAATGGCCTTAATCTGCAGCAAGGGACAAATAGGTTAGATATTAGGGAAAATATTCTAACTGTAAGGGTTGTTATACTCTGGTATAAGCCTCAAAACAGGGTATTGAACTTACCAGCCTCTTGAAATTTCTTCTAGCTCTATATTTTTGTTTGTATGATTTTATGAAAGGTTAGGGCAAAAATACAGGTTCATGAAATCATATGTGCTTTAGTTCACCAAAACAAACCCAAATCTTATCTACTAGTTAGAGGATACCAGAAAGTCATGGAACTTATTGCAGTTTAAACTTCACACAACCTGTGACAAACATGAATTTCTTCCTTGTTGCTTGGAATGAAAAGTAGGGCTGACTGAAAATATTTTGTTGAATGTGATGTCTGGATGGAAATATGGGTTTTCAGCCACAAAGCAAAAAACAAACCCCCAGAAAATACCTGTTTTCCTATAATATTGTTGATTATTGTTTTTTGGTGGAAAACCAAAAACCTGGACAGTGACTCTTCAGCTGAAAAATTCAATTGTCCTTTTGTTGCTAAAGTCAAAATCTTCTACTGGAAATTTGAGGAAAGTTATTTTTTCAACTGAAATTTTGTACAGGAAAATACCTAACAAGCTCTACTGAAGGGCCCTACATTCCATGAACCCATCCCTAAAGCATGGACAGGAAAAGACTTAATCATTAACCTAATTTTGTGTCCAGAGACGACACAAAGCAGACCTTACTGGGACTTTTCCATCCCTTATCTTTTACCACAACCTAATGTTTTCTGTCAAAAAATGGAGACTAGAAATATGGTAATTTACTAAATCAATTTCTTTTATATTAAAACCTAGAAACAGCTCATACAACTATTTTAGGAGTAATTTGTTACACTTTCAGCCATACCTCAGTGATCTCTTCTCATTTGAGAAACAGAATTAGGACTGGATATTTCTAATGGCATGAATGAACTCCACTATTGATTTAGGCACTACAAGATATAGCCCTGACAATTACTGGGGACAGTCTTTTCTCTGAATAAATCACTTAACCCCAGATCCAATCTGGTGTTGAAATACTGTGCTTCTTGAAGTACCATCTTTCTGATTAGACCTAAAACTAAGTCCATGAAAATCTGTTTTTTAATGCTTGGCTTCCTTAAAACTCTGTCTTTTTGTTGTTGTTCCAAGACTAGCCATGACACTACACTGACATTTCTATACAGTCTTCTTTCCTAAATCAACAGTGAAGATTCAGTTTTTTTCTTCATTTCACCTCCTAACAGTCATACAGAATTGCTGTGAATTGTTAAATAGCTCCAGTATTCCACCTCAGATAATGTCATGTCTTGAATGCTGAGTGTTGTCAGGTTTTTGGCTATGTGTCAATTCTCCCAATGTGTATGCTGTTCCAACTTTGCATAGCTAGCCAATACAGCAGGCCATGAGTGAATTACCCAGACATACCAGAGATCCGTTTCAATAATGTAAAAAATATCCTTTACATGCTACTGTTATACTAGGCCTAATATCTCAGGATCTCATTTTCTACCACACAGAGTATAGTAGTTCTTGTGGATTTGAGAATCTCCAGTGACATAGATTTGCCATGGAATTTAATGGGAGTATTGTAGGTAGATCACTGAAGAAATGAGACCAGTTTGTAGAGTACTACATGATTTTTTCATCCATTCATCCTCCTTTCTCAGCATATGTTAAGTAAAACATTGTGATAAATTGCTGCAGCTGTTGCTGTCTATACCCTAATCCACCTTTCCCAGGACATATGCTAGGATTTTGAACAGCTTTAAACCATCTATGTAAACACCTGCAGAAGTTTAAGGCCTACTATTCCATGATCCATTAGGGCTGACAAATGGCCTCTGCTTTTCTTCTAGAAGGGTGTAAGATACTGGAATGTAAACTTACAATATTTGTATATGTTGAAAAGCTATTTGAGGTAATATCCAAGGATGTTTTAAATTAGTTATAGTTTTTTCCCTTCCTCTATGCGGTGCATGCAATTTGATTAATAAAATTAAGGGAATCTGGTTGGCAAGTGAAAGAATAAGCTAAAACTGTCTAGAGGTACCTCCCGAAAGCCCTTAGTACAGAGGAAAGATGGCACCCCCAGCCTGCCTTATGTTTTGCACTGAAAGCAAATGAATTTTTTTTTCTCTTCAGAACAAGGAGAAAGACAGACCTTTAAACTAACTGGTTTAAAACAGCCTCAAAGCAAACAAATTCTTTAAGTAATAACAGGCTTACGCTAAAACTAGTTCTATTTTCTTTCTGAGGAGCAGACGTCCTTCAATCAATCTACTAGGTGACTGAGCCATTCCCATTCCTTTGCTGATAGCTTATACTTCCTCTTACGTGATAGCTCTTTTGTGGCCCTACAAGTGAATCCTTGCCTTCCTGGAAAAAAAAAAATCTTGGTCTGTAGCCTGAAAATTTGTAACTCTGTTACTTTCTTTACCAGTCTTGAACTGTCCTTGTTACCTTTTTTAAAGCTCTCTGAACATTTTTATAGAGCTGTTTAGAATATTCAGTAGTGTTGTGCAGAATAAAGAACACTTTAGAACAAGTTTGTGATGTCTCCCTAAGCAGGCTTCTGATGAAGTGTATAAAATGCATCCTTGCCTAGATGCAGCCAGGCTTAGCTTGCAGCAGAGGCCCAGTTAGCCCCTTGCTGGATGCCCCTGTACTGACTGAGAAGCCAGGGTGTAGAAGAAAAGGTAGCATAGCAGTTGGGAGACGAAAGGAAAGAACAGATGGCTTCTTCATGGGCAAGCTGGAAGACTGACCAGAGACAGGCTCTAATGAGCCGTAATCTGCTTGAACCCCTGATTAAGGAGAGGAGTGTGTCAGCCATAAAGCTGATCAAGGTACAGAAGTTTGTGGCCAGAATGTAAGACAGTGTAGAGCAGCAGAAGTACAGCTGCAACTTGATGACTGCCAACAGACCCAAGCCAGGTCAAAGGTTTGTATTTTTTCTTTATATATTGATAAAGGACTCACGCTGTGGAAAGGGGCTGGGCTCTGTAAAGTGGCTGGAAAGCCAGGTCACTCCTACAGTTGGCATAGGCCAGGCCAAAGAATAACAAAGGAAAACTTGGGTGCTTTCTGCATCACTGTAGGTATGGCTATAGTGATGGAAGCAATGTAAATAGTGTAGTGGCTAGCACTGCTGCTTAATAGGTAGAAGGTCCTGGGTTCAAGCCCCTGGGGATTAGACTCAATGGTCTCATGAGGTCCCTTCTAGTCATATGAGTCTACTCCATTCTAAATTTGCTGCCATCAGTGTGCTCTTCTGCGTTCAACTGAGCAATTTGTCAAGACACAGTTAGTCAATCTGTAGCTCAACAGTGTAACTGAAGTAGTGCTAAGTTGACCAGATGAAATTTTCAGTCATTTTAGTGCAGTGTGTACAGGGCAGCAAGTGGGAAGTTAGTAAGGTGATGGGAAATAAGTAAGGTATTGCATGTCTCCCATCAACTGCAGCTAAAAAGTGTGGTAAATGTAGAGCAGATCTACCTCTGGTCATGAGGGGATGGATAGGCAACTTTATTACGAGGTCCTCCAAATAAGCGCTGAGTCCTACCTGGCTGTTGGGAGTCTAATCTCTTAAATTAGTAGATCATTCAGTCTTTGCTGAAAATGCAGAATGTTTCTTATGATATATTGTCTTGAATTTTGTGTGGCAGTTCTTAAAATTCTGGATGATCAGACTTTTTGGCCCTAGAGAAAGGAAGTTGATAGACGACAAACTTGCTGGAATCCAAGGCTGAAGAAATCTTTAGATCCTAATTTTTGAATGGCCACCATCATTCCTCTATGTGATGATGTCCCTTAAGGATAAATACCTCCTGTGTAATTTTATGTCAGTCATTAATCAGCATAATCTGCTGTTGAAGTGTCATTCATGGACATTTCACTTGAAAATAAAGGAAATAACAAGCTAGCCAGTATACTGAGGGTGTGAGTTTTCTAAGGTATCGTAAAGAATTAGGGCCGGTCTACACTTAAAACACTGCAGTCACTGCTGTAGAACTTGAATGAAATCTCTCTATGGCAACTGGAGAGAATTCTCCTGTCAGTGTAAGATACTGCCTCACAAGGAGGTGAATTGACATGTGAGTGGATATGTTCCAAAGAAGCAGTCATGTTAGTATAGTTCGGTAAAATAAACAAGGAGTCCTGTGGCAATTAAAGATTAATACATTTATTTATTGCATCAGCTTTTGTGGGAGAAAATCCCACTTCTTCAAAGCATCTGACAAAGTGGGATTTTCTCCCATGAAAGCTCATGCAATAAATAAGTAAGTGAGTGGGAGAAACTCTTCCACTGTCATAGCACTGTCTACACTGGGGTTAAACTGATAGGAATATGTCACTCGGGGGTTGGATTTTTCACACCCTAGAGCAACTTAATTATACCAGTGTACCCAGTATATCTGTAGTGTAGATCAGACTTCAGACACACATCTCATATAGGAGTTCAGTGAAAGCTGAACATTGTGAAGGGTACAGAGAACAAATAATGCCTTGAATAATTAATAAGTATTAATTCCTCCTGGCCTTCACAAATTAGAAAAGCTATCCACCTTGTTTATAGCAGAATCGGAGCCACTTAGGAAGTAAAGAGAATAAGAGAATGATTCATATCATATGAGACACTTTTTCTAAGGACCATAAATCAGTAAAGGTCAGGAGTTCAGCTCCCCAAGGATAGAAACTAAGATTGCTAAATGAGATTATTAGCAATCACCTAAATAAGAATCTTTCACAATTTGCACATCCATCTTTTTCTCTACCAAGCAAACAAAAAAGAACTGCAGAAAATCATGAAAGCAGTGTCACACTCTAATGCATTACATGATGTGAGAGGATCAAGAAACCTCTGTCAGGTAACAAAAATAGAAATAACTATCTATAAATTGGAAGGTCAAATAGGGCAAATTGCCTATTAATCCAAGAAATTAAAACCACATATCTTCATTCTCAGTTATAATATTAACCAAATGTTTGTTTGCCTCATAAATCAAATATGTCATAGTAGATAATTTGTCCCATCAGTGTGTCTTTCAACCCAAATAAGAAACTCTACATTTCTTTGCTCTGTGTGTCAGAAAAATGTTCTCTGTCTATATGTGTATAATGTCTCTCAAGGTATTCTAAGCCTTAAATAATGTGAAATGCCTATGCAGAATTGAATAATGTATGGGGTATTTCCACACAATTTAGAAGATTTTAAGGGATTTTGTTTTGTTTTCTTGGCAAATGATTGTTTTACTCTGAAAACAATAGGCTTATAGCACAAAAAGGAAGGTTGAAAGGTATAATCAATTAACCAGGGTATAATTTTTGCTTATTAAAAGAAATTGTTTAAAAAGGAGAAAATTTTGACTAATAATATGGACTAATACTGAAATGCAGTCCTTGAAATGAATCAAGCATAAAATGCCTCTGATAAGAAAAGGATTGAAGAAATTTGGTATCTACTGGATACTGATAGAAGCAACAGAGGAAATCAGGACTGGTCCAAGATGAACACTTACACTGACATAACATCGCTTATGTTGACCTCCTGCAAGCCATGAACACACTCACAGAACTGGAAAGTCAAGTTAACTGCTGCTGCAAGTCACATTGTAAATCCACACCCACAAGAGGAGTAGCATTTAATGAGATTTTTATTAATGCAGTTTAACTTCAGTGTACACAGAGAGCAGTATAATGAGATTTTAATGATCTTTGAAATCTATCCCAAAATTCTCTGTTCTTGAAATTCTGTCTTTCCTGACATGCTGAATATTGGCCATGTCATCAGCAAATAGTTTAGGGGAACAATCAGTGGTGTGGAGCCAGGGCAGGGGTGAGGAAACTGGGCAGCAGCATAGAGACAAGGTGGTGAGCATGCACTTCATTGCACTATGGCAGTGGTTCCCAACCTTTTTGAGTCTGAGGACCCCTTTATAATGTTGAAAAAAATTGTGGATCCCCAAATGATAATAGTTGTTACCAGGGGCTGACTGCAAGCTGTGGTGCTGCAGAAGGGCAATGGAGGACCTGCCCCCTGCCTGCTCCCAAGTGGTGGGGACATATCATAGAATCATAGGGTTGGAAGGGACCTCATAGGTCATCTAGTCCAACCCCCTGCCAGAGGCAGGACCACTCCCACTTAAACCATCCCTGTCAGGGTTTTGTCCCGCCGGGCCTTAAACACCTCCAAAGATGGAGACTCCACCACCTCCCTCGGCAGCTCATTCCAAGACTTCACCACTCTCCTGGTAAAAAAGTTTTTCCTAATATCCAGCCTTGACCTCCCTAACTGCAACTTGAGACCATTGCTCCTCGTTCTGTCCTCCGTTACTACCGAGCACAGTCGAGCTCCATCTTCCTTAGAGCATCCCTTCAAGTAGTTGAAGGTTGCTATCAAATCCCCCTTCAATCTTCTCTTCTGCAGACTAAATAAGCCTAATGCTTCCAGTCTTTCCTCATAGGGCTTGTGCTCTAGCCCTTTAATCATTTTGGTTGCCTTCCTCTGAACTCTCTCTAGCATGTCCCTGTCCTTTTTGTAGTGGGGAGCCCAAAACTGAACACAGTATTCTAGATGTGGCCTTACCAGTGCAGAATAGAGGGGAAGGATCACATCCCTTGATCTGCTGGTAATACTTCTTTTGATGCAGCCCAGTATGCCATTGGCCTTTTTGGCAGCAAGAGCACACTGCTGACTCATATCCAGCTTCCCATCCACCATGACCCCAGGTCCTTTTCTACACTGCTGCTACTTAGCTGAATGTTTCTCAGCCTGTAGCAGTGCATAGGGTTTTTTGGTTCCAAATGCAGGATTTTACACGTAACCTTATTGAATCTCATATGATTTCTATTGGCCCACTGTTCCAATTTATCTAGGTCTCCCTGAATCCTGAATATCTAGGCTGTGAAGGGGACATATCACAGCAGGCAAATACAATTCATTTAGAACAGAGGTATCAAACTCATTCAATGTGGGGTTGAAATATTAGAGGGCAGGACACCTGTTGTGGGTCATGTGGCTGCACGGGCTCCCCAACCCCTTCCCCATTCATGTTCAGAGGGCATGGGCTCCCCTTCCCCCTCCCCAAGCCTGTAGGTTCTCCCACACCTTCCCTTTTCCCTGCCCTGTGGGCTCCCTTTCCTTATGTTGGCTTCCTGACCCCCCCCCTTTCCTGTTCCCTTTCCACTTCCCTAACCTCGTGGTGGCAAGAAGAAAAGTCAGTCTCAGTCACAGGCAGTCAGGCTGGGCTCCTTCCCCTCCCCTGACCGCCCATCACTGTCAGTCATTCAGAATACTGGCCTTTGGTTGGCTCAGTCCTGACTGGCCTTTGATTGGCTTGTTCCCCCATGGGCCCCAGTCACTTTTTCCTTTTTTATTTGTGATTCATGCAATGTGCTGTCATATTAGCATGCTGACTAGCTACCAGTGAACAGTTGGGATTGGGGGTGCAATGCAGTGACTCTCTGGAGCCAGCCTAGCCTGCTGTGACTGAGATTCTGATTGGTTGGCACACCACAACAGAGCTGAGCTGGGATTGGTTGATGTGCTTCCTTTGTTTCCCTGTGCTGTGATGTGGATCATGAGAGGGAGTCAGAAGCACACCTCACTCTGCTGTGCCTGAGCCTGTCTTTGCTGTTTGCTGCTGCAGACAGCTTCCAGGCACAGCCCAGGCAGAAAATCCACAGGCCATTTCTAGCCTTGTGGGCTGTAAGTTTGACACCCCTGATTTAGAGCTGTCTCCGACATGGATCACTGGTGGGCAGCAGCTGGGGCTGGATGTATTCACAAACCCTTTGCAATAATTCCACGGACCCCCGCAGGGCCCTGGACCCCAGGTTGGGAACCACTGCACTATGGTACATCTACTGACAATGCAATGATTCTAAAATTGAAATAACAGTTAGCAATGGGGACACAAGAAGTTAGAGCATGTAGTGTGCTGTGGACACTCTCCTCTGGTTTTTTTAGTTCAATGCATCAACATCAACTTTAGATTGTGCCCCAGTGTAGAATGTTTTAACACAGCTAAAAGCTGAAGCACTCAATTGGTAAATGGCCAATAGAAATCAGAGAGTGGTTCCATCCAATGGCCCCTCGAATGAGGGTATATAAGCTTGTTTCCAGGCCTATGGGATCTTAGAATTGTCTGAAATCATGAGGAAGCTGCAGAGTAAGCAGTGTGACAGAAGCCTGGACCAGCAGTGAGGAAAGGACTCTCTCCATATCCCAGGATTACCAGAATAAGGAGTAGTAAGCTGTCTTTTAAAAAGAACTGTATTTATTTAATATAAATAACTGTAAGTTGTCTTGCTACGTCTACCTTCTCTACTGAGATCTCAAATTAACAAATTTTAGAATTTAACTAATGCTACATACATGTATCCTCTGCAAGTTCAAGAAAACTGGCCCGAGTGATTTGACCTGTATCTGTAAGCAATGACTTTTGAGATTCTAAACTTGTTCCTCCGGGACCTATCAGTTCAAATAACAGGGACCCACTGTCAAAGTACTGAGTAATACTGGGAATGTTAGGTACCAAAGAACTGAGGATAAGTAGACGTAGTAAAAAATGTTGGTGATTTGTGTTGTTTTTTGGCATAAATGTTGGAACTCAATCCTAGTCTTTCATAATTGTTTGCAAGATTTACTAGTGTGTTCAGTAAATACCTAGAACACTGGTTTTGTTTACACTTAATTGGTGAGTTGTTGATTGTATAGTGAAGTGGCTCTGGGTGAATTAATAAAATGTGGTTGATTTAAAATAATCTAGTGTTATGATTTAAGAAATACTGTTCAAGTTCAAAGCTGACCTTAAAAACAAACACACAAAAAAACCTATTGTTAAACGCTATGACTACACTAGTAATTTAGGTTAAATTGAGAAGGCTTAATTCAAACTAGATTAGTCTATGTCTACATTGGACTTTTATTAAGTTGAATTAATAAATTCCTTAATTTGACTTAATGAAAGCTTAATTTGAATTAATAAGAAACGCCTGTTAGTTCAAACTAAGCCTCAATTTGACTCCATACTTCTATGGAAGGATGGTGTAGACCTGGATTAACCCTTAATTCAACCAAATTAAGGGCAGTTAGGTTGAATTAACAAAGTGGATTAATTCAATTTAACTTTAAATCAACTTAGTCCACTTTGTTAATTCGACTTAATAAGGTTGAGTTTAATTCAAATTAAAGTTGAGTGTATTAGTTCGAATTAACAAATTTGACCTAACTTTTTCTAGTGTAGACATAGCCAAAATTAGTAAAACAATGTTCTCTGGCTCAATAAAAATGAGTTATCCTATTAAATTCCATTCTACATTGGCTACCATACTCATCAAATTGACAAATCTAGTTTGTTGGATCTCGGCTTTAAGATTTAACTGGCACTTTGGAAAATTTAATGAAATTGTTCCCTCTTTCACACACTGTGTTTTTATATACTAATGTAAGGAAGACACCTTTAATAAAAGAAAGCATTAATGCATATAAAGTGTTGCTGTAAACATCCCTAAATTAACTGAGGCATGGTTTATTTGTTTGACACAGAATATTAATCATTGCTCATCACACAGAGTGCACATACAACATCAGATCTTCCAAGATGCTCATTATATGAATATTTAAAGTCAGTAGCAGTTTAATTCACAAGTACTCCAATAAAAATGGGTCAACTCACGGTTTTAGGAATTATTCCCTGAAAATATGGAGTATCAGGATCTTGCTGTTAGGGTTAGATTGAAGTCAATAAAGCTACTTATGTATGAGTAAATGCTTACTGACATGGTAAGGGTTGCCATGCAAGACTTCACTAGCCCCTAGTAAGAGACCATCTGTGCCATGATGACCTTACAATTTACAGAGAAGACTCAAAAAAATGAGCCTAAGAAACAAAGGAAGAAGTAAAACAAGGGGAAAACACTGGCTTTAACTATTTGAACAAAAGGAAAAACAATAGAACAGATGAGAAACTAGCTTTTCATTGAGGTGAAAAATAATATGACTTCATTCCCTTGTAACCTTGTTTTCAGATAATTCCAGCATATAAAGAGAAAATTGTTCTGCTCATAGTTGTTGGGCTTTTGTTTTTGTTTTGTTCTTGTTGCCTGTTTGTTTTCATAGACTTATTTTTTTTCTGTATCCCTCTCCTTTGATAACAAAACAAATTTGTGACAGTAGTTCCATCTGAATTATTTAAAAATGCTTTGTCACAAGTTAAAGGCAATTGAGCATTCTGTGGGCTTGATCATAACATGTCCAGAAGGGACATCCAGAGTTAGATAGCGAAGATCAAACTTTTTGTATATTACAGTTCTCTTTGTTAACCCCTTTGGCTTTCAAACAATAAATACCTAACTAACCTCACTTTGCTATAACAGCTAGTTGGAGATCAGCATTTTCTTTATAATTGCCAGCTTTTGGCAGAGGCAATTAAAGAGCTACTATTCCTTATTAATTTAATTAACAAATCAAGGAAAGAGACTGAATCTTCTTTTGAAGAAAATTGGAGCAGCACCAGTGGGGACTTGATTTCCTCTGCAAGAAATGTATATCTTCTGACAATTCAGTCTGAGTGGGAAGGTTGAAATGGGTTGCTAGGCAATGTGAAGCTATAGTAAAAGTAAGTAGGCTATTCAGAATGAGTAAGCTGTGAGGAATGAATATATATTTTGTTTTTATTCATAATAGGACACACTTTTAAAAAGGAAGAAGGGCAGACTAGCAGACAGCAGGAGACTATAGCATAAATGATGGAGAACTGGGGAGGGAAGGTGGGGTTTTCTAAGTAAAAAGGTGGTGAAATAATTCAAATGAGGATAACAAACAAAAGCAGCTTCAGAAAACAATTAACAAGGTACAATTTTAGGGAAAAAATTTTTGGAAGGAAAATAAATAATAATTTAAAAGAGCAAGGAAAGCTATAGAACAGTGGTTCCCAACCTGGGGTCTGGGGACCCCAGGGGTCCATTGACATGTTGCAGGGGGTCTGCAGCACTTCTCCCTGCTGGGGCCAGAATCCAGCTGCAGCTCCAATGCTCCCCACTGGGGCTGCCTCTCCCAACCTGTGGCCAAATCCCAGCAGGGGGATAGGGCTGTGGCAGCTCCCCAGCAGGGGCAGGGAGCCATAGCTGCCACGGCTCAGCTTCCTAGCTGAGTGGGCCATGGTGGTGGTGGCACTGCTCATCAGCCATCCCAGCAGTGCTGCCAGAGTGGTGCAGGCTAGATTACATAATCAACTGGGGGGGGGCACAAAGATTTTTTTTTGTGAAAAAGGGGTCCCCAGCCTGAAAAAGGTTGGCAGCCACTCCTATAGAATTAGAAAGATACATCATAAAAGTTCTTGCTCAGTTACAGGGCACTATAAAGTAACCGTGTCCAATGGCTTTGCTGCATCAAGGCCAGAGTGCATGACTGAACTCACAAATACTAAATAACCAGATTATATTCAAGGAAGTTTCTAACAGCAAGAAGGAATCCACCCCATCAAGATGAAGAATTGCAGCTGAAATACTCTTACACCTCCATGGCTACTCTGCCCCTCACCATTGTTGGATTTTTTTGTTGTTTTGTTTGGTGGATCCACTTCACCATGGATAAAATAGTTTGTTCCACCAATTGCCAGCATGCCACCTTCAAAATCTGCATGTTGGGGCACTGGGAGATCTTATGGATCTCAGTTCACAGTGTTGAGGGGTTATCGGGACCCCATAAATGGCTTTTGTATCTTGCCCCACTAATGTTCACAATGCAACTACATTGGGTCTGGTTAACTCTAGGCCAGCCAGAAGGAGGGTGTTAAATTGGAGGGCACAGTGTAGGCTGCTGTGTAACTTATAAAAAAACATCACCAGAATAAGGGCAATCAGTCTTCTATTTATCTCACCTGCTCATATTTAATATACACCAATTTATTCAGGATGAACATCAAAAGTGTGTTTAAATGGTGCAAAGACTTTGCCCTTCTGAATGGGGTGATCACACACTTTTTAGGAAGAATCCTAATGCTCCAAAATTCACTAGGAAGTTAATAATGAGGTTTCAGAACTGCTTTGATTGGTGTAGTTATCCTGAATACAGAATAATTTGCAAGTTATTAAAAGAATCCCTACTGAATGTAAGTTAAATGGAGGACATACCAATCATTATGCCGAAAAAAAGAGAAACAAAATGCTCAAGTTTAAATAACTGCTTTATGTTCATCTACTTATCTCAGAATAATGATGTATTTTATAAACTTGTAGGTTTGAGGCAGATATAAATAAATGAATACCTGAAAGAAAAAGAATGCATAAATAAGCAAAGAATAGATGATTTCATTTGGAAGGCTTCTATTTGAGCTTTATTAAATGTCTCATCACATATGCCATTAACATTTTCACTGCTTATTGCTGTGAGCAGAAGTCTGGAGTAATGCTCTAGTTTCTGGGCCTTAAGCAGAGCACACATACGCTTCTTCCACATGGAGTCCCCATGTGATGTTACCCTCCCAGAATCTGGTCTGGGGTGTGTCCGTGCCTCTCCAGTTGCCCACCCTGGACCGTGACTTACCCTGCATTAGTAGGTGAATCCCCACTGCTGGGTCAATCCACACCAGTTTCTGGTGCATAATTGGTCCTAAGCAGTGGGTGCATGCTTCTCAGCCAGTCAGGAGATGGTCCTCCATCAAGCACCCCAGATGCCACACCAGAATCTTCCATTTTGCAGGGATTAGGGACATTCCCATATCACCTCAAGCTCATAGACAGCAAGTCCATCCGTTTAATAAAGGAAACAGAAATGCAGCCAACTCTTCCTGTTCACAGTCTCTAGGCTCCACACAGCTTTAGATAAAACTAACACTAGTTTATTAATTTTAAGTGAGTATATAGCAAATCAGTGCAAATCAATGCACTCTGTAAAGCTACCATCTTTCTTTGTAAACATTCATACTC
Organism: Podocnemis expansa; assembly: GCA_007922195.1. NCBI lineage: Eukaryota > Metazoa > Chordata > Testudines > Podocnemididae > Podocnemis > Podocnemis expansa. Next base: position 9,846,091 of record ML682040.1, on the reverse strand, counting down.
AAAATGGATATTCTGTGACCATTCCAGTACTTATAAATTGATTCACAGTGGAATTTTAGCACTTCTAATAAATATAGATGTTTGCTAAGAAAAAGATGAAATTTCACCCCAACTAAATTTATAACTGTGAAAAGGGCTCAGACAATCAAGAATTATGGAGCTCTGCAGAGATATCCGGATGAAGAAAGATGTAAAACCTACTTTAGAGGGAAAGATTAAAGAGGAGATACAATAGAAGTACACAAACTGATGAATGTGATAGAGAAAATGAATTACAAACAGCTTTTTACTTCTCAAAATGCAAAAACAAAGAGAAAAGCAAAACATTTAACATCAAGAGCAAGCAATATTTTTGCACGACGTATAAATTACTATGGAACTCTTGCCACAAAATATCATTTAGACCAAGAACTACGGATATGTCTACACTAGAAAAAGTTAGGCCGAATTTCTCAATTTGAACTAATAAGTTTGACTTTAATTCAAACTAAACTCAACTTTGTTAAATTGAATTAACAAACTCGAGTAAGTTGACTTAAGTAGACTGTCTACTTTGTTAATTCAACCTAAATGCCCTTAATCTGAGTTTAATAAAGTCACTTGAGCTTAATAAAGGGTTAATCCAGTCTACACTGTGCTTAATTCGAACTAAGGAGTCAAATTAAGTCTTAGTTCGAACTAACAGGTGGTTCTTATTAATTCAAATTACGCTTTCATTAAGTTGAATTAAGTAATTTCTTAATTTGACTTAATGAAAGTCTAGTGTAGACAGGGACTAATTTAGTTTGAATTAAGCCTCCTTAATTTGACCTAAATTGCCAGTGTAGACATAGCCTAGGATGCTTAGACAGAGGATTAACAACAATCATGGTTAAATTAGATGTAAAAAATATTATAAGAGCTAATACATCTTCCTACTCTAGGACAAAAACTAAACTCTAACCAATGTGGGTTAGGAAGAAACTATGCTGTGGGTAGGTTATTCCATAATTGTCTACTGTGGGCTGTCTTCCTCTTTCTGATGCATGTTGCAGCTAGCGCTGGCCCCATTATTTTTGCTGTAGATATACCTTTTCACTGTTAGAAATTATGCTGTTTGATAGGTTTTTGCCGTTGGTGAACATTTTATCTTTAAAGAAAAGCTTTGAAGAAAAGCTTCTATAATGCTTCTATAATGATTGGAAAAAAATCATTAAAAAAAAACCAGGGTAATCCTAGTGGACAAACAAGAATATAATCCTATAATCCTTACTCAAATTTAGCTGATTATGTGTAAAAGCTACTTGTATGAATAAGGACTCCAGAATTTATTAGTAATTATTAGTGTCAGTATTTTCACAGAGATCAGCTGTTTATTTTACCATACAATATTGTTTGGGAATCACATCGTATCCCATTTATATAAAAAAATGTATCTCAGGACTATATTTATTTATTTTAAATATGCATTCCCTGCAGCTCAGGAGAGTGGAGAATGGAAAGCAGCTTTTTCTTAAACATTCTTCTTCACAGTTTTGTATGGTAATTACCAATGAAGGTGATAGATGCCTTAAGAATAGCTTGCACATTACATGGATACAGATAGGCAGTCATGTAGGACTCTTTGAAAATCATTTTCTCGGTATGAAATGGAGCAAATCTTTTCAAATGAGCTCTTTCTATGTTTGAAGTTGTGCTTAGCATTTACTCAATTTTGAGGATGACATGTAGCTGTAACATTCATAAGAAGATGTTAGTTTTCATGAGATATGATCAAACAATTACACCTTCTACATTCCAGTTATGACCAGATCAAACAGGTCTACTCTTTCCCTCAAATAACAGTGGCCTGGTAGAAATAGGTGAAACCACTTTGTCTAATTCTGAACTCATTTTAAAATGATGACTTCAAAATTGGAAGTCCAAACACAAATGCTATTGCATTCTCATTCTGTTTAGGAAAGACGGTTTGACAGTCTGCTCCCAGTTGAAATCCAGTGTCCCACTGTGACCTCCCAATTCCCACTCTGGAACGCCACTTAACCCCGCTTTGCCAAGTTATCACTCACTCCTGAGTCAGTCCACTCTGGTGTGCAAACAGACCCAAGCAATGGGTGTATGATCTCTGGCTACTTGAGGATGGTCCACCAGCAAGCACCCCCCAGCCACAAGTTACTACACTGGGAGCCACTGTCTACAGCTGTTGGGGACCACTCCTAACCACCATACACTTAAGTCTGTCCATTTAACAAAGAAGTGGATTGTGCTCAGCCTTCTTCACTCACACCCTCTAAAGATCACACAGCTTAGATAAAACAATTAAAAGTTTATTGATCAGATTATAATTCTAAGTGGGAATACAGCTAATCATGGCAGAATCATCATATAAATGAGCCAGGAGAGACCACAAGAAAACAAAAGGTAAAACATACATATTACCCTAATATTTCTACATAAACTGACCTCACAGTTCAAGTTGACGCTCCGGCTGTTCGGCTGTCAGATGTTTGTACAGTCAGTCTCTGTGATCAGGCAGGGCCCAGATCTTGCAAAGAGTTGTTTCCAGATGGAGAGTCCCAGGCCAAAACCTCCAAAAAAATCTCCCAAGTCTGTCTCTTTGTTTCCTAAAACTTGCTGTGATCCCTCCCTTTCTGGGCAGAGGTGATCTCTTTGTTTCATAGAAGCCAGTTAACTTAATTAGCATATCTTTTGTTTCCTCCTAGTGCTTGTTTGCTGCTGTTCTGTCTGTCTCCCATCCCCCTGAGTCATACTAAACATGCTACACGTCTGTTCACATGCATGATGCTGCAGGAAACATATCATGCTACTCATGTAGAATAGGTTATGAGCATCCATAAAAAACACTGCAAGGTGTAATTGGCCTAAAGATATACAGTTCCTGTGTACTGGTGAACAGAAAAATCATATAGATCATAAGCCAGGCTGCACAGATGTGCATCCCATGACAGATGAAAAAGACTGTCACTGGTTTTCTCTCTCACAGAAGGAAGGAGAAGAAGATAAAGGCATAGGCCCTGGTCGCAGGATTTGGGGAAGAACATGCTGCTGCAAGTTGCAGTTCACAGAAGACAAATTCTAACAATGCCATAATTACATTAAACATAGTCCTTACCCCTTTTGGAAGAGTCTTGCACCTCAACATGGATTTTGCTGAAATGATAAATTTCTTTCATACCAAGACACTGCTTCTGTTTTGTGCAAAGCAGCAAGGTGGTACCCTTTGCCCTACTTGTGGACTTACACATTTCTGCACACAACCTAATATAATAAAACATGACTAAATACGTTATCAAAAAGGCCTGAACCGGAGACTGTTCAGAACAGCCGCCAGATGTCTACTACTTGACATGAAGAACTCCTTTGCAGAGGACTCCCCACACAAAGAAGTGAACATCATATACTGTGATCCTCTCGTACCCATTTTACAGATCACAAGTGTTTATTCAAAAATGCCACTGTCTCCTTTAATAGATTGGTTCCATGTGTGTATAAGTGTCAAAAGAGATGCCTGTATTGACTTTGACTTAGGCAGATATGTAAAAATGGGTATATGGAGACTGATGTGCTTATTGGTGGACAGTACTTTTAAATAAAAGGACCATCCAGGTTTGATTGCTGGAACTCTGTAAAGGGCTGCACCCCCCACCTCCCTGTGATATGATCTGCATATCTTTGTTGTCCATCCCTGTAATGTAATAGTATGGTTTAATGCAAAATATGACATGTGAGATATCTTTGAATACTAATATTTATATTATTTTTATGGTAGCATGTATCCTGCAATATCATACATGTGTACAGATGTGAAACATGTCTCCAAGTATCTTTTACAGGGCTCAAGGTGGGGGGGGAGACAATTAGAGAATGTACTCAGTGAAGGTGTGCATAATAAAGACAATGTGCATTCAGTCCCTGGATCAGGAGGGAAAGATTGTGATACAAAGAATCACCTGAGCCCAGGAAAAGAGGGTGGGGTGAGCAGCTGTTTGAAGAAAGAAGAATAAGTCACACTTTAAACTCGTTAGGGGCTTTTGTGCCAAGATGTCCATCTTGCAAGCAACTTCTAAGGATTCTACCTACCCATATGGTGAGGAAGGTCTGGCTGCAAAACTATCATTAGCCAAAGCATGTGGGTAAGCTAGCAACGGACTATAGGAGTGATCTATGATTCTATGACTTAGTTTAGAATACAAGTTATCTTTTCTTTGATTGTGGTAAACTCATGGTCTGATTGACTATCTGATTTTTCACTGATTGTCTATATACTTACTTAATATCGTGCCTTAATAAACTAATGTTTGGTTTATCTAAAGCAGTGTGGATTTTTGGAAAGAGTGGAAGTGTAGACACCTAACTTAGAGCAAAAGTAAATGCATATCAGTTTCTTTGTTAAAGTGATAGAAGAGAGTAAATGAGTTTGCAGTGATCAGGAAGGGTCCTGATACCTGCAAGATGGTAATTTCTGGTGTTGCATCTAGAGAGGCTCGGAGTGCCTGCTGGGAGATCAGTTCCATGAATCACTAATGTAGATGAACTTCCATTACATGGGTCTGATTACGAGTAGGAGGCTAGTGTGAACTGACCCAGCAGCAGCGGTTCACCTACCAAAGTGGGATAAGTCAGGGCCCAGGAGCAGGCTACTGGGAGGCCCCGTGGCACATCAGACCAGCTTGCAGAAGGAGAATGTCACAAACTCCATTCAAGATGGATGTTACAGTGTAGTGAATTACAAGATGTGCTTTCTTGCTCTGAAACTTTGTTTTCCTTAATCTGAATTTTAAAGTAATACACACTGAAAGCAAACCCCTAAACTTTACATTTTCCATAACTCAAAAGGCAAGGACAACTAGTGCTTAGTACTGCATTTGTCTGTAAAAACCAAAAGCTCAGGGAAAATGAATAAGTAATGGATTCCTTTGCTGAAAACGCAGACACTGAAAAGAATGATATAGGTTAAGGAAAATGCTTAAAAGGTGCAGTTTTCATACACATACTGCTGAAGACCATGACAGGAAAATATCAGTTTTACTGACTCAAGATGGAAAGATGGAACTTGTAGTGCTCAAAGAGGAAGGCCATATTTTGCAATGACATCACTAATTAGTTGTGCCCAACTACGGGCACTTTGAATTTGTTTTTCTTTCAAAGGAGCTGAGCACATGCCGCAAAACCTGGAGCTTCTGATGTTTAGTCCATTGTATTTCGAGAATTGAAACACTTCAAATTAGTGTCTCCTTTTGAACATTTTGGCCTTGTATTTTCCATAGGAATCACATGAGATGGAATAAATGTTTCATAGAACTGCTTAAAAAGCATTCGATTAAATGTTGTCTTAATTAAACACAGAGGAGAGAGTGAGGCCAGAATATTATCCCTTATGTAAGAATGAAAAAAAAAATCTAGCAGAAAAATGTATTTCATTTGAAAATATAATGAGAAATCACAGACTGCATTTTAAGTTTTCTAAAAAGTCCTGCTTATTTGATAACTTACTGTTAAAAGACTTTTGAGATTGACTATGTGGGTTGGGGGGAAAGGAGGTCAGAGAGAGATAAGGGGTACTGAATGAATAGAAAGGTTGCTGAGTGCTGTCAAGACACTGGACCCGTGACATGCCTAGTAGAAGTGAAAGGAGAGATAATGAATAGCCATGTATTGACTAATGTTACAAGACAGAGGTTCAGAAAGGCCCTGGTATGTGAGTTCTGGAAAGGAAAACTGACTCTGCTTTATATTGTGCTGAAGAAGTAAATGAAAATGTTACTGAAGAGACAACGATGATTCTTTCAATACAGAGGAGGAATGGGAGGGTGAGTAAGAGCATAATTCTTTTTCTGACAGGTACTTAAACCTATAATGGAAATGCAGACAAACCAATAGATTCAGAAGGAGTCTTGTGGCACTTTTAAAGAGTAACAAATTTATTTATTGTATGAACTTTTGTGGGAGAAAATCACACTTCATCAGATGCTTGAAGATGGAGAACTTATAAGCTCATATGATAAATAAATTTGTTACTCTTAAAAAGTGCCACAAGACTCCTTGTTTTTGCTAAACTAGACTGACACAGGCACCTCTTTGGAACTTGTCAATAGATTCAGACTTAGACTCTCTAAAGCTTCCACTGTTTTTGGCAGCTTGAGGCATCTTGCATTTTAGAAATGATGAACACTCAAACTATATCAAAGAGTAATTTTGTGGGTACTTTTCAACACCTACTGCACATAAGGGTTTGAAGCTGGATACCCAAACTTCTGGATCCTTCTATTAAAGAAACCTCCGGAACGTATAGAGAAAATGAAAGGATGGTTTTAGCTATCGCTTTAAAAGTAGGAGATATAATCGTGTGTACCTTGTCTTAGATGAAAGACATTTTTGTCTTGTGTGCTGGAGGTTAGGGCAGCACTGCAAGTCATTTCAGGATGGTTGGATGGCTGGAAAGAAAAGCTGTAATAAATAAGGCACCAACAGAGGTGATGTAGATGTTACTGTTGTACTGTGTTACTGTGTTTGTAAACATAGTACAAAATGCTGAAGAATTCAGGGATTTTTCCTATAATTTAGTGCCAGAAAGTTTCATCCAACAAAAGATGTTTTCAGCATGGCATGCTTTTATGTAACAAAAACTGGTGCAAAACAATGGGTTTTATATTCTCCCATTGCCCTGCTGAATTCAGTGCCAGCTCAGTGAGTGAAATAATGGCATATATTGATATTGTGTTTTGATTCTGAGTAGTTCAGTGTTGGTGGACTGCTGCTGTAGTTTTATAGCACATTGATGTCATGGTGTCATTGCAGGCAAGCTTTAATGTCCATTCAGGGTTTACTTTTGCAGTGTTCTCCATTCTGAACTTACCAAACATTGCTGGAATGAGTATCCTCAAAGTAGATTGAAATTTTTAAATGGTGCAGTTGTTAATGGTTAAACTATATGCATATGCAGTTCACATTGTCTTCAATTGGTTTGGTTTGGCCTAAAGGGTTCACAAATCTTTTTATGTGGTATGTCCTAGAAATATATATGGCAGTGTCTATCTAAACTAAAAAAAAAAGTTAATGGCGTAACACAGTGGTTCCCAACCTTTTTGGATCAAGGGCCACAAATATAATTTTTACAGCCCTGAATGTCCACCAGTCTAATTATTCAATTAAAATGCAATTAATTAAATTTTAATTTAAATTAATTATTTTAACAGGGAAAGGATTTTGCTGTGATAGTCAACTGCAATCTTTGCCTTAAATCTCCCCTAAATTATAGAGTGTGGTTGCCAATAGACTAGCAAGCTGCAACTTGGTTCATGGACTTTATTCTGCTTTAATTAAGGGAAGGATATCGAGCTGTTGGATCAAAGGCCCTAGCCAGGAACTGGGGGCAAGGGAGGAGGGACAGAATCATAGAAACTGGAAGGGATCATGCGAGGTCATCGAGCCCAATCTTCTGAACTCATGGCAGGACCAAGTACCCTCTTAAACCATCCCTGACAAGTGTTTGTCTAACCTACTGTTAAAAACTTCCAACGATGGAGATTTCACAACCTGCCTAGGCTATTTATTCCAGTGGGATGGCCACAGAATGATAATCCTGGCATAATGGAGGACAGGCTGGCGAGGCACCTGGCTGATTCATGGGGGCTGCATCCCTGCCTTAGACAAGGGGCCTGGAGGCCACTCAGAGACTGGGGAACTCGGAGGGAAATGGGTCTGGGCATAAGGTGAGCCACACTAGTGGAACAGATCCTATGTTGCCCGCTGTACAGTAATGCTGTCAAGAGGGGCCCAGGACACAAGACAGCCCCAGCCCATCTTCTTCCCCTGTGGCCACACAGCCCAGGAGGTGTCCCCCTCGCCCTGGCAGTGCTGCTCGCCTCCCTCTGCCCGGGAACTACATGGCATGTATGGCGGGTGGGGTGGGTGGCTGGTTGCCAGCAATTCCTTTGTCATTATGGCGCCCATACCTGCCTGGCTCAGGTGGGAACCCCTGGTGTAAATGCTTCTGAAAACAAACATCTGGACTAGTCATCAGCCAAAGTCTTCCAGGAGTCTGTTCTAGCAAGGTGATGAGTTCCCTTTTAAACTTTTAGGAGTTAAGGGCTATGTTCCCTCTAAGCTATGCGCGTGTGCGCATGCACACAGGTTGCGAAAACTGTGCACACAACAAAATAAAGCGTGCACAAAAAAAATTTAACAGTGCAAATATTTTTATGCTACTTTAAGAAAACTGTTTCAATTAGCATGTTTCAAATAAGGTTTTGTAATTTATAAAATCATTTCCATCACCATATCAAAATAAAGCTAATACATCATTTGGATCATACACAGTTGCTTTGTTGTGCTTGCAAGTTTGACCACACTCACTGGAATGCGCACGGATTTGGACAGCAGTTCTGAAAATTTTCATGAAAGAAATTTTTTGTGCACACAGCCTACAAAAAATTAGAGGGAACATTGGTTAAGGGTAAACAGCAACATATTGGGTGGTACTCGGAACTCCATAGGATTTGGTTGTAGATTAGAAAGTTGGTGTTTCTGGTGCAGGTGACAATTGCAATAAACTGGCTTCTGTCCTTTCTGAGCACATATCAAATTTAATATCCAAGACAACGATAAATGGAGATACTCAACACTGATTTGTATTATTGAGTCTGTTTGTTAAACTATACTCAATGTTGCTTCCAAGTCAAGACCGAGATTGTCAAAAGGGATCTTAGTGTAGACCCATTAGATTGTGCCCTTCATTCAAGAAAGAATCATAGCTAACCCTCAGGAGGGAACGCAGCGCCGCCAGGGTTCACTGTCTGTCTGTCAGGGAGCACAGCCCCCCTGGGGTTCCTTGGCCAACTGCCAGGGAGTGTAGCCCCATGGGGGGGCACAGCCCCAGTGAGGACAATGGCCCCCTGGGGTGTCCCTACCCCGGTGGGTAACAGAGCCTGCGAGGGGTATCTCTCCCCCAGAAGGGAAGGGAGCCCCGCTGAGAGAATCTCTCCCCCAGTGGGGAAACCAGTCTGCCGGGGGATCCATTTCAAGTTAGAGAGTCCAATGTAGACTCTCTAACTCGAAATACTAATGCCTACTTTATTTCGAAAAAGGAGTCTCATGAAGACTCACTATTTTGAAATAATTATTTTGAATTAATGTTGGCATAGTTATTTTGACATATCTATTTTGAAATTACTATGACAGTGTAGACATAGCCACTGAATGCTGACTCTGGTTTAGTAAGTTCTATACAGTGAAACTTTTTGTACCCAAACCTTGCAGCCGTGTAAAGAATTCACTAAAATTGTGTGTGGACATAGCAGCCATTAGTAGAGAGTTTCAGTTCCCTTGAATGAGATTCTGAGACTTAAATAGTTTAATCATAGACACTGCAAAACAACCCTGTTTCCAGATCTGTCCTTTTCTATAGCTGGTGAGCTGCCAAATCATTTCAAAAGTGAAGTAATTTCAAGAATAAACTGCAGAGTCATGCAGGCTGTTATGCTGGGTGCTCATCTCTGTGAAACTCTTACATAACAAAAATGAAAAAAGTAACAAAAAATCAAGTCACCCCATACAAATTTGTGAGTGTTTTTTCTCTTAAGCCTTAATGCTGCTGAGGCAACAGAATTGCAGAATTCAGGTTTATTTATCAAATTTCTTTTCAAGCATCTGTCACCATGGCAGCTAGAATATTAGCTACAAAATTAAAAAAAAAAATAATCAGAAATACCCACAGTAGGTAGCGTGTCTAGCAATAAAGGCAAGACAAATATTAAATGAAATAACCTTGAATGGTATTCTGAAAATCACTAGATAAGGGTAAAGGAGAGCAAATTTCAAAAGCAGGAGGAAGGTTTTCTATTGCGAGAGCTCTGCAGTGAGTCATGGAATGTTTAACACCAAGAACCTACCGGAAGAGGCTCTCAGTGGAGCTGGCCTATGAGATTAGAGCCTGAGGCCTTGAATAATCATTATCCCAGACTATTCAAAACTTTAAAGATTCTCCTGAAACCTTGAATTTCACTATAAAGAAAAGAAGCAGTGACAGATACAGCACACACTGCCTTATCTTGTAGGCAATTATAGCAACTTTATAAATGTTATCTGTGTTTTTGTAAGACAGACCTTGAAAGCGTGAAAACTTCACAGACCTTTATATTGAGATGTGCAGATGATAAGGTCCTATAGAATATTCATAGAACATTGTATCAATGAGTGTTAAATGTCTCTGCATCTTCCTGGCTCACTGAATGGATTTCCTCCAAAATCTGGAATCAAAGAGGAGTTGACTAAGGCATGCCCCCAATATAAGACATGTAGGTACAAAGCCTTTGAAACGTAATCCTCCCTGGGGAAAGAGGCATTGACAGGTTTTATTTGTTGCGGGGGCTTGAGAGGCAAAGGCTTCTAAACTGTATACAGTGTCAGTTGGCGCTAATCTCATTCTGATCTAATGAGCTGACCTGAGGCTATAAGGAAGGGGGCAAAACTTACCCAACAGTTTTGAAGACTTCGGTCTACCAGACCTGAAGCAGAAGATGAGCAATTCCTGGTACACTTAGTAACATTTAGATCTTTCAGTGTTTTATGGCCTTTTGTATGTAATGCTTTTGTCCCAAAAGAAAGAAGAACCGTGCTTGGTGTGAAGTTTTCTGGCTTCCCTAAGGTACTGTCTTAGTGCTCTGAAGAGTGAGAGAGGACAACTGTAGGGGCTGAGCTGGGTCAGACTTGCAGGGATAATCAGTGACTTGCAGGAATGTTGTAAGTCTAAAATCCCAGTCTGGAGGGAGAGAGTTGTGGGACCCTGCCTATAGGGAGGTCACAGCTAGATGTGTAAGAACTAAGGGGGCATCCTGTAGGTAGACCACAGAATGGGTCAAAAGACACAGTTACCCCAAAACTATGAGAGCAGCCATGGCTAAAGGAAAACACAAGTGCTGTGTACTTACAGCAGCTCATTCAGAGGAAAGGCAAGTATATTGTACCCCAGTTGGAGCTTCTGGCTTTTCTCAAGGGTAGCTCTTTAGAGTGCATTGCATAACTTGGAACCATAGCCAATAGTCAGAATAAGCTATATCAGCGAAGATGCAAATTTGCAGGTATAATGTAAGGGCACATAAGGCATGCTTACTAACCTGGCATATTTATACTCCTTAAAACACTCTTTGCATACACACAGCTTGAGTCTGTCTTCCTTGGTTTTGTTTAACGTAATTTTCATTAAATGCCCGGCTCAGCTCTAGTAGTGACCCTGTCATGTGACAGGGCTCTTAACTCTGGTGGCCTGATTCAGGCACAGTGGACCAGTCTCTGAGCTGCACTCCTGTGTGTGCCATCCCTTTATTACATTACCTAACCTGGGACGTGATAAAAGCAAGAGTTACTGTCATAAATTCTGCACTGATGAGAAGACTTGCTGTCTTCCTCCATACCAACTATAGTTAATTAAGAGACAAACATCCATTGTAGATGTCCTAAATCCCAGAAGCAGTGATAAATTCAAAAGGACCATAAGGCTCTGAACCATTTCAATTAAATATGGACATATGTTCTTAATAGATGATGTAACCACAGTGTCTAACCATTTTACTAATTCCTCTCCTGTCACAGAACATCAGCCCCATCTTCTGTGGGTAAAGTTTCAAAAAAAGTCATTTTTATCTAGATCCCTATCTTTGTCAGATCTTGGGGAAAGTAAACAGACTATGGACTCTGGGCTTGATGAAAAGCAGATTTAGAGGTAAAACTCAACACCATATGGAAGGGACTGCAGTCCAAAATATACCACTGTCTCCCTGAGTGTCTTCACATATAAAGTGAAAGCAGAGATAGCAATTATAGATCGGTGAGCTTAACTTCAGTACCAGGCAAATTGGTTGAAACTATAGGGTAGAACAGAACTATCAGAGAGAGATTAATATGATTAGTTGGGGAAGTGTGATTTTTGGGAAGAGAAATCATGCCTTGCCAATCTTTTAGAATTCTTTAAGAGGCAGCAAGCAGGTGACAAGGGTGATCAGTGCACAAAGCGTGCTTAGGTTTTCAGAAAGCCTTTGTCACGGTCCCTCACCAAAGGCTCTAAAGCAAAGTAAGCTATCATGGGATAGGAGGGAATATCCTTTACTGAATCAGTAACTGGTTAAAAGAAAGGAAAAAAGGGTAGGAAGAAATGGTAAACTTTCAAACTGGATAAAGGTAAGAAGTATTGTCGCCCAGGGATCTGTACTGGGATCGGTATGTTCAACATATTCATAAATTTTCTTGAAAAAGAAGTAAATGGTGAGATGGCAAAATCTGCAGACAATACAAAACTACTCAAGATAGTTAAGTCCAAAGCAGACTTCAGAGAGTTACAAAGGGATATCAGAAAACCGGGTGACTAGCCAGCAAAACAACAGATGAAATTCAGTGTTGATAAATGCAAATAAAGTACACTGGAAAACATAATCCAAACTATATATGTAATGTGATGTGATCTAAATTAGCTGTTCTCTCTCAGGAAAGAAATTTTGGAGTGATTATGAATAGTTTTCTGAAAACATAAACTCACTGTGCAGCAGAAGTAAAAGAAGCCCACAGAATGTTGGGAAAGGGACAGATAGGAGAGAAAATAGTGTATTGCCTCTTTATAAATCCATGATACAACTACATCTTGAATAGTGCATTCAAATCTGGTTACCCCATCACAAAACAGATATATTGAAACTACAGAAAAGGGCAACTAAAATGATTATAATCATGGAGACAGTAAATAAGGAAGTGTTATTTATACCTTTTCATAACACAAAAGCTAAGGCAACCAAATGTAATTAATAGGCAGCAGGTTTAAGGTGAACAAAAGGAAATATTTCTTCACACAAAGCACAGTCAACCTGTGGAAATCCTTGCCAGAGGGTGCAGTGAAGCCCAGAATATAACAGGGATCAAAAAAGAGCTTGATAAGTTCATGGAGGATAGGCCCACCAATTGCTATTAACCAGGGTAGGAAGTGATTCCTAGTCTCTGGAAAACAGCAATGGCCAATGAGGTGGATCACTTCATGATTACTGTTCTATTAATTCCCTAAGAATTCCCTCATATGGCATTGGCCACTGGTGGAAGATAGGATCCTGAGCTAGATGGACCATTGGTCTGACCAATGATTGTCATTCTTATGTTATGTTCTTATTTACATTTGGGGCTGTTGGGGAATTTAAGCAATTATCCAGCACAGTCCTGTGGGCGGCTGGGTGGGTAGATACCTGTGCATAAACACATGCATAAGTGTTTGATAGCCTTAGTTTTGGAGGAAAAAAACCAAAATTCTCTAAACTTCCTTTGATGTATATGGAGCATACACACAGAAAACACAACTAGCTTCATTTCACTGTAGTATTTCTCTGCTGAGATTTCTGTCTTAAAGGCGGACCTTCCACTCTTGTGTGCAGAACATCAATGGACGTTCATGTGGAATACCAGCCAGATCGATCTGTTGTTAGTGTGTTTCTTTTTCTGAACACATACAGACAGAATAAGACTCAGCAGTAGCACCTTACGGTGCTCTTCTGTGGGGTTTCATGCAGGAGCTAAGATGACTCACTTAATAACTCTTACTCATGCCTCTGAAGTGAAGGTGGCATTGTTAAGTCCAGTGATGTGCTAGCAGATCTCTCATTCAAGAACAATGAAAGGGGTCAGATAGTGCCACTAGCATTACCACTATTCAAGTCCTTAACTTCATAGCAAAGCAATGCTTTTATAGCAGTGTGGCTTCTGGTGCCATTTGCTCCTCTCCCCACGCCATCTTCCCAACACTATACTGCAGAGGTATTTTTAGCATAAGCTTGAATGAATTGTATCTATCCCCCTGTGAAAGTCAGCATGCTTCTGGGCTAATATCTTTTATTAGGGAAAAGCTGTCACTGTACTCTTAGCTCTGTCTCTCCCTCTCAGCTTCCTGCAATTTTCTGTTGTTTAACTATTTGAGGAGAGGCATTTTAATACTCAGCACACTGTAGTTAATTGCTAGGCAGAAGTGTAGTCTTCTGTGGAGCTTTTAGGGGAGAGAGAAAAAAACCCACCAAACTAGGTTCAGAAATGCTGGTGGAAGGTTACATACTATCTATGACTTTTGTAGATGACCTTCTCACTGTCTACTCTGGCAGTGCCGGGAACGAGATGGAGTAAAGCCAAGGAGAAGCAGCATGACATGTTTGGTCTCCAGATCCTGTGGACTTCCAAGTATAATTCCAAATGTTTAATGATGACAAAACTCCTTGCTGTGTCTTTTATAATTCACTTGCTATGATGAAAAGGGGCAGGCATTCAGTGATGGAAAGAAAGGGAGCTTGCAGAATGGCATTTAGGAAGGGCAGATTCTCCATGGGGCTGATCTTGGATTTCATAGTGGATCTTGAAGATTTCACTGCCCTGAGAGAACATGATGCTGGTTGCTTCCAAAAAAACCAGTAATATCTCTCATAGTGGGAGAACAGTTACAGGTATCCACATATCTATTAAATAGATAGATATACAGCTTCCCCCGTTCCACGGCTTTCTTCTTAGAGATGTTTTGTCCCACTTTGTCACTAGGCTCTAGAATTTCTCATCCATCACCAGCTTGCATTATGTTGGCCAGAAGCCATTATAATCTCAAAACAGCTTTTAGGTCTTGTGAGAAATGTCTGGATGCAGTCTTGTTCCCAGTTAACCAGCATCCACATAACAATCCTTCTGTAATAGCATGGCACCCACTTCTCATGAGCATCCCTTCTTGTTTGGTGGGTCTGCAATCTTCAAAAAGTCCCAGTCCTGGTAGGAGGCTATCCCTCTGACCCAGACGCACTCACTACTCTGGGTCCTAGTCCAGGGACTCTAAAAATAGCATCCTTGCACTGCCATTTCCCTTTACCAAAACTGATTTCATTTCTGGGGACACTTTTTCACCCTTAAATCAAGGCTCTTCTGTGTTCAGACCCAACAGCCAGCCTAAACTTTTTTTTCACTCTGCTGGCCCCTGGTAGCTGGCTGGTGCTGCAGTTCCCTTTTGTCAGCCCGGAGTACTATCTACACCTCTTTGGTTCCAGCCAGGGGTAAAAGTATAATTTGGGGTGGGGGGTGGGCAGAATGCTACCATGCAGGTGGGCCCCCCCAGACCTCAGCTCCTGCCCCCCCACATGTCAGTGCCCCCTTCCCACAATACCCCCCCCCAGCGTCAGCCATGCCATCCCTGCACTTACTGGCAGCAGTACGGTTGGGGAAAAGGGGCAGTAGGCGCCAGGCTGGGGTGGCAATGCGGCTGGGGACGAGGCTGCAGGCCCCATGTTGGGGCGAGGTGTGGAAGGCGGGGGGCTTGGGGCAGGGCTTGAGCCTCCCAGCAATGCCCTAACCCCTGCCCCTGCACCTGCCCACTGGAACGTGGCAGAACGCTGCTCTGGACCCTGCTATTTTCAGGGGCCCAGCGTTCTGGGACCTGCTATTTTTAAGTGGCATGTTCTAGAATGCAGCTTTCTGGCTCCATGTTCTACTTTTAGAGGCCCCAGAATGCTGAGCCCCTAAAAATAGTGGGCCCCGGAACGGCGTTTGGGGGTGTTCCACATTACTTTAACCCCTGGTTTCAGCAACAAAATGCCTATCTCTGGCTCTATAGCTCCTTTTTATATCACTCTCCTGAGCCTGCTCCCTGCAGTCTGTCTAATTGGCTAACTCTCTGCAATCTCCCCTGATTGGCTGCTTCCTGCACAGCCTCTCTAGGCCATTTGGAGGACATAGGTCCACTGTTCTTTCCTTGGGATGTGTCTGGCAGAACCCTGAGACCCCAACAAGGGGAATCTGGGAGTACTCCATTGCATCGCACACTTCCACAGATGAAACTGCTGAGGACCTTTCTGAGAATCCTAGCTAGCAATTCAAGACGTGGAAGCTATGTCCACATGCACATCATTATTTCAAAATAAGTTATTTCAAAATGAGTTATTTCAAAATAAAGTCCTAATTTTGAAATAAGTTAATTCAAATTAAGTTAAAAGCTCAAAGCGAAATAGGATGTCCAAACACAGGACTTGCTATTTCTCTTTAGGAGAGGGGCACCATGGGAGGTGTGGCAACATGGCCCCCTCCCTGGGCCATGCCCCCACCCAATATGAACTAAAAGGAAGGCACCCTGGGAAGGAGAAGGGAAACAGTGTTATTTCAAAATAATGGTTATTTTGAAATAACATGTCTGAACAGCATTATTTTGAAATAACCATTTTGAAATAACAGCTGTTTTGATTTAAAGAAGGTCTAAGCTATTTTGAAATGATGGGTCTTATTTCGAAATGACGGAGCCTGTCATTTCAAAATAAGAATACGTCGTGTGGACCTAATAAAAGATGTGTGGACATACTGGGAGAGTAAACAAACCTATCAATGCTAGAAGTAGCATATTATATAGAGTATGAGGGAAGCCTGTGTGTAACTAGGATCTAACAGAAGACTGCTCAAAGGAATGTGGGTACAGGGATTTTAAAAATGTATATTTTGGTTTTTACTTATTCTCATTCAAGAGACTCAAGTGTATGAAATTATTTTAGTAATCATAGATATTCAGAAGTGTTGCTTCTATTCATTATGGTTAAGCTTTTTTACTCCACCCACCACATAATGGAGTTTACATCTGTAAAATATTAATTAATTTCATAGGTCACTTGGTCACATAAAGGTTTTCAGGAGATGCAAATGGTATTTGGGAGACTTTGACAACTTATTTAGTAGGTGATTCTTTTAATTTTATTTTCTAGATGTCATTACAGCCCCATTTCTAACATCCCAGAAGTTGGAAGGAGGGAAAACATTTTATATTGTTTCTTAAAGGTCAAAGGAAAATACCATATTGCAGATGTGTTGTTCAGAAAAATATGACCAAAACAAAGATACCACCAAAAATAAACTAGAGGAGATGTGAGCTGTCCTTGTTTTTTGTCCATTCTATACCTTCTCCCTTCCTCCAAATTGATTGTTGTCTTTGTAAAAGAGTCATATTGACAGCTCTGAAGGTAAACATCAATTACTGTACTCACAGAAAAAGGTGAAGCATAGGCTATGGCAGAACAAGCCACACCGCTTCACGCTACAATATGTTTCATTTCAGACCACCTCTAATGGTGATAGGTTTGTTGACTGAATTCTTGTTTTCTCTGCCAAATGCACTAATCCTGGGAAGAGCAAAGAACTCTATGTGAAGGGGAAAATATTATTGAATGCTTTGGATTTCTGTGATATAAATCCATCTATACTTTGCTGACGTAACATAATGGTAAATGTGTGTTACTAACAGATTCCCTTTCTGCGCCTAATCTGCAGAAGATGAGTCTGTTACAGCTTCACCTTAGAAATTTTAGGTTAAGCTATACAGTAAGTCATGCTTTTTCGCTCTTGAGGTTCTCAGGTCATGCCTCAGTCAAGTCAGTCACACTTGTGGCCTGGATAGACTGATAATTCTGTTTTTTTTTTAGTTGGGGGGGATGGATAATTTTGTTTACACAGTTGATTTTTAATTAATTTTTTTAATGAATAAATGGCATGTTCAAGAGGAGAGTGAACTTGAATGCTGATGACATTAAAAGTGCCGGTAAAATGGAGTGATTTCTTATGCAGGACAACTTCCAAAACTTCCCAACACCTAAGGGGAAAACTACATCTTTTCAAAGCTGAGGCATTGTTTGGGTCCAGACTATTATAACATTACTCGCATTGTTTTCAGCGGCAGTGTGCTTGAAGTAAGGTACTAGTCAGTGTAAAAAAGGGTGTCACAATCTGTCCCTTTGTCCTTACCAAGAAAAAACAAACACACAATCCTCCCTCCCCCACTCCTCTCACTACACAAGCTCTGAAGTCCAGTAAAAATTGTGGCAGGAGTGTACACTTATAAAAAACCCACTAATGTGAGTAATAATGAAGGAACATAGTCCATTCAAAATAAGGGGATAAACATAAAAAATAATACCAAACAATACTACTTTTACCATTATTTAATCTTTGAAGCTCTTTCCAACTATATCCTATTGGTAAGGAACTTAGCAGGACTTGGCAGCGGCAAGCAGAGACATTATAGACTGGGGAAACAGAGGAAATTCTTCTAGCCCAAGGGTGGAGACAACTCCCAGAAATTGTACAGACCTTCCCAGTGCCAGACAGTAGCAAGAGTAGGGAGAAGAGAGAGGTCTCACCCTAGCTCTGTGAACCCATGACAACCAAAGCCACTGGATCTTCACAGCCTCTTGATTTGAGAGTGCCAAGATCATTCTTCAGCATCCTTCATCTGGCTACCTCACTCCCACTGCCTGCCATGCTTCTCTAGCCTTCCTTTCATGCCCTGTCCCATCTCTCCTTCCTCTTCAATTCTCTCCCTTTCTATGATCCCATTGACTTCCTTTCTCCCGCTACTCCCCCTCAGTCTATCTTGCAATGAATAAAATAGAATGAATGAATGAAGGGGGAAATGGAAGAAGACAGATGCTCATCATCCCCTTGATCATTGTTTTTGTCTTCTGTAAACCTCTGAACCAGTTTATAATTAGTAGTTTTTTCAAGGTGTTGTGTAACACTTACCACTAGGAGACCTTGATCTTGATTGAGAGTCCTTTTGGGAACTAACATAATATAAATAATGATTAAAAAGTAATTAATATAACTATTACCCTCATTTACACATAGTTAGGAGTATTATGCCCATGTATGGAAGGAGTCACTGAGGCAGACAGGTTAACTCACTATGGATTACTGCATATTATTTGTATTGGGGTAGCACCTCTTCCTTTCTCTCCTTCCTCTTCCTCAACTCACCCCTGGAGCAAAACCAATATATTGGGAGAACAAGCTGCAAACAATGTATAGTTTAGCAGTAGCTGTGTTCTCTTTGTCAGCTGACAGGAAGCATGCTGCTAGCTTGAGAAGAAAACCTGCCTATATCCCCGTCCTGCACCTAAATGGTAAGATTTACTTCCACTTACATAGCACACTCAAAGAGCTGTTATGTAACTAAGCCTCAAAATACCTTGTGAGGTAGGCAAGCATATTGGATCAAATTCATCACTTGTTTAACTTTGTGAAACTGGTGATGAATTTGGTCTATTATGCCCACTTTAGACACAGGCAACTAAGGCATAAGAGAGTCAATTTTAAAGGGTGTACAGATGATACTGGTAGGCAGTGAGAGGAATTGTCAAAAGCAACTGAGTGCCTAACTCCTATTTACTTAAAAGGGAATTAGGCACTTACTCCTGAAAATCAAACTGGAAACCCCAAAATGTCAGTTTTCTAAACACTGTAAAATCTGTCTAGGAGACGTTAATGGGGATATTCTCATAGGAGCCCAGAGGATTTAGACAAATACTTCCATTGGTTTCCAATGAATGATAAGCTGCACACCTAAATCCTCTAGTTTCTTTTGAAAATCTTCCCTAAAGTGACCTACCCAATCTCACAGAGTCAGTCTTTGAGATGCCTAGAAATAGAACACATAGCTCCGAACTCCCAGTTTTTTTATTCTGTACTTTAGAGTCTAGACAACATTTCATTGTGATTTAAAAAACAAGTTTATGTACAAAAATAAAAATGGCCATTCGGGGTCAGACCAATGATTTATCTAACCAAAACATCCTGTCTTTTGATCATGGCCAGTGCCGGAGGGAATGAAGAGAAGAGAACATCATTGTGTGAACCACTTTCCATCATCTAATCCTAGCATCTGCTAGTGAGAACATGTGGTTGCATCCCTTGCCATCTTGGCTAATAGCCACTGATGGACCTATCCTCTCTGAACACATCTAACACTTTGTTTTGAGCCCAGTTATACTTCTGGTCTTAACAGTATCCCTGGAAAGGGAGTTCCATGGGTTGACTGTATGCTATATGAAGTGATTGTTTTTAATACTGCTGCATATTAATTTCATTAATAACCTAGGTTTCTTGTGTTACATGAAGGCATTAGTCCTTATATTTCCTTATTCACGTCCTCCACACCATTCATGATTTTGCAGACCTCTATCGTATCATTCCTTAGCTGTCTCTTTTTCAAGCTGAATAGTCCCAGTGTTTTAATCTCTCTTCGTGGAAGCTCATACCTCTCATTATTTTTATTGTCTTTCCTTGTATCTTTTCCATTTCTAATATATCTTTTTTGAGATGGACAATCAGAAGTGCATACATATTTAAGGCATGGGTTTACCATGGATTCATATAGTGGCATTATGATATTTTCTGTCTTGTTATCCTTTATTAGTGATTTCTAAGAATAAGTTAGTTTTTTAGTCTGCCATTGCACAGCGGGTGGATGTTTTCAGAGAACTATCCACAATGACTTCAAGATCACTTTCTTAGAGTGGTTACTGTTAATTTAGACCCCCACCTTTTGTAAGTTCAGTTGGGAATATATTTTCCCTTGTGAATTATTTTTCATCTGTCAACACTGAATTTCATCTGCCATTTGGTAGCCCAGTCACCCAGTTTTATGGGATCCCGTCGTAACTTTTTGCAATATGTTTGGAGTAGACTCTTGAGTGATTTTCTATCATGGGTAAACTTTGCCAGCTTGCCATTCACCCCTTTTCCCAGACCATTTACGAATGTTGAACAGCATTGCTCCTAGCACAGATCCTTTGGTCCCCCACTGTTTATGTCTCTTCATTATGAAAATTGATAATCTATTTGTTTCCTATCTTTTAACTGGTTACTAATCCAGGAGAGGACCTTCCCTATTATTCAATAACTGCTAAGGTTGCTTAAGAATTTTTGGTGAGGGACCTTGTCAAACACTCTGTGAAAGTCCAAGTACATTATATGCACTTCATCACCTTTGACCACATGTTTGTTGAGCACCTCAGATAATTGTAATAGATTGGTGAGGCATCATTTTCTTTTATAAAAGTTGACTCTTCCCCAACAAATTCTGTGAATCTATATGACTTATAATTCTGTTCTTCACTAAAGTTTCAACCAATTTGCCTCATACTAAAGTTTAACTGACCTGCCTGTAACTGCCAGTTTTGCCTCTGGAACCTTTTTAAAAATTGGCACCACATTAGCCATTCTCCAGTTGCCTGGTACAAGTGATGGGTTCATACTATGGATAGTAGTTTTGCCCTATGTAGCATATACCTTGTAGTATTGCCCTGAGCCTTGGTTTTCATTCCCTTTTCGTATTTATCTTCCGTAGTTCAGAGAACTTACAGAACGTTATATTATATTAGTGTATTTAAATAAAGTTCCATCATCATGGCAGAAAAAAGTTCCTTGACTTCTCATGGGAAAAAAGTCACTTGCTAAAACAAATCTACAATCAATCAAGGGTCCCAATACACTACATATATTTATTCAACCCTATTTGTTCAAGCATCTCAAAAGTTTTGTGTAAGAACAGCTGTAATTTTATCTCTGCAAATATCATCTGTGATCCCCCACCCCCACCCCACTCTGGCTTCTGGCCCAGGCACATTAATGAGACTGTAATTGGTAGGGACTTTAATGACCTTCTTTGTCAGGTTGATCCTGGCATGAGTTCACTTTTTAGGTTTATTAGGGCTGCTGGTGGCTTGTGATGATCACGCAGCCATGATATAATTGACTTGAGCATCTGGTGGGCTTTTCTGGCACTATGTTAATACTATTATCATGCTGTCTGCTTTAAAAGGGCCAGTTTATTCTTTCTCCCTGAATATGTTCCAGTTAATTATGGTAAATGAGGCTCCTCTAGGGTTCTGTCCCAGCCTTCATGATTTTTGCTAACTACTTATCTTAAGGTATTGTCTTCTGGCTGTAAAACACTGGCAGGTATTCTGATTTCTTTAGCTTTGTAAAGGAAGGATGAATTAGTTACAAGCACTGGAGAAAATGGTTTCAGCCTAAACAAGGTCTAACCATGAGCTTGGCTCAGTATTTCAGTCAAAATGAACCTCTACCCTCCAGATTTGGATTTCTGCAGTGTGATGTGCCACAGTTTGTTTTAGTAATGTGGTGGCATTGGTTAATTGGTAGTCATTGAACAGAGAGATAGCTGCAGGTCAATTTTCCCCTCCCGTTGCACAAGTTTTTCACAGTATGAGAGATGCTTCTTGACTGAGAGACATAAGCAAGAGACTGGCTTCAGGGAAGTCAGGTGCACTTCTTTTGCTCATGGGACTGGGTCACCATCTTGTGAGCTTTTCCTCATTATGATGAACGGTTTTGTTTTCTTTGTTGTAAGCACCATTCTGTAACACACACAAATAAATTTTGAGAAGGAGACATTGTTAACTCAGAACCAGATTCTAATATCTTTATTTCTGTTGAATAGTACCTTTGTCCACAAAATGTCCCTTTATATTAGACTTTTACTGTTTTCTTTTCTTCCAAATAATTTCACCATTTTATCTTTGGTTAAATTAATTGCTCCTCCTGTCTCAATAAGACCCTGGCCTGTATTGCTGAAGTTAAGTTCAGCCATCATTTCAACCTCTTAGACGGACTCAGGGGTCTTGAAATGCATTCATATTTTTGTGCACTGAATACTTGCAGCATGCTTGATGCTTTGGAGACAGGAGTGATTAAAAGATTTTTGATTCACTGGCAAATCCAAAATGTCTAAGAAAAAAAAATCCTTTTGCGTGAAACCAAAAACATTTTTTTTTGGCAATAAATGTGTTTCAGGTTGAATGACATCTTTTAGTCATATGGAAATATTAAATCTAGATTAGGTCATTTTCAATTATTTTTATGGTTCTAGATTAAATTAAATTTTAAAATAAAGCTGTTCTGAACTGAAAAATCAGTTTGCTTTGTTTCAATTTTCAGAACTTATTTTTTTGTTTCTTTCAACCAAAACAAATTGTTAAATCAATAGGAATTTACCAAATGTTTCTGCCTTATTTCCCTCTGCTCCCCCTATACCCAAAAAGAGGTTTCATCTAAACAAAGAAAAAAAAATGTGCCCATGTCTAGTTCTTGGAACTTGGTAATATAAGAATACATTTAAATTGATGATTAATAATCAGGAGGGTACACTGGGAGTAAATCTGATAAGAGAAGCTTTGGAGTCCAGAGAATTTAAATTGGAAGGTGTCACTGTCTAACAGAGAGGCTTCTGTAGTTATTCAGTTTATTACAGGGGCAACTGAATTAAATTCTTTGGTCTTTGCTATGCAGGGGTGTGAATAGGCTCCCTTTTCCTGTCTGGAAAATCCTTGGCTGGTAAAACATCTTCGTAAATAAAACAACACAGTGTCCACCAACATACCTTCCCCATGCATGTTTATTGTTTGTCTCCTTCTTAAGTTCCAGATCACATCATCTAAACATCTCTACTTCACCTGTGGAAATGATGCCAGATTGTTATGGAAATGGTAACAATGGCCAGTTTTTCCCCTTGAAACACTAAAATGATACAAAATCGATATGGCACCTACTAAAGGTGTTAAAAACTGGCTAACTGACAGGTCTTGAATGTAATTTTCAATGGGAATCATCAGATGGATGTGTTTCTAGCTGAGTCCCAGATGTTTGTATTCTTGGCTCGACTCTGTTTAACATTTTAATCAATGACCTGCAAGAAAACATAATATTAGCACTGTTAAAATTTGTGAATGATAGAAAGACATGGGAAGTAGTAAATCATGAAGACAACAGGTCTGATAGAGTATATTGCATAATAAGCTAGGCAGAAGGAAAAAATACATGTTTCAATAAACTCAAATGTATGGTCGTATGTCTAGGAACAAAGAATGCAGTTCTTATTTAACAGGATAGTGTACTCTATCCTTCAAAGAAGTGATTCTGAAAAACATGTTTTTGGTGGATGATCGACATGGAGGATAATCAGTTGAATATGAGCTCTGACTGCAACTGTGTTTATAGAATCTTAGGGTATGTCTATACTGGAGCCTTAGGTAGACCTAAGGAACTACAAGGCCACATTTAGAATTTAAGTCAGCTTAAGCAAAAAGTTAGTTTGAACTAAAAAAAGCATATCTAGTTTGAAATAAACATTAGTTTGAACTAAAAAATGTGCTTAGTTCAAACTAACTTTTGAACTACTTAGTTCAGACTAACCAAGTCCAAATTAAGATGTTAGGTGTAGACGTAGACTAAAAGTGCCACAGGACTCCTTGTTTGTTTTGCTGAACTAGAGTAACATGACTACCGCTTTGGAACTAACCTACCTCTGTTGCTCCCATGCTGTCACTGAAGCTCCAGTGTTTCTGCATGGGTGTAGATTGTTGATTCAGCAGACCTTCATGTTGATCACAGCCTTGGCTTGGCGACAAAGGCTTGACCAGGTTTATTGTTAACAAAGGCCTCAAATAATGGGTTACCAATACATGAAAACATGTATGCCAGTGACAGCGTACTGGCTGCATCAATGCTGTTTTGTTTTCTAGGCTAATACAAACCTGTCCCTTCTATTATTCTTTTTATACAGTCATACAAACAAGCTATGTATGATGGTC
This sequence comes from Podocnemis expansa, assembly GCA_007922195.1. Taxonomy (NCBI): domain Eukaryota; kingdom Metazoa; phylum Chordata; order Testudines; family Podocnemididae; genus Podocnemis; species Podocnemis expansa. The sequence goes on along the minus strand of ML682040.1, from coordinate 9,821,672 downwards.
CAGATATCACTATTTACCATCAAAGAAAACCTCTTCATCCATTATCCTGTCACTTGATCCATATCTTACATGGGATCTATGTGTTGCTGTACCATTCTCTTAGGAATGCATTTAAGTGGTTACCTAGCACAAACTTCTACTGTTCTAACATGTCCTACTTTGGTCCACAACCTACTTTTGTTGATACTTTTAGCATGACTCAGGGGTATCTATGCCCTGGAAAAGTTCCTTGACAGTGTCCACGATGAGACCTGCAAGGAGGAGGTCCCTTTCCCAGTGCCAAGGGCTATTGCCACAGCTCTGGAAACGGAGGGGATGTCTATAGCAGAGGAAGCTGGTCACCTCTGGCAGCAGACACTGCTCCACACTTGCTCACATCCCACCATCCATTGTGGTGAGGAACCGTTATGCGGTGCTAGACACAATGAAGGAGGTAAAGGAGATGCCATCCATCCCAGAGGCTGGGGAAATCACAGCCACCTCACCTAAGAGGAAACGTAGGGTTGTGGTGACTGGGGACTCACTCCTGAGAGGAACAGAGGCACACATCTGTCGCCCTGACAAGGCCTCTAGAGAGGTATGCTGCCTGCCGGGTGCCCGTATCCGAGACGTTACGGAGGGATTGTCAAAAATCATCCGCCCCTCAGACTACTACCCCGTGCTTCTTATCCATGTGGGTACCAATGATACTGCGAGAGGATCTTACTGAAGATTAAGGATATTATATCAGCATTATTACTTTTATCAATCAAATTTGTTAACAGCTATATTTCATCCTATATAAAACAGACCACTTCTTTTGCTTAACACTTGTATGAGAGCTTAACATCTGTTTTCCATGTAGATTTGAGTGTGGAAAACTAGATTGCTTAAATTCTGGCAGCATATAATGCAAACATAGCATAAGCCAAAGCCAGATCTTTACTAAATTCAAACAAATAATTTAATATTATATTTCTTCTTTATTTTGCAGTTTTCAACCTGGAACTGTTTTTGACTTATGGAACACTTCCCTGGGATATTTGCCTGCGTCAAAATTTATAAAAATATACAGAGTGATATAGGGGTCAAGACTTGACCTAGTGGAGATGAAAATAAATGCATCCTGTATTGTTATCATAAACACTTGTATAATTATTGCATTTATGACAATAGGACTTCAGAAGTGTTTATTATTCTTTATGTTTGGTAAGCAAGATAAGATGCTATTCAATTCATTTCACCATGGACATGAGCTTGCACATCCTAAAACACATCATCACTAAGAAATATAGGCCAGGTATTTATGACACTAATGCCTCTTTGCACCACTCTGCTGGTGTAAAGACGCCTTAAACTGGGGTTAGTGAGTAACACTTAGATGGTTAGCAGGCGTGTGCTGTCTGTGACAGGGACTGACATCTGTGTTAATTATTTGTTAAATTGGGATACTGAACCTTGACTGTGGTTGCTAGGTAATACTATATTTAAAATAATATAGATTCTAGGATAGCGTTGGAAGAACACTAATGTTGTACTAATATTTTAAAAGGATATATTGGATGACTCGATTAATTGTGGGAGTATTAGTCTGACATTGAACCCTGCTTAAGTAATGGAGCAGCACAGGACTCAATTAAAAAGTACTAGAAAGAAGGGTAATGTCAATCACTGTGGATTTATGGAAGATAGGTCCTGTCTAACTTAATATCTTGTTTTTGGTGAGATTACAAGTTTGATTGATAAAGATAATGTTGACAAACTAAATTTAGACTTCTGTAAGAAATTTGACTTGGTACTGTACAACATTTTGATTAAAAAACTAGAATGACATAAAATTAACATGATGCATGATAAATGGATTAGAAGATGGCTAAGAAAAAGTCTTAAAATGTAATTGGTAAATGGGGACTGATCAGAGACGGGGTGTGCTTCTATCAGGATTCTCTATGGGTTAGTTCTTGTACCTATGCTATGTAACAATTTTTTTTTTATCAGTGACCTTGAAGAAAACAAAATCATTCTTTAAAGATTGCAGATGACACAAAGATAAGGGGGAGTGGTAAATAATGAAAAGGACAGATCACTGATAGAGTGGTCTGGATCACTTGATAAATTGGGTACAAGCAAACAATATGCAATTTAATACAGTTACATGTAAATGTGTACATCTAGGAACAAAGAATGCAGGCCATGTTTACAGAATGGAGAACTCTGTCCTCTGAAGCAGTGACTCACAAACAGACATGAGGGTTCATGGGGGTTAATCTGCTAAATTAAATCCCCGTGGCTATGTCTACATTGAGGAAAGTTGGTTTGAATTTGTTTGTTTGAACTAACCTCAAACTTATTAGTTTGAATTAACAAAGTGGACTAGTTCAAACTAATGTTAGTTTGAACTAGTCCACTTTGCTAGTTTGAACTAACTGCCCTTAGTTCACACTTAGTGGCTGTGTCCACACCTAGGTGGTTAAATCATTTTAACTTAAAGCTGTTTAACCAAAGCAAAATAAAACTTTTTAAATCGATTTAAGTTAAACCAAATTAACAGGTCCACACCAAAAAAACCCCAAAACAAACTAGCATGTCCATACACAGGACTTTGTAGAGGAATTCTCAGGAAGTGGGGGCCACAAACTTAGCGAGGAGTGGAGCTTTATTCTACACAGCTGCGGGCCCAAGGGCAAGTACCCAAGAGCCCTGAGAATAGCGTACATTATTCTTGCATAGTGACATATTACATCATATAACAAAGCATTAACTGTTGCTGTATAGCCAATTAAGTTCCAGGTCCATCCTTTTTGCACCAAAATTCCCCAAATTACAACCCATTCTTTTGACCCACCTTATCCCCACATAACTTCCAAGCATAATTCACCTGCGCCATGGGCTTGGGCCTAGTCCTTGAGCTGACCCAAATGGGCTGACTTTCAGAAAGCTGAAGGCAAATTCAAACACCTTCTCTGTCTCCAAATTTCAGTACTTTGTCCTTGAGAGCAGACACAGGCTCCACACAGACTCAGTGAGGCTCCTTACAGTGTACCTTATCAGTTAGTTGCTTATACTGCTCCTCTTCCAGGCATGTTAGTGAGCAGAGAAACTGGAGCTTTGTCCCCCCCACCCCCAGGCCTACTAAGCTATCTGTGTCTCAACGCTGTTAGGCCTCAGAACACTTTTTGGCCTCAGCCATGGAATTCCTCCACAACTTGCTAGTTCGATTCAGGAGAGGGGCACCATGAGAGATGTGGCAACATGGCTGTTGAGAAGGGCCACTGCTGCAGCCAATCCAATACAAGCAGGAACTAACTTCAGCACCCTATCCATTTGGGCTGGCAGGAGACTGTGAGACATGAAGGTATGGATGGTCCCTGGCTCCCATACCACCATCGAGCAGCAGCTAGGCACTCTGCTAGCCTGCAGGCTGCCCTCCTGCATTGGGACACAGTGTTGCTGGACCACAATGGCCCTGAACCTGAGCATGTCCATCCTATTGCTTGGCCTCCGAGTGGCCTTAGTTGCCCTCCCCCACTTTGTGCTCCGGCACATCTAGGCACAGGAGACGAGCAAGAACTGGTGGGAGTGGGTTGTGCTGGGAACCTGGAACAATGAACAGTGGTGCAGGAACTACAGGATGATCAGGGAGACCTCTGCCTACCTGGTCACAGAGCTTGCCCTGCTCTTGCGCCAAAGGGACACAGTAATGAAAGCTGCCATCTCTGTGGACAAGAGAATGGCCATCACTCTCTGGAAGATGGCCACTCCCGAGTCCCACAGGTTCATCGGACACCTGTTTGACGTCAGGAGGTCCACCATTGGGGTAGCTCTGCTCCAGTTTTCCAGTTCCATCAACCTGGTCCTGCTGCCACACCTCATCACCCCAGGCCAGCTGTAAGAAACCATCACAGGCATCACCACCCTTGGGTTTCCAAACTGCGCGAGGATGCTCGACCGTACCCACCGCCCCATGCAATCTCTTGAGCACCATGCGGCCGAGTATAGAAATCAGAAGGGGTGTCATTCCGTCATCCTGGCCCTCTCCCAATAAAAGCACTAACACAAAGGATATTGTGGCATGGGATTTTATTTACAAGAAATGGGGGGAAGGCTTGGGGATTGTGAGGGGGTTTGGGGCAGAGAGGGGTTTGGGGACTTGGGGGAGAACTAGGGGCTGGGGACACAGGAAGATCAGGGTACTGGGGGACTGCCAACACCCAGTGCAGCTCTGCTGGGGCCTGGCACCGTCCACTATGGGTCCGGGGATGCCTGCAGCAAGAATCAGGGGGCCCCTGGTCATGGCTGTCCTCAGGGGCAGAGCGGGGCTTGCAACTGGCAATGCAGCATAGCCTGGTGGCAGTGTCCTGAAGGGCTGTGGAAATGGGCACCAACGCCTCGCTCTGGTGTTCCAGCACCACACAGACACTGTCATCAGCATTGCCAGCCCGCTACAGCTGGTGGATGGCCGTGTTCTGTAGCATGGCCTGCTGCTGGCTCCAGGCCCAGGTGTCCTCATGGGCCTCCTCGCCCAGCTGCAGAAGCATCTGGATGAGGTTGTGGTGGCTCATGTGGACCCTCCTTGCATGGCTCCTCTTGGCTGGTGGGCTCCCTGGAGTCCCATGGTGGCTGGCTGCATGTACTACAGGATGGAGGAGTAGAACTTGGTTAACGCCATGCAGTGGCTCCAGGCCAGGTGCTGCTGCCTGACAGTGTCTTGTGGCTGTGCCTTGACTGTCTCCCCACACCCAGAGCCATGCCCTGTAGAATGAAGCCCCAGAGTTATGGCAGGTTTTGCAGGCCTGCTGGGGGCCCCCACATTGCTGGGATTGGCACACAGCCTACTGTCAGGCCAGTGCTGTTGCCATCACCCAGCGCCACATGCCATGCTGCAGGCTGCTTGCTGCATGCCCCTTGCTGCAGCTTCAGCTTCCCTGAGGCCCCCACTTGTACTTCGTCCCCCACCTACTGAGCTGTGTGCCTCCCCCACCACATGCGCCACAGCCCCTGTATCTTGTGAGAGAGTCTGCTGGACCCCTCCAGCCCCCTGGACCCTGTCTGCCTGCCTTGTCCCTGCTGTGGTCAGGCCAAGCCCCGCTCACATGGAGGGAAGGGGAAATACTCACCCATAGGCACCCCAGACGTGTGACTGCACGTCCCTTCGTGGGGGTCCTCCTCATATGGGGGCATCTCCTTTGCCTCCTCCTCCTCCTCCTTCTGCAGGCATGCTGCTGGTCCCTCCTCTTGCTGGGTGGGGAAAAGCTCCTGAGTGGCTTCCTCCACTGGGGCTGGTGGGCTGCTCCGAGGGCAGCTGGCCTCACCCACATCAGTGGACTCCTCCGGGTCAGTCAGCTCCTCTGATTGGTGCTGCTCAGCAGAATAATTGGCTGTCGTTGGGAGGCCAGAGGGCTCCTCCCCCAAGAAAGGCATGCAGCTGTTCAAAATAGGGGCATCTGGTGCCACTTGCTGCCCCACGGAGCTGTCTTGTGTCCCTCAACCTGGCATACTGCTGCCTGAGGAGCATAATCTTCACATGCACCTGCTCGGTTGTGCGGCTGTATCCTCGAGCAGACAGTGCCAGGGTGATGTCCACATATATATCACAGTTCCAGTGTCTGTCCTGGAACAGTACGAGGATGTCCTCTGTCTCCCAAATTTGTAGGAGACAGAGGACTTCCTCGTTGCTCCAAACAGGAGCTCTCTGTCATGCCTGTAGTGTGGCAGCACTTGCCTCGGCCATGCTGTCAGCAGCTACAAAGCATGCTGCAGCATGGAGGCTGGGCCCTTCCTTTTTCCTGGTCCTGGGCACTCTGGGAGAAGGAAGGTCAAGCTGCACTGAAATTGAAATAAAGGTTATTTTGAAATAATGCTTCCGAATGGCATTATTTCAAAATAACTATTTCGATTTAGGTGCCGTTTTGAATTAAAACCAGGTTTAACGTGAATTGCTATAACTCTCTTTGTATCGAAATGACAGAGCTTGTCATTTCAATACAGGGGAACATCGTCTGGACTAAATGATTTTTTAATCAAAATAACTAGCGTTATTTCAATTCATTTCCTGTGTCTGGATATACCCATTAAGTTTGAACTAAACGGTCAGTCCTGGTCTCCACTGTACTTAGTTCAAAGTAACGCTTGAGCTAAGCACTTAGTTTGAACTAAGTGGCGGTAGTTACTAGTTTGAACTAAATGTTCATTATTCAGACTAAGGAATTCCTTGGTTCAAACTAATGAAAGCTTGATGGAGAGAGGTGAAAAGTTAGTTCAAATTAAGACTCCTTAAATTTGAACTAACTTGCTAGTGTAGACATAGCCAGTGTGACTTTGTGGCCAAAGGGGCTACTATGATCCTTGTATATATAAACAGAGGAATCTCACATAAGCGTAGAAAAAGTTGTTTTACTTCTGCATTTGGCGCAAACATTGAGGGAATACTATGTCAAGTTCTAGTGTCTATATTTCAAGAAAGATGTTGAAAAATTGGAGTGGGCTCCGAGAAGAGCCTTGAGAATGATTAAAGGATTGGAACATATCCCTCATAGTGATACAGTTAAGAGCTCAAGCTATTTAGCTTAACAAAGAGAAGGTTATTGGGGAGGAGAGAGGCCTTGATCAGAGTGTGTGAGCACTGACTGGGGGACAGAAATTTAATAATGAGCTTGTGATGAGGTAGTTGCCTCACACTAGCCCAAAGGGGGTTGAAGAGGGTCTGGAGAGAGCAACCATTCAGGTGGAGGGGCTGCCAGGCCAATCAGGGTGCAGGGCAGAGTAGAACAGCTTGACATACCGAACGAAGAAGGTTCTGCCCGCTCAGGAGCTGTGGGAGCAGAACCTGGGGCAGCAGGGCTCTGAAGAGGATTAAGCCTGAGATTGCTGAGAAGGAGGCTTACAGAGAGCCATGAGGAAGGAGAAAGGACTGAGATTGCTGGGGCCCAGGAGGAGCCAGAGTGAAGCCCGAGAAGAGGCCGCTGAAGGTACAGGGGTCACAGGGAATTGGCCCAGGGAACCTTTTTTGACTGGGGGTTGAAGTGATGCCTAGTGTGAGGCGTTAGGGTCTTTGGGCTGGGGCCCAGTGAAGTGGGTGGATTTGGGTCCCTTCCAGCTTCCTCTGGACTGCTGGTGAGCTGCCACAGAGAACCACTGGTGAGCAGCCAAGAAACTAAGGCAACTACTGCTACCAAGTGCACTGCTAGGACCTCACTTTCACTGGAAGGGGATACCTGGACTGGGGCCCAGCCAGAGGGATGGATCTCTTTGGAAAAGGCTTAGAAAATATGAACAGCACCAGACCTGGAGGGGGCTGTGTGTGATTTGAGCCATTGCCCAATTAACATCACCAGGAATGCCTGCAAGGGGGCTGGGCTGAGAAGTTTGTGACAGGGCTCTTCTATTTAGCTGAGAAAGGAATAGCCCAGTCCCATGGCTGGAATTTGAAGCTGGAGAAATTCAGACAGGGAATAAGATGTAAAATTTTAACAGTGAGGGTGGTTAACCATTCCCAGTTTTGAAGTGGTCATGGAGGATTCTCCATCACTGACCATTTTAAAATCAAGATTGGATGATTTCAAAAAGATGTATGTTCCAGGAATTATTTGGGGGAAATCATGTAGCCTGTCCTATATAGGATGTCAGACTAGATGCTCACAGTGGTCTCTTCTGGCCTTGAAATCTATTAATTAGTGAAGGGAAATTTAAGGAAGAATTTGCAGATGGTGCACTCAGTGATTTGGGAATTAAGAGATGATGGGTGCTAGGACTACATCAAGTGAAAGGTGTATTTTTATGAGGCTAGTAATGCATTCTTAATTCATTAATAGTAGCAGGGAGTGTTGTGAACCTCTGAGAAGGCATTATGGAAAGGAAGTGTTGCTCATGTCCTTGATAGCAATCTCTTCACGGAGGCCGAAGACTGAATGTGTACAGAGATTGAAACAGTCTCAACCAGCCTTAGCCTGTGTTCTCACACAGCGAGTTATTTCGATACGGTTGTTTTGAAACAACTGTATATTGAAATAACACTCATTTCAAAACAACTTATTTCGTATTAACAAAATGTTAATTCGAAATAAGGAAAAAAAACGGGAATCGAAATAGCAGGTTCACACTGTGAACTTGCTATTTCGGTACCTGGTTCAGGGGGCTGCAGCCCCCTGGGGGTGAGCCGCTGCGGCAGCTCACCCTGCAAGCCCAGAAAGGGAGCTGCAGCCCTGGAAAGGGGGGTGCAGCCCCCGGTGGGGGGGGGCGAGCGGCTGTGGGGCGCTGGAGCCCGCCGCTGGAGCTGCCTCCAAACCCCGCCAGTGGGTCAGGGGCGCGGGGCTCAGCCGGCAGCCCGGGCTGCTCCCCCGACACCACCTTTCTGGGGCTGCAGCACCCTTCTGGGACTGAGGGACAGCCCTCAGCACCCTGGCCAAGGTCTTGAGGGTTCCCTGGCCAGGGTGCTGAGGATCCAATGTTGTTTCGGAATACTTTGCTCCGAAACAACATGTTCACACGTCTTGTTTCAACCCCAAACGAGGTTTAACTTGTTTCGAAACAAAAACAAGGGCTTCCCCTTGTTTCAAAACAACTGTGCATCGTGTGAAAAGCTGAAACCTTATTTCGAAACAACCTCTGTTGTTTCGAAATAAGGAGGCTGTATGAACGCAGCCTTAGAGACAGTCTCTTCAAGTACAGGTTGAGATACATTACAAGGCACTGTTGGAAAGCTTTCAGTGCTTGTTCCTGTGCTATACTGATTCTGGGGACAAAGAAAAGAACTTATTCTTGTATGAGCATTAAACTTGCAAGAGCATTTTTTTAAAAAAATGCCTCATTAATGGATGTGTACACTATTTATACACAGCGAAAATACAGACATCCATTCTTGAAGCTTATTGGGTTATTCCTATATGCATGAAATAAAAGTAATTTTCTGGACTAATGGTAGTAGAATTGCTGAATAAATAAATAGCATGATCCCATAAAGACTGCCATTTTGCATTAAGCAGTATGAGTGAGGAGGCTGGCAGAAGCATAGGTGATGCCCATGGCATTTCCCAGCACTGACACACACAAAATATCCCTTCTGCTCAGTTAATCACATTCTGCTACATGAAAATATTATCTTTCCAAGGTAGGACTGTAAATAACAGCTGACAAGGAGAAGGTTAAATGCTTAATTAAGATATTTTCTGCAGATTTCAATTAAAAAAATGAGAGAACATTTAGTGCAATAATAGTTAATGAAGAAATTGGAAAACAAACAAGGAGTCCTGTGACACTTAAAGACTAATAAATTTATTTATTGCATGAGCTTTTGTGGGAGAAAATCCCACTTCGTCAAACACTTTGAAGATGGAGGAGCTTATAGAATGAGAGGAAATAAATGCAGGGGATTGTAAGTCATGGGAACACATCACACTGTAACAGCATATCAAAGCAGTTGTTAGGTTCAAACCCTGGGAAGGGTGAAGTCAAATTACCTTTGGTAATGGGAAAAGAAACCATAGTCTGGATTTAATCCTGCTTTCACACAATTTAATTTGCATATTAATTCCAGTTCAGCTGTTTCTCTTTGAAGTCTTGATGCCCCAGTCATGTCTCTGAGTACAGTCGTTAACAAATCATTTACCGGGTAATTAGAAACATGGAAGTGCTCAGCAACTGTTTTTTTGGGTTTTTTTTTGATGATTTCTGATGTCAGTTCTGTGTTCATTTATTCTTTTGCACAGGGATCATTCTGTTTGTCCAATGTATAAGGTGTTGGGGCATTTCTGGCACATGATGGCATAGACCACATTAGTAGATGAGCAGGTAAATGAGCCTTTGATGGAATAGCAGGCTTGATTAGGACCTGTGATGGTGTATATTGTGCAGATATTTGGGCAGACTTGGCAGTGTGGCTTTTTTGCAGGGGTGTGTGCCTGCTTTAATGCGCCTGTTGTTAGGTCTGTAGTTGCTGGTGAGTATCTGTTTAAGGTTGGATGGGTGTCTGACGGTGAGGGGAAGCCTGTCTCCCAAGACTTGAGAGAGTGAGGGATCATCTTTTAGAATAGGCTGTAGGTCCTTTATGATCTGTTATAGAGGTCTGATTGACACCAAGGATGGACTTCCTATACTGCATCAGGGAGATCTCAGGCACCAGTCTCAGTATATGGACTGCTCATTGAGAAGCACAGGCCTAGACCAACCCAACTCAGTGTTAGCAGAATAACGTATTTTGGAGTCCGATTTTGCTTGCCTTGTGCACTAAGCCTCCCACTTGAGGCACTAGCCCTCCTACTTGCAGCAAGAATTTGGGTGGACAACGAATGAATGAATGTCATCTGTGTGAATGAAAGACATGAAATAATTAGGTTACATCCTGACTTTAAAAAGACATTTGATTTGTTCCCATGTGACATACTCATGGAAGCTAATGATATTTGGATAAAAAAGATGCAAATTTAGATCAAAGTCCTCAAGGCTGATAAAAATTAACAGTTCAGTGTTAGTATGGCAGCTGATGTCAAATGTAGTTTTCCAAGGATTTCTTTTGGATCTCATATCCCTCTTTTCCTGCAATGACTTAGATGACTTTCATGGGCTGGTATGAAGATGGGACAGGTTGCAAATATTCTAAACAATGGAATAGAATGTAGTAGAAGTTTTATCAATAGCAGAAATGAAAGAGAAATTACAGTAGTTTTACACTGACAATAAATGCATTGAGCTATTTGTTAAAATAATTTAGTTGTCAGACTCTGGCTTCATATTTCTCTTCAAATAATATTCCTAAACCAATATTTTCCACCCAAATGGTTTCCTATTTGTAACTGCTTGGCTGACATTATACATGAACATATTTGACAATATATATGTTTTAATAATTTGGAAACATTTGTCAAATAGCTTTTTAACCATGTATATTATGTAAATAAAAAACATGAAGGTGAAGTATAAAATTGTAACCAGTCCCCATTTAGTATGTTCTCCATGACTAACGCTTGGCTGCATCACTTTGGATAGTGCACATTCTAGTAAATTCTTTCACCACAGCTTAATGTCCTGCTGATGCTGCGTAGTCACTCCTTCATTCCATAAGCAATAACCGACAATGCTTATATATCATAGATTTTCATTGATTAATAACTACAGGTTTTAATTTTATGTCATATGCAGTTGTCCTCATTATGTTAGATTCAAGCAGGCCTCTGAAACTAAGGAAATAGAGGAGCAGGTCTGTGAAACAGCTGTTTTATAATCCCATTGTTCCCCACACAATGGTATTATGTATCTGCCCAGGGCATTCACTGAACGTATTAGCTCTTGCACTTTCCTACAACCTATCACCACTTATCACAGTAATTGGCATATCTATGAACTCCAAGTACAGAAGGACACAGCCAGTCCTAAGTGCAGTCTGTGGTGGGAGACCATCCATCCCAAGAGGCTGTCTCCTTTGACTAAGCCAATGTAACAAGTGTTTTGGTGATTAAATAAGCATGTCTTAGAATTACCATTGGATAGGATAGAATATAGGTTATCAGAACAACACCTTATGATGAGATACTTTTTTTTAATTTATTTTTAAAAAATTGTCCTAGTCTTGTAGCTCAATATAATTCACCAAGGTCAGAGCACTGAGCAGAAATATATTGTTATGTGTACTATAACTTAGATACTATGTTGGGCCATTACATAATACATTGCACCTGAATCCAGTTAAGGTGATTATATTTAATGCAAACTCCTAGAAGCAAAGCACCAAGTTATGGAGCACCATTCTACATATCCTAAATCTTAATGAACTTTTTCTAACACCAGCATATTTTGACTTGCACTCTCTGCATTTCCTGGTTTAAGTAAAAATCTGAAACTAAACTTATGGAGTCATGACCAGATATATTTTATATAGCAGAAGCAAAGTTATCAGACCCATAAGCTATATATTGCCAACCATTTCTCCTTGTTCAATCAGAATTACATTATTTATTTGTGACATTCTATATGGGTAGCCATGTTAGTCTAGTTCAGCAAAACAAGCAAGGAGTCCTGTGGCACTTAAAGACTAACAAATTTATTTATCGCATGTGCTAAATACATTTGTTAGTCTTTAAATGCCACAGGACTCCTTGCTTATTTTATTTGTATTGTTTCCTTCTGACATAACGTCTGACTATTTCTCCTTCTCTAATACAGAAAATAGCAATAAAGAAGAAACTGATACACCATCAAGTTCAGCGCAAAATACTTTTGAAATATTCTGCTAAGATAAGGAATAAACAACTCAGTTTATTTATAACTCACTCTTAAATATCTTATTTTACAGGAAGCCTGCATATATATATGTATATATTTTAATTTTATCCAGCTGCTTTTCTTAAGTATTCTCTCCCTGAATTCATAGTTGTTTATTAGAATCCTGGCACTGCTATTGACTTCAGTGGGTGGAGCACTGAGTCATTAGAAAAAATTCCTACATGAATGACAGCCTATTGCAATATCAGAAGTACAGAGGATTAGAACTTCAGGTGTGGAAAAATCTATTTATATAGTGCAAATCACAGGCATCAAAGATTCTGATCTCACAACTATTCTTAGTGAAAAATAAAGATCATATTTGCTTCAATAGGAGAATATTTTCTGTATATACTTGTTTTTAAGGTTTCCTTGAAGTTTTAGATACTCTTTAATAAGGGATATAAGATAATTGTATTTAAACCATTTAAATAATTTAGGAGCCCAATTCCCATTTTCACAAATGAAGTAGGCACAAAGTGCCAGGGTTTTAGAGATATTTAGACATTTTTGTTACGGACATGTATATAAGTGCATTCAGAAATTCCACTATTTATATAGGTGCCTAAATGCCATTAAAAATGTGACCCTAACATTCAGTCTTTCAGTGAGAGTTTGGCTCCTAAATGCCTATGTCACTTTTGAAAATGTGACTTAGCTTCCTAAATCATAGGTGCTTTTGAAAATTTTACCCCAAACCCATACTCAGCCACCATATGCTAGTGTAAGTCAGGCGTAACTCCAATGCAGTCCCTGATGTAACTGCAAATAAAAAATTTGACCTTATATAAGGGTTATGTTATATAGTAGAAGCATTGTGGATACCACCCAGAAATAAATAGCAAGAGTACAAGCTTCACAGGCAAATTTTTAAGTCACTGAGCACTAATGTTGAAGTAAATGAAAAAAACAAAACAAAAGGGGTAAATACTGTGCAGTACAAATATTTGCTAATACAATGAACAAGAAAATGCTCTAAAATCAGATTATTTTAAAAATAATTTCAATATTGTGAAAGTTGTTTTGAAAATCCTTTACTAGGTCTACACTAGCAAATTAGTTCAAATTAAGGAGCCTTAATGTGAACTAATTTGAACCCTGTCTAAACTAAAACTTTTTTAGTTTTAACTAAGCAAAGCTTAGTTCAACTAGTTAGTCTGGCTGCTTAGTTTGAACTAAATGCTTAGTTCAAACTAATTTGCACATTTAGTTAGAACTAGCCCAGTGGAGACATGCTAGTTTGAACTAGCAGTTAGTTCAAACTAAGCACAGTTTTTTAGTTTGAACTAACTTTAATTTTGAACTAACCATGCTTTTTTAATTTGAACTGAAAAGTTCAAACTAAATAAAAGTGTGGCTAGTTCAAACTAACTTTCAAGCTACTTAGTTCAGACTAACCAAGTCCAAACTAAGATTTTAGGTGTAGACATAGCCTTAGTGACTGTAGAAAGGAGAAAGCATATTGTTCAGCCCCAGTTCCATCTAATATGAAAGACAGCAATAAGTATGGAAATAGTTAGCTAATAGGAAAGCTACCTATAGGTAGTGCTCAAGACAATTGGTAGGAGTTGCAATGAACCTTGATGTTGGTTGCCAGCAGCAGACACATAGGGAATGAGCCCCAAATGTCCCCAGTCAGTGCCCTGAATCACAGGCCTGGAAGCAGTGCAGGCTCACAAAGCTTGCCTACCCACATCAGTTAGAGGAGCTGCTTCCCCCTCCACACACGTTCACTCACCCCCGCAACACATAGGCAGAGCAGGATATGGGGAGGGAAATTTAAATCTCCTCTCTCCTCTATCCCAGGCTGCATGCTCAGAGATAGCAGCTCCTCTGGAGTGGGGCTGGGCCCCACTGGATAAGGGGGAAGGAAGGGAGGTTAATAGGGGTGGCTTGGCAAGAGGGCAGGGTGCTGGGAGCTAGGGCAGAGCCAGGCTACCATGGGTCTTTGGGAGGTAGGCACAGCATGAGTTGCAAGGCCACAGGTTCTAGCACTGCTGCACCATGGGCAGGCTACAGGGGATGGACTGGAGCCAGGCCACACCACTGAGCCATGTGGGGGGCCATTGAGGGTGGGGCCACATGCAGAATCTATGCTCTGAATCTTTTTTTCAGGGAACAATGCTCCTCATTAAGGTTTGTCTAATTATGGGAAACTTGAGAGAATGATTTATCTATGCCTGAATTTCTTAGAGATTTTGTATCTTCCTTAAATATCTCACTGACACAAGACAAAAATTATCTAGGTTTTTTCATAGGTTTCCAATTAGGACCCACCAAACAGAACTGCGCAGGTTTTTCCTTTACATTTTTTTTGTATAGTAGTTTTTCACTCTCTGTCTTGCCCAGGGGTGTCAAACTTATAGCCCCTGGACCAGATTTGGCACACCAAGGGCACTGATCTGGCCTGTGGAGCTACTGCCTGGCCTGTGGCTGGGAGCTCTCTGCAGCAGCAGCAGTGAACAGCAAAGACAGGCTGCTGCCAGCAGAGCAGGGCTAAGCATGCTTCTGACTCACTCGCGTGATCCGAATCAGAGCACAGGGGAACAAAGGAAGCACTCCAGCTAATCCTAGCTCAGCTCTGCCAACCAATCAGTCACAGCAGACTAGGCCAGGCTTTTGAGAGAGCCACTGCCCTTTCCCCCCCATCCCAACTGTTCATTATCAGTCAGTCAGTTAGAATGCTAATTTGATTGACAGCACATTGCACAAATCAAAAATAAGACAGGAAAAAGTAGAAGGAGTCCATGTGGGAACGAGCAAATCAAAGGCCAGCTCCAACTAAGCCCAACCAAAGGCTAGCAGGCTGAATGACCAACAGTGAATGGGCAGGGAGTGGGGAGGCAGGAGCCCAGTCTGCCTGTGACTGTGACTGTGACAGACTGATTTCTTGCTACTGCGCAGTAAGGGATGTGGAAAGGGAAAGGAAGGGAGAAGGGGTGTCAGGGAGCTGCCCAGCAGGAGAGGGTCTGGGAGCCACTGTGGGGAAGGGGAGCCCACAGGGCATGGAAAAGGGAACATGTCCAAGCCTGTGGGGTAGGGGAGGGGAAATGGGAGCCCATGGCTCTTTGAATGAGGCAGGGGAAAATGTTGGGGAGCCTGTGTGGACACGTGGCTCTTGTTAGGTATCCTGCCCACACAAGTGGTCCCCCACACCAAATAAATTTGACACTCCTCCAATAAAGGCTCAGGAAAATAGGAGTTATGAGACCACTCATTCCTATTCTGAACTGATCAAGTTTCAAGAATGACTTAGCCAATGCTTCAGAAACTTTCAAAGGGATAATAAGTGTTCTAGATTTTTGTGAACTTACTTTGGGCTGAGTCTAAATTTCAGGTAGAATGAGTTAACTTGCATCACTGCAGTCCAAGTCCTTAGGAGGAAATGCATTGAGATCCTATAAATGGCTGTCAAGTACAGATATCCCAAGTTCTTAGAAAGGATTGCCATTTGCGCAAATCCATTTGCAACTACTTTATATTTGATTCTTCTGCTATGGATCAGAAAAAATCCAGATAGTCTAATACACTCAAAATTGAATTTCACAGTGAATGTAGCTACCCTAACAATAAAACAGGATGCCCAGAAGTTGATTTCAGAGAAGTGATGGTACTCTCCTTCTATTGCCTACTAAGCATGTTTGCTTCCTGTTTATGTCTACACTGGCAAATTAGTCCAAACTAAGGAGGCTTAGTTCAGACTAATTTAGTCCATGGCTACACTAGGCTTTGCCTAGTTCAAACTAAGAAATTTCTTAGTTTGAACTAAGGAAGGCATAGTTTGAACTTGTAAGTACCGGCACTTAGTCTATACTTATGGGCTTTGAACTTGTAAGTACCGGCACGTAGTCTGGACTTATGGGTTTAGTTCGAGCTAAGCGCCTGCAAGACTAGAACTAGGCCATTAGTTTGAACTAAAAATGTGTTCAAGTTCGAACTAGAATGCACGGTTAGTTCAAACTAGAATGCATGGTTAATTCTAACTAAAAAGTTCTGGGTTAGTTCGAACTAACCCAGTTAGTTCAAAATAACCTCAAACTTCTTAGGTCGGACTTGCAAGTTCAAACTAAGTTCGGCTAATGTAGACATACTATGCATTTTGTTAAACACACTTTGGGCAAGTCTACATAGACCGTTTTATTTCAAAATCGGTCCTTTCGAAAGGACCGATTTCGAAATAAAACCCTTATTTCGAAAGGGCTCCTTTTGAAATAAGGGAAACTGCAGGACCAAAAAGACCGTTATTTCGAAATGGATGTTTCAAAATAACGCCAATGGATCCGCTGTTTCGAACCGTTGTTTCGAAACAACGGTGTTGTTTCGAAACAACAGGTCTAACGCCATTATTTCGAAACATCCGTTTTGAAATAACGGTCATTTTGAGAGGGGGGTAGGTTTTACTTTTTCGGGACAACGATCCTTATTTTGAAAGGACGAGGTCCGTCCTTTTGAAATAAGGGAACGTCGTGTAGATCAAATCATTTTTATTTCAAAATAACAAGTGTTATTTCAAAATAAAAGTGCTGTGTAGACGTGCCCTTTGTGTATGCTCTGTAACAAAATAGTATCTATTTCTTCGTGATTGCAATGCTGTACAAATTATTCTGCAAATTACCTATGGCAATCTGGTTCCTAGCAAGATGACAATGTTACCTTGGTGTACAAGAGATACTTTAATGGGTGCCAAAATAAGAAACTAGACACTTCTGTACCTCTGTGGTTTCGATTTTTCTGGGAAGGAAAAGAGAGAAATTAATGTGCTCTTATGGTATAAATCTCATTCACCAATTCC
The DNA here is from genome assembly GCA_007922195.1 of Podocnemis expansa. NCBI lineage: Eukaryota > Metazoa > Chordata > Testudines > Podocnemididae > Podocnemis > Podocnemis expansa. The sequence goes on along the minus strand of ML682040.1, from coordinate 9,804,649 downwards.
CTAAGGGAGAATTTGGGATGTGTTTCTTCCTTGTCATTGTTGAACTTTTGGTCAGAGACTTTGTTCAGGAAGCTCACCTTTGCTTTTATCTCCTCCAGCTTATGTTATTGTATTGCCCTGCCTGCCAAGTAGATTGATTGTCAAACTTCAGGCTTCTGCAAATGTCTGCTGCAAGAGTATTACACCACAAAGAATGATCACATATCCTCTCTCCTGGCACCTCACACTGTTTACCCATAAAAAAGAAAAAGATGCCTTTTCAGTTTGTACTGTTGATCTGCACATCCCTTCCTAACTCAGTATTCTGTACTGAATTCAGACACCATTTTAAAAAAGCCACTAATAACTTCTGGAAGATGCTCTGGAAATATATTAGTTGATGTATCAATTGGCTTCTTCAATTTTTGTTTGATTTCTTTAACAAAACTATTCTGCTACTCCAAGAGAACTGCTGCCTAACTGAATAATGACAAGGTGAGACTTGGCAGTGAAACAAGATTTCAATTTGTTATTCATCTTTTGTACATCACAAAATATAACTGATTGCCTTCTGTTTTAAACTTAATAATACTTTTATTGTTGATGAAAGCCACAGAGACCAAAACATACTTGTTGTTGGTTTGTTTGTTTTGTTTACTCTGTAGCAGTCATCAAGTTTATAGACGATTAATGGAAATTGAATGTACTTTGATGCTGAAAGCTGAAGCTGTTTTGTAAATTCCTGTCAGACACTGCCTCTAATAATCAGGCCTACTGGTTGGATTGGGTGTCATAAGCATGACAGTCACACAGCAGCTTCTCATCCAGCCTTATCTTTCTGATACTGGATGGCAACCTTACCCAGCACTAGTAAGAGGTTGACAAAGAGGTCTCCTGACTTCATGGGGCCATGAACAGGATATAGGGATAAATGCAACCAGAGCCTAAAGAGAAGGTTATGGAGGAGCTGGAAAAGGGGCTGCAGCCTGGTACATTCAAGGTAGTTGTTCATCACAGTATCCCTCTCACTGCAGAAGGGACAGGTGTCCAGGGAAGGAGTGAGTCGTGTCAGGTACATGCCCATGCTCACAACTCCATGGAAGAGACCCTGGCGGTTTGCTGGACAAAGGCAGGATATAGATGACTGATACATGGACATTGAGACATAGAGTATGTGTAAGGTGTGTTACATTTGTGAGGGAAATGTAAAGTATATTATAAATTCCAGTTCTATAAACAGGATTTTTAAAATAATTAGATATTTTTATGGATAGTAAGAATCTCTTCAGCTACACTAGTTATGATGAAAACATATAAGCTGCAGTGGTCTCCAACCTTTCACCAGTAGATGGCACAATGCTTATAGGTTTCAACAGCAACTACCCTTCAGAAGTAGATCACCATTTACTAGTTGGGGACCACTGAATGGATATAAACCATTATGCTTTAAAACCCCCTCCTTACTGTCTAGTGTTAAGACGCTTCCTCATGGAAAAAGAATCAATAATTTTCTGTTGCTGGAATTTTATATCTTCCTATTGTAAACAGCTCATTTGATCAGATTCAGTAGAGCAATTCATACACTTCACATGTACCTATGTTTTTCTAGGATACCCTCTATTGTGTCCCTGCTCTTCTTTAGAGCTGTGTCACCTAAGACATACATGCTGGGAATGATAAGATTATCAGAATGATACAATTCAATAATTATACAAATTGTACACTAAAATAGGGTGCCACAGATTTAAACAGCTGATATAGGTAGCTGATTTTGTGACCATTCCATTCTCTTTCAGAAGAGAAAAGAGAAAGTTGAAATGCACAAGGAACTGCTGCAAACGTGGGCTGCGGGAAAGTGAAAGAAAGACTTCAGTGAGACAGAGGAAGAAGTAATTGAATAGTTCAAAAAAATAAATATTTGTATGGATAAATGCCATGAGATTGCCTTGGCGTAACTGGTGGAGTCATTTTTGTTCTTTATGCAAGTGTATTGAATTATAGCAGGGTATTTGTGAAAATGCTCAAGAATCTTAGATGCTTCAGAAATCATAGTACAAATTATTTCTGCCCAAAATTTCATTTTGAAATGCATCATTTCCTGCTGATGGTTCCATCATTTCTTTTAAAAAATCTGAGTTATCCAGCCAAGGAACATATAGAACAGTATGTTAATTTCACAGAGTTTTAAGGCATGCAACCCTCATTCCTATATGCATAACTTTTCATTTGTCTGCATTAAAAAGGACTCAATTTACCAAGTGATCCTGATTGATCCTGTCCTCATTATTTATCATTCAGCTAGTCTTTGCTGTCTGCAGACTTGATCAACAGAAATTTTCAATTCACTGTAAGGTCATTGATAACAATAACAAATACTATGCAGCCTAGCACCAATCTACTGCAAAATTCACTATCAGTCAATTCTTAATACAAACAATGGGTGCTTCATTGATATTAATGTTTATTTTTTAATCAGAATGACATGTAGTACTAAGTCAAGTGCCTAAAAATCATTAAAAATGAAATCAGTTTTTTTTGAAGAGATCTATTTTCCATAATACCATATTTATCAGCTTTAATTATACTCATATTTTAATTGTTTCTTAATTGCATTGTATGAGTGTTTCCATTATTTTACCCAAGATTGATGTTAGTTATCTAGTTACCTGGGTCCTCCTACTTGTCCCTCTTGAATACTGACATATTATTTGTATTTTTCCTGTCTTCTGACATTTCCTTAGTATTACAAGATTTCTTCAACATTAATATCAGCAGGCCAGAGGTATCCCCAGTCAGCATTTTTAGGGTTTGTGGATGCAACTTATCCAGTCGGCTGATTTTAATATGTTTATACCTAGTAGAAATCATTTGACATCCTCTTTATTTTACCAATAGACTAGAAAGTACTTCATATTGTTTCTTTCCAAAAATAGAACAGAAATATTTTTTGAACACACTGGCCTTTATGTTTATTAACAGTTTTACAATCTCCACCTAGTAGTGGTGACTAGACTAACTGACCAACTGAATTACAGATATTAAGTGAACAGTTTTCAGATAACAAACATACTGAAAATTAATAATAGAGGCTGTTTAGGTCAGAGACAGTGACAAGAATTAATGGAGATAAAGAAAAAAAATCCAGAAGAGAGAGATTGAATAGATTGCTAATTTTTATTTTAGATTGCACAGAAGAGAAGATAAAATATAGAAAATATAAATAGTATTAAGAATGTAAGTCAAGAACTCACCAATTCTCAAAATAAGAGAGCAGGGAGAAACTCAGTAAAACTAACAGTCAATTTAAAAATTAATAAACTTCTCCCTGAAATGTATAACTAACCAGCCACAAGTATCACCAGCTATGTCTACACTTGCAATTTAGGTCAAATTAAGGAGGCTTAATTCAAACTAACTTAGTACCTGTCTACACTAGGCTTTTCATAGTTCAAATTAAGTAACTCCTTAATTCAAACTGATGAAAGCTTAGTTCAAATTAGTATGGCCTGGTGGTTAGTTCGAACTGAGCTCTTAGTTTGATCCTTAGTTCACATTAAGCATGGTGTAGACTAGGACTAACCCTTAGTTTGAATTTTAAAAGTTCAAATTAAAGGCAGTTAGTTTGAATTAACAAAGTAGACTAATTTGACTTAATGTTAAGTCAAATTAGTCCGGTTTGTTAATTTGAACCAGTAAGTTCAAGTTTAGTTCAAACTAAACTCAAACTTATTAGTTCAACTTAACAAATTCAAACTAACTTCCTAGTGTAGACATAGCCACTGAGACTAATCCTAGCAAGAGTCAAAAAAGAATCAGAAAATTATGTACACAAATATGTAGACTTACAGTGAAGTGATTAAGAAGATACAAAAACAGGAATTTTGGAAGAGATATAACTCTTTATGCTTCAGTGTATAAGCCAAACTAGATGAGGGTAGAAAAATAAGTTTGAGACTATGTTCTTGTATTACCACAGCATTCTTTGCATCTTCCTTTGAAGAAGTCGATACTGATCTCTGTCAGAGATAAGATAATGACTATTCTATTCTAGGTCAGTTTTTTATACTACACTCATCATTGTAGTATCTGATTGCCTTCCAGTAGTGTATTAAGCAATGTAACTACTCATCTGTCACATGCTGTTTGTTTTCTCATTCTCTCCCCATGGAGAGAAGTGTATGCAGTGGAATGTCTTGTTTTCATAGTGCCTATGTTTAAAAAAACTAAAACAAAAACCTGTTGCTATGTGTTTGTTAGAGACAGTAGAATGAAAAAAATGTGTCTTGCAGCAGGCACGGAAAGTGGTGAGGTTTTGATGGTCTGTAGTTCTTGTGGGAGTATACAACACATTATCAGACCACCTCTGGAGAAAAGTCTTTCTCTAACATAGATGAATTTTACAATTACATTGTGCCAGAGGAGTGTAATTGTCTATCATAGTCTTTGTCTCAGAGCTTTAGCCCAGAGTATGGAGTGCTTCAAATGTAAAGACTGAGACCTTCAAGTTAATTAGAAATTCTGTGGGAAGCCAATGTAGAGTGTAAAGCAGTGGTTTTCAAACTTAGGGTCGGGAGATCATGGTGCCCCCCCCCCCCCGTTGACATCACCGAAAGACTGGAATGCATTGCTCAAAGATGTAATGGTTGGGTCCTGGGCATAAACTTTTTTTTTTCCAACTTGCTCCAAAGAAAAAGAAGTTTGAAAACCATTGGTGTAAAGGATAGGTCTGATGTGTTCTTCGTAGTCTATGTCTGGGCTTGTCTTCACTGATGGTTGCAAATTTGATTTAGCATAGTGGATGTGTGTAGAGTAGAGAACCAAACACAGGTACACAAGTTATTTTAGGTAACTTGCACATCTGCTTTGACTGCTGCCAAAAAGGGCAGGCAATTTAGACTTGTCTTTGATGAATTGTTCTGAACTAGCTGGAGGTCCCTAGAGTGCTGAATGCTTTATGCACATGTTTATTGAATTGCTATACTCCATCCAAAAGTTGATGAAGAAGTGCTAAGTTTTCATCCTTTAGGATAGGATGGAGTTTCCTAGCCATGTGACGATGGTAGAAGGTGTTATGCATGTATGTTGCTGTGTACGAGAGCTGAGGATAAGCAGTGAGGAATCGAGCAGTACTCCTAGACAATGTTGGGTGTATATCTGCAACCAATGGAGCCTACACAGTCTGCAGAATCTTCAAACAACTTACCTTTGTCCATCACCATCTCATTTTTCTTGCTCATGTTCAGCTTCAGCTAGCTTTTTGTTCAAGCACTGGGTCATTTGATGCTAGTGTGGACCCGTGGTCTGATTTCTTACAGGAGTTTTTATGTTCAGAACTGCTTGATGAACAATTACAAATTCACTTGCAAAAATCAAGACTATCTCTCAGACCATTAACCAACTTGAGAAGGGGCTAAACTAATAAGTATGAATATTAATAATGAGTCATTTGATCTTCTCTGGATGAAATCATGCTATTAGGTATAAGAAACCTTTGAAAGATGGAACTACAAAAGGAATTTAACAGATAGAAATATGACTTGCGGGATAAGATCTGTATAATTCAAGTTCCAGATTGGACCACATTAAACTAGGCCTCTTTCAAATTTACGCTTTTGTTTTAATCTCACTTTCTAGAACAGGGCTATGGAACAATTTGAAAGACATGACCCAATCAATGGTACAGTTTTTCCACAGTAGGAGACCATTTTTAAACCTGTTTCTGAGAAGAATTTCAGTTTGAATAGCTGTGTCAGACACTGTGACTCCTAACAGTTTCCGGGGTTGAATTGTAGGCTGGCTATTTTCAGCAGTGGGTCCTTGAGTCTGAAGGCTGTTAAGTCTGTATTTCTGAAAAAGCCTGTATCTACTGACCTTCAGAACACATTACAAATTTTATGTATTTAGTCAGGTTTTTGCCTGAGGGATATAGCTAAGGAATGGGATTCTTTTAAAGAATGAATATTGCTGTTTTGAGGAAGGAGGGGAAAAATGTTTATAATTTTCAGTTTACTATAGCTGTGTAACTTGATTATGATTAAAATTTGTAAATATATCCACAGTTGAATATGCTGTAAATAAATATTTCAAAAAATGAAACACATGAGATCACATTAACCAGAGCTTTGCTGCTAGTGAACTGAAGCTAAGATGCCATCCTCAATACAATTTTCTTTATGTTCATTAGCACTTTCCTCTTCACTGCCTCACAGGACTAAAATGAAGGAATAGAAGTTTATGGTCCAGACTAATTTCTTCTTATTGGGGCTACTGGTCATTCCTCTTTCTTTTGCATCAGTGGAATGAGCAATTACTGTGAATTTTATGGACTGTTAATCTGCAGTCAAGTAAAACTGAAAAGGAGGCATTATCTCTTTATTTATCCAACATGGCCACCTTTAGAGGCATGGCAATACATGGAAAATAGCCTCCAGTAAAAATATATGGCAAATAGCCTCCAGTAAAAATGCAAAGGAATGCCCTTATCCAATGATAACAGACCCATGAGTGAAGGTAGACTTCTTCCCTATCACTACCTCAAGTCAACAGTGGGGTATATGAGTGTATTTACAGAGAGATGAGTGGGCCAGAGTGTATTATTAAGTTGTACTGAATGGAAGCAGAACTATTCAACCTTGTGTTGTAAACTCATATTGTTAACTGTGAAGGGAAAGTCTGTAGCGTAAGTGTCAAGTGCTTTCCCTCTATAGCAACAGAATCTGAGTTCTGGCACCATAAAATTCCAAGTGGCCATGGTGTGTGCAAAGGAGTACAGGTGTAAGGAGGGACCTGTTGGACTATTTAACAGTGATTGGTGAAGAAGTCACTGTTTCTCTCATGTGGTTTGTGCTGGTGAGTGATATTATTAAGACAATAATATAACTGAGGCCTATCTTGTCTTCTGCCTCCTGTAGTGCTTACTCTAACTCTTAGTCTGAATGAACCTCTCATGGATGGTCATTGCAATGTGAATGCTGCAGATAAGGGAAAGAGACGATTCAAGAAGCATGCCACTCATTTATAGGTTCCTGCACAGATCTCCCATCCTGCAGTTTTATAGGCTTCTTTTTGTGGAGGTCAGTGCAGGAGGCACACATCATCTGGTTATATTGTTATACATCTGCATAGATGGCTTTCTGAATTGCTTAGGAGGCTGTAAAGATTTCTACTGGAGAATGTTCATGGTGGCTCAGTGTGTCCTACTGAAATATCGAAATGGACTATTTGCTGTGTAACAGAGGATACTTGTGTTTTGCTGAGGACTAAATAATAGGCAATTAGCTGGAAATCAGCTGTCAGAAATCCTGTCGGAATAGATCCACAATTGATGTGATACAACTGTCATATGTTTAGGAGGGTTTATCAGTCCTCCTCAGTTTTAATAACTTCATATATAGCAAAGTATTTAGGTAACTATTTTTTTTTTAAATTTGGTCATATTATTCTTAATTTTACTTTCATTAAAGCCGTCTGTTGTATGCCCTACTTTCACTGGAAGAAAAAAAAAAACTTAAATAATTTAAAAGCTGAAAAATAAGGCAGCATGAATGCTGAAGAAAGAGTAAGTACCTTCTTAAATATATAGAAAGGGTCTTACACATGCTGTGGTATACACACTATTGCTCATTTTAAGCTGCCTTGGTTTTAAAACGTGCAATAAAGCAGGAGTGGGTATGCATCAAAATCATTGGTGGCCACATGCCTTGATTTTGCAGAGACAGTCCTGCTACATACAGCTTTTTCTTATGTAAGCCCATATTAACCCTCCCGCCCCCCCCCACCACCACCTCCTGTCCTGATTTTTCATACTTGCTATCTGGTACCATATCATTGGGCCAGTTGCCCGTTAATCCTAGAAACTATGATTAAAGTATGCAAATGTTTGTTTTTCCTGATTTTAACCACAACAATCCCCACCCCAGCATTTCTAACGTAGAATGCTGACTTTAAGAAGGATCAGCATAAAAAGGAAAAGAAAATTCAAAAGGAGTTTGAAACATGAAATGAAATCGATTTGGAGCATCACAAAAACATGAACTAAATAAAATAAGGACAGAATTTTGAGGAAAGAAACTTTTATTAAAGGAGAGAATATTTATTGGGGTAGTGCTTTCTACACAGTTCTGCCTTGGGTCTCAAGATGACAGTATTTCTAAACTTTTCAATATAACATACTAGTATGTGTCTCTACAATAACAAGACTCTCCAGCGTTGTATGTGAATATTAGGTTACCCTTTCACGTAATCTGCATCCCCCAAAAGCTCAACTACTGAACTCATCAATTTGTTAAGGGCAAATCTACGAGTCAATATTCGAGGCATCATAAATTACTATTAATCAGTGGGATGGCTCTGGAAATTTAAGACCAGCATGGTTTAGAAGTCAGTAATTAAAATAATTTTTTGTGTTGCTCTGTCCAAACAGTTAATATTAATTGGCTAGCTTAACGATGCTAACTGCTCTGGAAAATTTTGGTCAAATCACCTGTAATTTCTGCAGAGGCCTACAAACATCTGTATGACCACTAGGTTTGTAGGAACATTCTAGGCCTGCAGTTTCTGAGTAGAATTTCAATCTATCCTCACCAACTCTGTCCTAGGGAGGTGACACAGCTCTGTGCAAATCAATATTTGTTTCCTGAAAATTTAAACCTCTGATTCCTCAGAAAACTTTAGAATCCTTTCTACGCCTACCAGACATTCTCTCCATATTTTGTGGACACAAATTTAAGCCCTCTAGGTTTATGAGGATGTCTTTGGTTCTCAAAATTTAGAGATAATTTTCTAACCTCTGAAATGTCCTAGGTGCATTCATGAGTCTGAAACTGAAACGAGTGCAATGTCACAAAGTTAGGTTTTTTTAATCTATCCTCAGGTTCCACTTTGAATACCATCAGATTAGATACCAAAGCCAATCTAGAGTGTCCAGGGAGATTGAAGTGTTTTCTTACTGGTTTTTTAATGTTACTGTTCTTGATGTCAGATTTGTGTCGATTTATTCTTTTGTGTAGAGGCAGTCCGGTTTGATTAATGTATATGGCAGAGAGGCATTGTTGGCATATATCACATCGGTAGATGTGCGTTGAATGAGGCCATGATGGAGTGGCTGGTTGGTTAGGTCCTATGAGAAAGTCACTTGAGTAGATATGTGGGCAGAGTAGGCAACAAGGTTTCTTGCAAGGATAGGTACCTAGGTTAGCATTACGTTCTCGGATGTTTGGCTGCAAGTGAATATTTGCTTCAGGATGTGGGGGCTCTCGGTAAGAGAGGAGTGGCCTATCTCCCAAGGCTTGAGAGAGCGGTAATGTCAACATGGAATGGTCACTTTCAAAAACCAATAGACGAGCATTTCAGGCTCCCTGGGCACTCTATAACAGAAAAAACAGTTACCATACACCAGGAAAACAACTTCAAAAACAGACGTCCATGTGAAACTGAAGCACTGGAATTTGTCTGCAAATTTAAGACTATCTGAATAGAGACTGGGAGTGGTTAACCCATTACAAAAGGTAATTTTGCCGCTTTAAACATTCTCACCTTCTCATCACTTGTTAATGGGTCACACCTATACCCTTCAAATTGAATTGTCCTTGTTACCTCATCCTTCATGTTTCTATATATCTAGCATACTGCATTTTTTCTTTCATACATCTGAAGTGGGCTCTAACCCACAAAAGTTTATGTCTTCATAAATGTGTTTGTTTTTATTTGTTTTGCTGAAATAGGCTATCATGTCTACCCCTCTGGATTTCAGTCATGATATTTTATCCAGGCTGTCAGTTTACGTTGGGAAGTGGAGCAATGATTTGAACTGCAGGTGAATTAAGTGTTCTATAGGAAAGTCTCCACTGGACTTTTTTCATATTTACTGTTGAGGATGCTCCCGGTGATGTAGAGTGCTCAGTTAGGCCATCCTCCAGCATCCAGTTTAGTTTCTCTTTCATTGTGACCTGATACACTAGGGGAATTTACAGTATGGGCTGTCTCACAGGAATATTTTCTAGTCTAGCTTAAACACAATATGATGTTGCACCTGATCATATCTCCTGAGCTCTGAATTATTTTTGGAAGACAAAATAGCAGATTATCAGAGCGGCTGTTCTAATTGTTCTTTTCATTGCTTTCTACAGCTGCTTCTTTCAAGACAAACCCTACCTCTTTTACCTTCTGGACTGCTTTACATCTCTTGACCCTTTCCCCTGTGACAGTCTTTGAGACACCAGCTACATTGGACACTGTCCCCATGGTCTGATGTTTTCCACTGGTTGATTTCCAAAGGGATAGCCGTGTTAGTCTAGTCCAGTAAAAAAACAACAAGCAGTTGTGTGGCACTTTAAGACTAACAGATTTATTTTTTGCATGAGCTTTCGTGGGAGAAGATCCCACTTACGAAAGCTCATGCAAAAAATAAATCTGTTAGTCTTAAAGTGCCACACAACTGCTTGTTGTTTTTTTCCACTGGTTGCACATCCTCTTCAGTCCCATTAACTGTTCTTATCCAGAACTCATCCTTTGGTCTAGTTCAAAACATAGTTCTGCAAAACAGTCTTGACTGATTATTTGTAGCTTCAAGCACTTCTTTGGTTCATTACAGCAGTACTTTATCCTTAGTGTTAATATGATAAGATTACCTGTCCTCATCAAAACTTATTGTGAACTACTCCGGGGGAACAGCTCCTCTCTGTAGGCATGGTAGAGGCACCACTAAAGTCCAAGAGATGACCACAGTGTCCACACTTCCTCCTATGCACATTCTGCAGAGATTTCTGCATATTGCCCTGCAATCATTTGTTCTATTAATAGCCCAGGAGTTCCAGGAGTTTTTGTGACTTTCTCAGATGAAATCCACTTCTAATACAACAATAATTAAAATATTGGTCACCAAAACGAAAGTCCATTTAGTAAGCAGAGAGTCTAAGCTCAATGTAATCTGGATTTCTCCTTTTGTTTAGAGGAACTGATGATTAACAGTCTTCAGTTTAACTTCAGCAGTTCAGTATTGTTTTTTCTTTCTTTCAGCACTAGATATTCTCCATGGATCAGACTTACTCAAGATCCTGTGTCCAGTAGTGTTGTGGGTTTCCAGCTATCAGTATCAATACGCATAGGTACAGGTCTCTGGACAGCTTTTCATGTGGGATGTTTTAACACTTGCTGATGCAAAGAGGTCACCATCAACAGCTTCTGATTTTCCTTAGTATTACCTCCCTCTGCTTGGACAATTCAGTCTCTCATAGTCTTTTTCTCCATATCACCAGTGCGTCATTTGATTAGGGAGGGGGCATTTAAGTAACAGTCTCTCTCTCTTTAGACCTGTGAGTGCCTGCAAATAGCTTTCACTTCAGCCTGCTCCAATTACTTTAGCCACATCCATAACAATCACTTCTTGAATTTCTGTATATGGTATAGCAGAGTCACCTTGAGGCTGGGAATTAACAGCTGAGTTTAATCTTGTCCATAGGTTTATCCAGTCAGTATGGGATCTTCTTTCACCAGCGGGATATATAGTTCCCCAGTTAAATCACCTATAAATGGATTTTTCACAAATGACACTCAAGTCTTGCCACTGGACATGGGCCCATCTCTGCATTGGCAGTGCCAGATTCAGCCCAGCAGGTTCTGTTTCATTTGAGCCATCTCCTGGCCATGGTCATACAGAACAACTTATTGAACAGTTTTATAGGGCACCACAAAACTATGTAGGGCTCCCCTCTCTCCCACCTCCTGGTTTGCAATTTCTTCTGGAATTTGAAAAGGGCCAATCCCACTGATAGCAGTTTTTGTATAACTGTATGAGCCACAATTCACACTGGAAAGCTGCTGCTAAAAGGATTTTGCATCACCATCCAAATATACGGCTCAGTACTGCAAGGCCTTCTCAGCAGTCCATTCAGACACAGAAAGCAGCAGCTCAAACTCTGTCAAGTGAACAGATTCCAGTGTCCTCCGCCTGACCTGTCAATTTCTTCTTAAGCATAAGTGCTTTTACCATCATGAAGTAGCTGACACCAGTTGCAATGCTTGGTTATAGAAATAAAAGTGTTTATTGGAACACTACAAATAACTCCAGCACCACTGGCAGAACTGACCTTCTAAGTAACCTTCCCAAATCAATTACAGCAACATACTAATGTAAAAAAAGCAAGGAGTCTTGTAGCACTTAAAGACAAGCAGATTTATTTATCGCATGAGCTTTCCTGGGAGAAAATCCCACTTCGTCGGATGCTTTTAAGAAGGGGAACTCTTAAATGAATGGGATGAAAATAAATGCAGGGGAATGTAAAAAATGGGATCAGGTCATGGTCCCATGTCTTACACTCCCCTGCATTTATTTTCATCCCATTCTGTAAGTTCCCCCTCTTAAAGGCATCCAACGAAGTGGGATTTTCTCCCAGGAAAGCTCATGCGATAAATAAATCTGCTTGTCTTTAAGTGACACTAGATTCCTTGCTTTTTTTGCTTCACTAGACTAACACAGCTGCTCCTTTGATACTAATGTAAAAGACTACAAGTTAAGAATAAAATAAAGATACAGCACCATCTACTGGTGGGAGATGCTATGTGTATAGATCTCTACAGTTTAGAAGAGAATTCTTGACTCCCAGGTTCTGTGCAATGACCACTAGACAATATTTCCTTTTAATATAAATCTTAAAGCAAAATAAAGCAACAATTTATGAATTGCTTCCCTGTCCATATTGCTGCAATGTAATTCCATAAGCAAGAATTTGTACGCATAAGTCACTTTGGATAATTGAGCCCTTCTGGTCATGGTTCTTGACAATTATGTCTTGTTTATATGCATCTCATGTTTTCTGTAGAGAAACCGCAGACTGTGACATTTCTGTGTGAAGGAAGGTATTCCCGTTTACCAAAAGAGCTGAGATGGTAGATAACAGTAATGGTGAAGTGGCTCAGACTGGGAAATTGGTCCAATAAAAGATATTATTTCCCTTCCTTGTCTCGCCAATATCCTGGGTATGACATGGCTACAATTACATGGAAGAAAAAGCAACAAATATCATGGGAAAAGAAAAAAAATACTCTACCATTTTGTTTTTTGTTTATCCAGAGTTTGCATCTGTAATGTCGATGTGTTTACCAACCTATTTTTGAAAGCAAGTTCTGTGGATCTATTTATTGTTATTTGAATTATCACTGTTAAATATTTGCACTGTGGTAGGAGAGAGAGGCCTAAGACAAGGATCAGGGCCCACTGGGTTAGGCTTTATATACAGACATAATGAAAAGAAGTTCCTTGCCCCAAAGAGCTTATTCCAAGTATCTGATGAGAGGCAACAGGTGTGGAGGAAGCACAAGGAAACAGTGGGATAATTATAAGTGTAATAAGCAATGATTACAGCAAGTTAGATGTGCCACTCAAGTATATGTGCCACTTTAGACATGCCACTCAATATGTACCACAAATTCTGCACAATATGTGCCACGCACTCAAGTATATGTGCCATTAGATATGCCATTCAAATATTTTATATGCAGACACAACTTATTCTTCCTTTTCATGCTCATCAGAAAAATGAAAGAAGTTCCAAACTCATTAAAAATACAGAATCATCTTGTGGAATATCCTTAGGACACAATGGATTTCCTGGCACCCTGGAAATTGGTTGAGCTGAGATGTGAAAGATCAATGTAGTATGTTGCCTTGGTAAGTTGTTTTGAATGAGATGTTCTTTGCCTTCTCAACAACACTCTGATGCTGCAACCCATTGTGTTAATGCTTTGGAATGTTATCATGAAATGGTAAGGATGATGCCCCAAGAGAGTTGGGGAGGAATGTTTTTCCACTGGAAAATGCCATTTCATCAAAATCAAAACTTCTCATGGTGGAGAGTCAGTTTCAATAGAATATTTGACTCAAAACATTTTTGAGGGAGTGTTTGAACCTGTTTTGCTACTTGAAAAAATGGTTTTGATCTTTCAGAGTTTAGGCCTTCTTGAATATTTCTGTGACGTTGGTGGTTAGAAAATGTTCAGTCTGGAGGGCATCCTGGAAGGAGCACTTCACTGAGCATGCCAGTAACATTCAGCACATGTTCTACTTTAAAATAAATGAAGAGGCTACAGTCGAACAAAGATCAGGCTTGTAGGAAAATTTTCTTTCAGATTTTTATGAGGAAATATTGTACAGCATTTAAAATGCCATTCTCAGTTGAGGTTTTATAGGATGCCCTAGCCCAGGGAATTAGAGCAACTCTGCCTCATACAACTGTCCAAGCAGGTCTAATTCCTGGCTCACTGAAGCCCCTTTATTGCAGCTGAGCATAGAGGTAGAGGGATGGTGCCAGGAGAAAGATGGTGTAAAGCTGTATTAGATACATTATGACATCTCCCTATCCATAACATCATTCTCTGCTTAAGCTGTTGGTGAAATTCTGGTACTATTGAATCACTGGCAAAAGTCCCATTACTTTCAACCTTGGAGTTAGGGATTTCAGTCTTGGGTGTTTGATGTCTCTCTGTCTACACTGCAGTCCCCAGCTTAAACTGCAATAGGGGCATGGCTGAGTCCTGTAAGGGGTAAGAGCGTAGCCTGAATATTCAACACTCCATGTATTCTGCACTGACTCTGCAGGAAGACAAGGGAGATGAACAAATGTATTTGTCCACATGTAACTAGAGCTGGGAGATGTTTTTAAAATGAATAGACATTTTTCTGAAACCTGCATTTTTCAGAGTTCCCAAACTACTTGTATAATTGGCAAATAGTTTCTGCTGAGTGAAATAATTTTTTTTAAATGTCAAAATGAAACATTTAGACACTGTTTCAAAATGGCATTTTCTAAACAAAATGTTGATATTTTATTTAGGAAATGTCAATATTTTGTTTTGAAAGTCTTGCTTTGTGTAAATATTAAAACATTTTTAAGCAAATTTATTTGGGGAGGGTGTTTTTGTTCAAGCAAATACAATTCTGGGGGGACTAAATTCTTTCTTTCTTTCTTTCTTTCTTTCTTTCTTTCTTTCTTTTGGTTCAATGAAACAAAAAATACTATTCTCTCAAGTCTCTTTTGTAATAAAATTATTGTCTGTGTTTCAATTATGGAACAATTGTCCTACAACTGCTAGCTCTAAATCCAAATTTATTTTTTCTGGAACATGTCTCTGTAAAGAGTCCAATTCTGTATCAAATTTGAGACCTACAGCTAAAAGATCAAAGGATGGAAAATATAATCCATCCCTGCCTGTATCCCAACCCTCACCCCTACAAAAGGGGCCAGGGGAAACCCTGCTGAGTCAAGTTCAGTGAAGGCATATTTATCTCTATTTGTGATGTATTATTATTAATTGATAGGTCTGTTTAAAGTGCTTATGAGGTATATACTCTTAACATTTATATCATCTTTCTTTGAATCATCTCACTGCCTTATGAACATTAAGGAAGATTCACAACACCCTGCAAGGTGGTTAATTATTGTTATTACCATTGGGTCAGTGGAGTCATAGAGTTTAAATTACTTGCCAAAGTCACACTGAGAGTGATAAAAGATCTGCAAAGATAATCCAAGAGTCAATACTTCCTGTACTCTAACTGCTACATAATAAAGTGGTTCAGGAGATTCTGGAGTATAGGAGAAAACACAGTGCATATCTACTATTGTGCCTCATTTCTAGCACAAGAGCAAAAGTGGAGGATAGAACTTGTCATCCTACACTTTCAATTTCCTGGTTTACATCACTTTAAGAGAGACACTGAAAGACCTACTGACACGAGAAGAATGGAACTAGGGGAAGTGAGTGGAGGATAACTGCCTCCCCACAAGCCCCTGTGCTTACTACCCACAGTGCAATGGGTTTCAGGAGGTAATGTGAGTGTTGTGCATGTGAGACCCCAAGCAAGTAATATGCTGTTATCATCACCTTCGTCTTCTGTAATTCAACAGCCTAAAATCAAATTACAATCCCGTCTCCAGTGTAGGCAAGCCTTCAGGGTTGGCGTGGCCATGTCTCATAGTGGGATACTGCAAAAAGAGCTCTGGGAGATTTTCCATCAACTTCCTAAAGGTCAGGATTCCCTCTTTTTGCTCTATTTAAACATGTGGGGTTGTATTTAAATAAGCTGTGGGGAAAGGAATAGCAAATAGTTTGGAGGACAGGATTATAATTCCAACAAAGTGATTTTGCAAAGTGGAGAATTGGTCAGAAATGAACAAAATGAAATTCAATAAAATAAAACACAAAGTATTATACTTAGGAAAGAAAAAAATCAAATGCACTGCTTGAAAATGGGCAATAATTCGCTAGGCAGCAGTATTGTGAGAAAATGTCATTCACACATGTATTGACACGAGTGCTCTATGTTAGACACAGGAGCTAATTGTTCTGCTCTACTCAGAACTACTTAGGCCTCAGTTTAAGTGTTATGTCCAATTTTGGGCACCACATTTTAAGAAAAATGTGAGCAATTTAGAGGGAGTTCAGAGGAGAACAACAAAAATGATAGGTTTGGGAAATCATTTGAGGAAAAGTTGAAAGAATTGCATGTTAATCTAGGGACAAGAAGGCTAAGGTACAATTTGATAACAATCTTCAGCTTTGTTAAGGGCTGGTATAATGAGTATAATGATCAATAGTTTTGCATGTCCACTGAAGGTAGGACAAGAGGTGATGAGATTAATCTGAAGAAAGGGAAATTTATATTAAGTAATGGGGAAAATTTTCTGCCTGTAAAGATAGTTAAGCATTGGAAGAGGTTACTAAGGAGGTTGTAGAATCCCTGTCACTCAAGGCTTTAATGAATAGGTTAGTCAAACTTCTAATGAAACAGGTATTTTAATCATAATTGTGCCTCAGTCTGTGTGTGGGAAGAGAAGGGGGTGGGTTAAGTGACCTCTTGAGGTCCCTTCCAGCCATAGATTTTGTGGATTCCAAGGCTGAGGCAGAATGCCAGAATGCAGCATAACAGCACTCATCTGATTCTAACATGGTTTTCCTTAGAAATTGAAATTTCTAATAAAAAAAATCTGGCTCTGGCAAGTGCAAAGACAACTTCCTGCATATGAACCTAGGTATTGTTGCCTCCTTAAGGGCCTTGACAGAACCAGCAGCTCAGATAGATTAGAGCTGTCTTTGTCGACTCAGTAGGACAATGTTAACCCTGAAACCAAACAACAAGAGTTTAAATGACAGAATTGCTAACCACAACTGGTCTAAAATCGAATTTTGTGTTGCTAAAAATTTTCAACCATATCCACTGTTAATGATTTCATTGGAGACCATTGTTGCAGAAATGTCCATAAAACTCAGTCTCTGGGGAGATTATTGGATCATACCCAAATCTGGGTATGATCTATTCTCAATTTGCTCACCCCTTGACATACAATGGCACTGCCCCTGAATTCAGAAGTATTTTGAGAGACTTTTCCTGGGGTTCAGCTTTCACAGTTTTTTGTGGGTGCTTGATATATGCTATGGTGATAAGCACAGTATAAGAACCTCTGTAGAACAGAATAGTGCCTGTTTCTTTCAGATAAATGTGAGCTCTTCAAAATGTTCTTTTGTGATTTTTTTCTTGGCTTTTTTTATTAGTCTTTGATGCAAAATGACATGTTTTCAAGCAGTTACACATAGCAGGTACTTCATATTCTTTGGGAGCAAAGTCATTTTTATTATTGAAATAAAGCATTCTGCTGTGGAAACTTGGCTTCAGCATTGTCATATTAATTGTCCAAGAGGTACATCCTATTCACTTTGATGGAAAGCTGCTGTTGTGAGGTCCTCAGATATTATCAGAGAATGGCTCCAACTTCCCCTCCACAATTGAAGCTCCTGAGAGGTCTTTGTTGGAACTTGACATTTTCCCACTATTAAAGAACTAGAAAGTAATGCTGTTCATTTAGTTTCCAAATATTCTTGTGATGGGCTGGGACAGTGAGCATAGGGAATCATATATTTTGTATTAATTAAATATATTGTGGTGAAAGTTTCAAAGGTTGTTCTCTTTACCCCCAGGAATTTTAAATGCATGACACAGTATATGATCTGCATGTTATCAGGATTATAGATTGGACAATGATTTCAAACACGTACTCCTACTTAGAAATGAGAAAGAGTTAATTTACATAGGTGTTGTAGACATTTGGGTACGCAGAACAGGAAATTGTCCAACATGGCTATTATACATTGCGTACCCTTGTATTCAGCCTACTCTCTGTTAAGTCAGAAAGAAAAGCGGGTGAAGGAATAAAAAAGGAAACTTCAAGTCTTTAGAGTTCTCAGACAATCATCTTATGTGGTAAAGAGGCAAAAGGAGGGGCAGACCTGTGATGTGAGGCCACAGCAGAGAGTTCAGGATAATGGGAAGGGGAGAGGTTGTGAAGCCCTGCAGGAGTGGGAATCCTAAGGAGGCAGCGGGGGCTGGGAGAATAGATGAGGAACCTGGGGATGCAGCAGGGACTAGGGGCACCAAAATACAAATTTACCCAGTTCACCATTTTCCCCTAAGGTCATCCCTAACATTCACAATTCACAGTCTATTTGCATGATAATGTAGAAGTCCAGGGGACAAAGGCATGAGAGAAAAGAGAGCATCGTGCCCACTAACCATTGGTGAAATGGGAGAAAGGCAGCTCTGAGCTACTTAAGAACTGCAGGTAAGCAATAGCTCCTCTGGTAAGGAAGCTTTTGGTCAACAACTGTGGGAGAGCAAGGAGAGTTGACTGAATAGGGTGGACCTTATTTGCATTTATTTTGTAGGATTGGTTGGGGCATTTTGTTTAAAACTTAGTTTGATTTTGTGTTTGAAGGAAACAAAATGTAATTGACCTTGTTGGGAAATACAGAGATAACCTATAGATATCAAATGTGCCTGTAGTCACCTTGATTGTAATTGTTTTCTGGCACAGTTGGGTAAGGAAGCCTGCACAAAGCTCAAAGAGAGAAAGAAGAGGAGGAAAAAGTCCTGCTTTCTGACACGGGCATTGCCTTTCTGGTGGTAAGTAGTGTCAAGATACTAAATGCCTCTTATTTCCTTTCCCCATAAGAGCTGAGTCTGCTGAAAATGGAGAGTGTGGCAGTAAAAGCTTATCAATGGACAATGGATAGATGATGTCAGTAACATCTTATCTGAGGCAACAAATGATGCAGAGTAGCAGTGGCACCCATGAAAATGGTGCACCACACACGTGGTTGGCAAAACTAGGCAGCTTGTGCCGAAGCTACAGAGAGCAGTTGCTTACCCAAGAGGTTCTGATGCCAGCCTCCAATCTAGATATTAACTTTGAAATCACAGTAGCTGGGTCAGGTAGTAGAGCCTCCAGAACATCCAGGAAGCACCAACCTGTTAAAATTGTTGGCCTTCTCTAACATAAGACAACCAAGGGGAGGAGAGAATTGTTCAGAACACATCAGGCACTCGTGGTGGTCAAGGGATCACTTATGTTAGGGTTACTGGTGTGTAGGAGTTGTACATCATACAATTTGTCAATTACTAGTTTTCCCAAATTCTTTCTGTTGGCTGCTCCCATCACACTAAATTTTCCATCATCATAACCTTCTGACTTAGTGCTTGTGAATAAGGAAGAATTGATTTGCCCAGGCTGGGGCACAAAATTTCCCACATTCCTGGGAAGGGGCTTATGTTTGTCTTAAATATTTAAGAATCCCATGAAAATTGAACTGAGCCTTGTTGCATTTGTTGTTGTTGTTTGGTGGTAGGTTTTTTTTCCTGATGTTAATCCTTAGCAGAAGGACTGCACGTGTATGTGCTGTATGAGTACCTCTCAGTAACCAAATGATGCTATGAAGTGCTGTAACAGCATGGTACCCACCTCTGGCAGTCACCACTTCTCCTCAGATGTGTCTACAGTCTTTAAATCATCCTGGCCATGATATTGATCTGTAATCCCAGGGCTTCCTTCCTGGAAGAAATAGTTTTGCCCTCTCAAGGCCCTTCTGGGCCCAGCTGGCACACTAGGTAATTCAGATCACATTTTGTGGGTTTATTGGTGTCCAATTGTAAGTCACTTCCCTAGTGTCCTGTGTGTGTGCATGGGGGGGGGGAGAACCTAAGCCCATTCACTAATTTGGGTCTAAGCATAGGGACCCTAAGAATAGCAGCCATAAACCACCATGTGCTTTTAACTAAATTGTGTTTAGTTCCCTAGGCCACTTGTCCACAGCCCCAGCCTTCTCTGGTGCTCACCATTATTTGCTCAGGGCTCTACTATATTCAGGCCAGAAGCTTGTTCTTGCTTCCTGCCAAGACTGAGCTGTCCATGGTGCTGCAGTTTCTTTGGCCACCCAAGAGCACCACTGTGCTCCTCTGGCTCCAGAACAGAACTGGCTGTGTCTTGCTCTGCATCTCCGTTTTACATGAACTTCTAGGTCTTGACTGACTGCTTCCCAGGCAGCTATATTAGGCTGTTTGGTGGACTCATCTACTGTGCCTTTCTTGGGACAGGTAAGGTAAGACCCCAAAGTCCAGCAGGGCTTAGTCCATGCTGTCAGAGGTGAACAGAGACATTACTACCTTCTCACTCCTGTGTTATATTGTCCTCTATCAAATAATTGAGATTCCATAAAAGATGTGGCAATGGAATACATATTAACTAGTTCATCACAGTGTTAACCTAGCTGAGAACCCGTCTTATTACAGTATCAGTGAATCATGTGTCACTCATACATAATCTGAATGTTAAGTAAATTGTAAATTTAATTGGCTAGCTCAGTGTTGTATTTGCTAGCATTTTTAAATCTGTATGACTCATTTTTATGTATGTATTTAAAAATCTAAATTCAAGTTGCACAGTTTTGAAAAATCAGTGCCTAACCCAGATCCCACTGAGGTGAAGTCTTCCCTTTGGCTTCAATGGACTTGGGATCAGGTTCATATTTTAGGAGCCCAGAATTGAAATTTTAAGCTTGCATGTTTTGGATGTTCAGATCTACTTGCAGAGCACCTGTTTACAGAGATATTCTTGGCTGAAAGTAGCAGAAATAAAAAATAAAATGATCTATTACAGCAGAAAAAAGAGAATGAAATGAGGGAAGCAGAGCAGCTGAAAGCATTTTTCTGAAAAATGTGCAAAGACTGTTGTCGAGGTGTTGGTCCGTATAATCATGAATGGAAGATGAGATGATCCAAGTAAGGAAAGAGACTGAAAACAATGATGTATAAAATACTGCATTTAAAATTATAATGAGCATGCCACTTTACTTCATGCCACAAGAAACGCAATGTACCTCAAGAAACTAGAAAGTCAAATGACTAAGTCAGTGGCTGCCTGTCAGCTCCAATGGCAGCTTTCTAAGCGAGGCTGACCTTGATTTTGATCTAGAAAAAATAACGGTCTAAGAGAGATTGAAATTCATGGGAGAGACTGAGTCACTGGAATATTATAAACAGTTCTTTTGCTGAAATCAATTTGCAAAGAGACTTTTTTTTCCCCTTAGACCTCAGGCACATTATATAAGATGTTTTTACATTCTCTGGACTTGACACTTAAACTCTGAAAGCTCTAAATAAAGGGGTTTTATTTATTTATTTATTGGTAGGTTTACTATGATTTTAAAATAGAATGCTGTTGTTATTCACAAGATAAGAGTCTGAAAAGTGAATACTTTGGTTCAACTGTAGGAAATGCTCAGAGAAATGATTGACCAAGCATTCAGCTATATGAATTTGTTTCAGTTTAGTACTCCTACCTTTAGAATTTTCTGGATATTTTAAGTAAATATTTATGAATAATAAATGTGTGCACAGAAATTGAGGGCATTTTGCAAATGCCTTGCCCAATTGAGGCCTATGTTCATTAAATATTTTGTCTGACAATCTAGTTTATTAAATTTTAGTTAAGCAACTCTAACATTATCAACATGAAATGCTTAGTCTGACACAAAGAAGTTTGTTTATGCAATGCATGCTTGTGAAACATCAAAATCATCACTTTCCTGGACTCAATTTCTCAACTTACAAAAGAAGACATCTTTTTGACACAACAAGTAAAAATGCTTTATGAAAAGGGAATTTTCTTTTCCTTTTTTATTTCCATGTATTTATGGAAGAAATCACCATTGAGAATTTGAAGCATTTTGGTCTACCATAAGTTTCATTTTGCAGTGTGCTTTGGAGGAATGTTTCTGCTACTGAACAGTTGAGAGGCTATTTTGACCTTCTAAAGTAGAAGCTTTGTTATAGATTGAAATTCACATTTTGTCTATTTATTTATACTCTACCAAAGCATACTATGAGCAAAAAAAGCAGTAGCTACTGAAGTACGTCATCTTTTCTGGTCAGCAATTTTGGCAGTAACAGATTTTAAGACAGTTTTTCTGTGTCATAAATAAAGATAAAATATTACAAACAATCACAACTGGAATGAGGCCTTTTTATGTATTGATAAATGACCCTGCTCATGACCAGGTCCCCATTAGCTAGGAGCTGTACCAATACAGAAATAAAGACATGACTTGCCCGACGGAGTTTACAGTCTAAATATGAGAAAGGAGACAGACAGACAGGGGACGTACCTGTCATAAACAAGGAGAACATATTGGTCAGCATGATAAGCTGTGGTTTAGAACACTCAAAACCTAACTGTAATTTTTTTGTAGTCATCACACCAAAAGCTGAAAGCTTAAAGACAAGGGAGATGGAATACTGGACTGAGCTTACTCCAACATGAGGCTTAATTCAGTGGAATATGAGACACCCACAATTCATGGGTCCACTTCCACCTGAGGGGGAAGAAGAGATCTGATGAGGGAAATGTCATGTCTTTGGTGAATGCCATAACCCTTAAAATGTAGGATAGACTGATGTCTCTCCTGTTGAAGCTGTTCTACAATGGATATATAACGGGGTGGCCAAACTTACTGAACTCAAGCGCTGCACAAGTCAATTATTAAAACTTTGAGAGCCACACTGAGGCGTATAACCACATATTTTTACCTACTCCAAAATTACTAAGCTTAAAATTCATTGTGCACTTTAATTTTATCCTAAAAATAGGGCAAATATTGATCCTACTAATGTCAAATAATAATAATTATTTAATGTTACCATGATACTAGGCCTATACTTTAAAACCTTAGCTGTCGCTAGATGCAGAACACTACAGGCTTGTGGCAAGTTGTTTTTTTTTTTTGTTTTTTTTAAATCTGGGCAGTAACTTGTCAATGCAGGAGGTAAAAGCTCTCTCAGATGCTAATATCTAAATATTGTACAATGTTTTGAATTTCATTGTGGAATATGATGCTTCGCAGCAGTAAATTCTGCCAAAAACTGAACGTAATCTATGTTCAGTTTTAAACTTTTCTCCTTTGTATTTTCATTTCTTAGCATTTGACATCATGTTTAGGACTTGCAAACCATGATTTTATTTTAACAAGAGTAAGCTGCATTAGGGCCTATGAGAAAATCTAAACATGCTATGGCTTCTCTGACCATGTCATGCTTCCCTCCCCCACCCCATTGCTGCTTAGCTGCAGCCTCTTACCAAGCTGCTGCTTCTCTGCTCTCCCCAATCATGCCACACTTCTGCCCCCCACCCCACCCTGGCCCCGACCATGCCCCCACTTCCCTGCCAACATTTCGGCCAGTAAACTAGTGCACTAAAATACTCATGGACAGTGAAGACAAAAGGTCTGAGGACTCAATCTGACACAATAAATTTTAAAATGAGAGTAATAGTAAAGGAAAACACTGCTCTCATCTTAATCCTGTGAAGGGATGCACACAGCGACACCTTTTCAACTGTTCAGAATCACAACAGATCAATGAGAATTTATGGGAACATAAAGTGCAAGATCAGAGCCTGTTTCAGTAAGTGCTTTGGAGTCCCTGTGCAGAAGATACTATGGAAAAATTCCCATTGAGTTTGTTCAGTTTGGGGTCAGGCCCTGTATAAATTCTAAATATCATTATTTGGTTTTTATAAGGCAAAGTAAAATCTTTATTGGCTAGAGATTTTTTCAAAAAGTTAACAACACAATTTTGCCATCCTCAGCCGTTCACAATAATTACTCTCTTGTCTAATGGGCTCCAATACCCATAGGCTGTGTTCACACAGCATTTTTGTTTCAAAACAACGAGGTTGTTTCAAAAAAAAAACATGTTCACATGACGCACAGTTGTTTCGCAACAATGGGAACCCAACAATGTTGTTTCAAAACAAGTTAAACCCCATTTGGGGGTAAAACAACCTTGTTTCGAAACTGTTGTTTTGAAACAATGCGTGTGAACATGTTGTTTCAGAACAAGGTGTTCCAAAACAACATTTGAAGGACTGTCCCCTCATCACCCTCGCCAGGGAACCCTCAGCACCCTGGCCAGGGTGCTGAGGGGTGTCCCCTGGCTGGCAAAGCGGGGCTGCAGGCACCGGCAGGGCTCAGCGCAGCCCAGTGCTGAACCCCGCGGGTCCCTGCAGAGGGGGGCTGCAGGCACCGGTGGGGTTCAGCACAGCCCAGCGCTGATCCC
>ML682040.1:9702523-9779834 GCA_007922195.1 Podocnemis expansa | reverse complement strand
CGTTTCCCGCCCTCTTCCTTATTTCGAAATAACTTTTTGTTAATTTGGCATAAGTTATTCTGAAATAAGTTGTTATTTTGATATAAGTTGTTTCAAAATGACTTATATCGAATTAACCCCCTGTGTGTGAACATAGCCATAGAGTCATTCATGAAGACTGCACTGAACTATAGATGGATTTTGACTATACAACAAAGAAGAGTTAATACATATTGAATGGTATTTAATCAGTGGAAGTATAGTGCTGCTATTGAACTTTGCACTGAATGTAAATTATCTTGGTAATTGACTTAGTTATATTAATTAAAATTTTCTTATAAAATAAATGTAGTACAGTTACTTCTGCAAACAGATGACATACTGATGTCTCAGGCACACTTGTTCAATGGACTTAAGGATTTTTTTTTCCTAAAGCTAGTTTTCAGTAGTGGTGGTCTATCCTAAGTCTAAATCATTTTGCATGCTGAAAATGAACCAAGATCCATAATAAGTACTTGTAACGTTATTTAAATTAATAGAGTTTTTTTTAATAATGTTTTGACCACAGTCAGTGGTTTGGGATGTAACACTTGTGTCAATTTTCAGTCATTTCTAATAATTTCTTGCCCCTGGCTCTCACCATACCACCCTTCCATGCTGTGCTCTCCCCAGAGCCACAATTTTTCTTTAAAGAGCCGCATGCGGCTTGCAAGCCACAGTTTGGCCACATCTGATATATAATTTTAACAATCATTGGGCCATCATGAGAAAGAATGATTGTGTAGGAGGTAGAGTACTCCTGTGGCAGGTGGAATATCTGGGGATCCTGCTCCAGAAACTCTTTTAAAATGTTATTTATTGTGCTTGAAGTTGAAAGTAGACAAATTCAGGATAGAAGTAAGACATAAATGATTAACAGTGAGTGTAAGTAACAATTGGAAACTTTACCAAAGGTCACAGTGAATTCTTCATCACCAACAATGTTTAAATCAAGATTGGATGTTTTTCTGAAAAGTGTTTTCTAGGAAATATTTTGGTGAAGCTTTATGGTCTGTCCTGTACTGAATAACAGACTAGATGATCATTATGGTCCCTTCTGGCATTAGAATCCCTGAATTTATGAATTAACCTCTTAGAGGCTGCCTGTAAGTGAGCTAACTGGGATTGTGGTTTGTGTGCAATAAGCCAGCACTCTCCAGGGAATGTAGTAAGAACTACAGCACATTGCTCATAAAACTGAAAAATGGGCTGGATTTGAACTACTGTTGGACTTAGGGATACAGCATACAGTTGTATGTTTGTCCAGCTTTTGCCAGGGATAGTAAAATAAATAATGGTAAATGGCAGAAAAAGCATGAGTGTTAAGTAAAAGTGAGAAAATGTGTTTATATCTTACAGCAACTCAAGATAATGGTAAGCAACAGCTGTTAAAACCAAGCTTTTTAAAAATATGTTAAACTGGATAACTTGTACCCAAGAATGTTATAATAATTAAATGAGGCACTTTCTGAACTTATGTTGATTTTTGACAAAAATTGGTGGAGTGTTAAATACTGAAAGGGACAAATCAGTTATACTGATCACCCCAGATCACTTGGTAAGGTAAGTTCATTTAAAGAACGGGCAATTCATTACCGCCAAATGCAAGGTCATCCATCTAAGAACAATGAATGTAAGTCATGCTTACAAAATAGGAGATGGTATTCTGGAATGGGCTTACCAGTTGAACATGAACACCTAGTGTGATGCTGTAACTAAGAAGTTGAATGTAATCATTGGATGTATAGGCAGCGGCATATAAAGTAGGAGTAGGAAGATAGTATTGACTCTATATACATGTTAGTGATCATTTTCCTGGAATATTGTGTTCTGTCCTGGAGTCTACATTTCAAAAATGTTATGTTAGAAAAATTCAGAAAGGATTCAGCAAACAACCACAAGAAGGGCCTGTGGTCTGGAAAACATGCTGCACAGTGAGAGATTTAAGCTCACTCTAGTTTATTGAAGTGAAGGTTAATATGTGACTTGATCACACCTATAAATACCTGTCTGAAGAAGAGCTTTTTAAAAGCAAATAGCTTTTTATTCTAGAAGGAAACAGCATAACAAGATCCCCTTGCTGAAATTTGAAACCAGATAAATTCATCTATAAATAAGGGACCTTTTTTAAAGAAAGAGCAACTCATTGGTGAAACCATTGGAACAGTTTACCTAGAGATTTGGTTGATTCATCATCACTTGAAGTCTTTAAATCAAAGCTATACTGTAACTCAAATAGAAAGTATGTTCTTAAGACAGAAATTACTGGACTTTATGATTTATGTTATGTAGGAGGTCAAGCTATTTGATTATTGTGGTCCCTTGAACCTCAAAATCTATAAACTATGGATTTACAATATGTGTTCCATGAATTAAGGGACACCAAGTAGTATGATAAGCTATGGAGTCATGAACCTTTGCTTCCAGTTTAAATACTAGAGAGTCATTTGCTGCAGATCATTAAATAAGTCACTTATTTGTCAATGAGTAACTGAAACTAGATCCTCATTCTTTCAGCAATAAAGTCCTCAGCCTTTATATGAAACAAACAAGGAGTTCTGTGGCACTTAAAGACTAGCAATTTTTTTATTGCATGAGCTTTTGTGTGAGAAAATCCCACTTCATCAGATGCTTTGGAGATGGAGGAATTTACAGAAAGGGAGGAAATAAATGCAGGGAAGCATAAGTCATGGGATCAGGGCACACTGTAAAAGCAAATCAAAGTACTTGCAAAGATTCAAACACTGTGGAACAGCACATAGAGGAATAATCTCTCTGGATACATTAGTAGGTGGGTTAGCTACTCAGGGAAGTCACACACCTATAATGAAAAAAATCACAAAACAACCATGTAACTGTGATACTGTGCTATATGCCAAAGCCAATACTTTATGTCCTCCTCCATCTCCACTCTTTGCATCTTCTTTTGCACAGTACTCTATGTCTTGGATCCCTTACCAAAGTTGATTTGCTATGTCTCTATCCTTTGCTACATCAAAAATTTTCTTTAAAGTCCCTGATGAGCAGGTGTGTGAATGTCACAGTGCTCCCTGTGGCCAGGTGGAGCATAGCACCAGAGTTCACTGGGGCTGATGGGGTAGTCAGTCATTTTCTCCTTATTCCTAAGAGGACCAGCTGATTCTGATGCTCAGGGGACTGGAAACCACCTCGGTTCTTAATTTGTCCAGATGGTTGGTCCCACATATTCCACTGGATTCCCACTCAGGTCCCTCAGATCAGGTGGGCAGCATGAAGACTCAACAACTTAATCTGTGTGCTGAGCAAATTCCTGTATCCTCTACTTTCTGAAGGCTCTTCAGGCTGTTGGTTTTGTCATATTTTCTCAGAGCAGAGGCTTTGAGTGGCTTTTCAGTGCATTGCTGGAAGGAGATCCCTTCTCCATCCTACTCATTCCACTTGAAGCTACTTTTACCTTCTCAGCTGTTTTATTCTCCCAGATGCTGTGAGATTGCCAGTTAGCACTGGCTGGCAGTACTTGCATTAACCACTTGGTTACTTGGCTAGCAAGAGGTTTATGCACCTCATGATGCACCTTTTTTCTCAGAAAAGATCTATAAACTGTATTCAGTTTCCCTTACAATCCAAGAAGTATTAAGTAACAGATGGTTGGATGAGGCAGCATGTTCCAGAGCTATGATCCTGAAATGGGACTAAGAAGATGGGTGGTGAAGTCCTGGCTTCATTAAGTGATAAAATTCCTACTGATTTCCATGGACCTAAAAATTTAGTCCTGGGATCTGGTCTTGGCACTGCTATTAGCTTGCTCTATGCCCCTGAGCAAATCTGAGCTTCTGTGTCTCCCCCCCCCACTCCTTGTCTTTATCAATTTAAAGTGCAAGATCTCAGCTATACTCTTGTACAGTACCCAGTGCAATGGGACCCTGATCTTGGCAGAGGCTTCTATGCAGTATTATTTGTTAATAATGACCAAAAATGTATACATCTGACACTTGATGTGAAACAAGATAGAAATAAAAATTGTGGCAATAGGGTAGTTAAACTTTCAGGAACTTTATTTCACTGTTCAATTTTTCATACCACCATACTACCTCTGCCTTATGTATGGTATCTATACTGGCATAAATATTTCCATGGGCTCTTCCAGTACCGAGCTCAGTGCCAGATTCAGGCCTGAGACTATAAGCACTTTAAGAGATTCACTGTGTTGTCCTAGGTGTTTGTACAATACAGTTGGCTCTCTGGGCTTTATAGCAATTGGAACAAACAACAATAACAATTGTGTTAAATAAATAAAACAACCCTTTCGCACCCAAGTTGCTAATCAAAGTTCAGGGTCATTTTCTAGTTGGGAGGAAAAATTGAAGCTGGTACCTGGAATAGCTGATGCTTATTTACAAAGAATGGACACAGTTCCACTTCTCTGAACATGCGAAGAATCAAACAAGAAATAGCTAAAAACCAAAATCATTTTTAACCAGCGCCCCCTAAAAACACTCTCTCCAGGAATTTTCCATGGTGCAGCCCTATCTCCTTGTTCAGTCTATGTCTGTCAATCTAACTTGCGTCCCCATTCACCTCCCCCCAACATCACTGTACTCAGAGACAATATTCTGTGGACCCTTCTGCCCATGAAATCAAAAATACTGAGAGAGGTTATATATTCCCTTTGTTTTAGGCCAAATCTACACCAATGGCAGCAAATTCTCCTCCTTCAGTTCTATCTTTCCAGTTTGATTGAGCAGTCAGTGAAGACCCACTCAATTGCTCTGAAATTCAAGTCAGTTAGTCCACCCAATGAAGAAGTGTAGCTCTGAGTCAAAAGGAGGGTATTCCCTTTGACTCAGCCCAGGAGAGCCATGGAGGTAAATGGTCATCAGAAGATCAATGGGAGATATGCAAGGTTTTTTTTTTGTTTTGTTTTGTTGTTTTTTTAATGTAGTTTGAGCATCTCCCTTAGACTGCCACTGGAAATGGCAGAAAGTGAATATCAGGTCTTAGATGAAGCAGTTTAACTGTCTCTTACTGGTATCTTAAATGAAGTATGGAGATCATAACTATTCACCTAAGGCTTAACTCAATCTATAAGATGCCTGTATAGTTCACAGTGGTATTATAAATAATAATAATAAAACAAACATCTGAGCACAGTTTATAAACCTATACATACAAGAATAGTGACCCCTTTAAAAATATTGAAGCCAAACAATACTGAGGGTAACTGAATTCTACCTTAAATGGTTACCTTATATAAGACTGAAAAAATGTTGACTCTGAAAGGGGAAAAGCCTGAGATTGTGGCAACAACAAACATGTTTTGAAAGGTTTTATTTTTCCCTTCAAGACTTTTCAGAGATTAAATATATCCTCTTCTCTCTCCTTTTAAGATTGATATTCTCACTGATACTGTAAACAGAGCAACTCAGCTGCTTATGTTGCCTCCCAGCATTCCTGCACATTTCCCATCAGAAACATATTGGCAGCAAAATACCTACTCAATAGTAAAAAGGTAGGGACCTTGCTAAGTAATAATTCACAACGTTCCAAAAGGCAATAGATGGGCATGCAATTATATCTCAAATAAAGATAACTTTAAAAAACCTGGGGAGAAGATAAAAATACCCTCTACCTCCTGGATCTCAGACTACGTTTTAGATATTTGCCAATAATCAGTGTACTAACTGTCCATTTGACTTCTCAGTTTTTATGACTTTTTGAAAACCATTCATGCTCTATTATCCACTAATTTTTCTTTCTTTTCTAATTACTAGCACTGAGCGAACAATTTGCAATGGATAACTAAGACTCTTTGATCTCACAGACTAATGAGGATTTGTTGTTTTAACCAAAATATTTGACTTAGTTCACCTGCAAGCCTGAAAGTTAGCCACAGTATTTTCAACTGCACAGTCCTTTGTGCTTCAGACTGGATTGTAGAACTGGAATCAAGGCAAGAAATGGTTGATTTGGGGAGCTATGGAGTCATTGGGGTGCTGGATTGCGGTTAGGAATAATAGGCTTGGCATAAAATGATCTTATTAAATATGAACATGAATTTGTACAGAATATGTGAATATGTGCAATGAATGTATGGAGGAAAACTTTTAGCATCCTTAAAAGATTTTACGCAGATGTGAAAAATTGATCCTCATGTCACAAAACCCCCGTGAGATGAGGGCCAGGAAAATTTAATGATTAGCCCAAAGTCACAGTGTGAGTCAGTACAAGAAATAGGATTACAATTCAGCAGTTCCTGGAATGTATGCCCAGGGGGTCACCCAGAAGCAAGGATCCACTTTAGATCCATGCTTTATGCAGTGTTTGTTTCCCAAGAGCACGAAGGAACATCTTTCCTTGCTCCTTCGCTGATGGACAGAATGTAGGAACTGTGGTTCTACGCAATGAAGAAGGTGGAGGAAGAGGGCATGTTGTGAAGCCCTCCCTCTTCTCCAAAGCTGGAAGATGAGAAATGTTCCTGATAGTGGTTGCTAAGAACAAAGTTTGCTCCAGTATGAAAAGGAACATGAGCACAGTTCTCTTCCTTAATCTGAATGCATCCAACCCTAGCTATAATACTGGGAAAATTGGGCCAGCAATGTGTTGGCTCCAAACTCTCAATGCACGCTATTTCATCTACCAACACTAAAATCACAAGGAGTATGTCTACACTGTAACTGTTATTTCAAAATAACCCATTTCAAAATAATTCATTTCAAAATAAAATCCTTATTTTGAAATAAATTAATCTGAATTAACAGTTTGTTAATTTGAATTAAGGGAAAGCCTGCTTTCGAAACGGCTGTTGTTATGAAATAAAACTCACTTCTGAACACAGCCAAGGATATTGACAGTATATTTTGGGGAATTACAAAAATGGCAGTGTTGTAATACATAACATCCCTCATTAATAGTTTAGGGATACCAACCTAATATTTTATCATTGCTCATATTTTAAGGCTCCAGTAAAAATCTGGCCTTGTTTATTTTGCAAAGTGATGGAGGCGCTTTCTTAGTATCATTTAAACTACATTAATTTTTCATCCTGACCTATCAGACCAAATGTCAGGTGGCATGTTTGCTCCATACATGTCCTGAAGGGAGTCAATGCATACTAAGAAAGGGGCCAATTCACGAGACAGGCCACCGCTCGGAGGATCAGGTGTCTTAAATAATCACAAAAGGAGTAGTCATGTTAGTCTGGTTCGGCAAAACAAACAAGTAGTCTGGTGGCACTTTTAAAGACTAATAAATTTATTTATCACATGAGCTTACACGGGAGAAAATCTCACTTTGTCAGATGGTTGAGGATGTGGAACTCAAAGAATTAGAGGAAAACAAGTGCAGGGGAGTGTAAGTCATTGGATCAGGTCAAAGTGTCACATCAAATCAAAGCAGGTGTTAGGATTCAAACAGTGGACTACAGCAATTAGCGGGAGTGGTAGGGAGGGAGGAGAAAGCAAAACTACCTGTTGTTATGGGAAAAGAACCAATTGACTTTATTCAGTCCTGAGTTCATTATGTCAAATCAACATATGAATTCCAATTCTTTAGTTTGTCTTTGAAGCTTTGATTTGTGTTCATTTGTCTGAGTGCAGCTATTAACAGATCAGAAGTGGAGTGATCAGGAAAACTGAAGAGTTCCTCTATTTGTTTTTTAATGTGTTTTTCTTTTCCTGACATCAGACTTGTGTCCATTTAGTCTTTTGCACAGAGACTGTCCTGACTGTCCAATGTATAAGGCAGGGGGTATTGCTGGCATATGATGGCATAAATCACATTGGTAGATGAAAAAGAAAAAAACAAGGAGTCTCATGGCACTTAAAGACTAACAGATTTATTTATCACATGAGCTTTCCTGGGAGAAAATCCCACTTTATCAGACACTTTGAGGAGGGGAAACATACAGAATGGGATGAAAATAAAAGCGGAGTGTAAGTTTCACTCCCCTGCATTTATTTTCATCCCATTCTGTAGTAGGTTCCCCCTCTTCAAAGCGTCTGACAAAGTGGGATTTTCTTCCAGGAAAGCTCATGTGATAAATAAATCTGCTAATCTTTAAGTGACACAAGACTCCTTGGTTTTTTTGCTTTGCTAGATTAACACAGCTGCCCCTTTGGAAATTGGTAGATGAGTAGTTGAACAAGCCCTTGATAAAGGAGCTACCTATGATGGTATCGTTGAATCCTAACAACTTCTTTGATTTGCTGTGACAGGCTGACCTGATTCTATGATTTACAGTCCCCTGCATTTGTTTTGCTCCCTTTCTGTGAGTTCCCCATCTTCAAATGTCTGATGAAATGGGATTTTCTCCCATGAAAGCTCATGCGATAAATAAATTTGTTAGTCTTTAAAAGTGCCACTAGGCTCCTTGTTTGTTTTATTCAACAATCCCCTGTCTGAACGAAGGGACCCAGCAAAGGAGAAATGAGCTGGGCTAGGTTTATAAAGGCAGGAAAATAGGCTTCAATCACTCTCAAGGAGAAACAGCAAGAATCCTATGGCACCTTAAAGACTAACAAATTTCTTCAGGCATAAGCTTTCATGGGATTCAGCTCACTTTGTCAGATGCATAATGAAGTGGGTTTTGAAGCTCACATTTAATGAAGTGGATTGAAGCCCACAAAAGCTTATGCCCAAAGGTATTTGTTAGTCTTTAAGGTGCCACAGGACTTTCATTGTTCTTGTTGTGTACAGATTATCATGGCTGCCCCTCTGTAACCTCTCTTTTGGAGAAGGGAGGTGTGTTTAAAAGCTGTAGATAGGTGTACCCTGTGGCTCATCCCTGGGAGGAGAAAGTAGTGGTGCTGGCAAACCCAGAGAGGTGGGGGAGCAGTAGGCGGCAAGAAAAGGTGTCAGGAAAAGGCAGTGAGGTGCAGGAGGGAACAGACCATCACTGCTAGCTACAGGGTTCCTGAGCTGGAACCTGGAGTAGAGGGTGAGCATGGCTTACCCTACCAGCTGCTGAGGTAGTGGCACTCTATGGCAGTAAATGGGAAGGCTTCCCTGGATTGCTGAAGGAAGAATTTGGTGCTCCAGGCACGGAAAACATGAAAAGTGTCCTATCCAAAGAGCTAAATCACATAAGAGGAGCCTGCAGCTTGTAGAGTGAGGGGGGATGCAGACTCAGAGAGAGAGGCAGAGAGATGGCATGCAACTGTGGGAAGAAGCGTAGACTTTGGGAGTTATTCCCCAGTGTAACCAGGAGGAGGCACCATTTTAATAATGCATCAAGCACCCTGTGACAGTGACTTTTGCAAACCATGATTTTCAGACTAAAAGCAAAACATGTTATTTTTTCCCCTGATTTTAATCTCTGGGTCTTAGAATTGTATTTTGTTTGGATCGTTAATTTAGCAGACTTGGCTTTTTTGAAATGATTGTTTCAACTTATTTTGAAGTCTTTGGTTTGAGAAGTCTGCCAAAAGGATTGATGCACACACATGAGAAAATAAATGTGGCTGGATTTTTGAAAAGTAAGAATTAATTTTCAGACTCAGTGCTGACAATCAAATGCATTGAATTCTTTGACACAATGACATTTGTTGAGAAGGTAGTAGTATGCCCAATGCTTTTTTTTCCCTGCCTGTAAAATTAGAATATTTTCACTCTCAGATAAGGAATGTTTAAAGATCTAGAAAAACACTTCTATGCACAAATATAATTCTGCCAGGAACCTAAAGCCATTTAACTGACAAAATAAATTCCATCAATTCTGTCAAAGCTTCTATTCCTCACAGGAAGAGATAAGTGGGCTGATAAGATTCATTTTGAGTAACAGCTTGGTAGACTGAATTTAAAGAAATCTCTTCATTTCTTCTGAAGGTTTTCCTGGTGGCCAATGAATGCCAAGGTGGGGCTTTGAATATGGTTTCCATTTTGTTATATTTTATTTCTTCTTACACGTGATATGAAGGGTGGGGAGGGAAAAGACACTTTCTAGGCTTTATGTGAATTTGACATTATTTAAAGTTGCAGTGACACAAAATAGCCAATGGCTGTTGAAGTCAGAGCCAAGATTCTTGTTGGCTTCATTGAATGTTGGATGAGGACCAAAGACAGCAGCTTACCCATATCACAAAACTAAATCATAAGCAACCCGAGGTGAAAATTAAATCCAAACCATATCCTTGCATACCTACAAATAGAGTGGGTTGGGAATTTTTCAGCAATTTTTTTTTTCATCCAGAAATACTAGTACCATTGAAAACAGAAACTGCTTCCTTGAGGACCTAGTCTGATCAATTTCTTGGTTCAAAAATAATTTAAGAAAGTTTTCAAAGTGTTGAAACATCTCATTTTGATCTTTTAAACTATTTTTCTTTGAAATAACGGTTTGCTGTTAAATATAGCCTACTTATAATTTTTAAAGGTTTGTCTTTATTCCAACACAATATTTTGATTGACTAGAACTTTGATTATGAAAATTTTCAAGCTCTTGCCTTTTTCTTTGATTTTGAGATACTGAAAAATTTGGGGATTCTCAAATTTCTCGGTGTGGGCAACTATTTCCCACCCACTCTACTTACAAATACCAGTCCTCGTCATGCCTGTCACTGCTTCTAGTTGACCATTGGACATCAGTAGAACAATGACAGTGTCCCCCTGAAAATGAGGAACAAATATAGTCAATCTTACAGGTGTTTTCTTCTGCCTAGTAATGTTGTACTAGTGACGTCTGGTTCATGCTTTCTTTTGCTCTTATGCATGCCTAGATCCATTGCAAATATGTTAAAAAAGTTTGGCAGTACTTGCTGTCTCCAAAAGAGATAGATGTAGAGTAAAGCATCATGAGCAGACACAAAACAACATACCCCATGCCTTTTCCCCAACCTGCTAATGGTAGCATACACAAGTTGAACAAGATGGAGATGGACAGAAGAGCAGTTGTTCAAAGTTACCCATGGTATAAACTCTCAGTCATAAGATTAAGCCAGTGTGGGAGCAGTGGCTGGTAGGATTAGAGATAGTAACTTAACCTGGTGGTTTGCCACTCTTAGAACGTAAGCACTATGAGTATGTCTACACTGGAGGCTCTGTTAAGTAAACCTAACAAGGTCTACTTTAAGTCAACTTAAAGCCTATCTTGTTAAGTAGACTTAGAGAGTCCACATTGAAAACTCCTGTCAACTGTTGGCATCCACACTGGCAGGTGCTAAGTTGATGGAGAAGTGACGCATTATAGGTATTTGTCCCACATTACACAACATCCTTCTTGATGGCCAGGAACTCTGGGAGGGGGCCTGGAGGCCAGTTAGGTTGACTTAAGGGTTTTCCCCATCTACACTGGCTTAAGTTGACTTAATAAGGTTGACATAAGTGTTAAGTCAACCTTAAGAGGTGGTGTTATTAAGTCGATTTAAGGAAGCACTTAAGTAACTTAATAAAATCCAGTGTGGCTATGGGGTTATGTAAGTCAACTTAAGCCTCCTTAAGTCGACCTAAGGCTCTAGCGTAGGTGTAGCCTATTGCTATGTCTAAATTAGCAAATTCATCCAGAGCCTTTGGCTAGTTAGAACTAACTTTTTTTTTTTTAATTCTAGCTAGCCAAAGTTTAGTTTGAACTAGTTAGTTCCAACAGTAAGGTCAAACTAACCACTTAGTTTAAACTTACTGCTTTGGCTAGTTTGAACTAGCATGATGTACTCATGCTAGTTTGAACTAAATAAGTTTGAACTAGCGGTTAGTTTGAATTAACTGCATTTTTTTTTAGTTGGAACTAACTTTTTGTTCAAACTAGCCATGCTTTTTTTTATTTCAAAGTAATTTTTTAGTTCAAACTAAAAAAAGCACAGATAATTGGAACTAAAAAGTTAGTTCGATCTAAAAAATATGGTTAGTTCACACTAACTTCGAACTGCTTAGTTCAGACTAAAGCAAGTCTGAACTAAGCTTTTAGGTGTAGACATAGACTATGTGCCTCCTTTTGTGTTTAAACTTAACTTCTTTATCCCCAATATATCAGGATGTACTTATACTATAGGCTTGCATGTTCTTGAATATTAATAACATATTCATATTCTTCTCAGAAAATTAACTCATTCTCATCTCTTTTATTTCTGATGTAACTATGTTCTTTGTGATGTACCTGGTAAGTCTACAAAGGGGATAAACTGTCATAGCTACATTGCAACAGAGGACTTTTTCCTTAATTAGGGTCGGTAGAGTAAATTAATTGCTTCTTTGCCATGTGATGTATCATTATGGTACAGAATTCAATACACATGCTTCTTGATATACTTGGCACAGCCCATTAAACACTGTCCAAGACTTCAAGACAAGCTAACAAGCAGAATATTGGGTTTTGCAGTAGTCATTAGCAGAAAAAAATTATTAACTACTGTGTTCAGAGAACACAACAAATGGCAGTAATCTAACCAAAGTATTCAGAACAGCTGATGTCTAGAGTATCAGATTCTTATTCTTTAACAAAGTTGAATCTGTATGTTTGTTAGATTAGTAGTTTGACTGGTATTGGAAATGATGCCCAAAGTCTGAGGAAATTGCAGGTCTGGTCCATATTCTTTGCAGAAGTTATATTTATGACACCTGATGAGTATTACAACAAACCTATAAGAATAGTCATACCAGATTCGAACAATGGTTCATCTAGCCCAGAATCAAGTCTTCCAACAGTGTCTGCTGCCAGGTGATTCTGTGGGAAGTAACAGAATATTACAATTTATCAAGGTGTCCATCCCTTATTATCCAGTCCCATATTGTAGTAGCCAGAGCTTTAGGAAAACCCAGAAAAGAGGACTGAGGCCCCTGACCATCTTGGCTAGAAACCATTGATAGACCTGGAGTCCATGAACTGATTAAATCTTTTTTTTTTTAAATTCAGTAACAGTTTGGTCCTTAAGAACACATTCATTGAACAAGTGCCATAGGTTGATTGTACATGGTTTGAAGAAATACTTTTGCTTTAAAACCTGCTGTCTGTTAGAAGAAGAAGATGCAAACAGTTTATCCTGGAGGAGGATTGAGTCAAATAGCACCCTTTATTACCCACCGCTCGTTCCCCTGATGTCTCAAGTGAGTCATGAGAGGGGTGAATTACAATCCTTTTGTGCATGAGAATATGTAAATACTACATTCGGAACAACTTCCCAGAGACCCTTTTCTGGTTACATTCAGGGCTGGCGCAACACAGTAAGCCCGGTCAGCTGTGAAGAGGGTACCACCACTTGAGGGGAGCCAAATGGGAAGCACACCATTGTGCAGCACTATTACATCATTCATATGTGCCTGCATCTGTTGTGCTTGCAGGGGGGTGGCAGCAATGCTAGCACCATTCCTGGTTACATTAACACCCAAGCAATGAATATTAATAACTATATGGTCAATATAATTATCCCTACCCCTGTTGTTGTTTACAGGTTTAGTCGATGGTGCATAGGCATTGAACTTTACAATGTTACTTTTGTTATAGCAATGCCTATAATGTTACTGACCAAGTATTTAGCAAGGGAATGGAGCAGGGAGAAAGTTGGTAAGTATGTTCTTTCCAAGGTTTTTACACAGAAGAGAAAAGATAGTTATTTCTTGCTCAAACCATGAAAAAAGGAGTGGGGAAAGGGAAGATAATATATTTCACTAAATTCCAATTGCAAGAAGCAAAGTCTGTGTGACCACTTATGACCCTATTACCATAACAACCGTGGCTCAGGCAGAGGCCTAGGGGCTCAGGTGGGATCCCAGTATCCATCTTAAATTTACTCTACTACACTGTCTATGAATTTTATTTGGTGACTCCCTTGGTTCTTGTGTCATGTGAAGGAGTAAATAACACTACTTTATTCACTTTCTACACACCATTCATGATTTTAGGGATCTCTATCATATCCCCTCTTCTTCATCTCTTTCCAAGCTGAACAGCCCAAATCTTTTTAATCTCTTCTCATGTGGAATCTGTTCCATACTCCTAACCTTTTTTGCTGTCCTTCTTTGCAATTTTTCCAATTTCACTGTATCTTTTTAGTGAGCAAGGGACCAGAACAGCTGCAGTATTCAAGCTGTAGGAGTATCATGGATACATATAGTGGCAATATGATATTTTCTGTCTTATCTATCCCTTTCCTAATGATTCCTTACAGTCTCATAGCTTTTTTCATGGCTGCTGCACTTTGTGAACTATCAACTATGATTTCAAGACCTTTCTTGAGTGGGAACAGTGAATTTTGACTCCATGATGTATGTATAGCTGGGGATTATGATTTCCAATGTGCATTGCTTTTCATTTATTAACATTGAATTTCATCTGGCATTTTGTTTTGTAAGATCCTTTTGCAAGCCTTCTCAGTCAGCCTTGGATATAACTGTCTTGAATGATTTTTTGTATCATCCACAAATCTTGACAACTCTGTGTTTGCCACTTTTCCAGATCATCTATGAATATATTTAATGGCATTGGTCCCTGTGGGGATCCTTTGGGGACCACATTCTTTACCTCCCCACATTGTGAAAAATGGCCATTTATTTCTGCTGTTTGTTTCCTAAATTTTAACCAGTTACTGATCCATAGAGGACCTTATTTCTTATCCTATGACATCTTATTTGCCTTAAGGGCTTTTGGTGAACAGCCTTATTAAAAGGCTTTCTGGAAGTCCAACTACCTACATGTCAGCAGTGACCAACCTGTGGCTCTTGAGTTGCATGTGTCTCTTTTAAAATTCAAATGTGGCTTACTGAGCCCCCTCTAGCTCCACACATTCTCCACCTACTAGGTGGGTGGGTGGCTCAGATTTTCTGCCCTATGTGGTAAGGCATCTTAAGGCAGTCAATAAGTTTGACCACACTTTCTATATACGCTGCCATCACTCTTGTTCACATGTTTCTTGACCCTCCTCAAAGTGAGGGGTGATTTCTCTTTACAAAAGCTGTGTTGATTTTTCCCCAACAAATTGTGTTCATCTTTTACATTTAATTCTCTTCAGTTCCTGGCTGCACATTGTCAGTGTCTATCTTCTCTTTACTGGGATATAGAACATCCCCTTAAAAAAATCGTCCCATAAAGGATATGTCTGTCCAAACAGAGTTCTTCTCCACACCTATCAGCTTTCCTCAAGGCCTTCAGTTTAAAAATTGAGGGCTGACCTTTTTAGTTTTACATGCTAGCAGTCTGATTCCAATTTGATTTAGGTGAAGCCTATGCTTTCTGTACAAACTCCTCTTTTCACAAAAGGTTCTACTTGCTAATAAACCTAAATCCATCCTCCCAACATCATAATCTCATCCACGCAAGGAGATCCTGCAATTTTGCTTGTTTAACTGACCCTCTGTGAGAGAAAATCCCACTTTGTCAGATGCTTTGAAGATGGGGTGACAAAGTGGGATTTTCTCCCAAGAAATCTCATGCAATAAATATATGAGTTAGTCTTTAAGTACCACAGGGCTCTTTGTTTTACAAGACATCTAGACAGACTTAAGTGCAGTACTGAGGAGAAACTGATGATTGTGGCACACGTAGGTAACAAGGACACAGGAAAGGTAAGAGAGGACCTGGAGGCCAAATTTAGGCCTTTCTTATATTTATTGCATGAGCTTTCTTGGGAGAAAATCCCACTTTGTCACCCCATCTTCAGAGCATCTGACAAAGTGGGATTTTCTCCCACGAAAGCTTGTGAAATAAATATATTTGTTAGCTTTTCAATGCCACAGGACTGCTTGTTTGTTTACTGAACTAGACTAACATGGCTGCCCCTTTAGATGTCTTGTGAGAATCACAACTTTTGCACCCACCAAACAATTCATAATGTTGTTCTCTTGCTCATCATGAACACCCTTAGCTATATATCTAACAATTGACTCCTCCGTTACCATTATCTTTCTGTTCCTAATAACCCCTCACCTAGAGAGGTATCCTCAGAGTGCCAGGGTACCATGACATTTTCTGGAAAGAAGGTCTCGGTTATGGGAATGTTTCCTTCCTTCCCCAAGTTTTTCATCCTCAAACTTCACAGAGACTGTTGGACTGGGAGTGGAATTACTCATCTGTGTCTCGGAAAGTCTGCTGCTTAAGAATATGAGAAAGGACACACTGGGTCGGAGTATGGTACATCAAGCCCAGTATCCTGTCTTCCCACAGTGGCAAGTATCAAGTGTTTCAGAGGGAATGAATAGAACAGATGATCATCAAGTGATCCATTTCCAACTTCTGGCAAACAGAGAATTGGGGCACTTCAGAGCACATTGTGGCATCACTGTCCATCAGGGGTTACAGTAAGCTGGAACACAGTGGAATGCCATTTTGGGGCCCACTGTTTTTAGGGGCTCAGCATTCCAGCATCCCTAAAAATAGAAAATGGAGTCTGAATGGTACTTTCTGGGGCCCACCATTTAAAAATAGCAGGCCCTGGAACACAGTATTTCAGTTCCATTTTTTGTATTTAGGGCCCCCCCTAAGTGCAGAGCCCCTAAAAAAAGCAGGTCCCAGAGTGGTGTTCCAGCACATTCTGGCAGGCAGGGAGCTGGGCGATTTTAAATCTCCCTCCCTTAGCTGGCTCTCACTGAGCATGCTCAGAAGTTCAGGCGGGGGTGAGGCCGGGCCAAGGGCCAGGCCGTGGCTGCTCTGCCCTGTGGCTAGGTAAGTGGGCCCTAGGGGGTGGTGTGATTGGGGGCAGGCGAGCCAGCCTGGCAAGGAAGGGGCATGGAAGAGGGGGCTGGCCCAGGGCAGTGGGGGAAGAGGGCGCAGCACAGTTGGGGATTGGCAGACCACTGGCCAGATGGGGGCCGAGGGCAGGAGCTGGAGTTGGAGGAAGGCTTTTGGGGGGCAGGAGCTGGGGTGAGGGGCTGGCAGCTGGGGTGCAGGAGGGGGCCCACCCATGCAGGAAGGGGGCCCAACTATGTGGGAAGGGGGCCCACCTGATTAGGAGGGTTCCAGTGCCCTCCAAATTATACTTTAATCCCTGCTGCCCATCCTTTCTAACAGCCAGTGGTGGACATGTCCTCAATGAGTTTATCTAGCTCCTTTTTGAATTCTGTTTTAGCTCTGTTTTGAATTCCTACACAACATCCTCTGGCAAAGAGTTCCTCAGTTTGACTGTGCATTGTATGAAGAAATATTTCCTTTCATTTATTTAACCCTACAGCCTATTAATTTCATTTGGTAATGCCTAATGCTTATGTTATGAGAAAGTAAATAACACTTCCTTACTTACGTTCTCTGCATCAGTCTTAAGTGTACAGTTCTCTGTGGTAACCCCCTTAGTTATCTCTTTTCCAAGCCAAAAAGCCTTATTAATATCTCTTTATATGGAAGCTCTTCCATACCCTAATTATTTTTGTCACCCTTTTGTCTCGCATTTCCAATTCTAATTTTTTGGTTTTGTTTTTAAAGATTGGGTGACCAGATCTGTATATAGTTTTCAAGATATGGACATACCATGAATTTATATAATGGCAATATAATATTTTGTCTCTTATCTATCCCTTTTCGAATGATTCCCAACATTCTCTTAGCTTTTTTGGCTGCGGTTTCACATTGGGTGGATGGTT
The DNA here is from genome assembly GCA_007922195.1 of Podocnemis expansa. Lineage (NCBI taxonomy): Eukaryota > Metazoa > Chordata > Testudines > Podocnemididae > Podocnemis > Podocnemis expansa. The sequence continues at coordinate 9,762,344 of ML682040.1, read as the reverse complement.
CTCAGAGAATTGTAAGCCATGATTCCAAAATATTTCTTGAGTGGTAATGGCTACACCTCATCATTGTATTGTATACCTGGGATTGTGTTTTCCAATTTGTATTACTTTAAGTTTATCAACATTGAACTTAATCTGCCATTTTGGTGCCTAAACTGCTACTTTTGTGTGATCCCTTTATAAAACTTCACAGTCTGCTTCGGATTTAGGTCTCTTAAGTACAACCTAAGAACAGTCATTCTGGGTCAGATCAATGTACCTGTATTTCCAATGGCTTCTCCAGTTCAGCCACTTTTGTCTCAAAAGTCTTGTAACTGAGAAATGTGAGCTGCTTGCACAAAATGAACAGAATGATATTGTGTTATCCTACAGAGCAATTTGTGATCTGTTCTGTCTCAAGCAGTTGTGCATTATCTAAAATGTTTGACTTCACCAAGCTACTTGTTTCTGAGCAGGAGATATAGCTGTGACTGGTAGGTAAATTAGCTGTACACAGCGAAAGTGGAAAGACTCCCTCTTTCTCAAAATGAAAAGAAGGCCCTGATCCAGCAAAGTACTCCTGCATGTGCTTAATTTTTATACATGTGGGTGGCCCATTGACTAAATCCCATTGATTTATTCTTAGGCAAAATAAGCTGTCTATATTATACTACCAGGTGCCAGATTTTGTGGATCTTGCCGCATCCATTTGCCTGCTGTTTGAAAAATACTTCACCCCTTTTCAGCTTACTGCAGATTGCTAGCACCCAGGTTTTGCTTGTTATCACTCCTGTGGACAATTGTCCTTGTTTTGTTTCTGCAGAGAATTGATATATATCCTGTTTTATCTCTTTATCTACACAGCCATTGAATTGCTTTTGACCTTTCACTCCATTTTCTCCCCCTAAGGCTAAAATATTACCCTTAGTCCTCCCCTCTTATTAAATGCTTTAAAAAAAGTTTAATAAAAAGACTGCAGAAGGAATCTCATGTCAAGATCCCATTTTATAGTTATCTAGGATTTAGTGCCTTTTGCTGTATTGCTTTACCAGTTGTTCCCAAAGGTCTGCTGCAGAAGATAGTGTCATTTGTATGCTGTCTGTGTTTCTGCACAGATAAGAAGAAATTCTAGAGGTAGACTATGCAACCTCAGCCAGCATCGGGTACCCTGCAAGACAGAGCATCTTCTCAAATGTAATCTAAGAGACATCCATCTCCTCAACCATATCTTTCATTTTTAAAACAATTATCTCTTCTTCAATAAGTCAAGTATCCTGTACTGAGGGTTATGTCTCCCGTATTTTTAAATGAAGAATAATTAGCTTATACATAGGATGTTCAATCAGAGAGGCAAACACATTTTGCAAAGGAAAACAAATGTTCTTATTCTCTTCCTTTTCAAAGAGAAGGGAGACTGAGATACAGAGATGATGATTTGCTCAGGATGCTTGAGTTCCTGGGGAAAAATACATCATCTAGAGGCTGGCAAAACATATTTCTTTACAATCCATTAAAAGCAAAATATCTATATATTTTCAAATATTATTTCAAAAGCTATTAGATTTCCCCAAATTTTAATAAAACTAAAATCTGAAAATTGGTGTTCAAGTAGTATTTTACACCCCTTTCTCTGTCTTTATTCATTTTATATCTAGGGCAAAATAGAAAAAGAAATAAAGGGGGTTAAGAAAGAAAGAGAGAAAAATACAAAATGTTGTTTTTTTGTTTCCATATTTACTAAAAAATATCATAATTTGAAAATTTTCATTTTCAAGAAATAAAGCCATTTTTATTAAATTTTGGGGGGGAAAAATGAACAGCAATAGCAGACTCTTTTTTCCAGGCACTTTGTTCTCTTATTTATCCTTAAGGTAAGCAATAGTGACAGCTTGGGTATTGAGTATAATGGAGTTTGTTACTTAAATTATCATGTTTATATTCTGGTTAATCTGAAAGTACTGTGTGATCCATGAACATATTAAAAAAAAAACAACCTAACCCTTTCCTAACCTTTTTTATTTATTTTAAAAGTCTCTATTTCATTAGAAAAACTGCACAAAATATTATTAAAAGTCTATAACATACAGTGACATACTATATCATCTTACTGGAAGGCTCTAAATATGGTTATCCTTAGTCACTGTCTATCACGAAGCAGAAACTACTAGAATTTTTATATTTGATACTAAATTTCAGAAGAACATAAAGCAGTTTGGGTTGAGTGATAGTGAGTTTTTTAAATTTTTAATGTGTAATTTAAAAAGGACGTTGTATTACTGTCCAAGGCACAGCACAGCACTCTGACAAAGGGGAGGAACATCTATGGAGGCTTTAAATCACTCCTTTGCTCTCCCATCCAGGGTTTCTCTGGTGTCCCTGAGAACATGAGACTCCCCAGGCATATTGGGGGATATATCCACACTTTGAACTGGAGGTGTTAATTCCTGCTCAAGAAGACATGTTTGCATTAACTCTGAGCTAATGTATTAAAAACAAGTGTAGCTTAATGTAGTTCTGGGAGAAGCTGGTTGTCCTAGTGCAACCCTGATTAAGCATCTAGGTGCAGACCTGTGATGGTTAGCTCCTCTGGCTGCTCCATCTTGGCTAAACTCTATTTTTAGTACACTTACTCTATGGGTATGTCTACACAGCACTTTTATTTTGAAATAACACTGGTTATTTCGAAATAAAAGATATTTGGTCCACATGACGTTTTCTTATTTCAAATGGACAGATCCCATCCTTTCAAAATAAGAACTGCTGTTTCGAAACAGGTTAAACCTCGATTGTTTCGAAACGGCTGTTATTTCAAAATGGTTATTTTGAAATAAGGCTGTTTGGACATGTTGTTTCGAAACAACACCATTGTTTCGAAACAACTGTTGCGAAAGAACATGTCCAAACAGCCTTTCTTCGAAATAACTCATTTTGAAATCCTTATTTCAAAATAATGATGTGTATGTAGACATAGCCATTCAGAATTAACACAGATGTGTCAACTCAAGTTGGAGTTTAGACCTATTGCTGTAGACATACCATAGAAAGCCTAAAAGCCTGGGAAGTAATGCTGCGATTGCCCTGTGGGTTGCAGTGCTGCTTGGAATTTTCATATTGGTGTTGCTCCATGACTGACACATCCTTCCCCCTCGCTGGCATGTTCTGTGTACTCTGGTTTGCAAAGGAGACCTCTGGAGTCAGTCTCATGATAATTGTGTTCTACAGTGCCTGTCCTGGGGGAATTCTTCCAGGCCAGAAATGAGACTTTTAGGGCACTGTAATTCTGTAGTTGCCCTGCGCTGGCCTGGAGAGGGTTAAAAAGGGCCCAGGGAGAGGAGCCAATCAGGGCCAAAGTTGAGGTGTAAGAGCTGGCTGCAGAGCCCAAGCAGGGGCAGTCTCTCTTAGGGTTAAAGGGAGGAAGTCCTGCTTGCTGAGACGCTGTAGGGTCAGCATCTGTGCCAGCTCAGAGGACAGCAGGGCTCTGAGGACTGGGCCTGGGACTTGGCTGAGGAGGCCTGCAGAGAGCCCTGAGAAGGCAATAAGGACCCATGTTGCAGGGGCTCAAGAGAAGCCAGAAGAAGAAGCCTGGAGAGAGGCAGAAGAAGGTCGGGGTGCTGTGGGGAAGAGAGACCCAAGGGACCTCATTATACTGGGGGCTGAGATAATGCCTGGAGCAAGGTGAACAGGGTCCCTGGTCTGGGACCTGAAAAGTGGACGGGCCTGGGTCCCTCCTGGTGTCCCCTGGACTGCTGATGAGTGGCCAAGCAGCTGAGGCAGCCATGGCAAATAAGTGGGCCACTGACTAGAACCTTTCTTAGAAGGAGGAATACTGGACTGCAGCGCAAAAGTAGGGCCGTGTTGCTCTGAAAGGGACTTAAAGACACAGATAGTACCAGACATGGGGGTTGAGGGGGGCACACTATTCTCTGCAGACCATCACCAGGATACCTGCCAGGGGATTTGAACTGATGGGTGTGTGACAGTCCTTTTTATGCCACTCTAGAGTTTTCATTATGTGCAAAGGAGTTGGAGTGGAGATGAGGATCTGGTCCCAGATATCTGTTGTGCTTTGTCTCCACCACTCACTGTAAAATGGGCTCTGGCTGAAAAAGCCAGACTAGAATTCTGTTTTCATAGAATTGTAGGACCGGAAGAGACCTTGTAAGGTCATGTAGTCCATTTCCCTGCACTTATAGCAGGATCAAGCATCATGAAAACCAGTGGTTCTCAACTTTTTGCGGGTCATTACACGCTTGGCAGCATATCGTGACCCTACAAGACACATCATTCTACCCCTCCCAGGCCAAATTCATCCATCTTTCAAGCTCTCTGCAATACACTTACCACTGTGTGGCGACAGTAATGCATTTCAGCACAGTGTTTGAGAACCACTGATTTAAACCATCTCTGGCAGATGTTGGTCTAATGTGCTCTTAAAAATCTGCAGTGATGGAGGTTCCATACCCTTCCTAGGCAATTTATTGTAGTTTATAACTTTCCTGATAGTGAGGAAGCTTTTCCAAACCAAACCACTCTAGCTGCAATTTAAGTCCATTGTTTCCTGCCCTATCCTCTAAGGTTAAAGAAGAAAAAATAAATCTCCCTCCTCCTTGTAAAATCTTTCAATGTACTCCAAAGTGTTACCCCACAATTTTTTTTTCTTTTCTACAGATTAAACAAACCCAGTTTTCTCAATCTTCCATCACAAGTCATGTTTTCTAGGCCTTTAATCATTTTTGTTGCTCTTCTCTGCAGTCTCTCCAGTTTTGTAGACATCTTCACTGAACTGTGGTGTCCAGAACTGGGCACTATATTCCAGTCGAAGCTTAATCAGTGCCAAGTAGACTGGAGGAGTTACTTCTTATGTCTTGCTCAATAGTGTTGCGCAGTTGACACTTCTAGCTTGTGATCCACTGTAAAACCCCAGATCCCATTTCTTCAGAGAAAAAATAAGTGATGCAAATTCTCAGACAATATATTTTCATTGGCTTTAGCAATTGACAAAAACTGCAGAAACATAGCCTTAAATCAGGCAATGGGAAGCTACAAATCAGTTATATTGAGGTAACTTAGTTTGTTATGTCTACACATTCCATTTTAAAATAAATTACACCCTTACGAGTTTAATGGGAAAGTACACAAACTACTTTGAATGATACTGAAAGGAAATGGAAAGTCAATGGAGACAATTTTTTGCAGGTACAGTGCAAAAATATGACATATTTTCAGATACAGCATATGAAGTATTACATTTTTACTGTAAGTCTGAATGTTGTATGTAGTGCTTATGCTTTCATAGACCACTGAATGCAAAGTGGTATTCCTTTCACTCAAATGCATTTTGTAAATATGGACATTTACACTTTTTACAGTTCGAAAAGTCTCAGCTGAGGATATTGAGAAGTGTTCTTTTTCTGTTTGTTTTTCTCTTTTTGCTTCTAAATCTCCTTGTATAGAACAAGAGTTCTTAAATGCAGCATATTCAAGTGAATAGTACAAATATAAAGAAGAGGACACAAACCAACAGGGGAAAGCTGTTACATTTGTGACATGCCATTAGTTTTTTTATATTAAAAAAAAAGTTGTTGTATTCTCCTTTCCCCTGCTGACCCCTCCTCCTCAGCTGGGCAGTGGGCCCAGCAAAAAAAAGTGTTGGTACTCCGTACCCCTGTATACCATCACAAAAAAGCACCGGTGACATCCCTCGAGCATTATCTGACTAACTGCTTGTTTACTTCAGTCAAAATTCTCTCCTTATTCACAGATTACTACTGACAGAGAAAATCCCAAATTCTTTATTCAGGCTTAAGTTCCACTGCTTTGATTCCTTTCCCCATCCTTTCTTCTCCACTCGCCTCAGTGCTCACTCTCAGCATGTAGCTGTCACAAAACTCCATTCCCCTGGCTGTCTGGTAGGAAAGGTAAACTGTTCACATGTGAGAAAAGTCAGCCCATTTTCTCATGTCTGCACTGGATAACCAGATGTAGGTAATATTATTTTGTGAAAAAGCAAGCACAACTACATACAGCATAATAACTCTTAGGGTCCTATTCACAAGGCCACTGGAATTTTACTTAAGCAGTTTTTAATATAGCAAGCCTCTCCCCAGTCATTTTGAAATCAATGGTAGGTTTTGCATGCTGAGCTATCTGCAGGAACCACAAAATTACAGATAGTTTCCTCTTTATCATCCAGTCTATAGAGGAAAAGTGGTCTTTTGTAGCAGTCTAAAAAATATCTAGGGGTTTAGACATAATTACATGACTGCAATTCTGAGGTTTTCTATATACAAGCTAACTTTACACCAGTACTTAGTATTACAAGACTAGCTAGACAAATGCTGCATAAAAATATTTGAATAATTCATTTTAAACTGAGAAGTTGCATAGGCAGGATTCACAACCCATTTCATTCATTTTACACAAACAAGTATTTTGCTTACAGAAAGTAAACTCTTGCAAGTACTTGTGTGACACTCGTTTGCAAATGCAAGGTGGATTAAGTAATATCTTTTTATTGAATCAAATTATTTTGGTGTCAGAGGAAGCCTTTTGGACTATTCAGAGCCCTTTTGGGGTCTGGAAATGTTTCTGAGGCCAGTGTTCATTAAGGGTCTCTCTGCACTTAAACTGCTGCAATGGTGAATCTCCCTCACTTTAGTGCTTCAGTAAAACTGCTGCCTATGCTGCCAGGAGGCAGGGGTAAGGGCAGAAATTTAAATCTGACTGACTCCATTTGGAGGGCTTGTTCTTTGCCTTACCTTATTGGATCTCACTCTTTCTGCCCTTCCCCAGCCTCAGCCAAAGCTCACACTTCCCTCCTCTCTTTCCCTTGCCTAGGGTAGCAGGAGCTTGCTGTTTCCTCCCACTGCCTGGCTGGAGCTCGCTCTTGCTTCTCATCCTGCCCTGGAAATGAAGGAGTTCTGTGCACCCAACAATTATTGGGGGCAATGCCCTTTCTTGCTCCCCTTTTGTGCACATTCTTGACAGGAGGGGTTCTCCCATCAGAGTAGATAATCCACCTTCCCATGAGACAATAACTAGCTCATCAGGAGAATCCTTCTCTTGACCTCCTGCTGTCACCTCCTACTGCTGGGGGTTAAGTTTGTTGAACTGTGTTGCTTAAGGCTGTAGGTTTTTCATACCTGGAAGCAACACAGTTATATCAACCTAATTTCCTAGAGTAAACCAGGCCTCTCCTATTGACATAACATGGTTACACAAGCACTCTTATATATGTTCACACACGGGGTTATTTCGATACAAGTTGTTTCGAAACAACTTGTATCGAAATAAGGCGTTATTTCAAAATAAGTTAATTCGAATTAAGAAAATGTTAATTCAAATTAAGAAAAAAAGCTCAAAGCGAAATAGCATGTTCGGACAACAGTTATTTCGAAACAACTCACCATCGTTTCGAAATAACATGTTCCGAAGGGATTGTTTCAAAACAATCATTTCGAAACAACGTTGTTTTGTCACCAATCAATCAATCAAATCATAGGGCTGGAAGGGACCTCATGAGATCATCAAGTCCAACCCCCTGGGAATTGAACCCAGGACCTTCTGCATGTTAAGTAGACAGGTTTAAGTTGTTTCAAAACAACGCTGTTGTTTCAAAACAATGGAACCTCTTGTTTTGAAACAACAGTACGTCGTGTGAACATGATGTTTCTTACTTCGAAACAACCTCTGCTCTGTTGTTTCGAAATAAGACTGCTGTGTGAACACAGCCTATATATAGCGACAGAGCTATAAGGAAACACCTGTGCTGCATGAAATTTTAAGGTAGGCTGGCCTTAATAGAGTTATAAATTTAAATTTCCAGGCTCATCTTTTGAAGCTGTTGTGCAGGTTTCCTTTGAGGATAAGGACTCAGAGGTCAGATAGGAAGTGATTGCTTTCAGAAAAGTGTCAACCCTTGTGTGATGGGGTATTTTTTTCTTTTATCATTTTTCTGTGAGAGGTCATTCAAAGGCAAAATGATTGTCTGTTTTAACCCACGTTACCTCTGCTGGGGCATTTAATGCTCCAGATGAGATATACCACAATTGTGATGGGCATGCATAGGATTATCTTGAGAGGTGCGTTGTGGGGGATATTGATCAACACAGTGGTGGAAATGCCTCTGCATGTTTTGCCTCTGTTAACACAGAGTCTGTTGCTTTACATTGGTGTGTCCTGGCCTGTGGGAACATGCTTCTGATAACAAGGTTGGGAGGATAGTGCTTGAAAGCAGAGAAGGGAGCTTGGGCAAGTATGAGTTCTAGTTGTTTGAAGCTAACCCCTATGGGTTCCAGTGTAGGTTGGAAGCTGGAAACTAGTGGTGAGAAGTCACTGAGGTTTTTTTTTCTTCTCTGTATTGAAGCAGGTGGCCTGTTCCAATATGCAATGTACTTTTCTGGAGTGTCATTGTCTGGCAAAGCAAACAAGGAGTCTGGTGACACTTTTAAAGACTTAAGAATTTATTTCTCACAAGAGCTTTCATGAGAAAGAATCCTACTTCATCAGATGCTTGAAGATTCTCTCCCACAAAAGTTCATGTGACAAATAAATGTTAGTCTTTAAAAGTGCCATGGGACTCTTTGTTTGTTTTGCTGGACTAGACTAATACATCTACCGCTTTGGAACTTGTCTGGTGAAGGTGGTTTTAAAGGTGTTAAGATGTGTATCCTGGAATTTATTAGTGGCACATATGCTGTGGTATGTAAGTGCATGGGTGCAGATAACATTGTCATTCTGTAGATTAGTGACAGGCACACCCCAAACCTGTAGCCTTTCTCCCATCTCTCTGGAGTGCTCAGCCGCTGGTCGATGCAAACCTGTAAAATTCTTTGACCTGCTGGTTCTAAAGACATAATACTCCCCAGTTTATTCTTTTCACCTCAGATCATGACTCTACTGAGTACACAATACTTATATTGCCCTATAGTAAATGTTAAGTGGAGTTTATTTTGCCAAGCATAAAGGTTGAAGTAATAGAAGTTAGAAGTATTGGAAACAAATGATTATATGTCAAATAAAATCATAACATGTCATCTAGATCCTCGAGTATGTCTATGCTGGAGGCTTAAGTCAACTCAACCAGGGCCAGATTCAGAGTTCATTAAGTTAACTTAAGCACTTGCTTAAATCTACTTAATAACTCTCACCTTTAGAGTTGACTTTAAGTGTTAAGTTGACTTTTATTAAATTGACTTAACAAAATGTGGAGATTAAAGTAGACTTAATAAAGTCAACTTAAGGCGGCAGGACCATTTGAGTCAACTTTATGACGTCAACTTAAGCCAGGGGAACCATTTGAAGTTGACTTTACCAAGTTGACTTACCTGAGCCCTCTAGTGCAGACATAGACCTAGTGACTTAACTAGCAAGATACTCTCGTGTCTTGTAAAGTTATTCTCATGTAAAGTTCTTGTAGGATTTTTCAGTCAGGCCCCCATTTATGAGGCGAGCACTGTCAGCTTTCCTGTTTCCTGTTTCCAATGTGTTCCTTGCCCTCCCAAGATATACAAGTCCCGCCCTGTATTTTCATTCATAAGCAGTTTTGTTTAACAATGAAAAGCACTGGCTTTGGTTTTTGTTTTTTTTTCTTGTCTTTTTCTTTTGTAGATCCTTCAGTCTTTCAACTGACACTTGGTTCTGTGTGCAAGTAGACCTCCACTGTGAAACATATGATACACTGATGATCAGATAGAGAGATAACCATCTGTTACTTCCTGTCTGAAAGGAATATTCCTGAGGTATGCCACTTCTGGATGATCTGCTTTCATCCCAAATTCTTAGGAACATAATTTTCCATACAGATGCATAACTCCTTATATACTATCCATCCATGAACTTTGCAATGATTATAACCTTGTTCAAGATGTCACATGTTGCCCTGTGGTGAATTATTACGCATCCTGAAAGCATCCTTCTAAAAACTTAGGCAACCCCATTCCCCCTGCGAGTTAGCATCAAGAGATCCTTCTGTTACAGAGGATTCCCCTAAAACTGATGATGTGCCCCAATTTCTTGCCCAAACAGAAAGCAGTGAGGCAAAGTAACTGGATTTGCCAAACATCTTCACTGAACAACCTCCTGGTTGTGTATGCAAATCTTTATTTCTAGGTATAATGTGAAGGAGTCATATCTGAAAACTTAGACATAGAATTAAAGACTTGCTTTTATGTTTGCCCTGTGTACCTTGTTACTGTATAATACATGCCTTGTATTCCACCTCTGAGTGCTGGGGGGAATATGTCTACACAATGAGCAGCAAAAAGAGTGAGGATGGAGCTATCCACAGGAGATTAAAATTCACACAGTCAGAAATGGAGCATGTGTATATGTTTCAGAAGTAATTCTAAACAGGTGGATTGGACAGTAGGAAGAAAATTCTAGGCAGTCAGCAGATGGAAGGTACAGCAGGACATCACCAGTATATGCAATGAAAACATCAAGGAAAATTTTGCACCTAATGTAAGGATGAAAAAATATTGAATCTTTTTTATCACATTTGGAAGAAGAAGAAAAATCTTGCTTGTTTGTTATATCTGAAGTGTACCTTGAATCACAATGGAGTGACAGAGTGTAACCTGTTTGAGCAGCAGCTCTCATATTCATTACAGGAAGGATCTGAGTGGGAGCAGAGGGAAAGAAATCACTCATATGCTCAGCTATAAATATTCAGTGCAAACATTCCCTTGCAGCAGTAAATTGTTTCACAATGTATGCTACAGCTTGAGCAAGGTGGCAGCATGAACTAGTGGGTAGGGTACAGCCCTGCCACTCAGGAGACCTTGCTTCAATTTTTAGCTTTGCCTCGGGTCTCATGGGTGACCTTTGGTATGGCACTTTACCTCCCTGTGTCACTGTTTCCTCATCTGCAAAGTATAAATAATGATGCTGTAAAGTGCTTTGGGACAAATAAGTAAAAAATACTATAGAAAATCAAGATATTCCTATTAATGCTAACAAGTTCTGAAAACTGAGCCATCTGATGGAGAGTGAGTGCCTGAATTGTATCCTATCTATACATGTGTAATTGCTTATCTTCAAATATTTTGTGTGAACTGAAAGCTAAGTATTAAATAACAAACAGCAGCATTAAAAGGAGTCTCTTCACTTTACTGTAGCCAGCAAATAGACTGAAGACAGTTTTCAGGTCCTGAACTCCTAACACTTTCTTCCTTTGCCCACTCCTAATTTCTCAGTCTCTCTGTAGTTGGTTTTCACTCCATTTTTTAATTGTTGCTCATCCCATAGGAACCTGAGCCAAATAAATGATATTTGTGTTTGAGCTGAGCTTTCCAACCTGACATGTTGGAGTGAGTTCAAAATAAATTCACTCCACCTTCCGTTAGATGATTGCACTATACCAACAAGGAATTTGCTATGTGCATGCATGATGTAAAGTGTACCAGATGACAGGCCATTGTGATGTCAGAGTTGACTCAACCAGTTACTTCTTGGAAGCAATTGATTGCATCACCTCTGACATCACAATAGCCTAGGAGTCTTGGATGGCATAGACCTTATTGTAGCTGCGTACCTCATTGTAATTCATAAAGACAAAATGGCTGAGGACTTAAAAATTGGACGGTAACAGTCAGTGAAACCCATGGATGGTTCACTCTGGTGACACAGACGAGCCTTTGGAACTTGTCAAAATTATAAAGTGCTCAGCTATGCCGTCAGCTGTTTCCAATATTTCATGCTGACTCTTCCGACAATTGTATGTGGCGCTTACTCAGGGGAGAAACCATGAAAATCTGAAAATGTATGTGAAGGATATGAACTATCAATGAAAAGTTTTTGCTGACCCTAAAACTTTTGCAAAAACTGTTGTAATTAAAGGGCTATTAATCGATTAAAATAAATGTTTCATAAATTGCCTTTTGATTTTACTCCATCATTTTTGACGGGTTATAACTAGACTAGCTGTAGTTACATTGTTGAAATATATAGAATCTCTGAACACTTAGTCCTTTGGTTGGCCTTTTACATTAGTTTTATGAGCAAAAGCTCTGAGTAAGCTAAATATGTGATGACTAAATATTTTCACTTTTTATCAGCCTCTATTTTCTCTTCTCCATACGGTACAGAGAAGTGTCATTCAGCTCTCACACCAGTGCAGCTCACTTTGAAGTGATGTTAATGAGGAGTCACTGTTCCACAGGAATTAACCTTAGCTTCCATTTCTCCCACAAGAATTGATCCTGCAAAGGGATCAATGAGAAGGCACGCATAGGGCTGTGTGGACTCTGCACTCTGTGGCTATTCGTATCATTTATTTAAATCTGTAGCAACTGGAGTCTGGGGAAGGAAACTGCAGGTGTTCAGGGACAGAGGCATGTAGCCTCAGGAATAATACTGTTTTTCCTCTATAAAAAGTTCCTTGTTCAGTGTACTTTTCCTGTGATTCATTGTCATTTTCAGATGGCAGCAATGGCAAATCTATTTACAAGACCAGGGTCTTAGCTCTGTCAGTGATATATAGCCCTTTAATTCTCATCATACACACTTGCTTCTGCCACAAACCTGATTAATGTTAGGTCAGCTTGGTCCAGTGCATAAGCCTAAAAAGGCTTATGGCATTTGGCAGAAATACATCCTGACATGACTCATGCTTTATGAAGCAGTTTGATAACATTGGAAGAGAGTTGATGATAGTATGCTCTGCTTCTGAAAACTAGCCAACAGGGCAAGATTGAATTTCCTTGGAATATTGAAAGTCTTTGTTGCTCTCTCACTGGAAGGGGACTATGGGAAAACAAATCCAATTCCCCTGCCTCAAGACAGGCCAAGTAAAGTGTAGCCCACCCTGAGTGTCTGCACTGAAGTGCTATGATAGTGAAAGCAGCCTTTGGGGGATGTGGAGAAGGTGAGTGATAGAGCTGTCCATTAAGTAGTTCTTAACTATTTTTGGTGTGAGACCCATGCAGAATTCCTAAAATCACCCCATTCAACCATATCAGCACTCCATTTGGAGCCCATACTGCCCTCCAGCAGCAATGGCAACTACAGACATTCAATTATTATGGCACAGGCACAGCACCTAGACTACCCAAGAACTGCACTGGAATGTAATTATATTGTTCAGGAATTAAAAATCATCATAGATTAAAACAAACAAGCAGTCCTGTGGCACTTCTAAAGTCTAACAACTTCACTTAACGCGTAGGCTTTCATGTTAGTCTTTAAAAGCGCCACAGGACTCCTTGTTTGCTTTGCTGAGTAACAGTAAGCCAACTACCCTTCTGGAAACTATAGATCGAGTTACTATTGACACAATATATTAGTAACACATTTATAGGGAAAGTGTCCAGTTTATATACAAAGAACTTTATTATGGTCAACATTTAACTGACTCTGCTTAGTAAGACGAAGAAAGGGGACAGAAGAATGGACAAAGTAGAGACCGATGAGGATTGTTCATGAGGTACTTTACCACTAGCCAACTCCTGTAAAAAAAAAAAAATCTCTTCTTTCTTACACTAAAAGGTAAAATAACAGTCTCACCTAATTTTTCAAAATATTTCTCTTGTTCAGACTTAGTGACTTTGATCCCTCAGTCATGGCTTTCACCAAATGCATTCTAGAAACATAATGGATTATTTCAATTTTAATATGTTTTTCTCTGGTTTTTTTTCAAGGAATTTTAGTTTTGTCAGAAAGTTCTCTCTCTCTCTCTCCTACAAGTTCACCTTACCTCACCTTTTCAGCTATCTGCAAACTAGCAACACCTTTAACGATGGACTGTAAAATTGCATTCCTAGCCGTAATAAAATCAGACTCAGGCTTTTCCTTTCCCCAAACCCTTTTTATTTAAAATTTAAAAAAACAAAAAAACCCAAAAACAAATGAACAAACAAACCCTAAATGTTACCAATTGCCTGGCCTGGTTATAGAAAAGGTGCCCAAATTTACTAACCGGTCTCCCCCCAAAACTTCCCTTCCAGTGGCAGAATCTTCTAAGTGTACCACCATGCTGCAGCACAGAAGCTCTGAGCTCCTCAGCCTAGTCTAATAGGCTGAGACTAGGGGATGGGAAGGATTCTGGGCATAGGGGACTTTGCAAGCCACACCTGAACTGTGAAAGAGCTGCATGAAGCTCACAAGCCATGGTTTGGCCATTTCTTCACTATAGTTTCATGGCAAAATTAAAGTGGAACTTCAAGAAGTCTTTTTTTCCATACACTAAAAATAAACAAAAAAGTATCCTCTTGTAATGGTCCAAATTACTACAGTTTATATTAGTATTACTTAGAGGCTTTTTACTGCAAAGAAATATTTGCATGGTATGAAGGGCTCCTGAGGCTAGGTCTGGGAATGAACTTTTGCCCAGAATGGCACCCCCTCTTGTTAATTACTTGTGCAGTGGTTTTTCTTTCTCTTCAAAACTGGAAGATGCTTCCACTTCATGACTCACCCCTCTGACCAGATTGCTATACAGTTCCTCATTGTAGGGTATCAAACTGCCACTCGACAAGCTGTCTGGATGCCACCTCAGATGGTCTTCTGTATATATTTTCCTCAGATCGTCCACCAGTAGGTCCTATGTCATTTCCCAGTGGTTGGTTGGTGAAGCCAGGGACACCCAGGAACTAAAAGATCGAACCCAAGGAAACTATTAGGAGTAAGCCAGGTCTGCTTAGTCTCAATCTCTGTTGCTGTTTCTCTGGGCTCCTCCTAACCTCATCTCTTAATTTGCTGATTTACCTCTCAGTGTCTCACTGAAGCCTTTCTGTTCCTTGTGACTTTTTCTGTCCTCTTACCAGAATCCTTAGTCTAGACAGAAGCCCGGGGCTTACTTTCCTCTGGTCCTTCCTTCTTGTATTTGACCAGTTCCCTTCTCCTCTAGAAAGTGTAACTGCAAGTCCCTGCCCTGCCTCTCCTCTTGCTCGTATAGTCTGTCTTTATAGCCCATCTCAGCTCCTCTCCCATCTGGGTTTCAACTGCAATTAGGCTTCATCAAGCTTGCACCTAGCTCCTCTCCAAGTACAGCATATATGGCTGATAGACTGATCCAAAAGAGGCCAATTTGATGTTTCTGTGAGATGTACTCTCCCTTCACATGCAAAGACAGACACATAATATAAACTATGTATCAAAACAGAGAGACAGCAGTGAAGGCCAGATCCTCAAAAGCTTCTAATTTCTGTTGAAATAATAGGCATTAAATGCCCAAGTATTTTTGACGATCTGGGCCTGATAGCTGTAGGCGTTTGTGCATCTATTTTTCAGATGCAATCAAGAATAATTTAATATGATTTTCCCATCACTTAAAGCATCATTCAATGTGCCAGAGTCCTTTCATACATTGTATTTATTTGAATGTTTGTGACACACTATCAGTTGGAAATCTCTAGCCTAGTTTCTTCACTGGAATTTCTCTGGGATGGATGTATTTTTCTCCAGTAAGAAATGATGAAACTCTTAGCTGCGAAGTACATCTTAAAACCACCCCATCTAATAAATAGTTAAGCTCCCTTAGGTGATCAGTATCTCAAAATATTTTTCTTGCACTGTAGATCCTGGAATATAATGTCAAACTGATTAAAAGTCCAGTGAAGTAATAATGTAATTGGTGGGCTTTGGATCAGACCCAAAATCCTACTTGCTTTCTTCCTGGTAAAGATAGAGCTTACAGTGTCTCCGTGCAAAACCTAAATAAGAAATGCATGAGAAGGGTCTATTTTTAGCTGCAGCTAAAATATCACATGCTAATCTACAATACAGTGGGAAAACCAAAATGATATTTGTCTGATCATTTTATTCAAAATTTCAGAGGTGTTATGAAAAAATACCAAGCACCTGTGGCCAGGAAATGCTGATGTAAATGGGCACTGAATATTCTGCTTCATCAGAAATAATGTTCCACCTATCTGTTCCATCAGAACAATGTTCCAAGGGAAATGAATATCAATTTATCTTTATTGTGATCAGCATGTAATGTTTTTCTTCACCCTTTATACTGAGTCAACTATGAGAATGTTTCACAAATGGATATAAATTGGAGATGGATTGTTTCATTGTTGATATGCACTTGCTGCACAAATACTGACTTTCTGAAGTGCATTCAGTGTAAACATATTAATGTTTTTTACTGAAAAACTCAAATGTAAACTTCTGGGTTCAATAATATAGTGGCTTACAGTTATGCTTCTCCAAGCAACTCTGAATGGGCAGACCTTAACCTAAAAAGGGTGATGTTGAGTTTAGATAAGCAGTGTCCAAAATTCTTGAGTTGCTAAACAAAAACCTAAGAAATCTATACAGAAAAGGCTTTTCTGTGAGATTCCTAATACTCTTTGTTTCTGGTCAGGTTGAAAATGCTATGGGATCAACCTTTTATTCCTAACAGTCAGAATTAAGCAAAAATAAAAATAGAATCCAGGGGGGTAGTAACTAACATTTCTAAAGTCATAAAAGGTTTAAATCAGGTTCAGTTCAAGTTAAAGTCCAAGCAAATAGTTCCTCCTTCCTTATAAATTAGTAACCGAAAACTGTAATCTGCTTTCTGAGCAATGTACCTCTGCAGTTTTAAGACATCCAAGGCTATCACCATAAGTGCCAAGAAGAAGTCATTGCAGAGATGGAGGATGACTTTTAACTAAAAATGCCAGTTATTGAAAACATTCATTACAACCTACAACTATAAAACAGAACAAAACTCCACCTCGAACAAGATGTTAACATATACACATTGACGACAACAACAACAAAAGCTAACATAGGACATTATCTATGCCTACTTCCAAACATTTTAAGCTCTATTATATGGAAAGTGTAGTGTGATGAGTAAGTAGTGTTTAGGCCTTCAGTGTAGATGGTTTCTCAGTGAGACAGAAACGAGTAATACTGAGAACCAGATTATTTGCTCCTAATCCATTTTATTCACCATGCACTCAAATCCCTCTTCACTTTGGATAAAGACAGCCAGAACAACCATAAAGCTTTACACAGATAAATCCATTAATTGCATCTTTGTGATACTTTCAGCTTTCTTGCCCTAAATGTTAGCCTAGAAATTCCCAGCTTACTAACTGGTAACTGGTCTCTGTTACTCCAGTACTGACCATGGTATGGTCCAGGTATAATTAGTTTGTTTGGGTTTCTCCATCCAGAGCAAAGAGCGCTCACACCCATCCAACTACTGACAGTCTGAGTGGGCTGTCAATAACCACACTATGTTGGGTTTTCTGTTGCTTAAAACCTTTTCATCCAGCATTTCAGTTGATGTAACCAGGGTCTGAGTGAGCTCTCCCCTGACATCTTGTGGTAAGATGGGTGAAAAGACTTCTGGAATAGACTGTCATATACATGGAGTCGTATACATGCCTACTTTCCCTAGATGTGAATCTGATCGATGCCAAATAAATGATCGATTTTGTCTGTTCTTAGGTTACAAATTACTCTAGTATTTGAATGCATGAGTCATGAAACGCTGTTATCCTTTTTGTGTGAGTAGAGGGCAGCAGAACTGTGTTTAGAAAGCCTTGATTGAGAGGGTAACTTTAATCTGAACCCCACTTGCCAAGCAGGGGTAGGGATGCAAAATCCCAGTGAAGATGAAAGTAGACTGGGATGGTGCCTAAAGCAGTCTAAACACTATTTGATCTGTATTTCTCTAGCACTTAAATAAGAAGTTGATTCAATTCAACTGAAAATTTTTGTTTCTGGTTGATGCTTTCTGGAGCTAACATCACTGCTGAGTTGATCTAGGAGGGGCTAAGTCTTAGCGCTTGTGTGTGGACTGTGTTGCAGTGAAACACAGCACAGAAATTGCAGTGAGGTTCCCTAGTACTTGCTGAGATTACTAAGAACAAGGTTAAGTGGCAAAATCTCTGAATGTGATGTGGCAAAGAGGCAACAGTAGCAGACGTAACTGTTGCAGACTCATTGCTCGATGCTCTTGCCTCCCCAAGTGAAACCCCTGTGAATGCGCCCTATGAAAGTTCAGTCTTTCACACTGCAGGGTAGAAAAAGGAGACAAAAGGACACTACCCAATGCACTGTGGAGTTGGTGGGCCTACAGTCATATGCTTTTGAACTATGATTGTGTATTTTCCTCAAATTATTGTTGACCCACCCTTTCTAATTTAATAAAAGGTCTTTGTTGTTGAATACAGACTCACTGATTACAAGAGGGGAACTATTGCCTCTTTGATACTGCAGCAGGCAATGTAAATTTTCCCCACATTAATGGGTGGAGGCTTGAGACAATTCTGTTTTGTATTGTTAAGAGGAATCTGTAACTATTAAACCAGGCTCTTGTTGCTGCCAACTCCACCTGTTAGAAGGATTACATTTATAATAGACCATAGAGACCTTTCCATTTCCCAATAGGCTTTATGTATGGGGGAAAATTAGCTTATTAAAATGCTCAATTTCATCTTCCCTGCTAGAACTGCATTTTTTGGATGGTCATTATGGAAATGAGCAGGTTAGATGGCAGTATGTTGCCCCAATCCTAGGTAACAAAGTCTTCACTAATAACATCAGAATGATTTAATCTCCTCTTCCTTTCTTGGACATCCATGGGGTTTTGGGGTGAGAGGATCAGACAAATAAGTGATTAAAGGAAGAAATTCAAGTCTACACTTAAATGGAACTGATCAAATGAATGGTTTACAAGACAGTGAACATAACATAGTCCGTGGAAAGAGAGGTGCATGCCATCACATCCTGGTTTAAGAGTTCAATTTCTGAAGCCCTGACCATAAAATAGAAGAAAATGTTATGGAATCAGGAGCAAACTGCCTCTCTTTTCCCTCATAAAGGAAGCAGATTCATGAGACACTTCAAACTTACCCTCTACTCAGTGTGGAGTACCGCAGTTCACACTTTACATTGTTCATACTCCGGGGCAGCTGCTGTTCACACTTGCATGGTAATTTAACAAACTTGTGTATGTTGCTGCGAACTGTGCAAGAATCAAATCAAATTAAGCACACAATATTCCTGTGTATTCTTGACTCCATCTGCAATTTCTTCATTACATATTCCACATTAACCTTGAGATTATTAATCAGCTGTGTAAATGTGCAAACCAGAAAAAATGTATACCTTCCTGTTAGAACATGTGCCAAGAAACCTCCCTCACGCAACATTGACAATAACAGGATATGGCAATATAAGAATACTGTCACTGGAACAAAGAGTGTAATCTGTAGTATTCCCAGATCAGCAGAACATATGGTCACTACAAAAATATATAACTGAGGCAATTCATTCACAGCGGCAAGGAGTCAGATAAATCCCACCCTGGTTTAACTCTATTGACTTTGTTGGAGGTATGCTGTAGACGAATTTGGCCTCTCATTGTTTCCTGCTGGTGATAGCAATGTAACCAGCATAAATAGTGTCATTCTCCCAATTAACTAGAATTGATTAACTCATCTCTCCATTTTTCTGGTGATTATCTCCAGTGAAAATAATGGCTTGGATAACAAGCCATAACTGGATCTCCTGGGAAATAATGTTACAAGTGCTATGGAATTCACATATTTCCACAATAACTGCATTCTGGCAACAAGGTAATGATTTGCTGCTGGTTGATACAGAATCCACTTTAACAGTGTGTAAAATCAAGGAGATTTCTGGTTAGATGTGAAAGTCTTGATACTTTTTTAACAAGTAAGAAGGAAATGGGGACTTTCCTGAGAGGTTTTTTCAATAGTATTTTCACTTACATTAGGGGTTCCCAACCTTCATGCAGACCACTACATCATCATTAAAAGCTGTTGTAAAGAACCACCTAAGCGTGCTTTTTTAAACATTTTTAACATAGCCTGTGGCTGATGGGAATCGAACTTATATATCAAAGCATATTAAAACCACAGCTATTGCTAATAATGTATTACGCTCACTCACAAACATATTGCACTTGCCACAGTATATTTACCTACAGTAATTATCTCCCGCCGCTCCCCATGGACCACCTGCAGTACCCTCACAAATGACCAGTGGTCCAGAAATCAGAGGTTGGAACCATTGACCTACATCTTGCAAAACTATAGGTACAGTACAGCAGGTGGTTGCTCATGACCACTCAGCTAAGATAGCAGTTTTAATCAATACAGCTGTATCCCATTCAGCTGCCTTATTGTGTAGGAACGGAAGCTGAAACTGATCTTAGTAATATGATTCAGTATCTTTGATAATCAGTTAAGAAAATGTTTGCAAGATGGTATAAAAATTTACAGACCATAGAATCTTTCTTACACCAGACTAAAGGTTCTTATGTCCCATAGTTCATTTGCTCTTACTGTCCACTCCCAGTGCAAGGAAACATTTTTGCTTCTATTGTCTTATACACTGTAGTGTGCTTTGTCACTGAAATGAATTATGCAAATTTTATATTTTGCCCATCTATATAGGTACTTCCAGATCCCTCTGAAGTTAATGGGAAAAAAAATAAACATGTGAATTTCAGTACAGGGACCACAGCAGTCATGAGAAGAAAGAGAGGATCATGTCACAGAGTGCAGCATGCTGAGTTGCAGCTCAGAATGAATTGGCAGTCAGTGGAACTGCTGAAATTCAGCTTTGAGGCGTCACTGACTAACAAAAATTCTAGTGCTCTTCAGATGTAGCCATAGCCAGAGCACTTTTTAACAGTTCAACTTTGATGTGACACAGACTTGAATGATCATGATAGATGTTCCACTTGGAAGAAAAGGTTACAACCAGAGCTGGCAGAAAACTTTTTGATGATACTCTTTGTCATCAAAAACAGCCATTTTGTTGAAACCGAAAGGTTTTGTGAAAAACATTGATTTCAGTCAGTATTTTGATGGGATGGCTGTTCAGGGCCAGAGTGTATTTTCTGTGTCAGAGAGATAGATGTAGAAGATGTGACCTTTTTGATCAGGAAAAGGACATTTTAACTTAATTCTGCTTCACAAGAATCTTTGAAGAGTTTTGATTTCATTCTGATGTAGAACAAACAAATTTCAGAAACTTAAAAGTTATTGTGAAATTGAATTGTTTTCTATCCAGCTCTAGTTACAACCACCTTCTAGCAAAGTGAACTTTTAAAAAATGTTTTTTTGTTATCTGGGAATCTAGAAGCAGCTGGGGAAATCAAAATGTTCTAATTGATATGAAATTCACATATCACTCTAACTATAGTCTGGCAGTAAGTGACCGTATATCCATTTGCTGAAGTTTAATGGGCCAAAGGAATCTTTGGAATGGTCTCTACTTTAGAGAGTATCCCAGGCTGTGAACATGTACTTTGCATGTTCAAATTTAATAATGATAATATTAACCATATTAACAACATGAAATGTGGGAATCACAAATGGAATTATTTACTCAAATTGTTAGTCACAAATTAAAATGGCAGAATGCAGAAAGAAAAGCATACTTTACCAAACTCCCTGTATTTGGTGAAGTGATAGCTACTTGTCCACTTCCAGAATAACTCCCAAACCTCTTTTCTTTTATAAGATGTGGGGAAAAAGGAAAAAAAAAAACGGGGGGGGGGGGAGGGGACTGTCCTTTGTGGTGAAGAGAAGATACTTCCCCACAGTTGATTCTGCTATGTATTCTGTTTTCCATACCTCAATGTACCTGATAATTTATGGAACATCTTGTGCTAAATCAATTTTATATGACTGATAAAAGAAAGAGCTTTCTAACCCAGTCTTTATAACTATGAATATTTATGGCAACAAGCAATTCCTAATGAGCTAAAACCATCTTTGAATGTGTCATTATTTGAGAAAGCACAGAAAATATCTGCAGTGACAAATAATCCTTATCAATCTCAGAATATATTTGGATTATAAGTACTCCTTAGCCATCACACCATTACAACACACAGCTACAGTAACAGAAATTCTTTGTTATTTGCCAGGGTTGCTCTTTAAAAATATGCATACAATTTGCCACAGGTCACCAGGTGCAGGTCACATTCTCTTATTGATCACATGATTTTTTTCATTTAGTCACTCACTGTGGTTCAGCTTATGCACACACGCACAAAAAAAATCTGATAAGTAGAGAGCACTAGGTTTTATTAAAATACCAGGTCTTTTGAAAACTTAAACCACTCTTTATATATTTCCTCCGATTTGCCTGATCAGATTTGCCTGCTGGCCATCAACCAAGTCCCAATCTCTGACCTCAAAGAAGTCACTCAGCCACATTGCTCAGGTCTAAATGAAATGGCAATATAAAGCCTTAACTATCAGTGTAAAAACTATCAATATGACTGAGGGCTTCCCATAGTGGCTCCTGTGTAGCTCATGTAAACAAAATTTTCACCATGGTCTTTCAGGTTGTAACAGCTGAGAGGGTAATTATTCTGTACAAGAAGGTAATGAATGTTATTTCATGGTCCACAAATTTGAAGATACACATTAATTCTTTTGAGGACTGAATACTATCAATTCAATTGACAATTTTTTTTAATCCAATTAAAGTGAAGGTGACTCATCAGGGGTTTCATCTTTTCCCTTACAGATATAATGTTAAGTATTTGTTTGATGTCAGTCTCTGAGGTTATATTTTTTCTAGCGTGATTCTGATGTGGAATTTGAGGACAACCAGCATGAGAAGGCACCTCCGTTATCCAGTGGGCAATGGTCTGTTTTTGTAGACTCCACACCACTAACAGATGCAGTCTTCCTCTGCTCCCCACCATCTGTACCTTTAATCTTCCATTTCCAAACTTGACATGACATAGCACAGGTAGACAGCAGGAGGAGGAGTCTTTCACACAAATTCTCTTCTTCATCCTCCTCCCTCTTCACATCCTGGTCTTCTCAAATACACATCCTCCCAGTTACTAAACTAATTACTTCATTATCCCAACACTTGCACCCAAGGATCAGTAACCATCACCAGTAACAGGCTGGTTGACTTGAATTATGATTGTCTCCTCTTTACAGTAGCACCCTCAGTGATAAGGAGGGGTCCTGGTGGTTCTGGGCACTAGGGTTGTGGGCCCTGAGTGTCACATCCAGTGCCCTGAGTAAGAAGCCCTGGCAGCACATGTGCAGAGGGCCTGCACAGGCTTGGGGCTGGCAGCAGCAGCTGGTCCTGGTCCAGCTGGGGCTCAGGGCCACTCACAGCAGCTGGCCCTGGCCTGGCTGGGATCAGGGGTTGGCGGAGGTACGTTGACTCATGGGACTACTTGCAGCTGGCCAGCTTGCGCCCAGGGGCAAGATCAGGCCCAGGGCTGGTGCAGTGGGGAGGAGGGCCACATGGCCTGTGCCCTGAACTTTTTAAGGGGCAACAATGCCCCTGGTGATCAGGGTGCTACAGCTAACACTGTGTCACAGCTAGACTGAGGATAAATCAGTGGCTGCACATCCCCTAACCAAAGATGTTTTACTTCCCTTCTTATGTCTTCACCACATTTTTCTTTATGTCAGCTTATCTGAAAAAAAAAATCAGTGCAAGGATGCTGAACATCTTTTATTTTTTGTTGGATTATTTTCTTTCTTTTTTTTCCCTCTACTTACCTCTAGGATAGTGGGTGAGACTTTGATTTTGCCAGAGGGCTAGCTCATTAAGACACATGAGAATTCATAGAGTCTAAGGACAGAAGGAACCATTATACATATCTACTCTGTACATCGTATAAGGCGAGACCCGAGTATATCTGTTTTTTAAGAAACTGGGCATAACTTGTTTCCACTGACTGCAGCTGACGTACATCAGGGGATTATTTGTTTCCATATATAGCAGAAAGAACAATGGAATATAATTCACCAAACCTGGTATTTGTAGCAGGGAAATGTGGCCTTCCTCAGAGCCTAGGTCTGGGAAAGGCCCCTCCTGGACAGACTCGTGAACTGCAGGGCTCAGGCCCCAGAAGGAGAAAGGAGGACTCCAAATGAAAAGTATAAAAGCCCAGCCTGGCAGCTCAGTAGGGGCTGAGCTACTGCAGAGGAAGGACATGCCTCCTCTGAGGTGGTGAGCTGGATGAGGCTGAGCCCCGGCCAGGCAGCTAACCCCATCCTCTCCTGCTAAAAGCCCTGACAGACTAGCCAGCTTACTTGGCCCAGTGACTGGGAGGGGATACCTAAGACTGGGGAGGACACCTCAGGGCCCACCAGGACTGGGATCAGTTACACCTCACTGGGGCCAGCCTGGAGCTGGGAGAAACTGAGAACATTGAGGGGCCACTCGGCTCCTGTGACCTGGAGGAGTTACATCCACTGATGAACCAGAATTGTTCCCGGACTTGCTGCCTGTGGACACAGAGGGTTTTGCCAGGATCCCAAGGGTGATCTACTCAGAGGTTTTAGATGGCCTGTACCCCCTTTGGAACCAGATATCCGGGCCCAAGGTGGGAGGAAGTTGCCCAGGGAAAGTAGACTGCCATGCAGCTACTAGTGCAGCAGATCTGTTTCAGTGCATTGCGGCAGGAGCCTCTTTGGCCTAGTGACTGAATCCTCAGTCACTGGTAGGTCCCTGGGCTAGAACGCAGTTGAGTTAGGTGGGCCTGTGTTATCCTCTCCCCTCCGTTTGTTGGTTTTCCCAGCCACCCAGAGTGCTTGAACCCATCCCTCACTGGACCTACTGAAGAGTTGGGGTGGTGTCCTCACTCTGCCTGGGCCTGCTACCAATCCCAGGCCGGGGACTTCTGAAACTTATACCTGCCCATCCCACCTGGGGGCTGGGGCTACTGACTCGCTTGTACGTAAGTGCTACCCTTGGAAGGGGAGGGGGTCTAACGGGGATGGCCGGAGGGCCAACAGACAAGGAGGGACTTGGGGCAGAGTCCACTGTACAGGAGGTGAAGGACTGACTACCCAGATGGGGACAACTCAAGGCTAATTCCCGAGTACCACCAGCAGGAGGCACTCTCCAGGCAGGTGGGGTGCCACAATTGCCTACAGTATGAACATCAAAAACATTTGATTTTAGTTATTGGCAAGGAGGTCTTCTAGTAGAGCTGCTTCATCCTCCCCTCATTTTAAGTTCAACATATCTGATTCTTTAGTGCCTGACTGGAGGGCCAAGCCATGAGAAGCAGAGTCTGGTAGAGACAGGACTGAGTGTGAGATGCTTCAGAGAAGGGAATCTCTCTGGCTAACAACTGATTTTCCCCAAAATGGTCAGCAGGAGGTGCCAAGGTAGAGAAGTGGACCCTTGTAATTTGTTTGATATTGAGTCTTTCTCTGTGTAACTTTCTCGCGATGCTATTTTTTCAAAAAATATGAAACCACCAAAACAGTTGTCATGTTCAGGGCTATAGAACACTGCATTTGAGTGACTGGACAGACATTAGACATGAGAAATCAAATATATTTTATAATTTGATAACTCATTGGGAGATATTAAGAATTCACTTTTTCTTAAGCCACTTGTATTGTATTACTTCTTTATAGCCCAGTACAGCAAAGACTTTAAATTATTACATTATAAACTTCTGCCTTCTTCCATTGAATTAAATCAAGAGTCTCAAACATGTGTCCAGTGGGCCACATGAGACCCCTAAAGCTACTTCCTGTGGCCTGCAATGACACTGTTGTTACTGATATTTCCAATATCATTGTATGAAAAGGTTTCAGGGGTGCAGTCCTCAGTCTAATGTACTAGTCCTCATGCAGTACTTCACTAGTCTTCATGTGGCCCTCATGGTGGTTTGAGTTTGGGACACCTGAATTAAATGATGAGACTTTTATTCATTTCAGCTGGAGAAAGGTCCAACCCTTTTTACTGAAATGACAATATAAAATATTACATTATAATAGATAAGAAAATTGCCATATTTATTACACAAAGTATCTGAAAAATTTCAATTATTGTTTCTTGGTTACAGAACTCAGAAGAGCTAGCTTGGTCTGTGACTAGTAAGCTGACCTGGGAATGAGGAGGCCTACATTTCATTCCTGGCTCTATGACATTGATCAAGGCATATCATTTTGCTGCTTAACGCAATAAAGTTGCTGAGGCAGAGACCACCTCTCCCTATTCATGCCTAATGGGACATCAAGGTGCTATTATAATACTACTAATAAGCAATAATAGTTCTGTTGAGAAATATATTGCTGACGCTTCTCACTTCTCTCTGATAATTTAGTTTCCATGCCACTCTATAAGTTTAGGAATCTCCCTGTTTTGACTGTCTTATAGCTGTATTTTGCAAAATTATATATTTGGAAAATATATTGGATAATACATACAGACCAACGGTAGTAGGACTAGGCATTTTAAATAAGTAGGGGAGGTGGAAATTTTTTCATCTACCACTGTCTGTTCTTTACATTGCTACTCATCTTTACAGCATTGTTCTATCCATCTTCGCTATCACTTTCTGTTATCTCTGTGTGTCACCAGGTGCAGTCAGTTTAAATGATTCTTCCTATCAACTCGAACAGAAAAACAAACAAACCTTGTGAACATAAAGCTTATGCTTGCTTAAGTTGGTCTGGAAATCTGTTGTTGCCCTTCAAACAGGTGTCTCTGTCAGGAAATTCAAGGCCTTTAAGTGTTGCTATGGTGCTAAGTAATTATCCGGAAATGAGTGCCTGGGGTTGGAAAAAGCTTTGTCTCATCAGCATTCAGCACTACTGCTGCAATATGAACAAAACACAGCCTAGGCAAGGAGAAGAAATGTAGGAGAGCTGTGAGAAGAAATCTGGTTTCCTGTAATGATGGGAAGTGTAGAATCTCTTATGAATCCTGTTTTGGGAAAGGGAAAATAAGCAATGGAATTCACGTTCTGGATTATGGACTAGGTTATATCCTCCAGGGTAAGGAATTATTGTTCAGGGAACTACTGCATTGCTCTTTAGTACCAGGGAATGGTCACTTGCTTTTGAGCTATACAAACAGCCAGAGCCGTCTGTACGGTAGGGTGAGTGGGACAGCCATCCAGAGCCCCACACTTTGGGGGGGGCCATGGGACCTGCACCAGTGCCCCCCCCCCATGCTGGGGACTGGGCTAGCCAGCCAAAAGCAGCGGCCCAATTCAGCACTGCCAGTGCCCTCCCCTGCTGCTTTTGGCTCTGTGCTGGAGCAGTGGGGAGGGTGCGGGAGGCATTACAGGGCCCGTATCGCCACCCACCCAGCTGCGCTGCCTCCTGCCTCCTCCCCGCTGCTCCGGCACAGAGCCAAAAGCAGAGAGGGGGTGGGGGGCACCGGCAGTGCTGAATCGGGCTGCTGCTTTTGGCTGGCTAGCCTGGTCCCTTGGCATGGGACAGCTGGCACAAGGGTTAGTGGGGGCCCCGCAGAGGGCAATTCGTGTGGGGCCCCACACCCACCTAAGGACGACACTGCAAACAGCAAAGGATATATCCACTCCCTGATGCTGGCTCAAAGATGCTGCCTTGTGTACTGTATCACAGGAATTGGAGTTGAATATTTTGTAATTCTCCTCGCCCATATTCCTTTCGTGTTACTCTGGGTGTGGGAGTCAATGAGCACAAAGCATTTGTATTCCTTCTAACCCCTACCTTGATGCAATGCCATCCACTCTAAAAGTCTCCTTAAAAGAAAGAAAGATTTCCATCTTGACATGAGGGTAACAAAAAACAAAAAACAAAAATAATCCCAAAATGAAAAAAAAACAAAAAAAACTTTGAATTATTTCACACTAAAGTTAGGAAATGAGTGGAAAAGGCCAAGGAGCCCTTGTGGGAAATATCCTGCCAGTAGCTCTTTGACTTTTATATTGGGAATCTTCATCTTGAATGTTTTAGTGATCCCCAGTGTGTTGTCTTTTGGAGGGGACAGATGATACTTCAGGTGGGCGGAGCCAGACACAACCGCTCTCTGTCACGGATGGTGAACCTGTAAGAATACAGTGAAAACTCAGAGTTAATTCTCTTCACTGCATTAAATCTTATTTCTTTGCCTGCTGTTTTCCAGTAAGCTCAATAGAATTGCTCCTAATTTACCGTGTTGTAAGTGAGAGAAGAATCTGTCCCAATGTGAGTACATGAATGTTACCTGCTTAGCATTCTAATACTTGTGTCTATTACTAGTTTATCCTATAATAAAAAATCAAGTTACAAATGTTGTGAGATCTCACTAGTATTCAATGGAGATGTTTTACAACTGGAACAATACAATCAAAACCTCATAGGGTGTGTTCACACAGCATTCTTATTTCGAAACAATGAGGTTGTTTCGAAATAAGAAACAGCATGGCCACATGACGTACGGCCATTTCGAAACAAGGAAACCCCTTGTTTCAAAATGGGAGCCATACTTTCGAAATAGGTTAAACCCCATTTCCTATCACAACAAGGTTGTTTCGAAACCAGTGGCAATGCTTCTGACTCACTCATTCACATGATCCCAGTCACAGCACAGGGGAACAAAGGAAGCGCTTGAGCCAATCCCAGCTCAACTCTACTGTGGTCTGCCAACCAATTGGAGCCTCAGTCATAGCAGGCTAGGCTGGCTCTGGAGAAAAAAAACAAGGAGTCTGGAGAGCCACTCAACTGTCCCCCGCCCCAATTGTTCACTGTCAGTCAGTCAGCATGCTAATTTGATTGACAGCACATTGCACAAATCACAAATAGAAGAGGAAAAAGTGGCTGGGGCCCACATGGGAACAAACTACTCAAAGGCCAGATGGGTCTGAGCTAACCAAAAGCCAGCATTTTTGAGTGGGCTGGTAGGGCGAGAGGCAGGAGCCCAGCCTGGCTGCCTATGATGAAGACTGATTTTTTTGGTTTGTTTTTGCCTGCCACCAGGAAGTAGAGGAAGGGGAAGGGGAGGTGGTCTAGGAGCCAGCATGGGGAAGGGGAGTCCACAGGGCAGGGGAAAGGGAAAGTGTTGCAGAGCCTGTGGCATTGGGGAAGGGAAAGGAGAGCCCACACCACTCTGAACATGGAGGGAAAAAGGGTTGGGGAACCCATGCGTCCACATGGCCCACGACAAATGTCCTGCCTTCCAATGTGGCCCACCACAGTAAGCGAGTTTGACACACCCCAGTATTAAACATTAGCCTTCATGGGATTTTGTCAGAGTTTCTCGAATGAAAACTCTTGAGAAATGAATTTGTTAGTCTTGGAAAATGCAACCAGACTCCTTGTTTGTTTTTGCTGAACTAGATTGACAAGGCTACCCAGGGGTGTCACTGGGGCAAAAATGTTCTTGGGGCACAGGTCCCAGCCCTCTCATGCCTGCCCCAATCTGGCTCCCCTGCCATGACAACCTGATCTGTCCCTCACCCCCAGTCCAGCCCTCCCCCACTTGCTCCCCAATCCGTCCATAAGCCGGCTGCTACCATTGTTCCAGGGTTGCTTGTCCTCCTTGCCACCACTCCTCCCAGAGCTCCCATCCCATTAAGTCCCAGGCTCAGCCCCAGGTCACATCCAGCTCCAGACTCCTTTCCTCCCCTCTAGCATTTACCAATGCTGGAGTAAGGAGGAAGCCTCCAAACACTGGCTGCACCTGATTCAGATCTCCCACACTGCTCTACCCTGTGCAGGACATTTAAAATGGCCACACCAGCCCCAGCTCCGCAGTTGGACTCCGGGCACTTATGGGTACATTGGAAGCCTATGCCACCCCTGTGCCCAATGGCAGTGATGCCCCTGCAGCTATCTCTTTGGAACTACTAAAACATTGAGGGACATCAGTGTGCAATATTCATTTTTATAAAACCAGACTCAGTCTGGTAGGTATAAAATAATAAAAAAAATGAGCTGGTAACTGGCACAAAAATCCTACAAAAATTGAATCTATCTTAACACCTAATAAGTCTGTTACTTTAAGTCTGACATAATCATAATTAGTAAGGCTAGTATTATTAGTACAGGCTAAACTATCCCATCCTTACTCATGCTGAATATTATTGCAAATAGATTCCTATGAGATTAATCACTATTAGTAATGATAGCAGACCTTGGCCCTAAATTAATTGCCAGTGTGGGGGCCAGGCTTAACAAAGTCAATAACTGATCATTCCGGTCTCCCTGACACTGAACTCCACAAAATACTTCTCTATCCAAATACCCTGTGAGCAATTGGTTAAAATTATATCAGGACAAGAAGTTATGACTAAATTTCTCTGTTCTCTGCATTAGTGAAATTTGAATGCTTCAATAAAAAATGAAACCCAATTGCAAAACACACATGAAGAAAAGTGAACATTTCTAAATGGAATTTTGTGATGCTTAAATATAAATGAAAAGGCTCAAACCTGATTCTCCTCTTGACACATTGATTGAAACCTACATATTACTTTCATGGCTTTGTTCACCTACTTGGATATTGCTGTTACACTGAACTCTTTAGTTCTCTTACATTGGTACTCTTTTCAGACGAGCTTTATTATAGTTTTATTTTATGATTTCTTTTTAATTTACCTTGCCTTCTGGCAAATGCCATCATCATCTTTTCCCAGGCTGCTGCTTCTCCATGAGCTCCTGATAGACTAAATCTTGTTGGATCCAATCAGGATCAGCAGGCAATAGGTAAATATTAGTTCCAAAGGGGTAGCCGTGTTAGTCTAGTTCAGCAAAAGAAACAAGGAATCCTGTCGCATTTAAAGACTATCAAATTTATTTATTGCATGAGTTTTCATTGGAGAAAAACCAACTTCATCAGATGCTTTGAAGGCCTGAAGAAGTGGGATTTTCTCCCACTAAAGCTCATACAATAAATAAATGTTAGTCTTTAAGGCAGTGTTCACACAGCACTCTTATTTCGAAACAACAGAGGTTGTTTCAAAATAAGAAATACCCTGTTCACACGACGCACGGTTGTTTCGAAACAACGGCACCCCTTGTTTTGAAACAATGGCGTTGTTTTGAAACAACTTAAACCCCATGTGGGGTCGAAACAATGTTGTTTCGAAATGATTGTTTCGAAACAATGCCATCCAAACATGTTGTTTCGAAACAACAGTGACTTGTTTTGAAATAACTGTTGCCTGAAACTGCCATTTCGCTTTGAGCTTTTTCCCTTAATTCGAATTAACAAACTGTTAATTCGAATTAAGTTATTTCAAAATAAGGCATTGCAACACAACTTGTATCTAAATAATGCCAGTGTGTGAACACAGTCTAAGTGCCACAGGACTGCTTGTTTCTTTTGATAAACGCTAGCTTTCTCTAGAAAGAAATGCTTTGTCATCCCACACCTCTTTCCATCTTTCTGTTCATTAGTTAGGAAGGAGCAACGCCCTGAGCATCCTGAAATTAGCAAGTTAAAGGAGATTTGTTCAGTGAAATTCTTATTATCAGAAGAATTAAGAGTACTGCTTCGTCTCTAAGGATTAACACTAGAAAGTTCTAATTAACAGAAATCAGAGTTCAACACCTCCTTCAGTGACCCTTGGGTCAGCCTAACATAATTCATGGGTGTTTTCTTGAATATGTAAATGTGATTCTCTGTGTAACATATGTTTGATGGATGGTGTCTGAGTCATGACAGGTGCCAGGTTAGAAGATCTGTGCATGAGATTTTCTCAGCTTCCTGCTGATCTCCATTTCTAATGCATTTCCAAGCTTTTTTTTCTTCTTAAATCTTTGTCTTTTTGAAAAGAAGAGATTTATATCATAATGAAGGGGGGAAAGTGTCTAGCATATAAGGCTATGTCTACATTAACAAGCTTAGTTTGGACTTGCTTAGTCTGAACAAAGGAGTGCCTAGTGAGTTCAAAATAATCGCAGCTTTTTAGTTTGAAATAACTTTTTAGTTTAAACTAGCTGCACTATTTTTAGTTCAAACTAACGTTTTAGTTCAAAATTTAAAAAAATGTGGCTAGTTCAAACTAACCGCTTAGTTCATATTTATTTAGTTTGAACTAGCACGACTACATCGTGCTAGTTCAAATTGAAGTTCGAATGAAGTTTGAACTAAGTGGTTAGTTTGAACTAGCATTCAAACTAATTAGTTCAAACTAATGTTTGTGCAGTTCAAACTAAAAAACTTTTTAGTTTGAACTAGGCAAAGCCTAGTGTAGGCAGGGACCAAATTAGTCTGGATTAAGTCTCATTTGTCTGGACTAATTTGCTAGTGTAGAGATAGCCTAAGTGTCTAGTGTATTTTATTCCTTCATGTGTGTGGGCTGGGGAATGCACACCCACCTATAGAGGCCCCACCAACTTGCCCTTTCCCAGGTTTGGGTTTGGACCAGGAAGTGGAGGGGGGGAAACCCTATGAATTCCTGGGTCCCGGGAAAGAGAGGGTATTGTCACCCTTGTCAACAGGGGGGTGGCTATAAGTTGGATAATGAAAGGTTCTGTTCCTCTGGGGATACCGAACGGTTTGTTCCTTTGAAGATGACCCCAAAAGAAGCTCCCAAGAGAGGACAATTATAAGTACCAGAAAACATAAACACGTAGGAGGAACCAGACAAATAACAGTCACAGTGAGACGATGTGCTAAAGAATTATTTTCTTCTTTATTAAAAGCAAAAGGGATTACTGATAGAAAGGAAATTATGTACAAGGCAAACAGAAGAACCAGGCTTATGAGTGAAGTACAGGGTTTACAGCCCATTTACCTATCAGCCAAATAATTGTTATTACAATCCCCAAACACAACCAGAAGATTAGCAGGTGAAGCTGCATCAAGCTAATACTGGCAAGGTCTATTTCTATTTAGTTCCCTATTTGACTGCGTTTAGTTCCTATCTCCTACTCTATTTCTATCTCTCTCCTGTTCAGTTATCAGTTTCTATTTTCTACATTCTAACCCAGTCTGTGAGAGCCAGACCTGTTCCCCAAAAGCTGGGTCTTTTGGTTTAGGTTGCCAGTAATCTCGTTAAAATCAGCTCTGAAGATTACCCACAGTCAGGTTTTCGGAGGGTGTGCACCACCCCGTTAGGCCGGGGGCTATAAATTTATATCGTTTTCTTAATGTCACACCTGACTTTGACATTTCTGTTGAAATGCCCTTTTAGGGGCATCTGAGAGAAAACCGCGCTTCCTCAGCAAGTGAGAGAAAACCGCAGTTTCCTTGGTCTCCTATCTGGCTTGTCTTAGGTTTAATATACTGACGTGGTTTCTTTCTTAAGATGTCTGACTTTCAGCTTACCGGCCTGATTAATTTGATTAACTGTTGTTTAAGACAGGCTTTAATTGATTATTAGTCTCAAGTTGATGGTAGCTAGTTGCGGTTAGGGAGGTCGAGACTGGATATTAGAAAAAAACTTTTTTACTAGGCGAGTGGTGAAGCATTGGAATGAGCTGCCTAGGGAGGTGGTGGAGTCTCCATCTTTGGAGGTGTTTAAGGCCTGGCTGGACAAAACCATGGCTATGTCTACACACACATCATTATTTCAAAATAAGTATTTTGAAATGAGTTATTTCGAAATAAAGTCCTTATTTCGAAATAAGTTAATTCGAATTAAGGGAAAGCCTGCAATCCAAAATGCTGTTATTTCGAAATGGTTATTTTGAAATAAGGCCATTTGGACCTGTTGTTTCGAAATAGTTGTTTCGAAACAATGGTGTTGTTTCAAAACAACATGTCTAAATGGCCTTATTTCAAAATAACCATTTTGAAATAACAGCCATTTCGAAAAAATCGGGGTTTAACCTGTTTCGAAACAATGGTTCTTATTTCGAAAGGATGGGATCCGTCCTTTCGAAATAAGAAAACGTCATGTAGACCTAATTTCTTTTATTTCGAAATAATCAAGGTTATTTCAAAATAAAAGTGCTGTGTAGACACACCCCATGACTGGGATGGTTTAGTGGGAGTGGTCCTGCCTCTGGCAGGGGGTTGGACTAGATGACCTATGAGGTCCCTTCCAACCCTATGTTTCTATGATTCCATGATTGTTATTTAGGACAGGCATCAATCAATTGATTGCTATATAAGACAGGCAGGGAAGAGCCTTATTCATTATCTGAAGCATGGTCATTGGGCTCTACAGAGAGGTGTAGCTCCAATTAACTCTCACTGATCTTTGATGACTAGAATTACAAGGCCCACATCTGAGGAAACAGTTTGCAAAACTGTGACCAGCTATAGATGGTGGGGAAAGAAGGCAATGCTCCTCGTTTCTTCAGATACCTGAATAAACAAGCAGAGATCTAACGATACCAACAATATTAATATAGAATCCATTCTAATAGTGGGTACTGGAACAGATATCATCTCATGTTGCCTTCCACTGACTAATGGTCATTGGACAAGGTCTTTAATAACAAAGGATAGACTCCTACAGTCATAGGACAGGTGGTATCATTGGCATAGCTTCCTGTTTCACTCTCTTCTTTGCCGAATTCTCCACAGAGCTAAAGCTGTGGGTAGTAATGCAGAACCAGTTTTTCTAATCATTCATTAAAATCACAAGTGCCAGGGCTGGTTCACCAATAGAGACAACCTAGGTGGTCTCCTAGGGTGCCAGCCTGCAGGAAGATGCCAAGAGCTGGGCTGGGGCTGGGGCCAGTGAGCTTCCTGCCCTGCTCCACTGGCATCTTGTCATGGGTGGGGAGCTGATCCCAGGCCGGGGAGCAAAGCCACCACCATGATTTGGCCCAGAAGCCAGAGTGGTGCCTACCCGCCACCTGGCCAGGTTTGGGGGAGTATTGGGGGAGGGTGCCATCTGTCCCAAGGTGGCCTGGGCCACTGGGGGGGGGGGAGGCAAAAATCTCAGTCATCTAAGGTACCAAAATACCTTGAGCTGGCCCTGGCAAGTATAATCATTTGCATATGAAGATATGAATTTTGAAATCCTGTCTTTCACTCACTCCAGTGAAGCCACTTACAAATCTTATGGGTGTATTTATATAGGTGTACTTGAGAGGTTCTTTGTATCACCAAAACATGTCTGTGTAAACTGACCTCTCAGTTATTGCATTGTAATTCCAAATTCATGAGACCACTCTTCCCCAAAAGTCACTAACCCAGATTTAGTAATGGTCCATCGCAAGGGCAGTATAATTTAACTGGCAGATAAAAGCTGATGGGAGGGTTTTGAGTGGAGGGTTACATCAGGATAAAAGGTTATTTAATACTACAAATCATAATACAATTGGTTGTCAACTCTCTTCCTCCCCTCATCCCCAAATAAACAGGGATTTTACTTAATCCAGAACAAATGGAACTGGGTTCCACCTACCTACAATAATAGATAAATGAAGAATATATATAATTAAAAATAATAATTCAATTATGTACATGCCTCTGATGCTTTCCTGAAGAGACAGGCCTGACTTCAGTGGTTCCTGCTTGCAAAGATATACAATAGATCAGACCCATGGGGCATGTCTACCCTTAGACTTGAATTCAAATTGAAGACAATCAATTCAAATTCTATTAAGGGCATGGCCACACTGGCTTTCCTCAAGTTGAAGTAAGGAACTCCTCAGAATTGATGAAAACTGACTTTGAATTGCTCAAACCTTGTTTGATTTTGAAGTCTGGGTCAAATCGAACTGAGGAGTTTGAATTGCCCCAGTGTGGCCATGTCAATTCAAACTCACAGTGGGTTTGGGAGCCATGCGCAGGGCTCCTTTCCACATGCACGGCCAGCAGGGTTTGGGAGCCGCATGCAGGACTCCTTTTTCCCTGGATAGCGGCAGCAGTGGGGCTCCTACCCATTGGGCAAGCCCAGCTCAGCCAGGATCCAGCTGGGTGGAGGAGGGTTTCCACACCCCTGGAAGGAAGCTGGAGCCCCGTGCCGAGATCCGTTCTCTCTGGAGCCCCTGCTCAGAATCCCCTCCCTGCACCTGCAAGTGGGGCTCCTGCTGGGCAGGGGTCTGGTCCCCACACCAGGCAGGGCTATACTCCCCGCTCCAGGGTTGTGGGGTGGCACCTTTGGGGCTGCTTGCCCCTGGTGCTAGAGGGATGCTCTTCCTTCCAGGGTGCCATGCACCCTGGGAGGAAGGTCAAACCTTGTGAATTCAAACTAACTTTACTTTGAATTCATATGTCTACCAAACTAGAGGGTTCAAATTGACGATCACTTCGAAGTTACAGTAGGTTTTGTAACCTCGAAGAGATCTCTCCTGGATTCGACCTAAGGTAAGCCATAGGTTGAATCAGCCAAGTGCTGTGTAGACAGGTCTATTTTTAAATTCGACCTAATGTTTATTAGGTTGAATTTAAGTATTTGTGTAGACATACCCCTAAAGACTAACAAATGTATTTATCACATGAGATTCTGTGGGAGAAATTCCCACTTGAAGAGATGCTTAAAGATGAAGAATTTGACAAAGTGGGATTTTCTCCCACAGAATCTCATGCAATAAATACATTTGTTAGTCTTTAAAAGTGCCGCAGGTCTCCTTGTTGGATTTGCTGAACTAGACAAACCCAGCTACTGCTTTGGAACTTAAATATTGAAGTTTATGATTATTGGTGGGGGTGGGGGTGGGAAGGATTGCTGTTATAGTCCCACATACTGTTTTATACTTTTTTTAAATTTATCTTTATATTTACAAATTAGAAAAATAAAAATCTTCTTCACAGTCCACAAGTTTCTATGACTAATCTGAATCTGCTTTTGCTCATTGGGATACCACTGCATATATGCCCCTTGGAGAAAATGTGAGTGAAAAATGGCACTTCTTGTAATGAAGTTAGAGATGTAGAAATAACTTGCCAAGGTTTTTGAAGTTCAGACATTTGGAAACCTGCATTTTAAACTGGCAAATTTAAACTGGCAAATTACTTTTGTTCAGTTCCATTTATCTATAATTTACATATATTTGAAATAGAAAATTGTCTTATTAGCAAATGATTTCTTATAAAGCATACAGGGCTCAAAAATTTTGTGCAGGATTAATTCCATTGAAATTCATTAAACTTCTGTTTATAAAACAGTTGCAGATCCCTCTCTTCATGACAGGTGGGATTTTAAATCTACAGAATTTTATTTCTTTGTGTTATTTGTGCTGCTGTTTTTTCACTTATCCATAGAGTTACTGTCCCTCCCCCCTTCATTTGTAATTGATGCTTTGAGCTTCCACATAATATTCAGGCTAATGGGGTTGTTTGGAAGAAAATTTAAGATTTTAGGATGAAAAGCTTTTTTAAAAAATTAACATTTAGGTTACACAGCACGATTCGCTCACTTTCTTTAAAATGCTTGGACCATTTAGAGTCATTGGTGCTGCTAATGGAAATGACACATGATTTTACAATAACTATATTGCAACAAAGCTGGCATAGTGTCATGATATTTACCTTTCTAAGAACAAAGTGCCTTTTTTAATAAAACTTGTAGAGCTTCATCCAAAACCCATCGAAATGGTTCAATGATCTCTGGATCAGACCCTTAGTAATTAATGGTAAGTCCACAATACACACAACTGGCTGAGGTTAGCTAATCGGTGTCAGCTGTAGATGACTAACTGCTATATAGACATACACTTAGGTTCCAGTCAGTAGTCCCATCAAAAATCAATGACATAACTCATGTATTTAAAATTTAACATGTGCTTAGTATATTGTGGAATCAGGTCTTTATTTCTCAGACTATCCTGTTGCACTCCTAGTGTCCTGAATTACACACCACTTTATAGGAACTGTTCCCTCTAAAGGAAGCTCAATGAATTAACAGTATTAATCAGTGCTGACATTTAATAGAATTTTCAGGAAACTTTTTAACATGACTAATGCATATTAATAGTCCTTCCCTTTTTAACCAGCTTGACATTTGTAAATGAACCCTTGTGAACCACACAAGATTACTTACAACTCTTCTGATCCTTTTCCAAGCTAAACTGATTCAAACACCTTTTTTTTTTTTTTTTCTGTGATGGCTACTTTTGAGGTGTGCAAAAACTGCTAAGGAAAGAGGAACTCTTTGAATTATACTTGTAATCATGACTGACACTATTAAGAGTACATCTGTGAGGAACAGTGCATGAGTATATTTAGAGGGATTATGAGCAGTTGAAATAAAAAAGCAATTTGTTCTTGATCTTCTCAAGGGAATAAATATTTATGAATAGAGTATTCTGAGAGCATCACTGAGGTGCAAAGACCAGCTAAGGAAACTGGCACTGCCAGGGCTCAGTATGCATCAGCCCTCGATCTTCACTGGATCAGTCATGCTGATGCTGAATCTGACATTTCCAAGTGTGTCATGCACTCCTAATATCATTTTGCCAGCTGTTAAATGCATAAGACTCGCCTACCACAAGGGTAGCTAGCTGTAATATTTGTAGAATATATGAATATGTATTTCTCAATTTCATTCTAATGTCATTCTGGAATTTTCAGACAAATGAAGATAAAGAATGGCCAGCATGCAATCAGCTGCATTTACATATTTTTGTCATATGTAATTCTTATTGATACCAGCCTAGGTGGGTAACTTCATCTAAAGGGCTAATCAGCATGACAAAATGAGCACTTGGGAGTTTTAGTAAAAAGGAGAATTATCTCTTTATCCGGCCTCTTCAACTAGTCCTCTGTATTTAATGCTTACGATCTCTGGACCTGAACCTCATAGGATCTTGAAGCCTCTAAAGATGAGGCCTTTTCATGAGGTGAGGAGTAGGATTAATTGCTCTCCAAATTCTTCCACAGTAAGCTTCTGGTCTGGATGTACTGCTTCCTTCTGTGCTCTAATCTAAATGAATTCTACAGCAAAGGACATCTATCAAAGTGGCACCCATCTACGTGTCTCTGATGATGTTTTAAATTGGTGTTTATAGTATAAATAATGTAAAGCAGTGGCACTCTCTCCACCTCCTTGCCCAGTCTCCTTAAATCCCCGAACAGCAGACCGGTACAACTCCATCCCTCTCACAGCCACACACTCACACCCTCGATTTCCTCAACATTCAATCAGTGCCTGCTTCAACAGATGGGCTGTGTAGGGAGCCAGGAAATCAATAGACTCAGCATCTTCTGGATCCGAATCAGCACACGACGTCTGCTACCAGCACTCTTGCCATCACATTTAATAAGGTGGAAATGATAAATTACCAGTAACTCGTTATTTAGCTTTTGGAGTCATCTCCTATTTTGACTCATTTGACTTATTTTTATTCATATTTATGATATCCGTTTTTAAAGTGGAACTTAATAAAGAATGATATTTGTTTGGTATATTTTGATATTCCTGCATCACAATACTGATTGTTCAATCATTTTCTTAACATTAAAGGTTGTCCTTTTTTTCAAATGGAGTATGCAGCAACATTTGAAACATTAGTTATCATCTTTCCTGCTTTCTTAACCCCTCTTATTCAGTCGAGTGCTTCATTTCTATATAATGTAGTTCTATTTTAATACTTTCTTCTTCAGTGGTGTTGGCCAGACACTGGAAAAGACTCTTTGCAAATAAATTTTCTTGCTTTTTTTTTTTAAATCTTTCAGTCTGTTAACTGAAATTGCTATAAAAGCATTATAGAGGGGTTGTTTTTGATTACCAAAAGCTGATGGAAATGTATATTTTTTTTTTTACAAATCAAATGTTAGCAGATCATGAAACTGAATTTTGAAGACTTCAGTAGTTATTTTTTTAAAAATTTTCCTTTCGAGAAAACATTTTATGAAGACAAAAATTCTTGTTGTAAACATTCCAACCAACTAAGGATATTCATTTCTCCAAATCAGTGCTGAAATTTTAAAACAAAATAGAAATGGCATTGGTGACATATGGCTTTGATGAAAATGCTACTTAATATAAGTAGGAAACAAAAAGTCCAAAAGTAAATCTCATAGCCACTGTATTCTATCTTTCTCATCAAACTTTGGAGAAATAAGATTTCTTCCACAGAAAGGTAATAAAAATATAAGGCAATAAGTATGACCTATTAGCTGAATTGGTGGGTTTCTGAAGTGGCTTTCTTTCCAATTTTTTTCCCCAGAGATGGAGGGACTTTGCTTACCAGTTTGTGTTAGTAAGATGCAAAGTCTAAGGCTGTGTTCACACACAGGCATTATTTCGATACAAGTTGTGTCGAAACAACTTGTATCAAAATAATGCCTTATTTCAAAATAACTTAATTCGAATTAACAGTTTGTTAATTCAAATTAAGTAAAAAAGCTCAAAGAGAAATAGTTTCAGGCAACAGTTATTTCGAAACAAATCACTGTTGTTTCGAAACAACACGTTTGAATGGCATTGTTTCGAAACAATCGTTTCAAAACAACATTGTTTCGTCCCCACATGGGGTTTAAGTTGTTTCGAAACAATGCAGATGCTTTGAAACAACGGGTGCTGTTGTTTCAAAACAACCGTGCGTTGTGTGAACAGGGTATTTCTTATTTCGAAACAACCTCTGTTGTTTCGAAATAAGAGTGCTGTGTGAACACAGCCTAAGACTCTTGGAGCCTATCTGATGTAGAAGTAGCCATGGCCATTCATGTCTTTGAAATAATCCATTCTGCAGAAAATATTCTCTCCTTAGATCTACACATGAAGATCACTATGAAATTGCAGCTGAAAAAGGGCCATCTGGAGTATTGTATACTACCTAATCAATAGATTAATATATATGTAAAAATATATAATAATCACCCATATTTTTAAATACCCTGTTCATAAGTTCAAACCTTTACTTCTTATTTACACACCTCTTGGTTTGTTTACTCATCTCACACTGCTTCTGCTAGAAATGTAATGTCACAAATGCTGATAAAAGCCAATAAGTGTTAAATCTTTGTACTGGTACAAAACACAAGGAACAAGATGATGATTATTTAATCTCATAAAACTACTTCCAAACCCATCCAGTGTAGAAAATTTTACCGTGTGTAGGGTGGAGTCAAATTTTAATTTCAAATGTCACAAACTGAACTAAATCAAAAAGGCACAAGGGGCTATTTTTCCTTTGGTTAATTTGTTATTGGGTTGGAACATTCTGTCCTTGGAATGGTCTCGTGATTTCCCAAGCAAAGACTAAACTGTGGATGTAAAATATCACTTTCCAGTTATTACAAGCAGGATTTCATCTTAAAGTGTCCTTTTCCAAAGGCTTCAGCAGAGTCATGGTCTCACCATGGGAAGGAAGAAGTTCTTGTTTTCATCACTAGAAAATGGCAATTTTATTTGTCTTAAAAGAACACAAAAGGAAAAAAAGCTACACTTTGCATTTATAAAAAATAAAGGTAACATAACACAACACATTTCATTTCATCTTAAAGTAAGATACTTAATGAAGTACATAAAACAAACCTGGCACATTGACAAGTTCCAAAGGGCTAGGCTTATTAGTCTGGTTCAGTGAAATAAAAAAGGAGTGCTCTGGCACTTAAAGACTAACAAATAGATTATTCATAAATAAATTTGTTAGTCTTACAGCATATGTCTACACAAGCAAATTAGTCCAGACTAAGCAAGCTTGGTCAGGACTAATTTGAACCATGTCTACACTAGCATTTGGCTAGTTCGAACTAGCCTTAGTTTGAACTAGTTAGTCTGAACAGTAAGTTTTAACTAACTGCTTAGTTCAAACTTGCCACTTTGGCTAGCTCAAACTAGTGTGATATAGTCATGCTGGCTCAAACTAAATAAGTGTGAACTAGTGGTTAGTTTGAACTAACTGTTTTTGTTTGTTTGTTTGTTTGTAGTTCAAACTAACTTTTAGTTTGAACTAACCATGTTTTTTTAGTTTGAACTAAAAAGTTAGTTTGAACCAAAAAAGGACAGCAAGTTCAAACTACAAAGTTAGTTTGAACTAAAAGAGTGTGGTTAGTTTGAACTAACTTTGAACTGCTTATATCAGACTAAGGAAGTCCAAAGAAAGCTTTTAGGTGTAGACGTAGGCTAAAAGTATCACTGGTCGCATTGTGTGTTTTTTCTTTTAATAAAAACACTGTAACTTTCCTTATGAGAGTGGTCTTGCTTTAACTTCTGATGCTTTGAAAAAAAAAAAAAAGCAAGATTGGACTGTATGGTTTGACTATGGTTATGAGCCTGGCTATCTCAGGTTTTTGCGAGGGAAAAGCAGAATATTCATCATATGCAAAATGGCTCATCATGGCCTAAGTCAGTGCCTAATGTGCTTTGTGATTTCTGGGCTAGCCCCTATGCACCCTAGGATGCTTAAGTTTTTTATCCTTGGGAAAAACTCATACTATTGTGGCATGTAGATGTCACATAAGCCCTTGGGGCCTCTGTATACTATATGTAAGTACTAGCCAGGAATACTACAACAAAAGACCACTTTGCAGTATCAGGTATTAAGAGATTTGAATTGGTTAATAATGAGGAGGACAGGGCAGTCATATGGAATATTCTGAATTGTTTGGAAAATGGGGAATACTCAGACAAAAGATATTTGAATAAAGTTAAGTTGAAATGTGTATAGGTGAGAACAAGGAATACAGGCCAAATCTCTAGACTGGAGGATTGTATCCTGGAAAGGGCCATAGTGGACCTGCGCGCCCAGTGCAATGCTGTGGCAAAAAAAAGCTAATATGTTTTTAGGATGTTTAAATAGGGTTGTAGTGAGCGGGAAGGTGATTTTTACTTCTATGTGCAGCTTTGAGACCACAATTAGAATACTGAGTAGCTCTCTGAAGTCAACATTTTAAAAGGATGTAAGAAAATGGGAGAAGAGGCAGAAAATCTCCACAAAAGTGATTTGAGGGATGAACAAAAGTTTCCTTTAGTCAGAGACTTGAAGAGCTCCATCATTGAGGGTTATCAAAAAAGAGTTAGAGGTGACTTGATTATGGTATAGAGTACACAAGTACAAGGTGCAAGGCAAGGGCTCTTTCACATTGCAGCGAAAGCTACAATGACTGGAAAATGAAGCCAGAGAAATTCTATCTTATAATAAAACACAAATATTTAAAAGCAAGGCTGATTAACCTCTAGAACAAACTATCGGGGAGGTGGTGAATTCTCTATCTCATATCTTCAGAATGAGACTGATTGACATTCTGGAAGCTATTTTGATGCCAGGTCAGATTAGATGATCTAATGTTTTCTGCTAGCCTTACCTTCTGTGAATTTAAAATGA
Organism: Podocnemis expansa; assembly: GCA_007922195.1. NCBI lineage: Eukaryota > Metazoa > Chordata > Testudines > Podocnemididae > Podocnemis > Podocnemis expansa. The sequence continues at coordinate 9,719,571 of ML682040.1, read as the reverse complement.
AGTAAAATATCTTCCGCGCTGAGGGACTGAAGCAACACCTTCTGTGCCACTTTTGAAGTACTAACATGGGTGCAAACGCCTTTCCATTGAAAACAGCTTGCTGCACATCACCCAACAAAGTAATGCAACTTCTTTTTACATTTGTAAGCAAAGGTGTGTGGAAACAAACAAAGTATTGGTGTAATAGGCATCACCAGGTAGTTCTATTGCATGTAGTCTTCAAAGTTAGTTTTCTGAGCGTGCAAACAAATGGTCAATGGGAAGAAATGGTGATGTTTTCTTTTTTTATGGGATTTTGTGTATGGAGGCAGTGGTCCTTGGGGACATAGGTGTGAGAGCAGCAAGAGAGTCTTTCTGTAGTAGTGTCAGCAATCAGTTCTTGAAGAAGAGCTGCTCCCTGGGAATTGGGCATCAGTATTGAGATAAGACTGCTGAAGGGAAGAACTGTGCTCATGCTGTTTGACCACATCGATGGGGCGGCATTACAAATTTCCTGTACAGGAAATGTCAAGAAATTCAACAAGGAAAGTCTAAGAAGTGAAGGGATGCACCTCCCTATCCAGGGGGATTATGTAGCCAGTCTTGCTCCAGTGCCACTTAAAACGCCAACCCAAACAAGGGAATCAGCAGCAACCATTAAATCTGGGATCTCTGGAGCTAAATGAATGAACTTCTACTGCCTGAGGTAAGACACACCTCTGGTTGCCAGAGCTGTAGCAGGCTCATCAATTAGTAGCTGGCCTAGCCACCACTAGACGGGGATAAAGTGCCACTCTGATCAAGCAGGAGTTACTCATACAATTTCCAAAGGGATAGCCGTGTTAGTCTAGTCCAGTAAAAAAACAACAAGCAGTTGTGTGGCACTTTAAGACTAACAGATTTATTTTTTGCATGAGCTTTCATGGGAGAAGAGGAAGTGGGATCTTCTCCCACGAAAGCTCATGCAAAAAATAAATCTGTTAGTCTTAAAGTGCCACACAACTCCTTGTTGTTTTGTTACTCATACATCCTTTCAAAGAGATCTTTGTACTGAAATGTGGGATATCCTGCATCTTTTACAGGTTTCCTAAGAAAGACATTGCTTTGATTGGAAAACACTTGTAGTTGGCCTTTGAATCTTTAGATTTTCCCTTCCTAAAATTTTAGTTGTAGAGCCATATACAGAGCAGAAAGAAAGAACTGCAGTCAAGCAGGCTTATTTAGCGATCCCAGTGCATTCAATACTGTTCCCTATGGCATGTTCAACAGTTTTATGTGCAATTTAGTGTTAACTCCTCTCCTTTTGTGCTCTCTTCTCTCCAGTTATTTTTCTTAGTTTCTCTAATGTCTAATTTTGTTCTTTCCTTTCCATCCACTTTTCCTACCTTTTTTCTTTTTTACTGTTTTGATACTTTAAATATCTCCTGTCCTGCTGTCACCACTCTGTCGGATCCTGCTGTGTAAATCAGCACTTAAAGCATGTGGCACGTCATGTGAGTGACTAACAGCTCTCTGTGGTGAAAGAGGTAGAGAAACATTTGTATTAAACTGTACCTTTTGTCTTGAAGCCAGATCTGCTAGAGGCCATACGGTCTGCAGCTAATAGGAGACAATAGTTCAGTCTTAATGGAAAGGTATAAAACCATATATGTTGGGCCCTGGATACCTGCAAAACTCCAAGACTTTTGACAGTTAAGGAAAAAAGATGTATTTTTTATTTGGAAATCCTTTTCTCAGAGAATGTGAAGCCTCACTGAGCTGTTGCAGTCTATAGACTCCTAAGGCTATTGACACCTTTTCATTGTTGTTATAGGCTACTTTCTTATAGCGCATTTACGTCTCTTTTCTCTTGCTTGAAATACCTGATAGAGCTTGAAAATAAAATGGATTTACTGATTTTATCCACAATGTTTGAACACAATAATGCTGGTTCCAATACAGTCGAAATCAATGAGAGTTTTGCAGGCTAAATTTATTGTGTGAGTCTGAATCATTAAAGAAACCCTGAATGTAAAAACAGTGAGATGTATAGTCATATCCTTGGACCTCTCCACAACATTCCACACAATATGTCACCAAATGCTGCTCTTGTTTCTGAAACGTGTTGTGTAGCAAGAGTCCAGAAGGGACTTGAATCATTTCTAAGAGACCATAGCCAAAGAGAAACTGCTTCTCTGCCACTAGTGCCCTTGCATGTAGAACTGAGTCTCTTTTCTGTCCTACTAAATATCTGTTTCCAGTCTTTGGGAGAAACTGAGTCTCTATGGACCTCAGTGGCAACGATTCGATGATACATTTCTCTTTCACAGTATAAGCAACTACCAACTTCACTCAAATATCTTTCTCTGTGGCTCATGTTGGCATTGGCATAAGGAGGTGTTAGCTAAAGCTAAACCCAGTAAAAAAGATGGAGGTTTTTCTGGTAGGCAGAGATAAATGCTTTCAAAAGCTTGATGCTGCCACAATAAATCTTACAGTCAATTATGCCTGTCTGCAAATTGCACAGCCCACACTCAAGCTGGTTCTATAGAGACATCTTACTGTCATGGCATTCTCATGGCTTCAGCGCTGTGTGTATGTGTTTAAAACAGAGTAGGAGAGAAAAATGATTATGGATTGCTGATGACCTGGCATCAGTCCCATACACTTGGTTTTCTTCTAACTTGACAACGTATACTATACAATATACCTTGCTCTGAAAACATCAGGACTGAAAATGTTGCAGCTGGTTAAGAATGTAACACAATAACTTCACAGTAAAATGAAAGCATGTCATATCAATACTTGCTGGCTCCAGTAGCTTCCTACTGAACACTGAGACTGTTTATATTCTTGATCCTTTCCATGGCCTCAGTCAAAAATGCCTAACTTGATCTCTCACTTTTTAGAACCTGATGTCCCTCAGTAATTCAAACTCTTCCACTGTCCCGAAGAGATATCTCAAAGGCAAAACTTGGGTGCATGAGGCAGGACTTTTTTAGCACCTTGTCTGACATTATGTAAGGCATTTCTGCATATAGCGGACTACTTACAGGTCCACAAGGAAAATACATTCCCTCCCTCCCAGCAAAAAACCCTGCTAATATTTATGAAGACAAAAATAGCAACTTGTAACTACTTACACCTTAAATGGGAAGAGAAGGGAGTGGAGAAGGAACTATTGATTTAAGTCTCCCTCTATACATATATTATAACCTAAAAAAAAGGGAACATGTAAAACTCTAATTACTTTTTTATTTTTTCTTCTTTTCCTTTTTTTTTTTTTTTAATATTCTTCTGGATCTAAAAACCTGTGCCATGTTTGCAATGCTATTTAATAAACTGTAAACTTTTTTGAAATTTACTGTCATCATTCAAAGCAAATTGACTTCTAATTTCAGTCATCAAGAAGTACTGGTTCTTGTGTTGAACATATTAACCTCTGGTTTGCCCTGGTCAGTAGATAACCCCTTGGCTTAATATTGATGTTTAATTCACCATATGTATGTTCAATGAGCTGCCTCAAGAACAATGGGGAATTGTTCATAAATATAATGATAGGTAGGTCAATGTACTTCATAACGGCAAAGAGATTCACTCTCAGAGTAGCCACACAATGTATTAAAACCAGCAGAAATCTGAAAACTGAGGAGAAAGAAACGCAAAGTAAATAGGTTCTTATAATTTAACAGCTTTTTTCAAACTTCAGAAGAACCTCTGCAAATGGTTCTCCTGCTCAATGAGGCCAGTAAAAGAGGCTTCTTGTCTCTGACCCAGCTTCCCTGCCAAAGAGCTTTTTGTGCCTGCTAGATTGTGAGGTGTATTCTTGCCAGAAGTAAAACATATAACATTGGGGCCCTGTTTCTCAGAGTATATAAGCTGCTTTTCTCTGCACAAATGGGATATAAATGGTATTCAGCATCTGTACTGAAATTTTAAAGGCAATCAAAATAGTACTAAAATTATTCTGTGCTGTAAAGTGTTCACTTCTAGTTCTTTGTTTTAAAACTAAAGTGCCTATTTTAAAGCAGGCTACTTCCAAAACCAGACAGCATGTGAGTTGAGTACATGAAACTGGGGCCATAGCCACAGGTAGGCCCAGGCGGACCAAGGCCCACCCACCTTACCACACAGCAGTGGTGCAAATTACACCACAGTGGTTACGGGCTCGCCCCACAAACACAGCCTTGAGCAGAGCGGAGGCACCGGTACTGGTGTCTCTGCCTCGCTTGCAGCCCCAGCCACTGGCTGGTGGCCAGTCCCATTTCTGCAGCAGCAAAGTTCATTACGCTAGCACCTCTGCTTAACATGCAGAAGGTCCTGGGTTCAATTCCCAAGGGGTTGGACTCGATGATCTCACGAGGTCCCTTCCAGCCCTATGATTTGATTGATTGATTGATTACACTCCTGGACACTGGGCCTCCCTCAATGGGAGCAGCTTCTGGTCATGTGACCGGAAGCTGCCCTTGCCCAGGCAGAAATCAGGGACTGGTTACACCCCTACATGCAACTAAAGACCTCAGCAGCAGTTTTCTTAACAGAAGGAACTAATGATAGTCTCTTCACCCCCATGATATCGTTCCTAATTTACATTACAGAGGCTGTAATCTGGATTGAACAAACATCAAATGAACCATCTCTGCCTCAGAGACATTCTGAAAAAGAATGTGACTTGGCAGAGTGATTGCACTATGTGCTTAAAACTGATGGTAAATAAAGAGTAGCAAAAAAGTTCTGAGCAAATAAAAGATATAAGGAAAAAGTAATTTTAATGCTTGGAAAATTGGGACTAAAAAACTTAAGTCAATGATCCCAAGTTCCTCCAGAGGTGTGAAAGAAGAATCTGTGCGATGGCAATTTGCTATAGTCAGAGAATCCCCTTTAAAAGTATAACAACAATCAGGATACAGAACAGGCTCTGGTGATTTCTAGGTATGCCATACTGGGAGCTGCATCAAGTTTCTTTCCTTGAATGCAGAGCAGGAGGGCTATGCTTTGAAAAGGAAAGGCACAGGGACTCAAGCAGCAAAACTGAGTGAAAAAGAAAAGCAGCAGCCAGAATGACTTCTTATTACTCCTTGTTTTACTGTCATGCTTGAGGGTCCTAATCAAGACTGGCACATCTATGGAAGGCCAAGAAAATAAACAGAATAAAGTGGAAAACAGAGAGTAACAGGAAAAGGAAGGGTTTAAACCCTGTGGAAATTTTCAGCAGTATGCCTCCTGCCCTTGGGATGAGGGACTATGGGATCTAGAATAGTTTAGGTTAGGGGTGCCAACCTTATGGCCTGTAGGCTGGATCCGTCCTGCCAAGGGAATTTATTTGGCCCATGGAGCTACTACCTGGGAATTACTATCTGCAGCAGCAAACAACAAACACCAGCACAGCAGTGCAGAGCCAGGCACACTTGCACATGCACACACAGTACACTCTGACGCACTCACGTGATCTGAGTCACAGCACAGGGGAACAAAGGAAGCACTCCAGCCAATCCTGGCTCAGTTCTGCACCCAGCCTGTCAAGGGCACTAATCTGGCCTCCAGACCTGCTGCCTGGACTGTGCCTGGGAGTTCTCCGCAGCAGCAGTGAATAGCACAGACAGGCTGCCACTGGCAGAGCAGGGGTAGACTTGCTTCTGGCTCACTCACATGCAGGGCTGGCTCTACCCATGAGCTAATTAAGCACAGGCTCAGGATGCCGCAGGTTAGGGGTGCTGGAAGGAGGGCCTGGATGGCCCAGATGCTGGACCCCGTGCTCCTATCCCTCCCCTGAGCCAGCCACTCTGCCCCCAGAGGCAGAGCATGACAGCCCATAGGGCGGACTCTGCTGTCTAGCCCTGCTTCTGGGCTGGCCCTCCCCATCCTTAGTGGGGAACAGCCAGCCAGGGGAAGGGTGGGAGAGTGAATCCTGGCATCTTGGCTGGTTTGCTCCTGCCCTGGCCTGGTTGTTCCCCATCCTGAGGGTGGGACAAGCTGGCCGAGAGCAAAGGCTGGGTTACACGTTTTGCACCCCCCTCGGGCACCAAACCAAAGCTGGCCCCTTGAGCCACCCCTGCTCACATGGTCCTAGTCACAGCACAGGAGAACAAACAAAGTGCTCCGGCCAATTCTGGTTCAGCTGTTCTGTGGTCTGCCAACCAGTCAGAGCCTCAATCACAGCAGGCTGGGCTAGGCTCCTGGAGACCCCCACACAGCCCCTCTCCCCAACTGTTCACTGTCAGTCAGCTTGCTAATTTTATTGAAGCACATTGCATGAATCACAAATAAGAAAGGAAAAAGTAACGGGTCCTACCAGGGAACATGCCAATCAAAGGCCAGCTGGGACTGATCCCAGCCAAAGGCCAGCATCCCCTGTCTTCAAAGCATCTGACAAAGTGGGATTTTCTCCCATGAAAGCTCATGCAATAAATAAATTTGTTAGTTTTAGGTGCCACATGTTTGTCATGCTAAATGACTGACAGTGAGTGGGTGGAGATGGGGTGGTTAGGAACCCAGCCTGCCTTTGTCCCTGACTGTGACAGACTGATTGCCTACTATCATGTGGTAAGAGAAGTGGAAAGGGAAGGGGAAGGGGTATCTGGGAGCTGGCCAGCATGGGGAGGAGTCTGGGAGCCAGTGTGGGAAAGGGGAGCCCACAGGGCAGGGAAAAGGAAAGGTGTCCAAGCCTGCAGGGGAGGGGAGGGGAAAGGGGAGCTCATGCTACTCTGAATGAGGCAGGGGAAAGGATTGGGGAGCCTGTGTGGACATGTGGCCCTCCTCAGGTATCCTACCCTCCAGTGTAGCCGCCCACACACTGAATGACTTTGACACCCCTGTTTTAGGTACTTGACAACTGTCATCATGTTCCCTCTCAGCCTCCTCTTCTCCAGACTAAACAAACCCAGTTCTTTAATCTTCCCTTGTAAGTCAGGTGTTCCAGACCTTTAAGTATTTTTGTTGCTGTCCTCTGGACTTGTTTCAATTTCAACACATCTTTCCTGAAATGAGGCTCCCAGAACTGGACACAATACTCCAGTTGAGGCCTAATCGGTGCAGAGTACAGAGGAAGAATTACTTCTCATATCTCACAATACTCCTGTTAATACAGCCCAGAACAGTGTTTGCTTTCTTTGCAACAGTTTTACACTGTTGACTCATATTTAACTTGTGGTCCACTATGACACCCAGGTCCCTTTCCATAGTAGCCCTTCCTAGGCAGTCATTGCCCAGTTTGTATGTGTGCAAGTGATTGTTCTTTCCAAAGTAGGGTAGATTGCATTTGCCTTCATTGAATTTCATCCTATTTCCCTTGACCATTTCATCAGTTTGTCCAAATTATGTTGAATTGTCAATCTATCCTCCAAAGCACTTGCAACCCCTCCCAGCTTGCTGTCATCAGCAAACTTAACAAGTCTACTCTCCATGCCATCATCTATGTCACTGATGAAAATATTGAACAGAAACAGGCCCAGAACCGATCCCTGTGGTACCATGCTCATTATGCCCTTCCAGCATGACTGAACCATTGATAACTACTCTCTGGAAGGGGTTATCCAACCAGTTTTGCACCTCTCTGATAGTAGTTCTATCTAGATTATACTAACTAGTTTGTTGATGAGAAAGTGATGTGAGACCATATAAAAAAACCTACTGAAATCCAGATATGCCACATCTACTTCTTCCCCTCCATTCACAAGGCTTGTTACCACATTGTAGAAGGTTGGTCTGACATCATTTATTCCTGACAAATCCATGCTTAACTCCTTATTCTCATCTAGATGTTTGCTAACTGATTCCTTAATTACTTGCTCCATTTTTTTTTTCCGGTACAGAAATTAAGCTGACTGGTCTGTAATTCCCTGGTTGTCTCTATTTCCCTTTTTACACATAGACACTATATTTGCTCTTTTCCAGTCCCCTGGGACCTCTCCAGTCTTCTATGATTTTTCAAAGATAATAGCCAATGGCTCAGATATCTCCTCAGTCAGCTCCCTTGAGTATTCTAAGGTGAATTATCAGGGCAGAGATCAGGGAGGTAACTCTGTAGAACTATATGGCTCTGGTGCAAATGCAACTGGGATATTGTGGTATTTCTGGGCACCATAACTACTGTCTTAATTTTTTAACTCTGCCAGTAAAGGGTGAGAAGGGGGTTAGCTGTGGGCCTGGCTACCTCAGCACCATCTACCTCTGGAGGGCTATGTGCCTTTGTAGAAACTTTAGGTTGGGATCCCTAAACCAGGTGGTGTTGATTTGGTGGGCACAAGCAAGTGTCTGCAGATAGGAGGGTGTCTGTTTGTGAGGGATTTGTAATGTGCTTTCTCAAAAGATGTTTCTGTTGCAACAAGGGGGAGCGACAGTTTGGAAAAAGTCAAACTCTATTCTTGAGTTTTGTCCTTGAGACTCCCCTATGCTGACAAAGGGTGTCTGACTGCCTTCATTTTATTTTACGGGAAGTAGCATTGTACCTTTTGGCTCCAGAAAATGCTGGCAGACTAAGCCACCTCCATTTACTGAGATAAGCATTTAGCTTGTTATATTTGTACAATGGCACACACAACAGGCCTGTCACAGTCGCAACAGGTCAAAATTAAGTAAGGAAGCCATCCAAAAAACAACATCCATCCTGTGGGGAAACTTCAGGTGTTTTGAGATTTTTTATTTTGTTTTGTTTTGTTTCAAATCAGAAGGAAACCTTTTAATATCAGGTTTTCCTACCAAATGGAAAATTCTGAATAAAAAATATACTGGTGCTGCCACTGCCTGTCCCAAGTCTCCCTGTATGCTAGCACTGCTCCTGTAAGGGGAGGAAGGAACCTTGGAGTGGATGATGGAAGAGCAACTTATGGTGTGGGGCCTTGGGCAGCTCACCAGGCTGTCTTCCAGGTACATAAGGAGTGTGGGGAGGCCCCAGTTTCCCACTATACAGGTGATGAGGACCTGGATGTGTGGAATCTCTGGGGGCCCCACCACCAGGGCAATCCACCAGATGAGCTTTCAAGGATTTATGCTTCCAGCCTTCTGGTCCTCAATCTCACCTGTTGAGAACCTAAGATCATTAAATCCAAAACAGTTCCCCCAGACAGCTGCTTCAGAACTAGGTAGCCTGGGACACTGGGCTGCTGAGAAGCCAAATAGGAAAGCTAGCAGGAAACCAGGCAAGTTTTGAAACCTGACTGGCAGATAGGGTTCTTCCAGAATCCTGTTTTGGTTTCCATCAGAATCAATGTATTCCCACAAAATGTTTCACTTTTGAAGACTTGGCATTTGTGGGGGGGGGGCATATGCCATTGGAAAATCCCGGACCAGGATTCATAATTAGCAGAAGAGTAAAAGGATGGGATTGGGGCTAAGGCATCAGATGGAGACCTCTGAAAGCTAAGTTATCTTACCAACTCTGCTAAGGCCTTTTGCATTACCTTGAGCAAATCAATTAAAATGACATTTTAAAAGGTATTTACTTGTCTAAGTCTTATTGAAATCAATGGCAATCATGTGCCTAAATGCCTTTTTTTTGACCCCCTTAATTGGTCTGGGCCAGGTTCCCCTTCTCTAAAAGGGGATAATACTGTACTCTTTCCTTTTGTCTGTCTTGTCTATTTAGATTTTAAGTTATCTAAATCAGGGACAGTTTGCCTATGTGTACAGCACCTAGCACAATGGGGCCCTGATCTTGATTGAGCTTAGTAGGTACCATGTTAATGCAGATAATAATTCTGACAGTCCCAGTCAGGTCAGGAATCTGACCAGTGTGCATTGCAGGAGAAAGAGTAGGCGACTAGAGGCTACAAAGACTAGCAAAAGGATCAGGGAACTAGAGTATGCCAAATGACCTGCCCTGAAAGGCAAATGATGCTTTATGTACTAGTTTCTTTGTATATGACTGGTTCACACTGTACTCATTAGGTGGAACACTTTGACCTATAACTATAAGATCACACTTATTTTTGAACACCTAATCCTGTTGTATAGTATAAAAAGTGAAAGAAATGTAACAGGATCTTGAAAAGATCATGAAAAAATAAATTGATATAACAGAAGAACTAGCTGTAGCCTCTGTCAGTGGGAGGATTTCTTCTCCATTATAGTATAGAACTCTGGGACCTTCAATAATAATTAGACCAGGTCAAGTTTTCTGCATAGGGAGACTCATAAATCTGTGCATATTTTTGTATTTGGGCTACAATTTATGATGCACAGCTTTTCCATGCTAAAACCCAGTGAAGTGTTCAAAGTAGTCTTTTATGCTTTTCTACTCTTTTATAGTTAATGTTTCAAATCACTCAAGAAAAGGTTAAGAGTTTGGACATACACAATAATCCCATTTCCATTGCTGTGTTGTGGCTATGGAAAGCAAGTCAGATGCAAAATTTAAGCAAAGCCATTTAATGACTATGAATTAAGATGATTCTGTCACATAACTGAAGTGAAATATGAAGTATTTTGCATTAAAACTGAGTGTTCACTATATTTTTGTCATTTTTAAAAGTATGTAGAACTTCATTATACATTACATAAATACAACTTACTACATAGATTCTCATTCTACGTTATTAAATATTAGAGAAGGGTAAGGTATTCAGAGCAATTGGACCAATTTAACTGTTTTCTATTTTTAAATACTCAGAGATTCAGAGAATGGTTTACAAATATTTTTTCCGCAGATGAACTTGCTACAGTGCTTCATTGAAATGTCATGTATTCATTACTGATAATTGCTGTTTACCCAGTGATTGTCTACATGTCATTGGTGCAGCTTCCTGCCTGAAAGACTTCCACACCACTGTACAAATGGTTTTTCAAAAGAGTGTGTGGAGATCAACATTTTTTGATTGTTTCGCTGTCCATATAGAGACACATTTGTGAGAAACGGGGGAAAAACAGCTCAGGCACATTGCGGTACTGAGCAGATGGCTTACATTTGAAGAACACCAAAGATTAGTTTTCATAGCATTCGCTTAACTGGAGTAATCATAATATACTCATAAGCAAAATTCAAAATAACACATGACTGCCCAAAGAATAAATTGACAGAGTGGGAAGGAAGCTGAGGCATAATTACACTGGATTTAGCTCTGCAGTTTCCATGGGAGCTACACTGGCTTACTCAACTATGTTGAGCTGAATTTGGGCTATAATCATTTTTACCTATTTTAATGTCTTTAAAAGGTTCCACCTCCAATGAACAAGTTCCGGCTCTAAAATGTTAAGATGTAATTCCTATAAAGTCAGATGACTGATGAGCAATGACAATCCTTGTCAAATATGGAGACAGAAGAAGAAAAATGCTATGTTTTTTCTTGTATTTGAAAATAGCATTTCACTAACACCGAGCAAAGACTCAAATAAACCTTCCAGTAATTTCTTAGAGTTTATGATTAGAAATCAAGGATCAATTCAAAGAAGACATTACAATAATAACAAAATGAAAGAATGTGTCTTTGCATTATATTTCGGTGCTGACGTAATTTTTTCTTCATTTCTCTAAGGGTTTGATCATGTGAGTGTCCATACTCTAAGCCAAGGATGTTCACATGTAACAGGATCAGGTGCTTAGCCCAGTACCCGATGCAACAACATGTGTGCTGGGAAAAGCAGACTTACAGCAACAGCACTAGAAGTAAGGAAAACAGTGATGTGTACAAGGAGAAAAGAAGAAAAGAAAGGCGCTAAGGATGTGGGAAATTCACGGAAGAATGAAGCCAACAAGGGAGACAAAGTGTAGTCAGAGAAGAACCATCATATGTGGAGCTGGAAGTCTTTAGGAAAGATAGAGTGAGCTGAGTAGGACATTGTAAACAAAATGCTAAAAGGATAGAAAGAAGAATGAGACTGAAGCCTGATCTAGTCTATAGACTTACACCAGTATAACTTTGTTGCTCCTGTGTATTAAAAAATTACACCTATATGTGTTGCAGTTATACTGACCCAACCTCTGGTGTAAACACTACTATGTTCACAACACAGCTTTTGATCATGTCAGTGGAAAACTTATTCACAGATTTATGATTCCACTCCCCACTCCCCTGCCCCCTGTGGTCTAGCACTTTTGGGTATAGTTATTCTTATGCACCAGTGCAGTAATTCTCACTTGTCCACTGTAGAGAAACTGAGACTTCCCTTCACATGTAAACCACAGTCTAAATGGCCAGGTGCCTGAGGAGGGTGCTGCCTTGCCACAGATATTTTTCGCAACTTGATGTGAAATTACAGTTAAGTGTAGTTACTGATGCTTTGCTGTCAGTCTAGGAGGATGTATCTAGAGCGGTCCTGCAGGGTCTGCCCTTGTCCATTTCTACTCAATATTTGCATTAAACACTTGGATGATGGAGTGAAGAAAAAGCATATAAAATCTGTGCATGACACCATGCAGGGAGGGATTGTAAACAGCAGGAGTGCAGAAAAGGGCCTGAGGGTAAAAGTGGATCCCGGACTGAATATGAATCAATAGTATGATGCCAGAGTGTATTATCAGGAGTGTTGTATCTAAAAACTGATAGATAATTGTTTCCCTCCACTCAGCACTGGAGAGACCTCAGCTGGAGCACTGCATCATAATTTATGTATGCAAATTGCAGTCACTGCAGTTTAGTCTGAGCCCCATACATTGTACTCTGAATTTCTGACAGGGAAGTAGCCAGGCCTGACTCCTTCTACACTAGTAAAGCCCTGCAGATCCGTGGATATCCGCATTATATCCGCATCCGTGGATACAACACGGATATTCGTGGACCATTTCTTGTGGATGCAGATCAGATACGGATCCACATATTTTTATCTGCACAGAGCTAGAGCCCTACAAATATGCAGATATCCGCAGATATCCACATTATAGCCACATCCGCGGATACAACACGGATATCCACGGGCCATTTCTTGCAGAAGCAGGTCGGATACAGATCTATATATTTGTATCTGTGCAGGGCTCTATACATCGGTATGTTTAAAGCTGCAACATTTGCACTATTAATAGACACACAGCAACTAAATTATTTACCTAGCAAGTTGTACTCTTTCAGAAGCAGTGCATTGAAATACCATAGAACAAAGTTTGCAGCTGGGGGCATGTGCACCTGTAGAGTACATAGAGTTCCTTAGCGGGTTCACAATTAGATTGGGGCAACCACCTTGGGCCCAACACTTTGGGGGCCCCCACTCCAGACCTGACTGGAGGCAGGCAGCTGCAGCCCACCTCCTGGCTGGGAGCAGGGACTAGGCAGGAGGTGGACAGTCACACATTGAGGGGGCCAAGCCCCTGAGGTGCTTGACTGTGAGGGTGCTGGGTGCTGGGACAATTTTTCATGATGTGTGGTTGGGAGCCTCCTGTATCCACTCTCCCTGTAGTGTATTATGAAGAGCAAGCCCAAGACACTGCTCAGGCTGGGAGCAGGGGGAAGAACACTCTGTCTGAACCAACATCCAGCTGCAGGGCTGGAGCAGGAGATCTGGATAACATACCATGTTTAAGTGTGGGCGGAAGATAGAGCCAGGTTTCCCACCCGGTGTACAAGGAGGCACACCTCACCTCCTATAGGTACAGCCCGTCCCAATACGGTAGCTGTAGCCTAGCACCATCTTATGGAAGTCAGGGGACCCCTTCTGTCTCGCACAGGGTGTGGGAGCGTGTGCAACTTGGTTGGAGAGTGCTAAATGCAGGTTTGGCCCTGGGCACCAGAGACCCAGTGTATGCCACTAGAGCTAGTTGTGGGCTTACACAGTGTGCTTAGACCCACGCCTGGCAATCTCCTAAGGATGGCCCTGCAAAGGAGGACTCAGAAGGGAAAAAGTAAAAAGAATAAAATAATAGAAAAAGGTCTTGAATGTATTATCTGTACAGCACAATGACATGTAAAATGGTTTTTGTTTAGCACTTCTTATCAGTCAAAACTTTAAATGATAATTCATGAATTCTTAATTTCAATTACACTGGTTTACAACTATATATGTGTATGTAAATATTTATCTGACTATATTAAAATTACATATGTATTATTATGTATTAAATATGCTAAGAAAATATTTTAATTTTAGACCATTATGTCTTTTATTGCAACCACAGCAACACCAGCTCAAGTGAAAATCATGAAGCTGTACTTCAGGTGAAACCTTGAGACCGTAGTACTAGTTTCTAAAAAGGGCTGAAAACCACTGCCACAGAAAATCAGATCTGATGTCAGAAAGAAAACAAACTTATCATACCAGACTAACATGGATTGTCTAAACCAGGCACGGCCAAACTGTGGCTTACGAGACACAGTAAGACCATGGTGAGAAGAAGCATGGCATGGTCGGAGATGGCAGGGAAGCAGTGGCGTGGCTGGGGATTGCAGAGAAGCATGGCATGGTTGGAGATGGTGGGATGAGGCCTGACATGGTCAGACATGGTGGGGAGAAGTGGCAGCATGGTCAGGGACAGTGGGGAGAAGTGCGGCGTTCTCAGAGATGGCAGGGAAGCAGCAGCATGGTTAGGGACAATGAGAAGCGCAGCACGGTCTGAGATGGTGGGGAAGTGGTGGCATGGTTGGAGATGGCAAGGAAGTGGTGACATGGTTAGGGACAGTGGGAAGAAGAGCAGCATGTTCAGAGATGGCGGCGAAGCAGCAGCATGGAAGGTGATGCCAGGGAAGCAGTGGCATGGTCGGAAATGGTGGGGAGAAGTGGTGGCATGGTTGGAGATGGGGAGAGAAATGCGGCATGTTTAGCTTTTCTCGTAGGCCCTAAAGCAGTTTACTCATTGTTAAAATGAAATCATGTTTTACAAGTCCTTCTAAACATGATGTTGAATAATAAATGAAAATATAAAGAAGAAAATAGGTTGTTTAAAACTGAATATAGATTACTTTCAGTTTTTGGCACAACTTACTGCTGTGAAGCATTGTATTCCACAACAAAATTTGTTAAATTGAAGCATCATGCAATACTTACACATAAGCGCCTGAGAGAGTGTTTACATACTGCATCGCCAAGTTACTGCCCAGATTTAAAAAAAACAAACACATCACTAGCCTGCAGTCTTCTACATCAAGCAACAGCTAAGTTTTTACTGTATAGGCCTAGTTTTCATGGTAACCTTATGTAATCATTAGAATCTGACATTAGCAGGATCAATATTTTCCCTCTTTTTACAATAAAATTAAAGTATGCAGTGAATTTTAAACATAGTGATTTTGGAGTAGGTAAAAGCATCTGACTATATGCCTCAGTGGGGCTCTTGAAGGTTTAATAATCAACTTGCATGGCTCTTGAGTTCCATAAGTTTGGCCACCCCTGGTCTAAGCAAACAAGGAGTCCTGTGGCACTTAAAGACTAACACATTTATTTAACGCATGAACTTCTGTGGGAGAAAATCCCACTTTGTCAGATGATTTAAAGATGGGGAACTTATGGAATGAGAGAAATATAAATGCAGGGAAGTGTAAGTCATGGAATCAGGTCATACTGGAGCAGCAAATCAAAACAGTTGTTAAGATTCAAACACTGGGAAACAGCACATAGCATATGTCTACACTATAAAAGCAAAGTCAACTTTATTAAGTTGACTTAATAAAGTCTACTTAAAGTCAACTTTAAGTAGACCTTATTAAGTCAACTTAGTGAGTACCCACTACACTAAGTCGACTTTATAAAGTCGACTTTAAATGGGTGTCCTGGCTTAATTCGACTTAATAAAGTTGAATTAATGGTCCCACTGAACTAAGTTGACTTTATTAAGTCGAATTAGTTAGTCCACATTGCCTTAAGTCGACTTAATAAAGTCGACTTAATGGTAAAGTTGACTTTATAAGTGGACCTTATGAAGTTGACTTTACTGGACCCTAAAGTTGACTTTATTCCCCTGCAGTGTAGACAGGGCTCTGTTTAAGTAGACTTAAGGGCCCTTAAGTCGACTTAAACACATAGTGTAGACGCACCCATAGAGATCAGGATGAGGTCAAATCATCTGTTGTAATGGGAAAAGAAGTCATAGTCACAATTTAATCCTGCTTTCACACATTCAAATTTGCACATCAATTCAAATTCTGCTGTTTCTCTTTGAAGTTTTGATGCCACAGGACTCCTTTTAATGCCACCTAAGTCCCTTTGCGGATCAGGGCCAGAGAATCTCACTTTTCTTTCTTCATGGGCCAATCTGGCTCCCATCCTTAGGTGAGTGGGTTGATTAGTGTCCCCCCATTGAACACATTTTTGGGCAGGGCCTCTCTTCTGGAATGGCTGCCTCTTTAGTGCAGTGGTAAAATGGGCCTCCTTGCCATGCCCTTCCATGTAGCAGTGCACATATTCTCTCTCCTCACCATGATTCAGGTTTGGAAGAGCCACAACTGAGCTCTTAATTTCTCTTTTTAAAGAACTAAAATTGGCCCTGTTAAACTACTAGGTGTAATGTGATGCTAATGACTGAGTGGTGCATAATTCTGAGGTATTAATAGCTATTTCCAGACATGTATATACCTATACTATTCAATAATTCCTTTCTCACTGTTATACTACTGCCTTTTGCACAGTATTTTTTTCCTTACATCTGTCTATCAAGGTTCTCTATGTTTCCCTCGATTTGTCAGCTTCCTCTAATTAAAGTTAAAACAAGTGCCTCTGAAGGGAGCTTTCAACTTTATACCATGAGTGGAATTTCAGAGTTCGTACCCTGTATCCTTAATAAATTCTAGGAACTTTTTAAGGTGCCTTACTAAATCTCTATTAAATGTACAGAGAGGGGGAATCTTCAAACTTAGGCTGTATTCACACAGCACTTTTGTTTCAGAACAACCTCATTGTTTCGAAACAAAAAAAAACATGTTCACATGACGCACCGTTGTTTCGAAACAAGGGTGTTGTTTCAAAACAAGTTAAACCCCATTTGGGGGTGAAACAACCTTGTTTCGAAACCCTTGTTTCAAAACAACTCATGTGAACATGTTGTTTCGGAACAAGGTGTTCCAAAACAACAGGTCAAGGGCTGCCCCCTCAGGACCCTGGCCAGGGAACCCTCAGCACCCTGTCCAGGGTGCTGAGGGGTGTCCCCTGGCCAGCGCCTGCAAAGGGGGGCTGCAGACACCAGTGGGGTTTAGCGCAGCCCAGCGCTGCTCCCCGCCGGTGCCTGCAAAGGGGGGCTG
>ML682040.1:9577992-9702123 GCA_007922195.1 Podocnemis expansa | reverse complement strand
GCGGGCACCCGTGGGGTTCGGCGGAGCCCAGTGCTGCTCCCTGCCCGCCCGCGGGAAGCAGCGCTGGGCTGCGCTGAACCCCGCGGGTGCCCGCAGCCCGGCTCTGCAGGCACCGGCAGGGTTCAGCGCTGGGCTGCGCTGAACCCCACCCGTGCCCACAGCCCCCTGAGGAAGCGAAATAGCAGGTTCACAGTGTGAACCTGCTATTTCATTTCCCGCCTTTTTCCTTATTTTGAAATAACTATTTGTTAATTCGAAATAAGTTATTTTGAAATAAGGCATTATTTCAAAACAAGTTGTTTCGACACGACTTGTTTTGAAATAACCATCTGTGTGTGAATACAGCCTTAGTGCCTAAAATGAGGCACCTAGGTATACCCTTCTTGTCAGGGTGATTAACCACTGAAATACATTGGTTAGGCAGGTTGTGGAATTTTCACCATTGGAAGTTTTTTAAAGCAGGTTAGACAAGCACCTGTCAGGGATGGTTTAAGAGGGTACTTGATCCTGCCATGAATGCAGGGGACTGGAGTCAATGACCCCCTCATGGTTTCTTCCAATTTCTATGATTCTATGATCATCACAGTTCTTAAGCATCCACAACTGCCACTGAAGTTGAAGGGGACACACAAGTATAAATGAGTTCAGAATTTGCCCTGTTGCTTTTTGTTACTTTGACCATTAAAATAGAGATTGTAAAGAAGGAGGGAGAAAAACTTCTGAGCATTCAATTTTTTCATGTTCTAATTGTGGTAGAATGGGGCAAATTCTGCATTTCTTATCAGGACATCATTTGAATAAGGGGTTTGGCTCAAGGAAGACAGGTTAAAATTTCTAGTGTTATGAGCCTTAGTGCCATTTTTAAAAGTGAGCTAGATACTTAGACTCCTATATCCCATTAAAACAAACAAGGAGTCCTGTGGCCCTTAAAGAATAACACAGTTATGCATTTGATGAAGTAGGATGTTCTCCCAGAAAAGCTCATGCAATAAATAAATTAGTATTTAAGGCCCACAGGACTCTTTTGTTTTACTGAACTGAACGAACACAGCTGCCCCTTTGGAACTAAATCCCATTGACTTTCAGTGGGACCTGGACTTCTAAGTCACTTTTGAAAATGAGATGTTCGTGCTTTGTTATCCACTCTTGTTCAATACAAATCACACTGGATTTCAACTAAAATAAAAGTTAATCATATTTTACACTGTTCTTGAGTTAAATTTTGTCCGTGTGATATGATGCAATGTGATTATGGTTCATGTAATGAATAGTCTTTAGAAGAAGTAGCATGAAATTGGGACTGTGTGTGTATGAGAGAAAGAGAGAGAGAAGGGTAGGATTAGTGGCACAAGTGGAGGAAAGTGGACGGTGAAACAGGCGTTGGTGTTAAGATGCTTTTGTCTACTTTTGGTCAATCTCCTTGGCATGTCTTTTTTATCCCTGCTCATACACGTATTTGGGAACAGGTTCTGAATCCCTTTCCACTGGTGTGCTCAGTATTGTTGTTGTAGTCATGTCAGTCCCAGGATATTAGAGTGACACAGCAAGTGAGAGAATATCTTTTATTGGACTAATTTCTGTTGGTGAGAAAGATGAGCTGTCAATCTTACATAGATCTTTTGTTCAGGTCTGGGAAATGGACTCATAATGCCAGAGCTAAATACAAGATGGAAAAGATTGTTCATCATAATAAATTAATACATATATCAAAAGGACTGTGTAAGGTGAAATGGCCCATTGACATGAAAGTGGAGTGGAGTAGTTGGAGGAGTGGCTGTTAGTGGATTATAAATTACAGTGATAGCCCATAAATCAGAATGATATGTGATCTTGTCTGCGGTGGTTTTTGTCGTCAATCATTTTCCTGTGTGAGTTCATTCAAGAGCATGGTGATTGTCTGGTTTCATACACATGGATCTTATATGGGCATTTAGTGCAATGGGTGAGATGCATCCCAGATTATGATGTATAGGACCAATGAGATCTTGGAAGATGTGTTGTGGTCTGAGAAATGGAACCACTTGGTTTTCCAAAGAAAGTAAGAGTTGTCCATTCTCCACTTGAAATGGCTTGTACCATTCTCAGTCTTTGGCATCCATCTTCTCATGCTGAACTGCGCTGCAGAAGCTGGGGGAAGCAGAGGTAGGGAAGCATCTGCTCTAGATGTAGCTATAAAGTATAGGTGACTATAAAATTTGCATTCTTGGGATGATAAAAATGTCAATATTGTGTCTGTCAACAATTCAGTAGTTTTTATGTGGATGAAATTAAGTTCTTTCCAAGAAAAAATTGAAAAGTAATGCTACCCTTGTCTTCAATGCACCAGGATATACCAATGTACCAATGTTCAGCTAGTGAATCTTGTCCACATGCTCAGGGTTTAACTGATCACCATATTTGGGATCAGGAAGGAATTTTCAGACAGGGCAGATTGGCAATGGCTGTGGGTAGTGGGTTGGATTTGGGGTTTTTGGGGGGTTTCTTTGGCCTTTCTTTGTAGCATGGGGCACAGCTCACTTGCCAGTGGATTCTCTATATCTTAAAGTATTTAAACTATGATTTGATTACTTTAATAACTCATGTATTGATTGGAGGTTTATTACAGGAGTGGACGGGTGAGATTCTGTGGCCTGTGTGGTGCAAAAGGTTACACTTGATCAGGGGTCTCAAACTCGTGGCCCCTGAAATTATTTCTTATGGCCCACAATGACTCTATTGTGATCAATATTTACAATATTGTTGTATGAAAAGGCTTCTGTGGTGCGGCCCTTGGGCTAATGTACTAGTCCTCATGCGGCCCTCATGGTGATTTGAGTTTGAGACCCCTGTACTAGATGATCATATTAATCCCTTCTGGCCTTAGAATTTATGAATCTATGACATTTTAGTGCTGAAAAAAGAAGTCACACTCCTTAGAGGGCAGAAGTAGCATCATGTAGAAGGAAAGAGAGAGAGAGTAGAGGAGGAGTCTATTGCTATAAACAGAAGCAATGAAGAGCAATTCTTGTGTCTTAGCTCAAAGGAGAATCTGGATGTTAGTCAGGATGGGGTATAATGAACTGTTTCCTACAAATGGAAACACAGCACAGGCAATAGGAGCATACACAGTGGGAAAAGGAGCATATATGCTCATGCACTCCCTAGTTCAGCTACTGGCAAAATACTGATGGGTATTGCCTGCTGCAAAATCCACTGCTGCAGTCTGGGAATGAGCAGCCACCACTTCCTCCTCCATCTTCTGCTACTTGTCTCCCAGCTGCTGGCTGGGCTACTGCTGAGGTAGCATATTCCAACCCCTACTTTCCCCTTAATGAGATTGAGCATGCTGGAATCTGGCCATAGAAGTCTCCACAGACACTGAAATGCCTTGCAGGGTATTTGGGAAGGACAGTGATGAAGCCAGCCCTATCCCAGTAGCCCAGACCATTTGGCACCGAAACCCAAGGCAGGAGGTGTCCCTCATTGCCATACTGCACAATATACTTCATGTGTTTCCCCCTCTCCCCCCCCCCCCCCCCCATGGACATGGCAGAGGAAGGCAATGTTTGTCTGTTCATCAAGGAATGCACCTGTGTATTGTTCTTTGATTTGTTCTTGCACTGAGTTAGATGGATGTTGATAAATAAAAGTTTCTCTTCACTTGAGTTTTGCATGTGTGTGCACCCTGTTTTCCGATTAAAATTTAGGTGCTAGTTCACAGATGTTTGGCTGGGGGCAACAGGAGATCATAGATCATAACTCTGTTTTCTTTATAAGTGTGCAGTCACTGAAAAGCAAATAATGATATTCCCCATGCTGTCCCTTTTTTACTTCCCCCACTCCCTGGACACAAACTTACGCATTATTTTTTAAAAAAAAATATAAAAAAGGGGTTACTGGCAATAAACTAAGCTGTGAAATAATGTTACTCTTAAAAAGTACCAACATGAAAAAAAAAATGAAGTGAACAGACAAATCTGTATGGTTTTGATAACTATTTCATTGACAATACAAAGGAAATAGAAGTAAAGTGACATGGAAGGTAAGTAGCATTGTGCTTTAAAGACCATTCCTCCTCTACTTCCCCCAAGCAGTCACAATCTTGGGGGTTGGTTCTTCATGAATTTTGGAAGCCATTGGTTAGCATCCTAAGTTTCCAAGATGATTTGGTCCCACCTCACCATGTTGGTTTTCTGGTAGAACTGCAGGCTACCCATAAGCTTACTGTTGCAATCTTAGTATACAAGACAGCTGATCCATGGGGTATGAACGGACTTTTGTTCTCTTCCCCAGGTCAGCCATCTTCAGTGTCCCAAATTTCTCTTGAGCTATATATCTATTATCCAGAACTAGCACTCATGAACATTTGCCCCATAAGCTGTAGCAGAAGCATAAATAAATCCTCTTGGACTGACTTTATGTCTTCCCAGTAGTTTGGCTGAAGTGTGAGACAAGTGGAAGCTGCCATCGCCAAAATCTGTGAAGTCAGCTTATAGTACAAGCAATACACAGGAAGGGAGTACCCAGAGTGTCTCCTGTGATGCAAAGGACTCTGATATACCTCCCCTGAATTCACAGTGCCACTGTCATCTACCATAAAGGGCCAGTGAAGATACTGGTATATGATTATGCACAACACATACCCATGCCTGGAATATCATAGATGGACGTGTGGGAGTGGGGTGCCAACACTAGCAAGGCAAAAGTGTTACGTGTCCACTTACAAATGTAGATATACCCTAACAGATATATTAGGAAAGATATATATACCCTAACACCCACAGTGAAGAGAGCTTCCTTCCTTCTTTTTGTCTATTTGGTTTCTATATGAATAATTGACACCATCTATTAGCTTCAATGAGAGTTATGCTTAAGTAAATTTGGCAGAATTCAGACCTGTCACTTTAGGGTCTAAGGCTGTATTTCCAGCATGTTAAAAGCTCCATTATGGAGTTTAGCAGGAGGATTGAGTGGCTAAAGATGCTGGGTCAAGCCCTTAGCCGTCATAACAAATCAAGGAAGTGACATATTTTGATCAATCATAGTAAAAGACAGGACATTTATGCACACAAACATCAATTCACTTCTGTTACCTACTGGGATTAGACTTGCAGATAACACCTGTTGTACTTATCAAAACAGACTGGAGTGTCATTTATTCATTGTTCAGAGTTGCTGAAATGCATTGTGCTGCATCTGTTTTCAGAGGATAAGATGTACTATTTTTTCAGGCTGCCAGCCAGGTGAACTCCATTGTATATTAGTGTATTTTAGACATCAGGATAGGTAATCTCTTAACTGTGAGTTAAATGAGAGTTAAAAGGTTTGTGTAAGATTTTACTAGAATTTTGTAAAATTATTCTATTTCTTGAATGTAGGCATTTAGAGATAGATAGGTCAACAGGAATATTGATTAATGGATTATACAAAGTTATATCTAATACATCTTTGATCCTGAGTGTTATATTTTATGCAGCTAAAAGATGAACATTATAAAGCTCTGACACCAGATCAGGTGCCATCAGATCAAGGGATGTGTTTATTCACCTTTATTCAGCTCTGCAGAGGCTGCATCTGGACTACTGTGACCAGTTTTGGGCTCCACGCTACAGAAAGTATGTTGACAAATTAGAAAGAGTCAAGTGGAGGGCAACACAAATGATTGGGGGGGTGAGGCACATGAATTACAAGGAGAGACTGAAGGAGCTAAGCTTATTTAGTTTGCAGAAGAGAAGACTGAAGGAGGGTTTGATAGCAGTCATCAGCTACTTGAAGGGGTGCTCCAAAGAGGACCGAGCTATGCTGTTCTCAGTAGCAACAGAGGACAGAACAAAGAGAAATGCTTTCAAGTTGTAGCTAGGGAGATTGAGTTTAGATCTTAGGAAAAACTTTCTCACTAGGAGGGTGGCAAAGCATTGGAATGGGTTGCCAAAGGAGGTGGTGGAATCTCCACCTTTGGAGATATTTAAGGCCCGATCAGACAAAACCCTGGCTGGGGTGATTTAGTGACAGTGTTCCTGCTTTTCGTGTGGGGTTGGACTAGATGTCCTCATCAGGTCCCTTCCAACCCTATGATTCTATGACACTGACAAGGATAATGCACCAAAGTGGAAAACTCTCAGCTCAAGAAAGGGAAAAATCTCTGACTATTTTCAGTGCCTAATAATGTCAGTTAATAAAGATTTTTTTCAGAGAAGCTTAATGAAAATGGATCAGAATTAAACTTTTTTATTACCTATCCACACAAACAAACAATGTCATTCTTAAAGAAAATCTGCTTGGCAGCTTTAATGAAGCCATACAAGGATTCATACAAAACTAAATTCAGCCTTGCCATAAAAATCCAGACTTCAGCGGAGTTACCTCAGGCTTGAATGTTGCCTTTCGCCACTTTATATAATGAAAATTTGATCTCAAACAGCTACATCAATACATTTAAGGGATATAAACTACAGGGAAGTAAATACTTAGTAGTCACAGCTTCTCATGGGACACAATACAAACAGAACTAACTAGTGGCATATAGACAGAACTCAGAGTTTAGGGCACCTTGGTATCCCACAATGCCTAGGAAACCTCCAGGAGGCCTGGTGCTTCAAACAGGTTCACTGCCTTGGAGCTGCCAAAGAGCATGGCTACTGCAGCACTGTTAAATAAGATGCAGCATATATTCTTTGAGTGTTGCTACTGATATTAACTAGCATGAAGAAAGGGGCTACGGCTATAGACCCACCTAATTTTAGAAGCTAGTGGAGCAAGTCTTGCAAAGTTCTTGTAACATCAAAGCACAAGGACTCCTGTTGTTGCAAGCAGGGTATGGCAAAGCCAGTGGGGAAGTCTCTGAAATGCAGGACATGGTGATGCTAAAGATAGAGTGAGGTGCCTGATACTTCATTTGTGCAAATCCGTAGTAGTCAGAAAAACAATCTGTCCCTGTGCCCCTCCAGCCCCTTACAGGTTTAAGCAGTTTTAATTGGATTAGTTTGAGGAGATCTGATGCACTGGAAAGTCTGACTGTAAAACTTTTGAATTCTTTTTATCTTTAACCAGGCTGTTCATCTGTACCTTGATCAGAATGCAGACTCCATTTTGGAAGAGAATTTCTTCCCCTTAGTCTCTTCATCTCCAGGCTGGACTGAAATTCCAATAGGTTAGTGATACAGGACTGATAACAGAAGGTTATTGAACCGAATAGCCAACCAGTAAAATGTAATCACTTTAGACAAGACTGACTCCCAAGCAGGAGCACTGGTTTATTAGAGGAGAGGTTGCTTAGCAACAAAGTCACCTCCTAGGACTCTGATCATTTGTTGAGGCTGATTGAGGCTGATTTTTATAATCTTCCAGCCCTTTTGTCACCTGGCAGAGGGGCTGGAAGGTTATAAAAGGCAAATACTGCCATGTTTATTTTTCTTCCTCACTTTCCACCAGCTAAAGAGGAAGGCAGCTGCTGCCTGGAGCTAAATGAGGCAATGCAAGGACCTTGCCTGTCTGAACACAGATGGTCCTCCACGGCCTCCAGTGCAAGAATAAACTAGAGTGAGGAGAAATGCATGCAGAGTTTGTTTTTTCAGTGGATCTGTTTATTATATATGTGATTAAATGAAGAGTGAATAACATGTTAGACTTCTGTGAAAAGTGTCTATGAAGGCTAAATGCTTCATTACTGCCACGTACCCACTGAGGCTACGTCCACACACATCATAAAATCGATTTAACTGAAATCAATTTAAGTAAAATCGAGATAACAATCATTAAATTGATTTAACAGGTCCAAACCAAAAACCTGAAACTGAACTAGCATGTCCAGGGACCAGGTTCGATTCAGAAGAGGGGCATCATGGGAGGTGTGGCAACGTGGCCCCCTGGCATGGCCATGTTGCCATGCAGTCCCCAGCCTGGTTCCCCCCAGGAGAGCCAGTGGCAGGGGGAAAAAAGCCCCTACTTGCTCTGGGCTCCCAAAGCCCAGAGGAGGAACAGACATCCCCCTCAGAGTGGCTAAAGCCTTGGAGGTCAGCCAGCCACAGGAGAGATGGGACCCGACACGCCTGGCTTTCCCCTGCACTAGCCAGCAGTGGGGTAAAGGAGCCCCTCATGCCCGGCTTCCCCCCACACTAGCTGGGCTGCAGGGGAAGGGAGCCCCGCGTGCCTGGCTCCTGCAGGGGGAAGCTGGGTACATGGGGCTTCCTTCACCCCACTGCCTGGCTCGTCAGGGGGGAAGCCAGGCATAGAATCATAGAATCCTAGGGTTGGAAGGGACCTCATAGGTCATCTAGTCCAACCCCCTGCCAGAGGCAGGACCACTCCCACTAAACCATCCCAGTCAGGGTTTTGTCCAGCCGGGCCTTAAACACCTCCAAAGATGGAGACTCCACCACCTCCCTTGGCAGCTCATTCCAAGGCTTCACCACTCTCCTAGTAAAAAGTTTTTTCTAATATCCAGCCTCAACCTCCCTAACCGCAACTTGAGACCATTGCTCCTCGTTCTGTCCTCTGTTATTACCGAGAACAGTCGAGCTCCATCTGCCTTAGAGCATCCCTTCAAGTAGCTGAAGGTTGCTATCAAATCCCCCCTCAATCTTCTCTTCTGCAGACTAAATAAGCCTAATGCTTCAGTCTATCCTCATAGGGCTTGTGCTCCAGCCCTTTAATCATTTTGGTTGCCCTCCTCTGAACTCTCTCTAGCATGTCCCTGTCCTTTTTCTAGTGGGGAGCCCAAAACTGAACACAGTATTCTAGATGTGGCCTCACCAGTGCAGAATAGAGGAGAATGATCACATCCCTTGATCTGCTGGTAATACTTCTTTTGATGCAGCCCAGCATGCCATTGGCCTTTTTGGCAGCAAGAGCACACTGCTGACTCATATCTAGCTTCCCATCCACCATGACCCCCAGGTCCTTTTCTACACTGCTGCTACTTAGCTGAAATTTTCCCAGCCTGTAGCGGTGCATGGGTTTTTTTCGTCCCATATGCAGGATTTTACACTTGTCCTTATTGAAGCTCATAAGATTTCTATTGGCCCACTGTTCCAATTTATCTAGGTCTCCCTGAATCCTGTCCTTGCCCTCCAAAGTGTCTACTGTTCCCCCCAGCTTGGTGTCATCCACAAATTTACTGAGAATGTAGTCCATTCCATCATCCAGATCACTGATGAAAATGTTGAACAGAACCAGCCCCAGGACCGACCCCTGGGGCACACCACTAGTGACTGGCTGCCAGCTATACATGAAACCATTGATTCCTACACGCTGAAACCGTTGATCTAGCCAGTTTTCTATCCACCTTATAGTCCACATTTCCAACCCATACTTCTTTAATTTGCCAATGAGAATGCTGTGGGAAATTGTATCAAAAGCCTTGCTAACATCAAGGTATACGACATCAACGGTTCTTCCTGCATCCAGAAAACCAGTCATCTGATTATAGAAGGAGATGAGATTGGTCAGGCATGATTTACCCTTGGTAAATCCATGCTGACTGTTCCTGATCACTTTATTTCCCTCTAAGTGTTTGAGGATGGATTCTTTGAGAATCTGCTCCATAATTTTTCCAGGGATTGAGGTGAGGCTGACTGGTCTATAATTCCCTGGATCCTCCTTTTTCCCTTTCTTGAAAATAGGCACTACATTTGCTTTTTTCCAATCCTCTGGCACCTCCCCCATTTTCCATGAGTTATGAAAGATAACGGCCAACAGTGCTGCTATCTCATCGGCCAGTTCCTTTAGCACTCTTGGATGCAGTTTGTCCGGCCCCATGGACTCATGCATATCCAGCTTCTTTAAGCAGTTCCTAACCTGACCTTCTGTCACCAAGGGCCTGTCTTCTTCTCTCCCATCTGCCATACCCATGGTAGTGGGCTGGGAGCTGACCCTGCCTGTGAAAACTGAAGCAAAAAATGCACTGAGCACTTCAGCTTTTTCCTCATCCTCTGTCACAAGGATGCCTGCCCTATTCAGCAAGGGACCTACACCATCCCTGATCCTCTTCTTGTTATTAACATACTTGTAGAACCCCTTCTTGTTATCTTTTACATCCCGCACTAGCCGCAGCTCCATTTGTCCTTTGGCCTTTCTGATTTTATCCCTGCAGTCCCTAGCAATATCTTTATATGCCTCCTTGGTCATCTGACCAAGCTTCCACTTCCTGTAAGCTTCCTTTTTATGTTTAAGCTCAGAGCAGAGTTCTCTGCTAAGCCATTCTGGCTGCCTCACATGTTTGTTCTTTCTCCTAATTGGAATGGCAACTTCCTGTGCCCTTAACAGGGTTTCTTTAAAATATAACCAACTCTCTTGGACTCCTTTCCCCTTCAGATTAGCTTCCCAAAGGATCCTGGCCATCAGTTCCCTGAGGGAGCCAAAATCTGCTTTTTGAAGTCCAGGGTTTTTGTTTTGCTTCTTTCCTTCCTTCCTTTAATCAGGATCCTGAACTCAACCATGTCATGGTCACTACTGCCTAGCTTGCCATTTACCTGTACATCCCTGATCAATTCTTCCCTGTTTGTGAGCAGCATGTCGAGTGGTGCAAGATCCCTAGTTTGTTCCTCTAGGATTTGTACTAGAAAGTTGTCCCCAACATTCTCTAAAAACTTCCTGGATTGTCCATGCACTGCTGTATTGGCCTCCCAACAAATGTCAGGGTAATTGAAGTCCCCCATCAGCACCAGGGCCTGTGATCTAGAAGCTTCCGCTAGTTGTCCATAGAACACCTCATCCACCTCCTGCTTCTGGTTTGGTGATCTATAGCAGACACCCCCCACAACATCCCCCTTGTTGCTTTCCCCTCTCAATTTAACCCACAGACTTTCGACTGGCACGCTTCCACTTCCATAATGGAGCTCTGAGCAGTCATAGAGCTCTTTTACATATAGTGCTACTCCTCCCCCTCTTCTTCCCTGCCTGTCCTTCCTGAACAGTTTATACCCATCCATGGCAGAGCTCCAGTCGTGCACACTATCCCACCACATCTCCGTTATTCCTATGGTGTCATAGTTCCTCGTCTGTGCTAGTACTACCAATTCTTCTTGCTTATTTCCCAGGCTCCTTGCATCAGTGTACAGGCACCTAAGATACCCGGTCGATTGCCCTACTTTGTCAGGTTGATTTCCAATTCTATTACATAAACCTCCTTGCATTTTTTCTTGGAGTTCTCCTCCCCCACTCTCCTCACATATTGGGGCTTCAGTAGAGCTGGGGCTGCCTTCTCCTTGCTGCCTGGCTTGTGCAGGGGGAAGACGGACACACAGGGATCCCTTCCCCTGCTGCCTGGCTAGTGTGGGGGAAGCCAGGCATGTGGGGATCCCTTCTCCCTGAATCCTGGCTAGCATAAGGGAAGCCAGGTGCGCAGGGTTCCCTTCCCCTGCTGCCCAGCTCACACCAGGAGCTGGGTGCAGGGTGTTTCCCCCACCAGGCCCAGCCAGCAGGAGCACCAGGTGGACCCCCTTGTGCCCCCACTCCCTCCCTGGCCAGGATGCTGAGCCACTCCTGGCCAGGGTGCTGGGGGGGGGTTCCTTCCAGGGTACAATGCACCCTGGGAGGAAATTCAGACATGTTATATCGATATAACAGGTCCACAAAGGGTTATATCGAAATAACTATTTTAATATAATCCTCATTTCCATATCATATGAGGTTTTATTATATCGAAATAATTTTCCCTATTTCAAAATAAAGGAGCTTCTTATTTTGATATAAGAAGACGTCATGTGGACCTAAACTCTTTTAAATCAAAATAACCAGCATTATTTCTATTTAAAACTGTTGTGTGGACATACCTTAAGAGACTTAAACTGTAACCCAGGGGCCTTGAAACTTCAGTGGGATTTGTTTTGAGAGTAGTGTTGCTGATGATGAAACCAAGCAGGTCCAGTTTGAAAGAGATGTTTCCAGAAGACTGAGAAGATTCAGTCTGAGGTAGATGCTCATGCGTTCATTAATAGTTCTGTGCCTCATCTGCACCCACTCTCTGTCCTGAGTGCTATTGGATATCACTCCAAAAATTTATGTTTCAAATTTCTTTGTAGGGGTTTGGTTCAGATTTCCTGGAAACATTGGTTTCTTTAAACCAACACTTATCTATGCCCAAATCCTCTCATGTGTGGCTTGCATACAACATGCTTGTAGCAGTGCGGCACACCATGGGTTAAAAGAGGTGTGTACGCAGCAGCCAATCAGTGACAGTCTGCTGGTATAAGAAGGAGTGTAGCAGCACTAGCAGAGGTTAGTTTGCTGGGGGGAGCTGTTAGGTGAGTGTATTCTGTCTAGCTTGCTGGCTGATGGAGTCAGCACCCTGGAGAGTGTGGAGTGGGAATAAGTCTTGGAGCTGATCTGGATTGAGGATCCCAAGGGAGCAGACAGCAGCAGTGGCTTGAGCAGCAATCTGGTGGCAAAGAGCCAGGGGGCAGACAGAGGTGGGACTCCAGTGGTGAGACTGTGTGGCTGGAGCTGAGGGAAAGTAGCCTGGGGAGTCAATGTGGACTGTGGAGTAACTGGAGGGAGGTGGAGGCCTCACTGGTGGCATTTAGGGTCCCTGAGCTGGGGCCTGGAGAAGTGGGTGTGCCCAGGCCCCTCCCTGCTCCCCCAGCATGCTAGGAGTGCCACAGGCTTGCTGGCCATTGTCTGTTTTAGTGGCCAGGATAAGAGCAAGTGGGGCTGTAGATTCTCTTAGTGGCTGCAACCCTGGAAGGAATGGATATGTGGGCTTAGAGTCCCAGGACTGGACTCAAAAGCAGAGTTGGTGTGGCAAGAGAGAGAGCACAGACCACTTGGAGGGGACTGCTTGAGCAGAACTCCCTGCAGACATCACCAGGAGGCACCCTCTATGTGGGCTGAGTGCTGCACCTGCTTACAGTGCTCCTTTCTGTCCTCTCTTTCCTGTACTTTCATCATCCAAACCACAGCTACTAAAATGATATTCTCTGTTCTTTAATCTGACCATGTTACCCTCTGGAACCTGTCTATGCCCTTCATGTTAAGGGCATCAATATCGAACTCTTTTGTCATCAGTGTCCTATGCCACTCCACCCCAATCTGCAGCTGATATTTTGTCATGTCTCAGCCCTTTGTCCCTCCACTCAGCCAAAAATTCCAGCCTTGGTGTTCTTTTCCTTTCCTCAGCCCTTCTCTGTTCCATGCCCTTCCCATGTTATCCCTCCACATTGCTCATTTTTCCAGTTGCAGTCCCCTAAACCATTACTGTTTCATTCAGCCTTCCCCTAGACTTGCACTTTCTCTGTTGCCTACAAGTAGTGAAATAAACTGCACAGAACTTCCTTCCAAATGATTACCTCCTTTAACAACAATCCTGTTTTCCTATATATCTCCATTAGACACACTGTAGTGTTTTTTCAAAGTCTGAGAAACATTACTTATCTGCATGTGATTTGATTTAACTGTGGAATAAGGGTTACACTGTGTTCTCCTATATTACATACCCTGGTAGAACCCCCATCATAGTCAGTAAATTTTCAGAAGTAAGAATGAGAGCACAATTTTGCCTTGATTTTACAGCACAGGGTCAAGCTTCTGTAATATGGCTTCCTATCTCAATCACTCCTTAATTTTTAGATTTGGGCTTTCTGTCTTAAAAACTAAAGTATTGTGGCATTATAGTTAATTTTTAAAAAAAAAGATATTGCTCTCATTAACAAAAATTTGCCTGACAATAAGTGGTGAAAATACACTGTCTGCATAAGATGACAGTGAATCAGAAGAGCTTGTTTCAGGCCATTGGACTTTGAGTCTTTAAGTATCTCTATATGGCATGCAGGAAGCCATGGCTTTGACTATTCCAGCCTGGGTCCACAGACTCTGGCTGACTTGTGGGGCTCATACTAAGATGCTAAAAATACCTGTGTAGATGTTTGGATTCAAGCCTGAACATTTGTGTAGCAATTTAACACAATAGTATGAACTTAGTGTAGACCTAGACTCCGAGAATCCTTGCCATCACTTTCTGCTAACTGTACAGATGTCAGGCAGGTGTTTAGTTCAAACCAGGCAAAGCCTAGTGTAGACAGGGAGCAAAATTAGTTCACATTAAGCCTCCTTAATTTGAACTAATTGGCTACTGTAGACAGCCTTATAGACTAAAATTATGCATGCATCTGACAAAGTCGGTTCCAGCCCAAGAAGTCTTATGCCCTCCCCCACCAGGTTTTTGTTAGTCTATATGATGGCATAGGACTCATCATTATTTAATAAATTAGTTGTTCATCTCCCCATGATTGCCCCTTTCTAAGTTCACTTCACAGTTCAGAATATTTTTGACAATGTGTTTGTGTATGAATACATTATCCTATTCAAGCTATTTATAAGACTTTGCAGTAATTCTTTCTCTTTGCTAGCTATACATTTTACAAAATATTGTTTTTTATTGGTTTTCAAGAGTGTTCTGCTAGGTGACGGTAAATTTAAAGATCTTGTTAGAAAAATTGCCACATTTTAAAATGTTCTACATACTATGTGCATACTTCAATAGTAGTTACTGCTCTGCTTCCTTCAATTTTGCTGTCTGTTCAAATACAGGAAGTGGCCAACAGCATTCATTTTGATATTTTTTCATTATTATAATTGTCTTGTGTCAGGAGTATGAGTGCTGAATTTGAATAGCTGCCGGGACCACAAAAACTAAAGAATTTGTAGCTGTTTGGTATGCACCAGTTAGAGTTTATCTTAAGTATATGAAGTGGTAAGCTTTACTTGTCAGTCTCTTCTAAACATTTGACTTTTTTCTCTCATCAAGTGAGATGGTGGAAGATGCCTTGCTACAGGATAGAAACACTGTTGTGTAAACCATCATTTAGTGTATACTTCACCACAGTTCATTTAACTCTGGGCAAGCTATCTGCAAAGTCGTCTCAGACTTTGACTAGTAACCTGTCAAATTGAAAAGAGTGGAGTGTTTCCACATGATCCAAAGTCCATGATAGCCAATGTGAGTCTTTCCACATTTTTTTCAAGGAGCTTTTGATCAGGCTTTTTGTCAGGAAGCAGGAAAGCAGTTGATCCCATGAGTTCCTAATAAAAGACAATATGACAGATTTCACAATCTTTCTCTGGTTTAAATGACTACTCAGATTTAACAGGGGTTCTTGTTGCTTTCTGAGAGTCATAAAGGGATACTGTGTTGGTGAGCTGAGAAATAAAATTGGGAACAGGTAGAATGCCATAACACACTTAAAATTAAAAAAAACAACTGAGTACTGTGTCCAATTAGTTTCAACAGGTTGAGTTCATACGGTGAATGTAACGCTAACTACATGAAACGGTCACTATATACAAATAATGAATTAGCAACTAATCCAGAAATTCAATGCCAATTTGAGTTTCTGTGTTACTATTCAACCAACACATTCCTGGAATTGGTGGACATGATGCCTGCTCTTTCTAAGAGCATGATATTGTTCTAGTGTTTCTGCCAACCACCCTCTGCAAACAGTAGGGAGACTTCACCAACAGATAGGTACCCAAACTGGCTGGAGCAGGCTTTGCATCTGTAGAGCAAATTCTGCCACAGATGTCAAAGCACTACACAACTAATCATAGTAACATCTTGGAGAGACAGACAATATCTGAGCAGGGTTTGTGTGACAGATTAACAATGTAATTCAAATGCTTAAAGCAGAATCCTTTTCTTGTGAATCCAAGATGGATTTCTATTTCCCCTAAAATATTCAGTGGCAAATGGGTTTCTGAGTAATAGTTTTTTCACGTTGAAAACCTGCAAAATATTCACTTATGTTGCAGCCAAATAAACTTGTAGTATATCCTGGAATCATAACTTTTAGCTCAGTGGTTTAAGCACTCACTTTAAACATGGGAAACCCTTGGTTCAGGTCCCACGCCCCTGAAGAAAAGAAGGGATGTGAATTGGGGAGTGCTCTAAACTCAGTTATAGTCTTCCTCATCCTCCTACTGAAGCTCTTCTATTCTAGATACCTATTGCTCATTGGAGCAAAGACTGGAGCCTGGGTCTCCCACATCCTGGATGAGCACCCTAAACACCAGGCTATGAAGTCATGCACACACTTGGATGAATGCATATTCTTTCTTTCTCTGGTCTAAGTGACTCTAAATTACCCAGAATGCAACTCTTTCAATAAGAGAATAAGGGAGCCCCATATTAGAATTGACTATGGTCCACTCATTTAAGAGGTGGCACTGCTCTGTTCAGATCACTTCATTCCCTCAGGGGTACAAAGGACTTGATCCCAGGGTCTTGCACATTCCTGGTGAATATGCTAACTACTGGGCTAAACACTATGAAGAATGGCTTTTTTTCTTGCCAGCTTCTTGGAAAAATGTGATTGGTGCCTAACTTCAAGGAAGAGTCCTGGTTGTGAAGTGTTAACAGTGATATATGCCTCCCTGCAGCATGCATGTAGGTGCCTATTTTGATGGAAAGGATGGGGCTTAGTGCACATGCTTCTAACCTGTGTTTTCTATTGGCTAACTTGCACAGATCCATGCCTGGTATGACATCTCTTGTGAATCTAAAGCACCTTTCTTTGTCCATTTGTAGGATGTCTCAGTACCTAACTCAGGCTTTGTGAATGATTTTTTTAGGCTCCCATAACTTGGATGCTGTGACACACTTATCATCACAGCACCTTAATCTTTCTGTGCATCCAGGCCTTGGTTCTTTCACAATGGTTCTTGACCAGATATGTGCATTTGTGTGGGTGTGGAAAT
The DNA here is from genome assembly GCA_007922195.1 of Podocnemis expansa. Lineage (NCBI taxonomy): Eukaryota > Metazoa > Chordata > Testudines > Podocnemididae > Podocnemis > Podocnemis expansa. The sequence continues at coordinate 9,685,455 of ML682040.1, read as the reverse complement.
GTTTTCCAGGGGATACATCAATTCACCTAGCTATTTGCCTATTCATTATTTGGTAAAAATGAGAAGATCAGCAATTTTTCAGTAATAGTGTGCTGTGACATGTATTTTTATGTCTGAGTTTTTTAAGCCACCAGTTTTTAAGCAAGTGAAACTTAGGGTATGCAAGTTAAATTCACCTCCTGAAAGAGGTACAGTAGTCTGGAAATACTGAGAACCACTGCTTTAATGCTTTTGTTGGCAGAAGAGTGAAAACAGTCCAGTAAAGCCCAATTTCCTAATAGTGACACTGGTTTTCTGAGACTGTGATTGATCATTGTGGTTTCTTAGCTGAACTGTTTTTCATGTGCCTAAATAATTCTGGAGGTGGTACAGAAATGTATGGGTAGGAACAGGCATTGGGCTTAAAGACTTCTTCAAGAAACTTATTGATTATATATTCAATGTTGAAAAGCAAAAGTATCATTCATTTGGATAGCTTGTGTTAAGTAATGAACTGTCTTCTTGACTGCCTTGCCTTGTTCCTTGCAAAACACTGATTCGTCTCCTAGTTCAATCTTGTTTTTTTTATGATTTAAGACTTTTAAGCCATGGGTTCTCATTAAATGGCTGCATGGTGCTGTTATGTTCATAGCATACAGAGAAACTTGATAAAAATACTTTGTGGAAGGTTGCAATGCAACCCTATTTCTTAAAATCAAGAACCTTAGCACGCAAGGAATACAAACTGAGACAAATCAGGCTGCTCCCTAAGGCAGAGAGGCACAACTTGCACATCTTGCTCTAAGGTGGTCCTTTGTAGAATGACTCAGATCATTTGCTTCTTTACGGACATCACTAGCCTGCAAGCAGGACCAATAAACCCCTTATAAATTGAAACAAGTTTGTAGTTTTAACAGTTTTCTTTGTATGACAGGTACCTAGCAGAATGGTGTTGTGGTCATAACTGAGATATGGGACTTACTGAAATCAATATAACCAGTTAAGGATTGTATAGAGCACAAGTACTATGTTCCATGTGATAATGGAAAGATAATTCCTGCCTTCATTAATTGACTAATTTCTTTGGCATGTTTTGATTAATGATGATCATGCAGAGACAAGTACAAATTGTAGAAACCCTCCTTAGCAGAGACTGGTTTGACAAAACTAGGCTTTGAGCCTGCCTAGAGTGTTGAGATACATGTGATGAAAATTATTGGCTCTTCTGTCTTGTCACACATCAACACTATCTTTTATTAAGATAGCTTCACAAATGTTCTGCCTCTAATATCTACAAAGAAGTATGTACTTCAGCTGTTTATGCAGCCTTAATTTAATTTTGTTAAACACAAGAGCTCTGATTTATTACTTAGATGTCCAGAGGGAGTAACGGTGGTAGAGTAATTAATTCTGTCTATTGAGTGGGTGGATGAGTGTGTTTCAGCTCTGATTTTTCTAATCCCTCATGGGATCGGCTCAAATTTTAACATTAGAGCCAAACTTTAGGAGTTAATTTGCATATGCTTCAGTGTAGTTCCATGAAGAACTTAAAGTTGAACTATGTTGTTTCTTTATGCTCTGTTCTTAGAAACTGTGCAATGCATATGTGTTAGTTATTTCATAGGGAAAGTAAACTGCTATTATCTGAAAGTCAATGTGCTAAGATTGAGTTGAGCCCAGCTGGGCAAGGTAAATATGAACTCTATTTTACAGCATTAATTTGCTTTGGTAGTAGGGTGAACAGCCCAGAATGAGACTTCTTTAGTAGTTGCCTTGGTGGACTGAACCAGAGTTGACTACAGGAGACCCCAAACGACAGTGTTGTAGACCAGAGTGGAGTCAGCCTGATACAGCACTGGACAGGAACAAAATGGAGTCACACCCTAACAGCAAATCGAAGCAGTTAACATTCAAACACTGGGGAACTGCATATAGAGAAAGATTAAGTCAAATCACCTGTTGCAATGAGAAAAACAAATTCAAAGTCCCTATTGAGCCCTGAAGCAATGCAGTCTAATTTGCAAATAAATTCAAGCTCTGCAGCTTCTTGGTGTCCATCTGTCTGAGCACTGTAATTAGGAAATTGTCAATGGACTGATCAGGAAGATTGAATGCTAAACCCACTTGCTGGACTTTAGATTTTTTTTCTCATTACAACAGGTGATCTGATATCAGCATATAGAGGAAGATGTTCCCAGTGTTTCAATCTTCACAACTGTTTTGGTTTGCTGTTAGTGTGATCAGATTCCATGACCTGCAGATCCATGCATTTGTTTCCTTCCATTCTGTAAGTTTCTCCCATCTTCAAAGCATCTGCAGTGGGCTTTTTCTGCCATGAAAGCTTGTGCAATAAATATATTTGTTAGTCTTTAAGTGCTGCAGGACTCCTTGCTTGATTTGCTGACCTTGACTAACTCAGCTACCCTTTTGAACAATGCAGCATACAGTACTCAAGCTCTGGCTGGAGTAACTTCTTGGCTTAGGCTCTGCACACTCTGTAATATTTCCTAGTCCTTACCTAATGACCATCTTGCTAGATGGGAAGGTAAGTTGCTATACAACATCATGAGTGTTTATGTAGTAAAATGTAATATGGGAGAAATAAAGCTTATTAGAGAAGAATGAAATCTTGATGTATCAGTTGTTTTATAAAATAACCAACAATTTTCATTCCATAAATGGCTTGTTCAATGTAATCACCCTACACATGCACACTTCCTTAATTCCTCCTTTACAGAGGGTAACTGTAACCTACAGATATGCTCTGTTATTTCAATTCCTTAAAATGGTGAGAACTCCATCCTCTTGCCTTTGGAGAAAATATAGGTCTCAGTTATTAGCATGGGCTCTTCTAGGTGAGCCTCCTCTGTTCTGCTGTTTACAACTCTGCGGATTTGGAAATCCAGCCATGTACTTCAGAGCATTTGTGTATGGCAATCTAATCAAGCCTGTGATCCAAAGAAGACTGCAACTTCATTCATTCCACTATATATTACAAACCCATGAGAAATGAGTCCTATAGGCACCATTGTAATACCAAGGGTGAAACTGTGAGCTAGTGAAGTTGGGGGAGGGGAGATTTCACCCCAAAATTTTGCCAGCAGTAACCCCCCCCACACCATTATATACACACATTTCCCTTAACAGTAGTTATACTTAAAATGTTTCTCCACTTGATGTTTTATCTGAGTCAAGACTATAGACTCCAGCCTGTTTTTCACACAACTAACCTGCCTGCACAGAAGTGCATCCCTTCACTCCAAAATCTAATGTCTCCTCTGATTTCCCCCAGCATGGTATGATGGGGGGGGGGGAGAAACAACCAAATTAAATGTACAAAAATCTTCAGCTCAAATTATAATAAATGTCAAGTGCTATTTTGTGATTGCAAATGTAATTGGCGTGCAGCAATTCTTGTGAGCCAATGACATTCTAATACTACATGAAGCAGTAATACTTAGATTTTAGTAATTCAGGTGCTAACCTAATCATCAACATTACTCAAAAGAGCCACAAAAGTGTGAATTTATTGTTTCATTTACTAGATATATTTTTATCACAACAAAGTGATTGACCATGTATTCTACAACTGTTTAATAAGGTACTAAAAGCATCTTGACTGCTTAATAATTAAATCACATGCTGGTTTAATATCATGTTTTGCAAAGAGCCACAGGAGACTTACTAAAGAGTCACTTACAGATTGTGAGCCTCAGTCCAAGTATTGCCAATGTTTTATTCAGATCACAGGAGGAAGAATGAATATTGGCTGGTTCCAGACAGTACAATATTTATTGAAGGATGTCCATAAAAATATACAATGATATAAATAAACAGACTGTAAAATCTGAGGAGATAAAATTACTTAATGAAAATCACAAACTGTTTCCCCTACAGCCAACAAAAAATATCCCCCAATTACATGGGAAGATAATATAATTAGACTCACAGACTTCAGGCCAGAAGGGACCACCTTGATTATCTAGTCTGATCTGCATATCACAGGCCACACAATCTCACCCATCCACTCCTATAATAGACCTAATAACTCTCTCAGAGTTACTGAAGTCCTCAAATCTTGACAGTCTCCAAGTTGCAGAGAATCTACTATTTACTCCTTTAAAATCAGGAAGTGACACATGCCTCCCACTGCTGCTGATGACCCTCCTTCCCCACCCTTGAGTCTTTGACAAGCTGACCTGGGGGAAAATTCCTTTCTGATCCCATATATGGTGATCGGTTAGATCCTGAGCATGTTGATGAGACCCACAAGGTAGACATTTGGAAAATAATTCACTGTAATAAACCAGAGCCCTTTCCATTTAGTGTCCCATGTCTGGCTATTAAACATATTTGCTATAAGCAATCATAGATGCATCGCATCACATCACTCTGGGAAATCTCTTCACACCACCCCCTCCATAAATCAGTGTGATATGTTCATACTTCCCTTTTTGTCTTTTCATGTAACTTATAAATCTTAACTTTCTGTAGGAAATACAGCCATTTAATTCCCCCATAATATGAGGTCCATAAAGAAATAGATTGTATGCGTGTATGAATTACTTAATTACTTAAACATGTTCCTGAAGGAATGGAATACATAGCTCCTCTACTTGCACTGATGGCATTCAGCTTCTTCACTCAGCTAGGCTGTGTCTCTATGGAAACATTTGAAAGAGGGCTGTACCTAATGGCTACTGAACAAAGATTTTCCTTTTGTTTTGTTCAAGGGGGTAATATATGCTGCTTAGATTCTTTCTTTGACCCTGAGCCTAGAAGACTCCTTTGTGTGCTAGTGGCTTAATATATTTGTATGTTTCACTTTCTGCTGCCTTGGCGTCTGAAAGATCAAAAACTGCAGCAATAAGGAAAAAAGATATATAACTAGAATTCTCAGTGGTTTCTGCAAAATGGTTTCCAAGACAGCGTGCAAAATATCTAAATAAAAATCAAAATTATAGTGCTTTATTTGCATTTAATGAGACAAAGATGTTACTGACTCATCCATGTTTATAGTTCAATGTACAATATTCTAAAAAAGCAATGTAGTGTTTGGATGAAGTTGAGAGAGAAATGAGGAAAGGAAAAACACTATTTATATAAAATAATGGTAACTGTAGGTTACCAATGTAACCATCCTTCAAGATGGGCTGCTAACATACATTCAGCTACAGGTGTATATGTGCCACAGCACACAGTAGCTCAGAAAGTCTTTAACCTTAGCTTATCAGGTCAGGGCAAGTGGCCAGCGCCCCCTCTGCACCACGACCGCAGCTATATAGGTGGCCGTGACCCTGACACTCCCAGTCCTTTCTTTTCACCAGCTCCAGTTAGCAAGCTTGGTGGGAGGGATCTGAATGTATGTGAGCAGCCAATCTCAAAGAAGAACATTTACATTGGTAACCCACTGTTCTTCCTCATGTCATTCAGTTACAAGTGACTGTTAGCCATACCCAAGGATGGTGCCAGGAGTTACAGCTCACCCACATTGAGTATGGCTCTGCCCAATGCGGCATCCTCTCTAGCCCGTTGAATGATAGTGTAGTGTGTTGTGAAGGTATGCACCGATGACCATGTAGCTGCCCTGCAGATCTCCTGGATTAGGACTTAGGGAAGGAAGGCTGTTGATGAAGCTTGGGCGCTGGTTGAATGAGCCTGGACATTCCCTGGGAGGGGCATATTTGACCTTCCATAGCAGTCTTTAATGCAGTTTCATATCCAGTTGGAAATGCACTGTGATGACACTGGAAGTCCTCTTATATATTCTGTGACCGCCACAAACAATTGGAAGGTTCTGCAGAATGGGCATGTGCGCTCCATATACGTTAAGTGTGCCCTTTTGACATCCAGTGTGTGCCACTTCCTCTGGTTCTCAGTAACCTGAGGGTCTGGGAAGAAAACTGGCAGGCAAATGTCCTGATTAAGGTGAAATGGGGAGACCACCTTAGGAATGAAAGATGGATGTGGGCAGAGCACCACCTTATCAAGGAAGAACCTTGAGTATGGAGGTTCTGAAGAAAGGGCCTTCAGTTCAGATATCCTTCTGGCTGAGGTAATAGCTACCAAAAAGGCCACTTTCCATGCAAGGACCAGCTGACTACGAGAGTCAAAGGGCTCATAAGGAGACTGTTAGGCTATGGAGCATCACATTAAGGTCCCATTGTGGAACAGGTTCACAGGGTTGCAGGAAAACTCTTTTGAACCCCTTCAGGAATCTGGTGGAGGTAGGGTGGCAGAAAACAAGAACGCCCTCCACCTTATCATGGAATGCTGAAATCACTGCCAGATGGACTCCCAGTGAGGAAAGGGAAAGGCCCTTATCCCTAAAGTCTAGCAGCTAATCAAGGATTAAGAGTATAGGAGCTGACGTAGGCATAGCCCCTTTACCTTTTGCCCCGCGGGAGAAATGTTTCCATTTGGCTGTATAGATGGTTCTAGTGGAGGGTCTCCTACTACCAATTAGTACCCTCTTGATTGTCTGAGCACAGTCTTTCCTTTTCACTTAGCCAAGGAGTCTCCAGGCTGTCAGGAGCAGGGGAGCAGGGTTCAGGTGCCACAGGTGCCCTGAATTCTGTGTTAGGAGGTCTGCCCACAGGGGAAGGTGGAATGGTACATCTATGGACCTGTAGGATTGGGTACCAGCAATGTCTGGGACAATCCAGAACTAATAATATCATGTTTGCTCCATTGCTCTTTACCTTCAGGAGGACCCTGTAAATCAGCAAGATTGGTGGAAAACCATACAACAGGAATCCTGAACAATGGAGCAGGAAGGCATCTGTAAGCGAACCCTCCTCCTGACCCCTGAGGAAGCAGAAACGATGACATTCGCAGTTCTGTTGTGTCATGAATAGGTCCACTTGGGGTGTTCCCCACTTGTTGACTAGGTGGGGTACCACTGTGCTGTGGAGAGACCACTCATGGTGGGCTAGAGGGTTTCTGCTGAGCAAGTCCACTAGCCTGTTGTCCACCCGAGGCAGTGAGCTGCCACTGGAATAAAACTGTACCTCTGGCCTAGTTCCCAGAGTCTGGTTGCCTCCATGCAGAGAGCTGGGGAATGGGCACCCCCCTGCTGGTTCATGTAGAACATGGCCGTGGTGTTGTCCATTAGGATCTGGACCGTTTTGCCTTTTATCCTGTCCAGAAAGGTCCTGCAGGCCAATCTGATAGCCCACAGCTCCTTCACATTTATGTGAAGGGGTCTGTCACTGCAGGACCAGTGTCCTTGGGTGGAAAGTCCCCCCAATATGGGGGCTCCCCACCCGAAGTCTGAGGCATCGGTGATCAGGGTCACCACAGGGTCTGACACCTCAAAGGGGATTCCTCCCATGCCAAAGAGGGGATCCCTCCAGATCTCTAGTGTCCCCAGGATATTGTGGAGGACTGACAATACCTTGCACAGAGGGTGTCTCTGTGGATGGAACACTGTAGACAGCCAGATCTGGAATGGTCTCATTCTCAGCTGGGCTGTCCTTATGACTGAAGTGGCAGCCACCATGTGCCCAAGAAGCTGGAGACAGCATCAGGCCATCGTTACCTGGGAGTCCTGCAGCTCCACAATGATGGTGCAAATCCACTAAAATCTTGAGGTGGGCAGGGAAGCCCTCCCTTTTTGGGAGTCTAGGAGAGCTCCTATGAACTCTGTCCTGGGATGGGCAGAGTTTTTTGACTTTTCTCGATTTATGCAAAGTCCCAGGTACTTGCACAGATGACCATTACTTTGATGCTGTGTTTGACCTGGGTTCTTGATCTTCTTTGTATTAGCCAGTCATCTAGGTTGGGGTATATCTTTATACCCTGCTAGTACAGGTATGCAGCAACTACCACCATGCACTTTGTGAACACCGTGGGAGGGGCAAAGGGAGCTTTAAAGGGAATGATGTGAACTGAAAATATCTTCCTCTCACTATGAACCTTAGAAATCTTCTGTGGTGGGGGCATATCGCTATGTGAAAGTAAGCATCCTTTAGATCAAGGGCCATGAACCAATCATAATCCAGAGATGGGACAATCTGATAGGAAAACCATATGAAATTTTATTTTCCTTATATGCTTGTTTAGAGCTCTGAGGTCTAGGATAAGTCTCAGATCTCCATTTGGCTTGAACTAGAAAGTAGCAGGAGTAAAACCCCTTTCCCTGCTCCGATTTTGGGAGCCTCTCTGTGGCCCTGAGGGAGAGGAGTTTTTCCACACTCTCTCTCGAGCATCAGGTCTAGTTCCTTGGTCCCGAGATTCAAGTGTGAGAGCGGTTTTCTGTCCCAAGGCATGGACCAGAATTGTATGGGATACCCCTTCGAAACCATGTCCAGCACCCACCGGTTGGTTGTGATGTTGGTCCAGTGATGAAAGTACCGGGCCAAATGGTTGGCAAAGTTAGGGTCGAGGCTGTGGTCCCGCTGCCCTCAGGCTGACTGTGAAAAGCGCTGCTTCTGGCCTGCTGGATGTGCGGTATCTTGTCCCTGACAAGTGTCCTGGGAGGCCTTGGATTGTTTGCCTCTACCTGGGTGGATCTTATCCTTATCCAGACTCCCATACTGGCACTGGGGGTACTGGTAGAACCAGGAACAGGAGCCCTGAATCTGGGTCTGCTGTTTCAGCTGCTATGGTTGTTGCTGGGACCAAAACAGACACCCAACAGGTGGTGGCCTGTACATGCCTAGGGACTTAAGGGTGGTCCTAGAGTCCTTCATCCTGTGCAGCTTTGAGTCCGTGGACTCAGCAAAGAGGGCAGGACCTTTGAATCGTAGGTCCTGTATGATCAGTTGCATCTGCTGGGACAGGCCAAAGCCTTGAAGCCAGGCTGCTTGCCTCATAGCCACAGCGGAGGCCATGTTGTGTGAGGCTGTGTCAGATGCATCCCAGGAGGTAATAAGGGCATCTCTAGAGGCCAAGACCCCTTCCTCCACCACTGCTTCAAAGTCCTTCCAGCAGACCTTCAGGGAGAAATCATGGAAGCCCTCCATAGCCCTCCAGAGGTTGAACACCTCTCCCCATGAGGGCTTGGTGATTGGCAATGCTCAGCTGTAAGGTGGAGGTGGAATAAACTTTCCCGCAAAATAGATCAAGCAGATAGAGCCCGGTTGGCCCTGTCTTTCCTTCTGGTTAACTGTCCACCACCAGGGACCCTGCTGTAGGGTGATGGAAGAGGAATGCCAACTTATTGGAGGGAACATGGTACCTCTGATCTGCCACCTTGGATACAGGAGGGATTGATGATGGGGGTTTGCCATTGTGCCCTCTCAATACTGTACACCCCTTCACTGAGGGGGACAGAGACCTTTTCAGGTGTGGCGGCATCACCCACATCAAAAGGGGGGTCACACTCCTCCTTGACCACCCTCAAATCCAAGCTGAGGTTTGCTGCCATATGATGAAGCAGCTCCTGTTGTGTGTGGGGGTTGTCCCTGTACGCCAGGGATCTTTGAAGGGTAACCTCATCCAGGGAAGAGGATGAGGAGGCCCGTGATCTACTGTGCTGGGTGGAGTCCAGGTCGGATTTGGTGTCAGATAGGTCTGAGGAGTTGGGAGTTTGGGCCGATGATGATACCAACAGGTGCCAGGAGATGGGGTCATCATTGGCCGTCCAATCCAGCCATTCCTGTGACCAGTCATTGGAGGAGCCTAGGGCCATGGGTCAATGGGAGTGGTCCTTTTCCCTCTGTGTGCTCGCCAGCCCCTCACTGCCACGTCTGGGGCTCTGCTGTTTTGCCCACATCCACTTGTCCACTGGTACCAGGGTTTTGTTCCCGAGCTTTCAGAGATCCAGGGCACTGAGGAGTGGAGCAGGAAGAGGTCAGTGAGGCTGAGTTAGATCTCTGCTGTCTTGAGCCTTGGAAGTATGGTTCCGAGGGCTCACAGGCTGAGTGCTGGGAGGAGTGGTCATCTGAATGGTCTTCAGTACCATTCTGTGGTACCAGTGGAGGGTTTGATGGTGCCAAGGCTGGGAGTGGTACCAAACCTCCTATTGTCCACTCCTTCACCAAAAGTGCTGGTTTGCCCTTGGACTTGGATTTCTTGGCTGGTGCCAGTGCCTGGAGCAGGTCCCGAGCCACTGCGAGGGCCTCTGGTGTAAAAGGTATTGAAAGGTGCCCCAGTCCTGACTCCTGAGAAGGGGTGTCTGGGGGTAGCACTAAACAGCGAAGTCAGATGCTGATTGCAACTTTGTATTCTGAGCTGGAGAGTGGCGCCAGACAGGTTTGGGTGCAGAATTCACACACGGGCCCGGCAGAGCATTCAGTGTGAGAGGTGTATTGGGTGCTAGGTTAGATGCCAGATCTTGGGCAAGGTTGTGCAACTTCCGCTCCCTGTCCTTGAGGGTCCTCCACTTGAAGGACTTGCAGACAGAACAATTTTCCGTGAGGTGCGACTCAGCGAGGCACATGAGGCATTTCTCATGGGCGTTGTCGATCAGGAAGGCTCTGTAGCACAATGGGCAAGGCTTAAGTACCAACATCGTTATCATGAATGAACAAGGACAGGCATTTGCTGCTGCAAGTTTCGGATATCCAGCACCATCACTGAGGGCACAAGGAAGGAACTGGGAGGGTCAGGGTTACAGCTACCTATATAGCTGTGGTCGCAGTGCAGAGGGGGCATTGGCTGCTTGCCCTGACCTGACAGGCTAAGTCTAAAGACTGTCCAAGCTACCGTGCACTGTGGCACGTATACACCTGTAACTGAATGATGTGAGCAGCGCTCGAAGAAGAATCTTTACTATTGTGTTCATGTCTGCTTGCTTCACTTCAGTAACTATACAGCGGAGAGTGAAATGGTTAGACAAAGTGACAAAAATGGTGAGTGAGAGGGCAAGATTTAATACACAGTTAGGTTTTGTCTACACTCCTAAAGTTGAACTAATAATTTTGACTTTAATTGGAACTAAATGTGACCTTGGTATGTCAAATTAGCAATGTGCACTAATTTGACTTTAATATTACGTCAAATTAGTGCACTTTAGTTTGAACTACCTGTCCCAATTTGGATTTATTTACTTTGAATTAAGGCTTAATCCTGTTCTATACTGCACTTAGTTCAAACTAAATGCAGGTGTTATTAATTTGAGTTAAGCTTTCATTAGTTTGAACTAAAGAATTCCTTAATTTGAACTAGTGAAAGTCTGTGGTGGATGGGGATTACGTTAGTTCAAATTAAGGCTCCTTAATTCAAACTAACATGCCAATGTAAATGCACCCTGAGAGACTGGATAGAATAGGAATAAAAAGAACTTAAAAAGAGTAAGAAGACTCAACTAAGCTGTATCAAATTATGAAGCGTATGGGGGGAAGGAAGTCAAATTAGAAGAATTTGAGTCCTGCCCCAGAGAGGAGGACAATCAGAATTAAAGGGCTGTTAACAGTTATATTAAGGTTACTCTCTGCATGTTAAAATGAAGTGGAGCTGAGTAGACACGAATATCTTCCTGTTCCCCTCAAGCTGTCTGCATAGCCTTGAGGGAGGTAGCCTTGCTACTGATTGCAACATGTAACTCCCTTGTCACGCTTGCTTTCTCTCCTCGCACATGAGCATGAGACTTAAGTGGTTAGAAGGGTTAACTGAGTCACCAAAAGGATTATGAGATGAAATCATGCTCTATGCCTCCTTCCTGATTAGTAAATGGGAATTTACCTCCTACTCTCTTGTGACTCTCAGTTAAATAAATCACCAAGTTTCTAGCCTATAGTCCTGTGAGCAGACTTACTTTTGAGACACTGAGTACTCTGTTCAGAAATATTGCTATAGTGGAGAATTGATAGCAGCACTGAAAGAGTAGACAGAGCTTGTCTTTACTGGCAGTGGTAAATTTGCCATCATATTCAGCCCCCTGATTGGCTAAGCGGGTCTTGACAATCTGCTCAGCTGATCAGGAAGTCAGTCAAGTAAGACCACCCTGGCAAGGGGTTTAGTGCCCTGTGGTAAGACTCTGGTAACACCCAACTTATAAATGTAAAGGTAAATATTGAGTTTTCAAATAGCTGAGCATAGCATGGCCCTGCCTATTGCAATTGTCTTCTACTTTATTCCTTTAGGGTGAAACACCTTTCTGGGGTCCCTTAACCAGTGGTAGATTTTGCTGTCTGAGTGACCTGGAGAAAGACAAGAATTAATTCTATTTCTGATATTATAGAACACTGAGCTTCTAAGTCGTGTTTATCATGAAAATCAGGAAATAATTAAATACCCTCATACTCCTTTAGGCAGTCCTGAAAACAATTACTATGGCGTGTAAGGATCACTTACCAGGATAGTCCCACTGAATTCAATGCTGCTACTCACAATAAATGAGCAGTAAACCACATAACATTTGCAGGACCTCTGCACTGATTAACAGAAATATATCAGTTAACTAATAGCCAAATCCTGCAGTCCTTACTTAGGCAATAATCCAAAAGGGAAATTTTTATAATCTGTCTTTTCTAGGTTCTTTTGCTGTGCCAATCACCATGGTACCTGAGAGCTTGAGTAAAAGCTGCAAAAACTGGCTTTTTATGTTTAAGCAAGAGCTACAAACTCTGTCTGCTTTGTTCTAGACAGGCTATCAACTGTCATCTTTAAGGTTGCTATGGCAGTTGCCAAAGAGCCATGGCAATTTTAGACCTCTAATTTCTGTTACATTGCTCCTAGAGTTAGTGGGGGAGTGGATGGGAATTTTTGCTGTAACATTATGAAAGGGAAAAATGCCACTTCAAAATGTTCCTGTTGGAAAATTTGGAGTTCTCTATGGGTGACTTAAAACAAAATAAGTCTTGTTTCATGTTCAAATGCCAATCTGAAAAAAAAAAAATAAAGAATAAAATTGTCATCTTAAATTGTCATGTTGCTTTTGTTTTGGGAAATTGGAAATTTTCATTTTTTTTCACTCCATTTTCTGTACTAGCCTCCCACCTCCTTTTTTTAAACATTTTCCACAGTTTTCCCATCACAAATATAAAGGTTGGAAAATGTAGGATTAAAATAAGAGGGAAAAACTGATATTGAGATCCAGGTCTCTGAGATAACCACTATAATATGCAACAATCAGGGCAAGCTGCAGAAAGGGCAGCAGATTCTCCCAGCACTCATAGGTTACCTGGAGATAAACTCCCCAACCCATCACAAATACTGCTTCTGATCCCTCACATTGGATGTCAAGAAGCCACCATAAAATATAGTCAGCCCCCTTTACTGCATTTCTGTCACTGGTCCCCAGTATAGTCACTGGGTCTGGTAAAAACAGAAGTTGCTTAAAACTCAAGTTCTTTACCCAGAAAGATTTCTCCTGACCCCAAAGGGTGAGCCACATTACACAGAATAGTATAAGTTTGTATCTTACTCAAAATACCATGCTGCCAGTCAATTCTTTAGTAACTAAACCTACAGGTTTGACATAAAACAAACAAAATGAGAGATGTTATAGGGTCAAAGTGAATCACATGCATACAAATGATTCAGAGTCCATAGAAGATAAGTCCTTGAAGAATTTGGAGTTTGCAAGTCTTAGGCACACATCCAATCCCTGGATGGGTTTAAGTCCTTGTTTCACAGCTTCAGCTGTTAGATTTAGTCTGTATTCCTTTAAACTGGATTTCTAAGTGTAGAGCTTGTTCTAATTCTCCCCTGAGAATTAGCAGGGTGACTTCCAGGCCAGTGCAGGCTGGGATCTCAATCCTGGGGCCCAAACTTTTCCTGAGAAGCTTGGACAGACATGAGATAAAGGGATTATGTTCCCAACTTCCTCATAGTTGCAGCAAGGTGGGCATTTGCAGGTCATTCCTTTATGTGGGCTTTGATGCCAGTTCCCAGATACTTTAAGTGGAGAATAGTCATGTATATTGTCCTTTGAAGTAAAACTTCCACCTTCTGGCACCACAGGTAATTAGCTGCATTAGCACCATTAACAGTTTACATTGGTACATCAAGGTCCATTTAGCTGTTAATGTTCCCTTTTGACCCTCTTCCAATAGAACAATAGAAACAGATAGGGAAACCGTTCATTTACCTTGCTAATGTCTAACAGGATCCATGTAAACATCATCAAGAAACCACTAATGATACATATGCACTTTGTGAAATGTACTCACCCACAACCACTTCAGATTTGAGGATCATTTATATCTCCAAATCAGTGGCACTGCTATGGGCACCAGCATGGCCCCACAATATGCCAACATCTTTATGGGTGACTTAGAACAACGTTTCCTCAAGTCTCATCCCAAGACACCTCTTCTTTACCTGCGCTACACTGATGACATCTTTATCATCTGGACACATGGCAGGGATGCTCTTGAAGATTTTCAGAGATTTCAATAATTTCCACTCCACCATCAAATTGAGCCTGGAACACTCCACACAGGAGATCCACTTTCTTGACACTACAGTACAAATCAGGGATAGACGCATCACCACCACCCTATACCGAAAACCTACTGATCGGTATAGTTACCTACATCCCTCAAGCTTCCATCCTAAACACACCACACGATCCATTGTCTACAGCCAAGCCCTAAGATATAACTGCATCTGCTCAGATCCCTCAGACAGAGACAGACATCTTGAGGATCTCTATCAAGCATTCTTGAAACTACAGTACCCACCTGGGGAAGTAAGAAAACAAATTGACAGAGCAAGACGGGTTCCCCGAAGTCATCTACTACAGGAGACACCCAAGAAAGAAAGCACCAGAACACCACTAACAATCCTCAAGTCAGACCTCTGCAAAAGATCATTGACCTACAGCCTATTCTAAAAGATGATCCCTCTCTCTCTCAAGCATTAGGAGACAGACCACTCCTTGCTTATAGGCAGCCCCCTAATCTTAAACAGATACTCACCAGCAACTACAGATCTAACAACAGGAACATTGAAGCAGGCACACACCACTGCAAAAAACCACGTTGCCAAGTCTGCCCACATATCTGCACAACAGACACCATCATAGGTCCTAATCAAGCCTGCTACTCCATCAAAGGCTCATTTACGTGCTCATCTACTAATGTGGTCTATGCCATCATGTGCAAGAAATGCCCCAACACCTTATATATTTGACAAACAGGACGATCGCTCTGTAAGAGACTGAATGAGCACAGAGCTGATATCAGAAATCAAAGAACAAAGAAACCAGTTGCTGACCACTTCCATCTTCCTAATCACTCGATGACGGATTTGTTAACGACTGTCGTTAGAGATGTATCTGGGACATCTAGACTTCAAAGAGAAACAGCTGAACTCGAATTAATATGCAAGCTAAATTCTGTGAAAGTAGGACTTAATCGAGACTATGGGTTCTGTTCCCATTACAAAGGGTAATTTGACTTCAGGCTTCCCATGGTTTGAGCCTGTAAACTGCTCTGATTTGCTGTTACTTTATGACCTGATCCTATGTTTTACACCCCCTTGCATTTAGTTTCATTCCTTTCTGTAAGTTCACCCATCTTCGAAGCATCTGAGGAAGTGGGATCTTCTCCCACGAAAGCTCATGCAAAAAATAAATCTGTTAGTCTTAAAGTGCCACACAACTCCTTGTTGTTTTTTTTTACTGGACAAGACTAACACAGCTATCCTTTTGAAATCAAAGCCCCAACCTACTTGTAATGCCACCATTGTATTTTCCTGTAATATGTCTTCAAAGGTTAGATTTGAGTCATGTATCTTACAAGACGGCTTGGCCGTCTCAGGCTTAGCATGACAGAGATTTTTTGCACTGTGAAGGCATATTAAAAGCACTACAAAATTTAAAGCAAGAGAGAATGCATTCATACATTTCCTTTTGTCATTTTTCTTCTTTTCAGCTCAAACTAATATGGAATAAAGTAGGATTCCCCCCCCCCCATTTTTATTTTTTTCTAACCTTTTCCCAATAGGGAAAGAAAAGTTGAATAGGTATTTTAAGTTGAAATTACTTTTATTTTTTTAATTTTGAAATGTCTGTTTGAAACAAATCTTTGTTTTTATTTTACTGATGTTAAAAATTAAAGATCATCCTAACTGACATTTTGTTTGAAAAAAAATTTTTTTTTTTGGTGAAACCACATTTTATAACAGGAAAACTTTGTCAGAAAAAAATTCCTCTTATTCACATTGAATTTGACATGTGCTTTTGCAAGGAGAATTATTGGTTAATAAGCCTTCCTTTTCTTACCCAGATTTTTCTGTTAAATGCCAGTTCCAAATGTTTTCCTGAGTATACTAAAAGTTGGCTTATTTGCGGCAATGGAAGGTCTTTGCTCTAGAAGCTGTTTGGGGGAGGGAGGTTAGACTTCATAGTCCAAAAATCTCATAAAACTCATTTACATCTTCAATTTAAAAGCAGAGACAGTCTTTGCTGTTCACAAAATTATTTACAATACAGGAGAGAAGCTTTAAAGACATATTTTACATTTCAAGGATACCCATTGGATAAAATTAATCCAGACTATGTTTTCCTTATAGTTTTTATCTAAACAATTGTTATCAGTAGAGATTGATTTAATATCCTCCATGACAACATAGAATATGTCAGAGGCCAAACGAGACACAAAGCCTTGAACTCTGTAAAGAGGAGGTTCATTTATTTGTGGCTCTTGTTTTAACTTTTCCAAAAAGAAAGCAAGCCGCACTCTCAATCTTGTATGTTCTTTCAGACTCTCTTACGTGGTATTCTGCCCCAAATCACTCAGGAGCAAAAAATTACAAAATGAGAGATCATATATGTAAGGGGACTGATAGCCCCTTACTGAGAGTGAATGGGCCTTTTGATTGGCCACTCCTGCCTGGAAGCAGGGCTCTGAAACAGACAGCCCCAGGGCCAGTGGGAGAGGCCAGTGTCCCAGGATGGCCTGATTGATTGAAAGTGTTCCCCCGCCATGCCTGGGCAAGTGTGTGTGTGTGTGTGTGTGTGTGTGTGTGTGTGTGTGTGAGAGAGAGAGAGAGAGAGGAAGCACAGCCAGCAGCTGGGAGCCAGAGGACCCAGGAAGGGAGGCCAGGCTGAGCTGATTTGTGCAGAGGAGACCCACAGCAGCTGGACCAGCAGAAAGCCAAGGACACCCTAGCCCTGTCCTGAGAGACCACGATAAGAGTGGGGGTCCAGCCCCCAGGAATCCTGGGGCCCAGCCTTGTCGGGGTTACAGAGACTCCTCCAAACAGGAGATTGGGAGGGGAGCCTTTGAGGTCAGGCAGGCCTTGGGGTAAAGGAAGTGGGAGCAGGGACTCAGATCCTTTTGCCACCCATCTTCACGGGGGTGGTATACAAAGTCTGGGAAGTTCCCCCACAAGAGCGGGTCCATCCCCCCGCTTACATATAGAATATAGATTTGCTTGCCATCACTTTCCAGGAAAAATCATGAACTATGGAAAAGGCACTGTTTTATATACATATATATCCTTTTTTCTAATTATGCTTTGCCAGAAGCTAGAGCTACTGATATGGACCACATTCCCCAGTTTGCCCTGCTTTTCCTGGCTCTTAGAAATGGAGGCTGCAGTTTGTCCATGTACCGTAAGGCCTAAGGCCTGAATCCTGCAACAAGCTCCACATGGATGTAGGGGTCCAAGTGTATGCAACTTGCTTCACGATGGGGTCTACAGCAGGAACATCAAATAATTGTGATTTAAAAGAAGTAGTTCAGCATTCAGCAGATGCAAAAGGAGACTCATAAGAGGCAAGTGTCTCAAGATGGGCACCTATCATTTAAACTTTTTTGAAAAAAGTAGCTTATGTGATTTGTCCCATTTTATATCTGAATCATTGGCAGAAATGGAGCAGTAATGTGTCCTCACACAGTGGTTGAGAACTGCTGAAATAGGTTATAGAAATGGAATAGGATGTTTTAACCTGAGAAATCTGTAGGCTATTTAAAGACTTTTTAAAAATTATATTAGTTTAAAAAGTATTATTAGGAGAGTTTTGTCACAGGTCTATATTTCATGTGTCTTAAAACCTCAGAAGGACCCACAATGTGTAGTAGCAAAGGACTGATTTCTTTATTACCAGAATGTAACCAGTTTCCCATGAGTATTAGAGAACATCCTAATCTTTAGTATAACTGACATAACCTGGAATCTCGAGAGGGTCTCCTCTGTTCATCTTTGCAGACAAAGCTAAGCAGAATATCATGGACATCAAAGGACATCTTAAAACAGTTGTTCTAATGTTTCATTGGGAGGAATTTTTTGATGTCATTCAGCAGAGATTTATAGTATACTCTCTAAAAGTTTGGTGTAGATTAATTCCTATTTATTAAGTAATTCAGTTAATTATTAATTCACTACACAAAGTGAAACAGTTCCAAAAGGAGAAAATGAGAATTCTGTATGTGGCTGATACCATCTTTACAAAGACACCATCCATTCACACTGAAGTTTATGGAGGCTTTTGGTATATTTAGGGAATATCAATCTATAGGTGATCAAAATGCAAGGGCTTACCATTTTTTAGGGTCTGTTATGATTTTCTTCTTGGAATATTGTGAGCTTTCCTAAGAATTTATATGTAGGCATTCAACTGAATAAATTCTTAGCTGAAGACAGTTGATACCCCCTGATCCAAACGAGTAAGGAAGACTTTACTTGGAACCCCCTAAATAATATTTACATACATTGGTGTGGAGTGACTTCTGCTTATTGGTTTTTGTGTGAATCCTGCCCTGTTTCTCCAAATCAGTACTGGTTTTGATACTACCTCTACATATTATCTTTATATTACTAGTGAAAGTTTTATGTACTACATTCAGACTTGTGCTTTCCAGAGGGGAAGCGTTTCCCTCTAGGATGCCTGGGGAATTCCCAGGAAACTGGATGAGGTCTTGAGCCGGTTGGTGTTGTAACATTGTTTGGGACCCCTAGATCTAGAACCAGACCCTTTGCTCCTGGCAGAAGGCTTACATTTTTTTTTTATTCTGCAAACTTGTAGAATGTTTTCTAAAACACAGCAAGTATTATATGCATGTGGATTTTCTCAAGGTCTTACAACTGTAGTTTATTATAGAAATCAATGAGATTTCAGATATTTTCTCTCAGTCAAGACTGAGGACCAAGAATGCATTGCATGAGATCTGATAATAGCAAAGACACATGCACATAAAAAAAAAAAAAAGTTATTTTGTCAACTACACCTGTCCCATATAAAGGGCATTTGGTACTCATTCAGGTAGCTGAGGAGGAAATATTCCTGAAACCACTCTTTCCCATGCAACATCCACTGCACGTCACATTTAATGTTTTTATTTCTCATTTTAAAAAGGCTTAGCAATCTGACATACATGGCATGTTGTTGAGTCGTGCAGTTTAAGATGTGCAAATTCTGACCATTATATATCTGCATTATAAATAGGTTAAGCCTACATTGCAGAGCATTTTTGAAAAAACTTTTTTCAAAAAAATTATTTCAAAATATATTCGGAATAATTACCTCAAAATAACTTTTTTTCAAAAATGCTATTTCGGGAGAACGGTCCGGGGACGGCTTCTTGCCCCAAAATACCACGGCTTTTCTTTTTCCTGAAAGTAAAAGTCTCCACTGGACTTTTTTTGAAAAAAAGAAAGCCAATGGAAGAGATAAGCAGACTTTTTCCAAAAAAAAAAGCCTTTGCTGCATCCAGCAATGGCTTTTTTAGAAAACACTATTTCAGAAAAGGCTTTTTTTCCAAAAGGTAACCAGGTTTAGCGCTGGCAAAAAAGCACTTCGGTATTTTGAGATACCAGCACACTTTTTTGAAAAAGCTAAACCTGATATCTTTTTCAGAAAGAAAAGCCTTTTTCAACATAGCTTTTTCAAAAAAAGCCATTGCCAGATGTGGCAAAGGCTGTTTTTTGAAAAAGCCTGCCTATCTCTCTTCCATTTGCTTTTTTTTTTTTTTTTTTCAAAAAAAGAAGTCTGGTGTAGACTTTCACTTTCGGGGAAGAAAAAAGCCATGGTATTATGGGACAAAGAGCCATTTCTGGACCGTTCTCCCAAAATAGCATTTTTGAAAAAAAGTTATTTCAAGATAATTATTCCAAATATATTTCAAAATTTTTTTGAAAAAAAAAATTTTTTTTGAAAATGCTCTGCAATGTAGACATAACCATACTATTTCAGCAAAACTATGCCTGCAAAATACGATATTGGGACTTCTAGTGATGAGGACCTGGGCAATTGTTTCCAGTGGCTGGGGCAAAAGTCAGTAGACAGGAATATGAGTTGAAGGTCAGAGTCAAAGGTAAGGTGCCAAAGATTAGGGTAAGAGCCAAGGTCAGCAGTCAGAAATTAGAACTGAGGATAACTGGAATGACGCAAGACAGGGGAAAGCTGGGTCTGATGCAGGAACAGGACTGGAAAAGGAGCAAACTAGGCTGAGAACAAGCAGGCTCAGGAACTATTACAGTCAAGGCTGAATGCTTTGAGAAGCTGCTAGACTACTGCCTCTTTTGGACCTAGGAGCTGGTCTGCCAATTCTTCCCACCAATCAGTCAGTGCCGCTGATCAGGCACTCTTGTATATGCCAGCTGTACTCATTAGGCTGCCCAGAGACTGGCTGTGCTGGTAGCACATGATTATTGTCAGGGATGTGAACTCCCTTTCATAAGTAGGCCCAAAATACATAAGCTTAAGTCAATTAATTCTCCACTGAAATGTGCTGCCTATGGGAAGAAACACAGCCACTGTCTAATCTTCTGAGTCAGACTTCACAGCAGTAGAACTCTTAAACCATGGAAATTTTACTTTAAGAGCCCAATAGAAGATGTTTTCCTGCTCTCAAACAGTTTTGCTGACATCACATTGGCCTCCAGTATTTTAGTTGAAGGAACACAAAATAAATGCCCCAGTGGAGCTAAACTTGATTCCCCATCTCATCTCAGAAGTTGCTTCATATAAATATTGTTGGATTTTTATATCAACTATTATCTCTCCATCTTAGCAAATCCTGTGACAGTTTATTAGAAACTGCATCTCCTGGGACTTGTAACAAATAATACTCTGAGAAAACAAACTCTTGTTACAACCGTTTTGGTGGAACAATTTCTGAAGGGCTTTCTTTGCCAACCTTCTGCTTTTGACTGTCTGATTTTTTTCTCAAGTTAAACTTTAAATGAAAGAACTATGGATCCTCCGACCTTCTACCATATGATCATATTGAATGCACTCATAAACCCTTCAGGATGTTGTTTGCTTTAATCTCAAACTGACAATTAACTTGCTGGTCTTCCTCAGTATATTTCTAATTTCCTCAACTTGTTTTCAGGAATGGAGGTTTCTCCTGCAAAGCTAGTCTAGTTTGTTTAGTTAAACTCATTAAACAAATATATTTTTCTCATTATTCTCAGACATGATATACCACCTGGATGGATTACTAATGACTGGAGAAACCATAAGGAAAGAGATACAAGGAAAGGACTCTGGGTGGTGGTGGGGAGTCTGAGACAAACTGACAACATATTTGAAATTAAAAACAATTATATTTGTTCAATTTATCATTCCCTGTTCCACATTATTGAGAGGTCTTGGATTATGATCTTTGATTTACTTATATCCATTACTTGACAATAATGACCAATCAGTTGCTCAATCTTTGACTGTAACCAATAGAATCAATGCGGTTTCTCAGGACAAATAATTATATGGCATTTTCCCCTCCCTCCTTTATTTTATTTAAGATTAAATGATATTGAAAGTATTTAAAAAAAGAATTAATTGCATGAACACTGGTTTGAGGGGTGATTCATAGAGAAGTGTGGATATTTCTTTAATATTTTTGCTGAATATCCACTGAGAGGAAAGCATAACAAATGTCACAATGAAATTGGGTGATATGCCACATCTACCATTAATCAAACATTTGTTTAATCCACCTCAAAGTTATTTTCCCTCATAGTGTCCATCAGGAATAAGTTTATGAGGTGAGGGATTTATGGTGGACTATGCATGGCAAGTTTCCTGGTCAAAGTGACAAATTATCTCATCGTGGACCCCACTCAGCATCAGCCTGGGTTTGAATTACTGCAAAGGCAATAAAGCCTTCTGAACTGGTTTCATACCAGCTATGAAACTTGTGCTGTGTGGATTGTGTTGGCATTGCAGAGGCAGTCCACTATGTCTACAACCCATGTCACATATTTTTGAGGACTGCAAAATGACTAAACTTCCAGGAGGTCTTCATGCCTTGAACACTGTGGTCTGGCTTACCTGGATTGCATATGCCACCTAAAATAAATGATATACAATCAACTTTCTAGAGTTTGAGATATGAAGTTGTGCTGTTTATGAATCCAAATATACATATAATATTGATCTTGAGTTGAAAATCATTTCATTTTTAGTTTCTAGCTTCTCTCTCTCAATTTCTGAGGCTGAAATTTCTCAAGATCATGCTTTGCTCAAAAATTATTTTATATTATTTTGTAGACCATCTTAAAAAAATTAAGCCTTTTTGAACTATAAATTGTGTGTGGGTTAAGAAAAGGAACCTTACTGATCAAATAAAAAACTAAGATTTTTAGTACTCACACTTAAAAAAAACTGTGGAAATCTAGTATACTTTTACAACCTTTATCCATGTGAGTAGGCCTTACCCATGCAAATACTCATATATAATTCAAGAGCAATAGCCAGTAATATTCTTTAGTGCCACACTCCTAGGCTATAAATTTACTTTGTCATTATGGACCTGCATATGTCATTATGTTAGAATTAAAATTTAGACATTGCACTGTAATTTAGGGCCATTTAGTTATTCATGTAGAACCTTCACTATATCACCTAATTTCAACAGCAATAAAGTCTCAGTTCCCAAGCACTTGAACTATTTTATGGAGCTAATTTCATGAAATTTTACCAATTATATGTTCACATTTATTACTAGTCTACCTTCTTTGAAATGATTCCATTGATGAGCTTTTGCAATTCAGCTAATTCAGATTTTCTGACTTCACTTTTTGCAAATGGAGCCATCTTCAAGAGGGCCTACAAAGCTGTGAATCTATAGCATTCAAGCCAGCTGATACGGGCTAGCTGCAAGTGTCCTATTGCACTATAGAAATTACTCTAAGTATTCCACTTGTAAACATTAAACAGTACAACTGCATTTGTGCTATCATACACACTGGTTGCTAATCTCATAATGTTCTTTATTATGTCGACTCACTAGCTTCAGTCCATTTCTAGTGGATGAGTACCCACATCATGAACTATCATCACTATCAGCTTTCTTTACAAATACAGAAAGAACTAAAGGAATTCAGAATGAACTAACTAAGTACTCCAGAACTAGTCCCCTGGGACATTGTTGCTACTCATTGCTAGAACAATGTGGGGCAACCTGCCTTCCAATGGTTTTACACCTCCTTTCCTGTATTTGAAGATAGAAAAATATATTCCTGTCTGCATTTATTAAAGTTGTATTCCTTACTCATTGAATACTGTGGTCTTCAATGCATTTTCAAGGCAGTTACATGATGTCAGAAGTGGTAAATGAGGCTAAATCTATATTGACAGTGTTAAAATTGCCGCCATCAGTACAGTCTTCTGCGTTTGATTGAGAAGTTTGTGTAGACACATTCAATTGATCCGAAATTCACTCTAGCAACTCCAGCGCCAGAACTGAAGTATCGGTAAGTGGCTTAGCATAATATGGGGGGAGTGCTTAGAAAGTTCTTAGGAGATACACGAGGTATTTTACATACCTTGCATATCTCCCTTCAACTGCCACTGAGACGTGTGGCATGTATAGACTAGGGTTGAGTTTGGAAGCTAAAAGGATTTGGAGGAAAACTGTATTTTCAACTGAAAATAGACAAACACAGGGGATCTCTGAAAATAAAGAAAGCCTTCAACAAATAAATTAAAGCTCTAAGAATGGATATTTTACAACCTCTTTCCCCTTTACAAATGTCAGGCAATGTTGCAGACAACTGGATAAAGTTTAAGCAGTGATTTCTGTTATATTTGTCTGACATTAGAGCATGGAACAAATATGAAAACCAAAAATCATCTATAATTTTGTGTGTTGTTGGGGAGTTTATAAAAACTTTGAATTTCAGGAAAGTGAAAACATGAATTTAGATACAATACAAAATGGAATGTGACATTTGAGAGAGAGAGAATTTTTTGCATGCATGCAAAACCCAGAAGACATCATGGAGCAAGAAGTCACAGAATTAATAAAACCTCTAACTTTGGTGGCCTGAGAAAGTGTCTGATCACAAACAGACTCATTTGTGGTATTAAAAACAATGTGTTGAGAGAGAGGGGTAGTTATCTTTGAATGAAGCTCTCCAAATAAGTAGGGCCACTGAAATAGCAGAAACACCAGTAAAACAGCTGAATTCATCAGAAGGAGTCATCCATGAAAGTAGGAAAGCAGGACATAGCCAAGTGGTTCAAATCACAATGTGTAACTAAACTCTGCTACAGGAAGACGTTTATGTGACAAGTGTGGATCATGGCATGACCCCAATGTATTGTCTATGGGAAACTCTATCATACGTGTGAGAAACTTGCTCATTTTACAAATTGCTATAGATCCCAAAGGCAGAAAAATCAAGTGCACTTAGTTACTGAAAATGAGACTGAGGAATATTTTGTAGAGGCAATGTGATCAAGCAAACCTAATGAGAGAACCTGGAATGGAGCAGTCATTCCACTGAAAATGGACACAGAAACTCAGGTTAATATTCTGTTAATATCTATTTGCACAAGATGATGAAAGCCTGAGACTAAGACCTAAGCTGGGACCAACAAATATCACAGTAGCTGGTAGTCTGGAATAAATATACTAGGGCAGGGCTACTACTTTGCTAGCATTAACCATGAGAACTTCATATACAAGGTCCCTTTCATTGTAGTGCCACAGCAGGTGATGGCAGTTTTGATCCTGCCTGCAAGTGAGAAACTCAGTCTGGTAAAAAGGATGCTCTCACTACAAGATTATGCTGCTATCTGGCATTCTTTCAAGAATATCTGGACCTGCTCCAGGGAATGGGTTGCTTCCAAAGTGAACGTACAGTGCAGATGAACGAGCAGGTCCCTTCAGTTATTCATTCATTGAGCAAGGTGCCTTTTGCATTTTATGATAAACTCAAGGTTGAGCTTGAAAGATGGAAGCAATGCATGTAATTCAAAATGTAAACAAGCCAATGAAATGAGTGAGTTCCCTAATCATAGTGGGAAAAAAAAGCACTGGCCAGCTGCACATATGCTTAGATCCCAGAGACACCAACAGAGCTATGAAAAAAAGAACATTTTGAACTATCAACTAGAGGAAAGATTATGGGCCAGTTTGCAAATGCTCACTAATTCAGTAAATTAGGTGCATCCTCAGGGTTTTGGCAGCTAAAATTAATGGAGGAAAGCTCAAAATAAATGCACATTTAATACTCCATTTGGAGAATACAAATGTTTGTTTTTCCTTCAGTATATCTTCAGCATAGATGTGTATAAAAAACCCATACAAATGATCTATGAACGTATTAGTGGAGTGAATACTTCCATGGATAACATCATTATCTGGGGCTCTACAAAAAAGGAGCATGATTGTTGATTTCAGAAAGTGCTAGGTGAGATTAGAGCTGCAAAACCCAAATTACACACGGACAAATGTGTATTAGGAGTTAGAAAACTGACTTTATAGGGGACATTATTTCCCATGAAGGTGTAAAACCTCATAAGAAGATTTAAGCAATTAAAATGATGCCATGTCCCCAGTCAAATAAAAATGTTTAGTGGCTGCCTATCCTGGAAAATTCACACCCATTTTTTTTTGCCAAGCTGGTGCCATTGAGACAACTCCAAGAGAACAAAATGTATGGTGTTGAGGTGCTGCACAGAGGGAATCATGGGAAGCTTTAAAAACAACACTTGGTACAAGACCCAGAGTTAAAGTTCTGTTCTCTAGAAATGCCTATTAAGATTTCAGCAAATGCATCATAGTCTGGGTTGGGTGCAGTGATTTTATAAAAACATGAGGATTGCTGGCAACCAGTGGCATACACTTTCAAATCACTGACTGATGCAGAGACTAGTTATGCACAGATTGTAAAGGACTCCTTGGCTATATATACACCAGCCAATTAGTCTGGATTAAGCAATTTCTTAGTTCAAACTAAGTAAAGATTAGTCTGAACTAATAAATTCAACTGGTTAGTTTGGACTAAGTGCTTAGTTCGAACTTTAAATTTGAACTAGGCACAATGTAGACATGGACTAAGGCTTAGTTCAAACTAAAAAAGTTTGAACTAAGCCACTAGTTTGAAATAGCTGCACTTACTAGCTCGAACTGAAAAGTTAGTCTGAGCTAGGACGCGCAGCTAGTTCAAACTAGAAAAGCCATCGTTAGTCCAAACTAACCTCGGACTTTAGTTAGTTGGACTAAGCTCAAACTTTTTTAGTTCAGACTAGCAAGTCCAAACTAAAAAAGTAAATGTAGACTTAGCCCTTGTTTGTTTTACTGAATTAGACTAACACGACTGCACCTTTGGATTTTGCAAATCTTATTTGCCTGTGAGAGATTCAATGAGTACATTTATGGATGGACAATGGAAGTTGAAATGGATCACAAGTCCTTGTTTGCATTATTTAGCAAACCTCTAAATGACTGTACCTTAAGGAGTGAAAGAATGATGAAAAAGTTGCAGGAATAAAATTAGATGGTGACCTACGTGCCTAATAAATTTATGTTTACAGCAGATGCACTTTGGCATCCAAGAATACACTGGACACAGAGGTGCAAGCCTTTCTGGATATGATTAAGATCAATTTCCATAGCTAACAGGAAACTGAGTAGATGGAGAAAGATGAATCATTTGGAATTGTGAAAGAAGTGATAATTAAAGGCTGGCCTGAAATAATAAGCAGTTGTCTTTATAAGAGACTATTGAAACTGCAGTCATGAACCAAGTGTGGTAGATGGGGTGATTGTCAAGGGCAGTAAAACCATAATTCCACTGAGCTTCCAAAAATAAATGCTCCAAAAGATCCATGAGGGTTACCTAGGAATTGAGAAGTACAAAGAAGGTGCCCAAGAGGGTCTATATTGGCCACAGGTCAAGCATGACATCACCAACATGGTAAGAAACTACTTTTCCTTCTTGAAATACAAGCCAACAGGCAGAGCCACTGAGACCCCATCCTGTTCCACAGAAGCCTTATGAGAAGATAGGTACAGATTTAGTTAGCTGGTATTCAAAGGATTATTTAATATTCACTAGTTATTACTCGCTATATCCAGAAATTTGCCCACTGCACAGTACTAATAGTATGTAAGTGATTATTGCCATGAAAGAAATTTTTTCCAGACGTGGCATTCCTGATGAGGTCTCCAGTGATTATAAGCCACAATTTTCCAGTGAAGAGTTTTTGGCAAATTGCCTCAGATTTCATAACAAAACCCCCAGTCCAATTTATCCCAAATAGACTTGTGGAAAAGTCTTCAGGCGTGGCCAAACTTATTGAACTCAAGAGCCACACAAGTTGATTATTAAACTTTTGAGAGCCGCACTGAGGCATATAGCCATATAGTTTTACCTGCTCCAAAATTACTGAGTTTAAAATTCATTGTACACTTTAATTTTATCATAAAAAGAGGACATATATTGATACTACTACTGTCAGATTGTAATAATTACTTAAGGTTACCATGAAAATTAGGCCTATATAGTAAAAACTTAGCTGCTGCTCGATGTAGAAGACTGCAGGCTAGTGGCGAGTTTTCTAAAATCCTGACCATGCCATACTTCTGCCCACCATCCTGACCCCATCCTGAATTCCTAGTCTGAGGCTCCTTTCCTAGTGATTTGCTGGCATTCTTCCATGAGTCACGATTTTTCATTCAAGAGCCAAATGTGGCTCCCAAGCTGCAGTTTGGCCACACCTGGTCTATATAGACAGTAAAGAACCAAGCGAAAAGGACTTTTGAAAATGGGGGTGAACTGTAAAAAGCATTGCTGGTCTACCAAAGTATACCCCTGGAGAATGTTTTTTTTTTTCCAGCTCAGTAGTTAATGGGAAGAAAGATCAAGTCTAATTTTCCTATTACTGATAACTTCTGTGATCTCAGAACAATGCTACCATTCAGAATTTAAAAGAAAATCAGCAGTGGAAGCAGAAATGTTATATTGACAGAAAAGGTCAGTAATCTCCCTTCTCTTAACCCACATGACAGTATGCCTGAGAAATCACACCTCTAACAGGTGGGGCCAAAGAGGTACCATTAAAAAAAAGAGCTGCATCCATGGTCTTATGAGGTCCAGACAGACCAAGGGAATGCATTTTGATGCAATCAACAGGATTTGTGAGTTATCCCAGAGAGTTCCAACACTGTGGAAGTTGAGGTAGAGTCCAGCATATTCTTTGGACTCATCTGGTTTCAAGAATACATGATGAAGAAACTGTCAGGAAACAAGAGAACTCAGACTTGTATGAAGAACTGGTACTGAGATGATCTAAATGAGTGATCCAGAAAGTCCAGAAAGGCTCACAGAGGCTTGCTAGGATGTGTGTGGAAAATGGGTACTAAATACTCACTTGAGAGTAATGTGCTGGTAACCTCTCCTCTCTAGATAGTTCATATAATGAGTTTATGGACTTTGTATGATGCATGTCTTATTAAATAGCTGTTAATTTAATAAATATTTGTGCATAAATTGTTAGATAGCTTTTGTATGTAAGAGTTAACTTATTTTCCTTAAGAGGGGAAATGTAAAAATATGCTGTAGAAGGCTGCAATTTTTAGAGACATTCCCTAGCATGGGTCAGTGTTGCGTGAATTGGGAAATGTACCCTACAAGAGGCACATGGCTGCTCCCAGCTGCACACCGGAGCATCACTACTATCTGTGTTGTTGAAGTTCTATTCCTCACTCGTTCAATTGTGTGGTCCTTAATTAACATTGAGGATCATTACAACTCCCAATAAAAAATTGTGTCTTGAACTTGATATGTTGCTCCTTCTGGAAGATAGTGTGGTGAAGCACATCAAAAGCAAGCATCTCAATGATCTGGTGATTACTCCCTGCTCTGCATAGTTTTTGTGTCAATGAAGGAGAACTACAGAGAGGTAGAAGAAGGATTTTAAAAATCTTTTAGAAGACAAAAGAAAAACATCTACAGTAGGTCTAAAAGTGACAACAGCTCAGGCAGCAAGGATAGTGATCTCAACAAGTTTTCCCTTGTCTGGAAGGGAGATGGAGTAAACACCTGCCTCTGAGCTGGCATAGATGTATGACTAAGCCTTTCATGAGAACCAAATGAGTGTTTTGGCATTATACTGAAGTTAACATGCAGTGCTAACCCAAAGGCAATTTTATCATTTATCAGATTTGAAGAAACTATGAATGCAAATAAAATGGAATTTTAGCTCTGTTTTTTGTGTGGGGGGGGTGGCTCAGTTGCTAAGAAACCTTGTGAATAAAAAAAAAGAACCTGGTAAAATATTAATTCATAAATCAACATCCCTTTGTCAAATATAACAAAAACTATAGAAATGACCATGATACAAAGATGGAATAAATACCGTATGTGACAATTTGGGGAATCTGTCTGAATTCTGGTTGACAGCATGAAAACTGTTGTGCATCTATGTTAATGTGTATCTGCCATGGGCTAACAAGATCTAGCAAAATGTAGACACTAGATGAGATGGTAGAGAAGGGTTAAACTTAATGACTGTACTTATCAAGTCCCTAGGTCAAGAAGGTTGATTGAAACTGGAGAAGCTACTTCCTTCTACTTGTCTGAAAAGGTTAGTTTTTGAAGAGTGAAGAAATTCCAAACAAGACAGAGACAAAAGTAACAGAGCAGAGGTATAAAAGCGACTCATAGAAGTCTCATAGAGTCATACAATACACTTCAGACAAGATGGGAAGAAACAGGAATGCTTTTTTAGCAGAGGGGAGAAGAAGCAGATTAACTTTGGACCAACCAAGTCAGTGACAGTAAACTGACCTAGAGGAAGAGAGAAACTCTGTAGTTTGCAAGTCAAGCCATGAACTGAAGCTGATGGTCTTGGACATCTCCCAAAAACCTTCATCCCAGTTCAAACAAGGTTAGTGAGGAAACATAAGGAGGAATATACATGAAAAAAATTTATTTTGAAATAGATCTGTTGATTTCTTGTGATATTAAAGAAAGAACAATGTTTTAGAATTCTGTGTAAAGCCTATTTGTATATCATCTACATGTTAAATTATGCCTATCGTATTCCTTTGAAGAGTTAACCTTTGGACCTAGAACAGCTGCACAGCAGGAGTTCTGGGAAAAGTTGTGTTTACGTTCAACAGGGGCAAGGCAGAAGAACAGGGGCAGGAGAAAATGCTAGTTAGACCTGGGGTCAGAAACCCTGGCTCTTGGAGCCATTAGCAGCTCTTTAGCTGCTGCTTTGTGGCTCCCTGGCTAAGCGCTGTGGTCAAGGGGAGATATTTAAATATCCTTCCCTGCCTTGCCCGGCTCTCAGGTGGTTGGAGAAGGCAGGGCAGGATTCAGCTCACAGCTGGAGACTCCCTTGCTTAAACACAGGTAAGTGCTGTGCTGGGTGGGGGAGGATGTCGGCAGCTGGGCATGAGCTGGAGGAGCAGAGAAGGGGCTTGGGTGCATATATGTGTGGGGGGAGGTGGCTGCCAGGAGCCATCTAAAGCCCAGTGGTGTACACACCCAGGGTGCAGGGGGTGAGGGAGGTGCTGCTGCTATGTCTGTGAATATTCTCCTCTCCACAGCTGTGTCTGTAAATATCCTCTGAGTGTGGCTCTTCCAAGACAGCAGGAGAGGGAAGGAGGGATTCCCTCAGGAGTAACTTGGTAATTAAAGGAGATGAGAAATTCCTGGGGCCAGGCATAGGTGCACAGTAATGGATGGCCTGGATTCCATGGGAGGGGGAGCTGCCCCCAGCCTCCCACTGCACTGAGGCTGAAAGCTGCCTCCAGCCCTGAAGAAGGGAGGAAAGGGAGGGCAAGGCTGGGAGCTGCATCCCCATCCTCTGTCTCTTAGGCTATGTCTACACACAAAGTTTTATTTCAAAATAAGTCATTTTGAAATGACTTATTTCAAAATAAAACCCTTATTTCGAAATGACAGGCTGTGTTCACATAGCATTTTTGTTTCGAAACAACGAGGTTGTTTCAAAACAAAAAAAAACATGTTCACACGATGCACAGTTGTTTCGAAACAACGGGAACCCATTGTTTCAAAACAACAGCATTGTTTCAAAACAAGTTAAACCTAGTTTCTAGGTGAAACAACGTTGTTTCGCAACGGTTGTTTTGAAACGACGCAGCGTGAACATGTTGTTTCAGAACAAAGTGTTCCGAAACAACATTGGATCCTCAGGACCCTGGCCAGGGTGCTGAGGGCTGTCCCTCGGCCCCAGAAAGGGGGCTGCAGCTCCAGAAAGGGGGGGGGTGAGCCACTACGGGGCGGGTGTTGTTTCGAAACAATATGTCCAAATGGCGTTATTTCAAAATAACAGCCATTTTGAAATGAATGGGGTTTAAGCTGTTTTGAAATGACAGTTCTTATTTCGAAATGATGGAGCCCGTCATTTTGAAATAAGAAAACGTCGTGTGGACCTAATCTTTTTTATTTCCAAATAACTAGTGTTATTTCAAAATAAAAGAGACATGTGGACATACCCTTAGAGCTTAACATAGGGAACACATGCCCCAGCCCAGCTGCAGTGAGGGCTTCTAAATTCCCTAATCTACTTGGCTAGACAAGTCTTAAAGGGATTTCCATTCTCTCAGAATTAGCAAATTAATGTTGAGTCCAGTCAGACTTTTTTTAAATGAGCAGGGGGCTGCCCCTCCAGGCTTCCTGCTGAAGGAGCTAAGGCTGAAAAGCTGCCTCCAGCCTTGAAAGACTTAGGGAAGGCAAGGCTGGGGCCTGTGACCACCCCCTACCCTAGCCCTTGAGCTGCACATAGGCGGCCCACACCAGCTTAGGTGTGCCATGATTTCCAAGTTCCCTGACCTGCCTGGCTTGGACAATGAATTCTCTCAGAGCTGCAATATGGTAGGTAAGAGAGTGGGAGCCAGGAGGACTCCTGGAAGCAGGGATGAGGGTTGGGTGGGTTAGGGACTGGATAGTACATGCTCAGGTGGGGGTTCCTCCAATTTCCTGATGGAGAGCTGAAGCTGCCTCTTAGCTAGTGGACAGTTTCCCTGGGGAAAGGGGGCAGGGGGACAAAAGTCTTTTCGCTGGAGCCCTGGAGTCCGTAAGACAGCCGGGGGGGGAAGTGGGGAGCTGGTAAAGAAGAAAATGAAGGAAAGTGGTAGGTAAAACTGCTTGGCTTAATTTTCCCTCACTTTGTACCACTTAGTCTTTTAAATTAATTTTAGATTTAAAAACAAAACAGAACAAAACCAACAAATAAAAAAACCCACACTATGGCTATGTTCACACATAAACTCTTATTTCAAAATACATTATTCGAAGTGAGTTATTTTGAAATAAAATCCTTATTTTGAAATGACAAATCAAAATAAGCAAATATTAAATCGAAATAAGGGAAAACCTCAACGCGAAATAGCATGTTCGGACATAGGACTTGCTATTTCGCTTCAGGAGACGGACAGCATGGGAGGTGTGCCAAATACCCCCTCACTGGGCCATGCCCCCACCCCAATATATACAAAAAGGAGGGCACACTGGGAAGGAGAAGGGCAAAAGTGTTATTTCGAAATAACACGTCCAAACAGCGTTGTTTCGCTTTCATGTGAGGTTTTATTGTTTTGAAAGGACAGAAATTATTTCAAAATGATGGGGCCCTGTTGGACATGACCACTGTTG
Organism: Podocnemis expansa; assembly: GCA_007922195.1. Classification (NCBI taxonomy): domain Eukaryota; kingdom Metazoa; phylum Chordata; order Testudines; family Podocnemididae; genus Podocnemis; species Podocnemis expansa. The sequence continues at coordinate 9,652,773 of ML682040.1, read as the reverse complement.
TTTCGAAATAAAAGCCTCATGTGGACATAGCCTACTAATTGCACAGATTAGTGCCCTGTTTTTTGTTTTGGGGAGGATTTTTAAATGCTATTCTGGTTTCCAGAGTTTTGTGGAAACCAAGCCTTTAATTCTTTAGAATTGGAAAGTAGTGATCTACTTTGAAGAAGTTGATAAATTTTGTATAAGGCTATCATAGAAGCATTATGATAAAAATCTTTTAATGAAGATTGTTAATTCTATTTCTCAGGCTCACCTTTACTCCTAGTCTTAAATTACTATTATCTTTGCACTATTATTGAACTTCAAAATATTCTTGGGGCCATGTGTTCCTTCATTATAAGGTTTCTTTTGGCTTTGGTTGTGTATTCAGCTTATGTTAGGGAAGATGAGTTATGGTGGAGAAAATTGAAAGTGACCTATAAGGGAAAAAACAAGGCAATGTTGACTGAATACAGGTTCTTGTTTGTTTTGGCTTATTTGCTTTAAAGGGAAGTTGTATAAAGGAAAAGTACTTAGTGAAAATTATGACTCAAATATTTCAATTTAGTGACAGGATTTTTTGAGCAAGATTCTGATGAAATTGGACACTTTTAAGGGTAACAAGAATGTAGAAAGGGGTTATAGCTGATGCTAAAAGAATTTGTTAACAAAGGGATATTCAACCTCCATGCTTTGAGGATTGATCCTATTGGAGGTAGTTTGAGGAGATTACCCAACATCTGTGTCCTGATACGTTGCTGACATCTTTCTCTTGTACATCTGGTTATGGGCCATGGCAGAGACAGGACACCAGCATTATTGCCAAATGCTTTGTTTCAGTTCTCTGTGTACCCAAAGACCTCTTTATATCTAATAAGTAATATATTTTAATTACTTTTTGTGTGAGAGGACCCTCAAGTTTCTTTGAAAATCAGTGTATATAATACTGAATATTAAATTAAGAATTACATTGACAGAGCTAAACTGAAATGAGTACTTTGGGTGTAGGACCATGACGTTTTGTATCTTTCCCAGTACTGAAGGCAGTTCTTCCTCTCTGTTCCTTCCCAAGAATTAGATCTCACTTTTATTGCTAAATGTTAACTAAAAGTAACTTCAAACTCATGATTTACTTCGACAAAGCCTTTGTGCTGCAATGTGTCATTGGCCAGTTAGTTTTCAGTAAAGATCGAAAAGCTGTATAGTTAAAAAGTGTGGAGGAAATTTTAAAGGTGTTCAGTCAGCAGAGGCCACACTTAGTAAAAGAGAAAGTTTATTGGAAAACTATACACAGCTGCAGACTCTGGGAACAAAACAAAGACACCAGACCCCCTAACAAAGGGTGTAGTTACCTTATATAGGTAATACATGAATATATTATAATATATATCACCTAGGCTATGTCTACACACACATGGTTATTTCGAAATAAGGATTTTGAAATGAGTTATTTCAAAATAAAATCCTTATTTTGAAATAAGTTAATTCGAATTAACAAAATGTTAATTCGAATTAAGGGAAAGCCTGCAATCCAAATAGCTGTTATTTCGGAAGGGATATTTCGAAATAAAGCCATTTGGACCTGTTATTTCAAAACAGTTGTTTCGAAACAACAGGCCTAAACGGCATTATTTCAAAATATCCCTTCGAAATAACGGCTGTTTCGAAAACATCGAGGTTTTACTTTTTCGGAACGACGATTCTTATTTCGAAAGGACAGGATCTGTCCTTTCAAAATAAGAAAACGTCATGTAGACCTAATTTCTTTTATTTTGAAATAACGAGTGCTATTTCGAAATAAAAGTGCCGTGTAGACATACCCCTAGTGTGACTTGGCTTCTCTCCAATTCCATGACCCTTGTACTATCTTTCCATAATGTGGAGATGCTCTTCTTTCCTTATATGAGGGTTGTTTTCTTAAGTTCAGATCCTGCTTCTGTCTCTTTCTCATGCTAATTTGCCCCACTCCCCAGCCCAACAGAGTATGTGACTCCTTGTCCAAGCTGAAACGGAGCTGAAACGGAGTACCCCTCTCCCCCAGCAGCATAGAGATATTGGTGGAGATGGGCCCATGTTCCTGAATATTGGTGGAGCATGGGCATTATGGGCCCATATAACTCACCACTTACGTCTAGGGATTCCAAGGGCAGTGCCTGGACTTGGTTCAGACTCCAGAGGCTTAAAGCAAACCAGGTCCAGTAGCTGGATGTCTACACAGCAGTCTGGGACTAGAAGGGGTACATATGTGAAAGAATGCTGTGAAAAAAAATGCAGGCCTGAGGAATTTCTAATTGGTGCCTCACTGTACCTCTCTGCTCCAGACACCAAGCGTCCTTGACACATACCATCCTTCCTTATCATACTGGTATACTGCCTCAGTCCTGCTGTTATCACTGTTATGTGAGATTCTTTTCCCCTCCGACCTTGCTCCCTTTTATGGAATAATGTTAGCCTGTACCAATAAGAAAATGTTGGATCTTATTACTGTTACTTTATGTATATGCATATATGTTAATGTTGCTGATAAGCTATAAGAGTTTCTGTAATGCATTACAGGGGCAGAGACCAGCACCCGAATGCTCTCTTCCTCGCTATAGTGATTCTGTTCTGTTATAACCCCTAAATAAATCTGTTTTAGCTGTAATTCTGCACCTAAATTGGGTTAAGTTGTATTTTTCTACAACGCATGATTGTATCTGTGACTGTATATTTGTATGTAAAAAATATATTGCTGCTCCTACTTGGCATCTGATATTATCATTTCACATACTTGATGAAGATGGAGCTCTTAAAATATCATTATGATGAATGCCCTCAATAGAGGTCATAAATGGGCACCAAATTAATGTCTCTTTTCTGCGCCTTGTTACATAGTTGACATTTAACTCTGGATTCCATTACCTCTAATGTGATCATTATCACAATATTTTCTTTTGTTTACTAGAAATAGTTTTCCTCTTCAATTCACACTTGAAATGTGCTAACAAGTTAATTCATCTTTTAATAAGTATGTTTCTCTTTTCTGATCATAATTTCGTTTATCCTTTATCCATAAACAAAAAAGAAAATTCCTATTTTAAAAATTTGTGGTCAAGTTACTACTCAGAAAAGAGGTAGTTATTGAAAAACGGTAGACTTTCAGACCAAATGTGTGTGTGAAAATTCTGATGTTATACTGATGGACAGTATAAAATATATTAGGATATAACTGAGTACTGATCAGGTGCATCCTGTTATTGTACAATGCATATAATGATGCCATAATTATTCTGATAGTGTTTGGGCAAGTATCGCTTTCATATTTGGTGACTCATGGTTGGTTTTTCAGACAGAGGAAAAGCTTGATGAAAACAAAGCAGTACCAAATACATGAATGAATAATATATTCAATAGACTTGAGCAAAGAAAACTTCAGAAAAAAAGACAAATCATAACTTACGTCACATGTGATGTACTAGCAGTCAAGAATAGATGCCAGACGGTATTGCAGACTGCCTTACTATAGCTTGATAAGTAAATCCTTAGCAACTGAACTCCCTAGTGGGAAGTAAATCAGGGTACATATATCATATAGGGTACAAACTTAATGTGGTTTTTATTACTAGAGATTTATCAGTCTTCCCCTCAATGTGAAAGCTAATGTATTAACTTACAGTAAAGGCAGTATGTCTCAAAACTTGTCTTACCTTGCTCACATTGATGGAAGTCAGTAATTTTGCTATTTACAATAACATCAAGATTGATTACCAGGGCTGAGCTTGTTGAGTACATTCCAACAAGTGAAAGACCTCTTGGGTTTGTGTGCCTCCAAACAGACCTGTTCTTCCACATCCTCCCCATAAGCCACTTTGGCAAAGAGATATCAAGTGCAGTGACCCATAAACAGTAGCAAACTAACTCATTGTGCATAGATGTTTATTGCATTTCCATATTACTGCCTTAAGGGAGGTGGAAAAGTTTGCTGTTTCTGCAAAGCATGGAATGATGGAATTGTTCCATGTGATGAATAGTCTGTGGAATCTTGACATTGTCACATTTGAGTGTTTCTGATGGAAAAAAAGTTTTCAACCAGCAATATTTTAAAGATGAGACCAATGGGTATGTGTACACTTAGAGCTGAATTTGAACTGATTGCCATCAAGTCAAATTCTATTAAGTGCATGGACACTGGCTTTCCTCAATTCGAATTGAGGAACTCCTCAGTTCAAATTGATGAAAGCTGACTTTGAATTGGTCAAACCTCATTTGACTTCAAAGTCAGGGTCAATTCGAACTGAGGAATTCGAATTGGCCCAGTGTGGCCATGTCAATTCAAATTCACTGTCAGTTTGAATTAACCACAGCTTGATTTTTCCCTATACAATAGCACCCCCTACTGAATTCAAACTAGCATGTCCTGTTCAAGGACATGCCAATTCAAACTGGATTTTCTAATGTGGCCTTGTCAATTTGAATCGACTGAATTTGAATTAATAATTATTAGTGCAAATTGACGAATTTGAATTCAGGCATTCAAACTGAAACTAAGTGTAGACATAGCCAGTGTGATCTGGTCTGGTTTGGGTTGCTTTTGAGGAAGCAGCTCTGAAAAAAGAGGAGATTCATGGTATATTTTCACAGAGTGGCATTATAACAACTTTGAATTTTATTCTCCAGGATGAAATTATTTGAGCTGGATTTTCTCCTCAAACTATATTTCCCCTAGCTGAAGGTTCTTATCCTTTGCATAGCCTAAGTAAAAGACTTATGTGGATTGTTGTTTAGTTTCCTAGACCACAGTGGTCAATAAAGGTTCAGTGTCCTGAGGACTACAGAGTCAAGAATGTTGTTGTTACTGTCCTTGGAATGAACCTCCTTGGAGCACACAGAACAGTTGTAATTTGTCACCGGTTCCTTTATTAAAAAATCCACTAAGCAGCTAAACAATCACACAAACACTGAAATACACCAAACAAGGAGTCCTGTGACACTTAAAGGCTAACAAGTTAGTCTTTAAGTGCCACAGGACTCCTTGTTTGTTTTATTGAATGAGACTAACACAGCTGCCCCTTTGGAACTTGAGTAGACAGGGAAAATGCAAAAAGGTTAGTCCTGTGATTAGCATTGCTTACAGAGCACATTTCCTGCAGAGGTTCCCCCAAATGTCAGTTTTTTGTCTCCTCCTCCTCATCAGTGAGTATCATCCCAGTGGAACCCCCCCCTCCTCCCAATGTGTCCTCACCAGCACATAGGTGAGGCAATATCTTTTATCTTAAGTTCTGCTTATTCTTAATAAAATTGGTACATATGCATAAGATTTCAAGCCCCTTTTTCCTTATCCTTTCCTCCATAGCCTACTGATTTAGCAGTGCCCCATTTTTCATTGGCTATCACTTTAGTCTCACTTATTCTCATCACCATCTACATCAGTGAGTTACCACACCAACTTGATGTTGCTACAGAACTGTGTGAAATGTTACTATAGGGTATCTTGTAGTATTAACTGACACATTACAGCATAATTTCCACTCTAGGGCTGCATGCTTACCAGAACTTTGGCATTTACTACATCCTTTACTATAATCTTACACTTTTCTTGCACATAGTCATATTTTGGTCAATGTAATTATGCCAGCTTGTTTCAGACATGAGACCTACAGGCCTTGTGTTATAACATTAAATATTTATATTCCTTCTCTATATTCTAAATATAATTTATGTCTTTTATTCTTGGCTGCCTCTGTCTTTAGAGATTACAATCTTCCTAAATCTGAAGACATGTTAAAAACCAGGATTCCTAGCTACTACATGTCATTTCTGGCCTGACCGTAGACTTTTTTTCCTATAGAAAAAACTTAGGTGTATTGCAAGGACCCTGTTTTATAGATGGTCCCTGACTGCAGATGTGCTAAAAAAGTTAGACAGTTTCAAGTCTCGGCACAGCTTTCTGATTTCCTGGGAAAACAAAATGAACAAAAGTAGCTTTGTTCTTATCAGCTGCTATTAAATAAGTGTGACAAAAGGTCTGAGGACTCAATCAGACACAATTAATTTTCAAATGAGAGTAATAGTAAGGGAAAATACTGCTTTAATTACATCATCACAGGCTTCATTCGTTGCACAAACTGGACGCACAAAGAGGAAGAATTAAAGTAGCACCAGCAAGAAGAAGTCTGATCTTCTGAGTGCATGATTTTTTTTAAATACTTTTCTTTTTTGATATTGTTTTCTGGGTAAATATTTTTAAAACTGGCAACATAAGTTGGTCAAAAGCAAGTCTACAATGAACTACAGATAAGTGGTGATAATCTAGCAATTTAAACCTGAAAAACAATTGTAATTTAAAAAAAAAAATCACCTGGCATTTCCAGATATTGTAATATAATGCAAAATTATTTCTCTTGTATTTCTATTTTGAGAGTTAAATAAGAATAAGAAATAACTGAAAATTGACACAAGTGTTACATCCAAAACCTCTGACTACTGTCAAAAGTTATTTTAAAAGCCTCTATTAATTTAAACAATGTTACAAGTACTTATTATGGATCATGGTTCATTTTCAGCATGCAAAATGATTTAGACTTAGGATAGACCACCACTACTGAAAACTGGCTTTAGAAAACAAATGCCTTAAGTCCATTGAACAAGTGTGCCTGAGACATCAGTATGTCATCTGTTTTCAGAAGGAACTGCTAGTACATTTATTTTATAAGAAAATTTTAATTAATATAACTAAGTCAATTACCAAGATAATTTACATTCAGTGCAAAGTTCAATAGCAGCACTATACTTCCACTTATTAAATACCATTCAACATGTATTAACTTCTTTGTTGTATAGTCAAAATCCATCTATATTTCAGTGAAGTCTTCAAGAATGACTCTGAGTATCTGAGCCCATTAGATAACAGAGTAATTGTTGTGAAGGGCTGAGGATGGAAAATTGTGTTAACTTTCTGAAAAAAGTCTCTCACCAATAAAGATTTTACTTTGTATTATAAGAACCAAATAGTGATATTTAGAATTTATACAGGGCCTGACCCCAAACTGAATAAATTCAATGGGATTTTTTCCATAGTATCTTCTGTGCATGGACTCCAAAGCACTTACTGAAACTGACTCTGATCTTGCACTTTATGTTCCCATAAATTCCCATTGATCTGTTGTGATTCTGAACAGTGGAAAAGATGTTCCTGTGTGCATCTCTTCCCAAGATTAACATAAAAGCAGTATTTTCCCTTACTATTACTCTCATTTGGAAATTAATTGTGTGAGATTGAGTCCTCAGACCTTTTGTCTTCACTGTCCATGAGTATTTTTTAGTGAACAAGTTTACTGGCAGAAGTGTTGGCAGGGAAGCAGGGGGATGGTCGAGGCCGGGGGGGGGGGGGCAAAAGCGCAGCATGGTTGGGGAAAGCAGAGCAGTAGCACTGTGGTAAGAGACGGCAGGGAAGCGGCACCTGGGCTGGGGGAGGGAAGTGTGACATAGTCAGAGAACCCGTAGCATGTCTGATTTTCATATAGGCCCTAATGCAGCTTACTCATTGTTAAAATAAAAGCATGTTTTACAAGTCCTAAACATGATGTGGAATACTAAGAAATGAAAATACAAAGGAGAAAAGTTTAAAACTGAACGTAGAGTATTTTCAATTTTTGGCACAACTTACTGCTGTGAAGCATCATATTCCACAATGAAATTCAAAACATTGTGCAATACTTAGAGATCAGCATCTGGGAGAACTTTTAACTACTGCATTGACAAGTTACTGCCCAGATTTAAAAAAAAACTTGCCACAAGCCTGTAGTGTTCTACATCTAGCAACCAGTAAGTTTTTACTGTATACGCCTAGTTTAATGGTAACCTTAAATAATTATTAGAATCTGACAGTAGGATTAATATTTGCCTATTTTTATGGTAAAATTAAAGTGTGCAATGCATTTTAAGCTTAGTAATTTTGGAGTAGGTAAAAATGTGGTTATATGCCTCAGTGTGGCTCTCAAAGTTTTAATAATCAATTTGTGCAGCTCTTGAGTTCTGTAAATTTGGCCACCACTGCTATAGATCATAACCCAGCGTGCACAGATGTGCATTCCATGACAATAGGAAAACTGGAAGTTATTAAACTGCCTATTTAGAGATATCTTTCACTTCATATATAATCAACGCAGGAGGTATGGGTGTGTGCTGTCACCACTGCTGAATTAAAAAAAATAGAATTGTTTATGTAAGGCAGGCTTAGAAACTGTGCCTAGCAGCTTCGGGGGGGGGGTGCAGTTAATCTGCATGGGTTTGGTATTTGCATGAGCACAAAAAACAGATTAGCATAGTCACACTCCAGATGCAAGGCAATATGGGTAATGGTATTTGGGATTATTTGAGCACAAATCTGTCAATATCTGTAGTTTATTTGATCACAAATCTGTCAAATCTGTTTGGGTTAGTTAAAGGGTAAAAGCTACCGTTAGCAAACAAGAAACTTGTAAGAGAGGCCACTGCCTGTTTCTGCCTGGAAAAGATGACAGGGGTGGGGGTTGCATAGCTACTTCTGGAGCTATACCCCAAGGCATTGCCTTACCCCCTGGCCCAATTGTCAAGTGATAGATTTGGCTAGGCTTCTTATGAGGCCTTTCTTTGTATTTTAATGGACAAAGCTGTTTGCAGCTACTTGAGGTTTAAAAGCTGAAATCACTGAAAGAGGCAAACTCTCTCTGTACTGAAATCACTGAGAGATGAAAATCCTCTCTCTCAGCTGAGTCACTGAACAGGAGTAGCAGATGAAGTGAGTGACCAGTTAGGGTGGAGCTGGTGGATGGTGAGAGCAGCCAGCGGTGGGCTAGACAGTGTGAGTGACCTGTGGAAGGAGCTGGCAGAGCCAGCGGATGGTGTGAGCAGAGTGAAAGTGACTAGCGGGTGGAGCCCATGCCTGGTGGGAGTGGACAGCGTGAGTGGCCAGCAGGCAGCTGGCATGAAAAAAAGTCCCTACATACTCTGGGGTTTCTTCAAGAAACCTGCTTTGCACTGATTCTCCAGATCAGTGCTGGTTTCTGTTATTGGGTTTTTATATACTATTTTACTACTATTAAAAGTTCTGTATACCATACTCAGAAGCGTGCTTGTGAGTGAGGAAGCCTTTACCCCTTTGGGGGGCCCAGAGAATCACACATGATTTCCCAGAAGACTGGGTGGGGGCTCGAGCCAGTTGGTGCTGTAACATTACTTGGAAACCCCTAGATATAGAACCCAGCCCTTGTTCTGCCAGCTCACCCTGGCAGAAGGTTTACACTTAATTCTTTTGATAGCTCAGGATACTCAGGGTTAGAGCACACAGAATGAAAAAGCTGTTGGCACAGTTTCAGAAGCACATTGATGACTTATTCATTTTAATTTGTTTGTCTTGAGACTTAAGCATACAGCTGATATCAATGGCCTAAGTGGTCTACTGGGGAGAAGTCCATTGAGGAAAAAAAGGCCTTTTGCCAGGTAAGGACTGTTGCCTATGGGAAGACATGATGTGAGCAAACTTTGCCCTGTAGACTTTCCCACCAAATCCTATGTCTACATTAGAAAGCTTATTTTGAACTTGCTTAGCCTGAGCTAAGCAGTTCCAGGTCAGTTCAAACTAACAGCAGCTTTTTAGTTTGAACTAGCCATTTTTTAGTTCAAACTACCTTTTTAGTTCAAATTTAAAAAAGCACAGCTAGTTCAACCTAAAAAGGTAGTCTGAACTTAAAAAAATGCAGCTAAGTCGAACTAACCGCATAGTTCAAACTACACGGCTCCATTGTGCTAGTTCGAGCTAAAATTTGAAATAAGCACTTAGTTCTACCTTACTGTTTGAACTATGTAGTTCAAACTAAGCTTTGCTTAGTTTGAAGTAAAAAATTGTTTAGTTCAGACTAGGCAAAGCTTAGTGCAGACAGGGTCTAAATTAGTCTGGATTAAGCCTCCTTAATCTGGAGGAATTTGCTAATGCAAATATAGCCATAGAATTATAAAAATGGGAAGGCACCATGAGAGCTCATTGAGTCCAGACCCCTGTACTCATGGCAAGACCAAGTAACCTCTTAAACCATCCCTGACAGGTACTTGTCTAACCTGCTCTTAAACACTTCCAGTGATGGAGATTCCACAAACCTGCCTAGATAACTTATCCCAGTGGCTAGTCAACCTAACAGTTAGGAACTTTTTTCTACTGTACAGCCTAAACCTCTCTTGCTGAAATTTAAACCCATTACTTCTTGTCCTCTCATCAGCAGTTAAGGAGAACAATTTTTCTCCCTCTTCCTCATGACAACTTCTTAGATACTTGAAAACATATGTCCCCTCTCATTCTCTTCATTTCTAGACTAAACATACCCAGCTCTTTCAATCTTCCCTCATAAGTCAAGTGTTACAAGACCTCTAATCATTCATATTACTCTTCTCTGGACCTTCCCCAATTTGTCCACATCTTTCCTGAAATAGGGCACCCAGAACTGGACACAGTATTCCACTATAGGCCTAATCAAAGCAGAATAGAATGGAAGAATTACTTCTTATGTGTCACTTACAATACCCCCATTAATGCATCCCTGAAGGATTTGTTAACGACTGTCGTTAGAGCTGTACCTGGGACATCAAGACTTCAAAGAGAGACAGCTGAACTCGAATTAATATGCAAGCTAAATTCTGTGAAAGCAGGACTGAATCGAGACTATGGATGCTTTTCCCATTACAAAGGGTAATTTGACTTCAGGCTTCCCATGGTTTGAGCCTGTAAACTGCTCTGATTTGCTGTTACTTTATGACCTGATCCTATGTTTTACACCCCCTTGCATTTAGTTTCATTCCTTTCTGTAAGTTCACCCATCTTTGAAGCATCTGAGGAAGTGGGATCTTCTCCCACGAAAGCTCATGCAAAAAATAAATCTGTTAGTCTTAAAGTGCCACACAACTCCTTGTTGTTTTTTCACTGGACTAGACTAACACGGCTATCCCTTTTAAAATTGACATTATCATTCAAACATACTCTATTCTCTACAACCCAGCTCTTCTGTGAGGTCCTCACTAGTCATCAATACCAAATCTAAAATGTTGGTTTGGTGAAGACATCTGTCATCTATCACATCCAGGAAAATTTGGCCCTGTCCATTGTTAGTTATACTTACCTGGGAAATTAAAATCTCCCATAATCACACAATTCTCAGTAGTATTTACTTTATTAAAAACATTAAAGAGGTCTCTGTCCCCATACAAATCAGATCAGCTGATTGGAGAATTGTCAGTCTACTTCTTATTTAAAAAAAAAAAGAGAAATAAATGAGGTAACCGCAGACCATCTAGCTTGACCTTACTACTACTCAAGGTTTTGGAAAAAATTGTGAAAGAGTAAGTATTTAAGGACATCAGTGTTAATTGGGCCAAAACATAACATGATTTTACAAAAGTTAGCTTGTGACAAAGCAAGCTGATTTTCTTTGAGGAGATAACAGGTTTTTAGACAAAGTGAAGGCACTGGATTTAATTTACCTATACTTTTACAAGTATTTGACATGATTCCACATGGTGAATTACAAGTTAATGGAAAAGATGAAGATTAATATTAAAATCAAAAGATGGATAATGATCTGGTTAAAAGGGAGACTACAATCCCTCATACAGACAGGTGATCTATCAGGTGGTAGGGAGGTTATTAATGGAGTTCGTCAGCGTTCAGTCTTGGGACCTACCTTATTTAGCCTTTTTAGTACAAACTGTGGCAGAAAAAAATGGAAGTGTGCTAATAAAGCTTCCAGATGACAAAAGGCTGGGAGGTATTGCCAATACAGAGAAGGATCAGAAGATCATAGATGAAATCTGGATGACCTAGTAAACTGAAATAAGAGAAACAGGATGAAAGTTAAAAGTAGAAAGTGCAAGATTATACATTTAGGGATGAATAATAAGAATTCTTGCTATAAAAAATGAAATTATCAGTTGGAAGTGACACAGGATGAGAAGAACCTGTCTGTATTGGTAAATGATATGATTATTATAAGCTGCCCAATGTGATGGGGCCATGAAAATGCTAATACTGGGGTGCATCAGGCAAAGTATTTCCAGAAGAGATAGGAAGGTATCAGTACTGTTATACAAGGTGCTGGTGAGACCTTATCTAAAATACTGATTGCAGTGTGTGGTTCCCCATGCTTAAGAAAGTTGGATTAAAACTGGAACAGATATAGAAAAGAGCTTCTAGGAATCTGAGGAATGGAAAACCTGCCTTCCAAGCAGAAACTCAAGTAGCTTTGCTTGTTGATCCTAAGCTATATAAGGCTGAGGGGAGATATCAATCTCTATAAATATAACTGTGGGATAAATACCAGGAAGGGAGAGGAGGTGTTTAAGTTCAACAACAATGTGACACATGAAGAAATGGATACAAACTTGCTATCAGGAAATTTAGACTTGAAATTAGACAAATCTTTCAAACCATCAGAGAAGCTAAAATTCTGGAACAGCCATTCAAGGAGAACATGGGAGGTAAATTCCCTACCTGACTTCAACGCTGAACTTGATAAGTTTATGGATGGGATGGTATGATGGGACAGCCTAATTTGGCAATTAATTGGTCTTTGACTGCTAGCAGAAATACTCATCCTGTGATGAGATGTTAGATGGATTGGGCTCTGAATGACTACCAAGAATTCTTTCCTAATGTATGACTGGTGAGTGTTACCCACATGGTCAGCTGATCACCATAGTTGGGATCAAGAAGGAATTTTCTCTCAAGGCAGACTGGCAGGGGCCTTGGGGGTTTCAACCTCTCTTTGCGACATGGGTCATGGGTCACCAGCTGGTGGATTCAGTGTACTTCGAAGTCCATAAACCATGGTTTGAGGAGAGAAAATAAACAGCCGGGGGGGCCACAGCCTTTTTTTTTTTAATGACGAGGGGATCCCCAGCCTGGAAAAGGTTGGGAACTGCTGAACTAGATGATAAAAATGGGCTCTTCTGACTTTAAAAATCTATGAGATTAGGTTATCACAATGTTCCCTTCTGATCTTAAATTCTATGAATCAGAGTCTTCTCTCAGGGAAGTTTAGTTTTTTATTTAAGGCAAGGACATGTTTTCCTAGGACAACTATTTGTTTAGTGCTTTTTTATGATTGTTAATATGGGTGTACATGGCAAGACTCTAGACATGGCAATGTGGAAATCCATATTTTTCAGATTATACAAATAAACCTAAGATCTGAGACTTATGCTGACGTACTTTTGTGCTTGTGAATCAGCAGTCATTAGCACTGAATCAAATGAGGAATGTTACAGAAGTTGAATTAATGTAGGTGGAAAAAAATCAGGCTTTATTTGATAATTCCTACCTGGACCTTTAGCTTGCCTTTACTGAAACAATTAGCTTAAGTTACGACATTTGATCTAGCCTAGCTCCAGTGAGAATGTCCATATTGCAAAACAGCACTCAAACTATACAGAGTTATTTGTTTAGCAGAACAGAGTAATTGTATTAATGGCTGATGAACTGTGCTAAGTTGAGCTATAGTCTGTACCTGTGTCCCTACTGCATGCCTAGCTCAAACATCAGTAGCACTCCAACATCTACTATTAACACCTGTTTGGCCAGTTTGAATTCAAAGCATATTTGTGTGTGTATGGGAGTCAAGCTGTGTTACAACTTAAGCTATCACTTCCTTTAAGATAAACCCATTACTCCTTACAGGGTTGCCCTCTGAGCTACTCTGTGATATTTCCCTTGATATTTTATTCTTCAAAGTGACCTTTTCTCTTTACTACTCTTCCCTGCCAAATAGAAGAGCTTGCCACATTCTTTTGTCATATCTTTTAATTCCTCATTTGGATGAAGCTGTTTTAGTTGATCCTATTACATTAATGATTTTCAGATGGTTTTCAATCTATGCACTTGATTCATTTCTGCAACATGCTCATGACATCCACTACTTTATTAATCTTTTAGATATGCCTTTTAAACATTACAAGTTTAAAAACAAATAGTGAGTCCTGTGCCATTTAGAGATTAACAAATGTATTTATTTCATGAACTTTCCTGGGAGAAAAATACCACTTGACAAAGTAGGTTTTTCTCCCAGGAAAGCTCATGCAATAAAAATATTTGTTAGTCTTTTAAGTGCCACAGGACTCCTTGTTTGTTTGGCTACTACATTGTTTCTACCAGTCCACCTGCCATGTTTCCATTTGATTTTCTGATACCACCTCACACACAGTAAAGTTACAAAGAGCTTTGGGCTGGCAGAACCCTGGGTAACACGGTGACTTCCATGACACATTGTAATGTTTCTGTGGACTCAAACTTTTACCACATTAATTAGAGTTGGTACTTATGAGCTAGGTGGAATGAAGCACAATTTTTCATTTTCAATGTACCTACTGAATTCAAACATCATTTCAGTCCTCCACAGCTCTTCAATGCCTCTGAAGATTTCCTCTTTTTTAAGTGAGAATTAGAAAACATTTTTCACAAACCCTATTTTATGTATAGTGCTATCTATAAAAAAATTATTTAAAGCTCCACCCACTGTTCTACTTGTCAGACATGTTAGATTATAATGCACTTGAATAACAAACAGAATATTATATTAACTATGCCTCAGGCATGACACACACTAAAATGTGTTTCCATCATAATCTTTCATAAGATTATTTTGTGAACAAAATTTAGCAATTATCTTAAATATTCAAAGGAGAGAAATTCTTTTTTTAAAAATCCTGAAATCATACCAACAGCAGCTGCTGAATAATTGCCACATCCTTACACTAATGTATAAAAATGAAAATGTCCATGCTCTGTGAGTAATTACAACCTTCTTTAAAAGCAGGATACATTTGCTTCATGTGAAACAAAAAACAAGCAATGTTGCTTCAGATCACATCACATTAATTTACTCATTATAATTTACTTATTCTAAAATACTGTATACAAATTCTCTTGAGATACTGTATATTTTGCAAATGCTGTTTGCTATCCTCTGATGAAAATCAGGAAGTTGTTTCTTGATTGCCAGTACAAGTTGACAGTTTTACATATTCTTCAGCTGGATCATAGGGACTTGTTGCTTCTCTACTGAGGTGCTGGAGAACTCCCTTCAAAGATCTTGGGGACCCGCCATTTAGAGGCTAAACCCCTTGCTACAAGCTTGTGAATAGAACCCTGCTATTGACAACCCACAGACTTTTCAGACTCTTTCACAGGATAAACCAACATATAGGGCAATTATTCAACTTATTATTGTAAGACAGGGCTGCTGGGCCTCCTGGTAGGGTGCCTGTGCACAATTGTCAACCACCTTACTTATCAAGTGAGGCAACCACAGAGTGCCACTATCTCTGGCCCAACAGCTGGGCAAGCAGGTAATTATGATGGTCTATGACACAGTCTCTAATAGTTCATGACAAAGAGTGGGAAACAACAACTGGGTTGTTAAGGGTCACTAGAAGCCTCCAACAAACCCTTGGAAGCAGGGAGGTGGGACGTCACTAACCAACCCAACTCCAGTATGTCCCAGCCCAGGGTCTAATGCTGGGCTTCATAGCTGAGTAGGGGAACAGCAGGGTCCTGTCCACAACATGCCATTTTGTCCGCAGGCTCAGCCTCTGCTCCCTCAATGCTCTGAGCCCCTCGTTCACTCCTGGCCCATGTGACGCAGAGTACCTCATCCTCCTTGGCTTCCTCCAGATAATGGACTAGAGATGGATTCCTGCACTCCTCAGGGTGTCACAGGGCTAATAAGCCAGGTAGGTCTTGTCTAAGGACAGCAATTCCAAGTCAGGCCCAGCCTCCTCAGGGGAGTCCTCACTGACCAGGAGAAGTTCATCTAAGTCATGGGAGATGGACAGTTCAACAAGGACTGCCAGGTTTCCCGGTGGTGATGGTGATGGCGATGGCAGCAACAGCATAAGTAGCTCCAGGAACTCCACCAGGGTGGTGCCCTGAGGCAGTCCCCCTATCAATAGGCTCAGGAGATCATCTGGTCCCAAAGGCACTAGTAAGTTCTCAGCTGGCCAAGTCTTCTGCTAGGCCTATAGAGGAAGCAGAGCGAGCTCTTTCCCCTTTAGTCTCCAAGCCTTGACTGAGCTCTAAGGCCTGCCTTTAATACTCTCTGTCCCTGGCTCCACCCCCTTAGGGGTGGGGCAGACCTGGCAGCCTGTCTTTGAGGGAGGCCATCTTGCATCCTTATATAAGGGCAGCCATTTTTCCTCCTTATATAAAGGAGTGTCTCTTGCCCTCTTACATTATTCAAACAAGCAAAGATCACAGTTTGTAGTGAAGGACCTTCTTATCATATTAAATCCCCATTTCAATAAGATACTTAAGTATATGCCTGGCTTTAAACATGTGATAGGTCCTGTGGACTTCAATATACCTGGTGAATTGGAACATTATTCTTAGTCCTTTGTAGCTCCTTCATGTCTCTGAATATTTCCTCCTCTTAAGTGAACATCAGAAAATGTTTGCTACTATTATTAAGCTATATCAAGGTTCTTGTTATTAAAACAGAAGGGAGTGTATTCACTGAGTTTCTTTTAGAATTTGAAATGATTCTGATAAGGATGACTGTGAAAAAGATTTGGGTATCTTGGTGGATAATCAGCTGAACGTGAACTTCCCGTGGGACACTCTGGTCAAAACAGCTGCTATTTGGGGATGCATAGAAAAGAGAATCTCAGGTAAGAGCATTTTGCTCTATATTTGGCACTTGTGTAACCACTTCTGTAACACAGTGTCCAATTCTCACCTCAAGAAGAATGTTGATAAATTGAAGCAGTTCAGAGAAGAACCATAAGAATAATTGAAGGATTAGAAGACATGACAGACTCAGAAAACTCAATGGCTATGTCTACACTTACACTTTAAATAGAAATAATGATGATTGGATAAACTTAAAGTAATACATGGCCACACTAGCTTTCCTTAGATTAGACTAAGAACCTCTCTCAGTTCAAAATAAGGAAAGGTTATACTGAAATGGCAAAACCTGCCTTAAAATCAAAACAAGGGTTATTTCAATCTTACTAGTTCAAAATAACCCAGTGTACCCACATTAAATTGAAATAACTGTTATTTGGATTTAACACAGTTTGACCTTCCTTCCAGGGTGTCTTTCTCTTTCTGTATATTGGGTGGGGGCATTGCCCTTCATGGGGACCATCTTGCCACACTTCCCATGGTGCCCCTCTCCTAAATTGAACTAGAAAGTCCTGTCCAGGGACATGCTAGTTCAATTTGGGTTTCTAGTGTGACCATGTTACTTCAATTTAACTTAATTCAATTTAATGATTATTAGTTTGATTCAATTAGATCAATTTAAGTTAAATCAATTTAACAATCTAAGTGCAGACATAGCCAACGCATTTATCTAAACAAAGAGAAGATTAAGGGGTCACTTAATTATAATATATAAATATCAACATGGGGAATGAATATTTAATAAGGGGCTTCTAGTAGTAGAAAAAAATTTTAATGAAATTCAGTTGTTGGAAGTTGAAGCTAGACAGAAAAAAGTTATAAACTATAAACAGTGAGCATAATTAACCATTAGACAATTTACCAAGGGTCATGTTGATTTCCCCAGCATTGACAGTTTTTAAATCAAGATTGGATGTTTTTCTGAAATATATGATCTAGTAATTATTTTGAGGAAGCTCGTGGCCTATGTTATGGGGCAAGGCCTGTCTCAAACATAGTACAGCCCACTCCACTTTGTGAGGGGCAGCCTACAAATCTGGTTGGACAGCAGCTGGTGTCCAACGTTGGGGTTTTTTCCTCCAGTGCTTGGTGACCTGTATAGTAATTTAGACATGCATATTTTGATTTAGTAGCATTTTGCATTAGGTTTACATGGGGACGTAACTACCTAAAGACAAGGAATTAGGCTTTCACAGATATTTAACACTCTGGGTATGTCCACACCTAGTGACTAAACCGATATAATGGTGGTTTTATCTGTTTAACGAAAGTCAGGTCCACACTAGCTTTTCTTATATTGAAATGAGGAGCTCCCTCATTTCAATATAAGGAACATTTAAGTCATATAATAAAACCTAGTATTATATCACTATAATGGTTAAAGCAAAACTGTTATATCGATATAATGTAGTGCGGATGTCATATTGATATAACCCCAGTTTGACCTTCTTCCTCCCAGGGTGCATGGCCAGGAGGGACATATGAGGGGCCCATACCTGGCTTCCAACTGGCTGGCATGGTGGCAGGGAATGCACCCTGTGCCTGGTTCCTAGAGCCCTAGCCAGGCAGTGGTTCCCCACTGGCCAGCTAGGGCTCTGGGAGCTGAGTGTGGGGTATATTTCCCTCCTGCCACCCAGCTTGTGCACTGGGATCCAGGTCCTGTCCCCCCACTGCCTGGCTGAGCGCATGAGTGGGTGGGATGCCTGCTCCACCGTTGGACTCAGCTCACCTAGAGCCAGGTGGGAGGATCATTTTCCATGCCACCCAACTCAACCTATGAGACCCAGGCAGGGGCTTGAGTGGCAACATGGCCTATCTTCGGGGCCATGTTGCCACACCTCCTGTAGTAATCCTTAGGGAGGAAGGGGTTAAGACTCTGGTCAGTGAGTCCCAGGACAGCCAATTGGAACAAAGCACAGGTTTTTGAATTGGAGCAGCAGCCTTGCCTGTTCCTGTTTGGATGCAGCACAGCTCCTGGAAGGATCAGGAGAGGGCTGGACAGAGGCCTCAGGAAGGATCCAATAACATCCTCACCAAAGATAAGCTCAAGTTTGTTACTGACCAGGCATGAGTAGAATGGGGAATGTTTATTTAGACATGGTCAGGGTATGTTTTTGTTTTTGGATTTCTCTGTGCTAAGCGCATGTACCCCCTCCCACTAACCTGTAACTACTTAAGTTAAATCCAAGAGAAGCAACTCTCTGTGTTTCTTATCTGTTCTTTTTTAAGTAAGATTTTACCCTTTTAAAGTAAGCTCTGGTTCTGTGTCCTGAAAGGCAAGAGGTTTGTGTGCATGTGCCTCAGACTGCACAGCCAGCTATTAAAGGGGATTCTGTTCCAGTTCCAGCTCATACCCCAGCTGGGGTTCAATCACTCTCCTGAGAGAGGAATAAAAGTGATTGAGGATACTTCACAGAAAGGAATGCCTAAGTACCTGGGTTTCAAGAGGTTTCGGCATTTGGGTGGTGGCAGCGATACCACCACAGGCCAGGAACTGGAGGCCTTGGAGAGTTTTAAGACCAGGCTTTAAGGCCAGTGTGTTTTGAGGCCTGTTGTGGGCCCCCACCTTCTGCACGCAGACTGCCTGTGTGGGGAAACAGCCTTGACACCTCCCATGGTGCTTCTCTCCTAAATTGCACTAGCAAGTCCTGTCCATGGACATGCTAGTTTGATTGGGGTTTCTAGTAGGGATATGTTATGTCAGTTTAAGTTAAACTGATATATAACATGTTTAGTGTGGACATAGCCTCTCTCTCCAGGCCACTGTTACTGATCAATTAATGCCTGCCCCTGAGGCTGAGTTTAATGAAAGAGCAAGTGACATTTAAGATTATTTAAGGAGGTGACTCAAACAAACAAAGAAGATATAAGTGTTGGGATGTTTTGGCCAATAATCACTGACATCACACAATCATTGTCAGGATGTTTTAAGGAATTTATATCTGACCTTTTTTGAAGAGGCTTGGAACTCCGCCAGCCCCAGAGCCATGATAGGAGTTCAAAACGTTTCTGGTCCAGGACTGCTGCAATGTGAAGAGCAAGAGCCTCTGTGGGCCCAGGGCTGAAAGAGCTGACCCTTCCCACCACAGCAGCCCCAGGCTTGAAGAGCTGTCAGCTCCCACCGAAGCCGTGATGCTGGAGTTCTGTACTCTTGTTCCTTATTGAGACCCATGCCACTGCTTACCACCCCGTTGTGCATGCCCCGCTCACTGTAGTAGACATAATATTGTTTCTTAATAAGCAAAACTGGTGGTGTTTGTTTCACTGAACACTGGGGAAAAAATTGAACTTTCCAATTGATGTGAATTAGGCAAAAGTCCATGTTTTGGTAATCAATATTATCTAGACTAGGACAGTTCTGTTGAGAACATCTTTGACCTGCCACAATGATGGTCTAGTAGACTTTTTCCCTCTAGCGCATTTGATTCTAAGTCCATAATGTAGTTCCATTGCAATATCATTGGGAGTATCTGGGACTTGAAATTCTTCCTGTGATATAAAGTATTTAAAAACAAATAAACAAACAAACAAACAAAAAACCAGTTACATTGTTTGCAAAATTATTTGACATTGAAGACAACACCAAGTAGTGACAGCTTGTAGGGTTTAGGGAAGGGACACAGAAGCAAGGTCATTGGATGGCATTGCCTCCTCAATCTCTCATTCCATCTATTATTAATTATAATTGTTATTTAGTAATTGTAATTATTTTCTTCCAGTAAAGCTCTTAATATGGTAGACAACATTCAGGTAGAAATGAAGGGGCATAATTCCAAAGGGGCAGCCGTGTTAGTCTAGTTCAGTAAAACAGAAAAGGAGTCCTGTGGCACTTAAAGACTAACAAATTTATTTATCACATGAGCTTTTATGGGAGAAAATCCCACTTTGTCAGATTCTTTGAAGATGAGGAACTTACAGAATGGGAGGAAATAAATGCAAGGCATTATATGTTGGACAGTCTCCACACAAGAGAATAAATGGTGCAAGTCTGACATGAGAAATCACAACATTCTAAAACCACCAGTCAGCATTTCAATCTTCATAATCACTCCATTAGTGATCTGCTAATTGCTGTGCTCAGACAGATGAATACCACGTCAAGACTTCAAAGAAAAGCTGCTAAGATTGAATTTATTTGCAAGTTTGGTTGCATTGCTTCAGGACTTAATAGGAACACTGGATTCTTTTTCTCATTACAACAGGTGATTTGACCTCATCTCCCTCTGTATGCTGTTCCCCAGTGTTTGAATTTTTACAGCTGTTTGGATTTGCTGTTACAGTGAGACGTGTTCCCATGATTTAAACTCCTCTACATTTATTTCCTCCCACTCTGTAAAAGAAAGCTCATGCATAAATAAATGTGTTAATCTTTAAAGTGTCACAGGACTCCTTGTTTGTTTTAGGGATATAGTTTACATTACGTTCCTGCTGTCAGGCACTCTTTGCTGCTAAGAGAACTTACGCTCCAGGAATTACATGAGTGAGGGGGAAAAAAAACAGGTTTTTTCCTCCCTAAACCTGTTAAAAAGTTATCATAAAAGGAAATTTGGCCATTAGGTATAATTTCCATTAGAGAAATCCTTGGGCTTCCTGAAACAGTCTGTATTCTCTAAAATCCTTTAGATGAGAAACAGGCTGACAAGACAATCTGCTCTATTGGCAACACTCATTAATTTTCATAACATGTTGATTTTAGCTTAAATTCTTTCTCTTCAGTTATCACACAATAGCTGGTGAGAGCTTTGACCTTCACACAGATCTGGCAGCTGTGAAGCAGGATGTTTTGGAAATATCCAAACTTATGCTCACTCTCTTCATCAGCCTAAGGTTTGCTGTCAGATAAACATGAATGGAATCTCCCTTAAACGTAAGAGATCTCTTTAATCAATCATTTGATGCGTCCTACCACGATTTAATTAGTTTATTATCTAGAAGGTAAATAAATCTAGCATGTGGAATAGCATTCACTTGCCTTTCTGGACACCCTGTAAAAAAAAAAGTTGCCTTTTTCGTTGCCAAATTACATCTGTTTTTTTTTCCTCTTCTTTTCTGTCTCTTCTTTCCTTCCCAGCTTCTCATACAAAATAAATGCTAGCATGACACAGATTCTTAATTTACTTTAATATTCATTTCCTCACCCACAGAAAATGTATTTGTACTGATTGCTTATTTTCTGACATTTTAGTATCTAAGAAAAATATCAATGTTAAGAATGAAAGCCTGGTTCCCAGGTGCACTCCAGTCACTTTTCACAGCTTCATCAATTTAAAACAGTCCTAAACTGAATATGAATTCTATTCAGGCTCAAAGTCGTGTCTGGTAAATTACAATTTCACCCAAACAGAAGCCCCTTTGCCATGCAGAATATTAGTGTAAATGAAAATCAAGTCCTGATATTTTCAAAACTTCTGAGAGGATTTAGATACATAGTGCTCATTAAAATTGCAGCTGTCTTTCTTTTTAAAAATAATAATAATATGTATTTCTATAACAGCTCTTACAATTTGCCCTCACAAAGTGAAGTTTCTGGGTCTGGAAAGACAACTGCAAAGGAGGTGATGGAAAATTGTGAAGGAATTCGAAGATAGACTGGCAGTGTTAAGGTGGAGGGGATAGGACTCAAACTTTTATAACTGATATAGCAAACTCCGACGGATCAGGGCTATGAACTGCCAAGCCTGGAGGTATTATAACTCAGTTCCAGCAAGCCCTGATCCAAATTAAGCACTGGAGGCAGGAGACGGTGATTGTCACAGGGTAAGGTGAGTGTCAGGGACACCAGAGACAAAAGTTATATATGCATGAGATGAGAGAAGTTTTGACAAGGATTTTGCTCATAGGGACAGACAGAAAGAATTGAATCTTGAAATAATGTAGAGGAAAACATGAGAGATTTAATACAAACAAGGAGTCTTGTGGCACTTAAAGACTAACAAATTTATTTACTGCATAAGCTGTCATGGGAGAAAATCCTATCTTGGGGTTTTTTTTTGTTTTTTTGTTTTTTGTTTTTTTTTGGTTACTGAATTAGACTAACATGGCTGCCCCTTTGGAACATGAGAGATTTTGTAAGTCATACAAACCTCCACTGGGCCTTGATCCAAAAACTTGTTAAAGACAATGGAAAAACTCCTAGACTATTTCTAGAGTAGAGGGCTCAGTTAAGTCACTTAACAAGGTCAACTTTAAGTCAACTTAACAAAGTCTACTTAAAGGCTATGTCCACACTGGATGGCTGTTAAGTCAACTTTATTAAGTTGACTTAACAAAGCCTACAGTGTAGACAGCCCTATCGACAATAAATTAATTAATTTGACTTTATCACTTCAGTCAATTTTAAGGGCTACATTCATTAAATCAACTCAAGCAAGTGCTTAAGTTGACTTAATAAAAGCCCAAAGTGGACATGGCTTTACTTAAGTCAACTTAAGGAAGGTTTAGTTGATTTAAGACTCCAGTGTAAACATGCCCCTATTAATTTCACAAAACTTTGGGTCATGCTCTTGATGTATCTACATTACTGTCAGTGAAGTTACACTAACTTGCACCACATGGGGACTCCATAATGGGAGGAGGCAAAAGGAGTCAGAGATGACCCCAAGTGTCTGAATGCCAGAAATCTTTCCTTACATACAACATAAACAATACACAAGAAAACAAAACAAAAATATTCTGAATGATCATGAGTATATAAGCAAGACCTTCTGGCATCAGGAGTTAAAGCCCTTTGGAAACTAAATCTAATTTGTAGAGTTTCTATATGGGAACAGTTCTTTTGGCTATTGTGTTGCCTAAGCAGAATGTGTGTACAAATGCAACATTAATATTCATTTGCCTCTTGGAGTAAATGACAAATTTAAAATCCTTTTATCACTATTGTCCTGCAAGTCTTTAATTTTTTAGCTGGACTGTTAAGTAAGATGGCACAGCAGAAATGCTTTATCAATAATGTATAAGCCTTGGCTTTCATCTTGTTCTTTCTCAGTTGATAAACTAGTGTTTGTTTTTTTGTTTTTGTTTGTGTTTTCATGCTTCTCTTCTTAATACATACAGAGAGCTTCCTGGGTTTTATTCCTGCCTCTACACTGATTCACAATGTGCAATTCAGCAAGACACAGAAATCAATTTTCATTATTTGTGATATCGAACTTCAGACACCTTAACTCTTGTTTATTATTTTCTTCCCCAGAGGTGCTGAGCAGTGAAACATCCACTGAGTTTAGTTGGAGTTGTAAGTGGTCAGTATTTCCTGTGAGTAGTCTGCAAGGCTATGTCTACATTACAAACCTTATTTCGGACTTCCTTAGTCCAAACTAAGCAGTTCCCGGTTAGTTTTAACTAACCGCAGGCTACTTTGAACTATCCGCAAACTTTTTAGCTTGAATTAACTGTGTGTCCATCAAATTAGTTCACGCAGTTAGTTTGAAGACACAGACTAAATTAGTCCAGACTAAGCTTGCTAAATCCAAACTAATTGGCTAGTGTAGACATAGTCCAAGTGCCTTCAATTAGTCAAACAATCCACTACCACCCCATTAGAAAATTTTTACTGCAACATTTTTGGGCTTCGCTTAGGCATTTTGCAAAATGGACAGAATGATGCTTAATCATTTTTAAATGCTTGGAGAGCCTTGGGTAAAAGACAGTGTAGAAGTGCAAATTGCTATCACCCTTTACTACATTTCTGCAGCTTCAAATAGTATCTTAACTCGATTGTTATTTATAAAGTTATTTCTGTTTTAATGTCAAATGACAATTCTTTGATGTCAATATGATTTACTTCCTAATGTTCTTGTATTTAATATGTATATCTTTCTTTTAATTTTTAAAATAACTGATGTTGGATTTCAAGCACCTTTTTGATCACCATTCTTTAGCCAGTGGTTCCCAACATTTTCTCTGCTGTGGCACACCTTGCTGCCTTTAATTAATTTGAGGCATACCACCATATAGTTTCCAAGTGAGCTCATGAATATTCATGAGCCAATGAGCCAATCCAGAGCTTTTTGAGCGTTTTTTTTAATTTGTGGCACACCTGCCCTGACCTGATGGCACCCCTGTGTGCCATGGCACTGTGATTGGGAAACACTGCTTTAAGATATAGTTAAATTATTAGCTTTTTTGCTCTCTCAAACTTCCTGAAATCAAATAAAAATTTAAACATTTCTAAATTCTGCCTGCTTTAACTGCCTGTCTATTTTGATCTTTTAAGACAATCTATATCACCATCAAAATGTATTTTAAAAAAATCATGTCTATAGGCTAGTTGGCTGGAGATGTGACAGTGAGTGGTAGCTGTCACTTGCTGAACACCTAACTAAATATCATTTCAGCTTTTTTCAGAATTGAACTTTTTCCAACCAGGAAAAAAAAAGATGTTCAGCTGGGCATCTTGGGAAGCTCTCATATACAAAATATGACTAATATATTGCAAGGAAAGAACATCCCTAACATAAGTTTGTGTCCTTGAGTTTACTAATAGCTTTTATGAAAGTCCACCAGAAAAGTATCTGTGTATTTTATTTATTTATTTATTTGTTTATTTATTTATTTACTGGTGTACTTGTAGCATTTAACATTAAAAAGCAAATGACTGAACTACTGTTTCACCCATCCACACAAAACTGTAAAGAGCTTGCTAATGTGTATCATTACCCTGTACTGGAGAGTTAAACAATTATGATGCAGTGACCGGGGCAATATAATGCTGACTTTCACATGTTTTTGTCCTTTATTTTAAACAAGATTTTGAAAGTGCTCCTTCTACTTAGTAACAACTGAAAGGGTCTTCAGCAAACTGAGATATGTGTTGCAATTAGCATTCACACAGTGCTGTTGATATTCAAAGTAGTTCACAAATCTTACATCTAATCATCCCACCATTCTAGAGGAATCTTAGCCCCATTATTCAATGATGGGAAACTGTACAGAAAAGTTACATTTTCCACTGCTCAAATTTCTAGCATTTAGTATCCCTGGGGTTGGAACATTTATTCAGTTCATACTAGATATGAACAAATAGAGGCAGAAACCTGTTGGGTGCACTGGAAAGTCCAAATTAACATGTTGCATTTCTGTAAGATGAAGAGGTGAATGATATTTATGCTTCACTGTCCAATCAAACATCTGGTAGAGATAAGAAAATCTTTGAAAAACCCCTTTGTGTTCTAACTGATAACTTATGTACTAACTGAATGTGTTTAACTTTGGATAAGAAACACAGGAATTAAATGAACATTTTTTATCTCAGTTTATCCCAATTGGCCTACACGTTGCACTTTATTAATTTTTAGATCATAAGGTCAAAAGGCATACTGTTTATCAGAAAAGTTCTGCTCAGAGCTCTTAGCAGTCAGATTTTACTTTGTACAGACCCAAGGGCATTTGACAGACCAAGGAAGTAATACAATTGGTTCCTCATTATGGAATACTGTTATTGAAGATCGCTATGTTGTCATAATGTGAAAACTGAAAAAAAATACATTTAAGGGGTAAAATCTTGGAGTCATAGAACCGTAGGGTTGGAAGGGACCTCATGAAGTCATCTAGTCCAACCCCCTGCTAAAAGCAGGAACACTCCCATTAAATCATCCCAGCCAGGGTTTTGTCTAACCAGGGCTTCAATGTTTCCAAAGATGGAGATTCCACCACTTCCCTAGGTAACCCATTCCAATGCTTCATCACCCTCTTAGTGAGAAAGTTTTTCCTAATATCCAACCTTCAGTGCCCCAGCTGTAGCTTGAAACCATTGTACCTTGTTCTGTCCTCTGTTACTATTGAGAACAGCCTAGCTCTGTCCTCTTTGGAGCACTTCTTCAAGTAGTTGAAGGTTGTTATCAAATCCCCCCTCATTCTTCTCTTCTGCAGAATAAATAAGCCTAGTTCCTTCAGCCTTTCCCCATAAGTCATGTGCCCCAACCCCTAAGCACTTTCGTTGCCCTCTGCTGGACTTTTTCTAATTTGCCAAAGTCCTTTCGGTATTATGGAGCCCAAAACTGAGCACAGTATTACACATGTGACCTCACCAGTGCCAAATATAGGGGAATAATCACATCCCTTGATCTGCTGGCAACACTTCTTCTGATGCTGCCCAATATGCCATTGGCCTTTTTGGCAACAAGAGCACATTGTTGACTCATATCCAGCTTCCCATCCACCATGACCCCCAGGTCCTTTTCTACAGTGCTGCTACTTAGCTGATCACTCCCCAAGGATTTTTCCATCCTAAGTGCAGGACTTTACACTCATCCTTGTTGAACCTCATGTGATTTTGTTTGACCCAAAGCTCCAATTTGTCTATGTCTCCCTGAATCCTATTCCTGCTCACCAGCATGTTCACCATTCTCCCCAGCATGGTATTATCCACAAATTTACTGAGCGTGAAATCTAGCCCATCATCTAGATCATTAATAAAGATGTTGAACAGAACTGGCCCCAGAACCAACCCCTGGGGTACTCCACTAGTTGCTGGTTCCCACCTAGATACTGAGCCATTGATCTCTACCACCTGAGCCCAATGATCAAGCCAGCTTTCTATCCACCTTACAGTCCATTCATCCAAACCATATTTCCTTAACTTGTTGAAAAGGATGCTGTGGGAGACTGTATCTAAAGCTTTCCTAAAGTCAAGGTACACCACATCAACAGCTACACCTGCATCCACATACTAGTCATCTCATCATAGAAGGCAATCAGGTTGGTCAGGCATGATTTGCCCTTGGCAGATCCATGCTGACTTTTCCTGATTACTCTATTTTCCTCCAAGTGTTTCAGACTGGATTCTTTAAGGACCTATTCCATGATTTTTCAGGGACTGAGGTGAGGCTGATTGGTTTGCAGTTTCCCACTTCCTCCTTTTTCCCTTTCTTGAAGATCGGCACTAATATTTGCCTTTTTCCAGTCATCCAGGACCTTGCCTATTTGCCAAAAGTTTCAAAGATAATGGCTTGTGGCTCTGCAATCACATCGGCCAACTCCCTCAGCACCCGCCGATGCAGTTCATCCAGCCCCACAGACTTGTACACATCCAACTTCTCTAAGTAGTCCCTAAGTTGACCTTATATCACTGAAGGCTGCACTCTTTCTCTCCATTCTGCATTGCCCAGTGAAGTAACCTGGGAGCTGACCCTGCCTACGAAGACTGAATTAAAAAAAAAAAAAAAACAAAGGCATTGGATACTTCAGCCTTTTCCATGTCATCTACCAAAAGGATACCTGCCTCATTCAGTAATGGATCTATACCATCCCTGATCCTCTTCTTGTTACTGCCATATTTGTAGAACCCCTTCCTGTTATCCTTCACATCCCTTGCTAGCTGCAACTCCAATTGCCCATTGGCCTTTCTGATTTTATCTGTGCAATCCTGAGCAATATCTTTATATGCCTCCCTAGTCATCTGACCAAACTTCTACTTCTTACAGGCTTCCCTTTTGTATTTCGGCTCACTGTAGAGTTCTCTGCCAAGTCATTCTGGGCACCTTTCATATTTGCTGTTCTTTCTGTACATTGGAATGGTATCTTCCTGTGCTCTTCACAGGGTTTCTTTAAAATACAGCCAGCTCTCTTGGATGTCTTTTCCCTTCAGGTTAGCGTCCCATGGGATCCTGCCCATCAGTTCCCTGAGGGAGCCAAAATCTGGTCTTCTGAAGTCCAGTATCTGTATTCTGCTTTTTTCCCTTCTTCCTTTGATCAGGATTCTGAACTCTACCATCTCATGATCAATGCTATCCAGGTTGCCATTCACTTCTACTTTGCCAATCAATTCTTCTCTGTTTGTGAGCAGCAGATCAAGAAGTGCAAGGCCCCTAGTTGGATCCTCCAGCATTTGTACCAGGAAGTTGTCCTCAACACTCTTCAGAAACTTCCTGGATTGCCTGTGCACTGCTGTATTGCCCTCCCAGCAGATGTCAGGGTAATTGAAGTCCCCCATGAGAACCAGGGCCTGTGATCTGGAAACTGCTGCTAGGTGTCTGTAGAAAGCCTCATCCACCTCCTCCACCTAGTCTGGTGGTCTGTAGCAGACACCCACCAGAACATCACCCTTGTTGCACTCTCCTCTAAACTTAACCCAGAGACTTTCAACATGTTTGTCTCCACTTTCATAGCAGAGCTCCATGTAGTCATAAAGTTCTTTTACATATAGTGATACTTCTCTGCCTCTTCTTCCCTGCCTGTCCTTCTTGACCAATTTATATCCATCCATGGCACTGCTCCAGTCATGCAAGACCCACCACGTCTTTGTTATTCCAATTATTTCATAGTTCCTTGCCTATGCCAGTACTACCAATTCTTCCTGCTTGTCACAGAAGTTAATGGAAAAATTCTCATTGACTTTAATAGAGCCAGGCTTTTGTCCCATCAACTGCTGCAACTGTCTTAATAAAACAATATTAAACTTGTAACAGTATGGGTGTGTCTGAATTTACATTCTATTTAACAGCTCAATGAGCAACGATCAACAGGTTCCATCCTTGCCAACCAGCACCTGATTCAAAGAAAAGAATGGGTAGGTGAAGTAGCCCATCTGTAATTAGTACTTGGCTCATAAATGGTCAAATCAGTCTGGAAATTCAGATTTTTTTTTAGAAGTACCTTTATCTCCTATATCTGAAAAGATGGGATGTAATCTCATAAAAGAATCAGCAAGGTCTAGTGGAGTCAGATATGTCCTCCTGGAAGGTAATTGGGGCCTTACCACTGATATTGTGGGTGGCCTTAGACAACACACTTAACTTCTCTGCCTCAATTTTTCCAGTTGTAAAATCGGTGTAATGTTAAGTTACTTTACCTCAGGGTCGTACTGGGAATTAGTGCTTGTAAACACTGCACAAATGTAAAATACTATGATATATAACAATTAAATATTCTTATTTCAGGCCCTTCACCTTTGGATTATAGACAGAAAATATACTATTTTAGTTAGTGTTTGATTTCAGTTCTAGAAATGGGCATAGGCTTAGCCTATGTGAGGAAAGGGGCAAGATGTGATTTTTGGTTTTTGATTTTTCCTTTCTGAACCATGTGTCACAGTCCCTGTGTGACATCCTTAAAAACATCTACCTGGCTAATCAAGACTCTAAACTGATACTTGAAGGAAGAGGTTCAGAAGAAGATTAGCAGAGGATAGCATTTCACTTAATTCATAAAAGCTTCCTGATGCTTTCCACATACAGCAGCTATTTTATTCAGGTCTGAAACTTAATGACTATTGAAGACCCTGACAGTTTGGCAGGACTGTGTTCTATATAAATATTGCACACCATATCAATGCAATTTTTATATCTCCATTTAGGAAAATTAACAAAGATAAATGGCAACAATGTTCCAGGATCTGATATATTCTGGAATTTCATTTGTCCTGCAATATTCAGACAGGAAAATTGCAGACTTCATTGAAAGTGTAACATTAACACCTTTGCCTGCAGCAAATAGCCTTTTGCAATGCTAATGGGAGAAGAAAAATCCAAGTCTTAGCCACAAATTACAATTGTATTTAAACTAAGGAAAATTAATGTTCCTTTTTCATAAACAATCAACAACCTAATTATCTCTTCCATGGCTTATTACATCTACTAAGCAAATGTATAGACAGGTAGCTTGAGAAATGCATGCAAAAACTAGGTAAATATGTCACTACAATATATATATTGCATATCACTGGCATATATATAAGTGATATGCTACCCTGCATATAAAGGCATGACATGGGTTTATGCTATATAGCAACTTATTGCAAAAATGAGCTGCATGTCTTCACTAGTATCGTGACATTTAGGCATGAGAATTTGTAGTGACCACAGGTCTTTACAAAGTAAACTAAGAACTTGCTGATGGTGGGTTGAGGAAGATATGGACCAAATGCTCCATATATATATGTCTGCAGTAGTGCATTGAAATACTTGGCCATTAATTTTCCTTTTTAATGAACAGGATAGTGTAGCAGGCTTCATACTTTTATTTCAATATCCATTTATTCAAAAATCTCATGGAAAGATTTGATTTGCTATAATGATATTGAAAAGATTTTGGTGATTTTATTTTTAATAGTTCTTGTAACCTTAGTGAATACAAGGTTTAGCTGGATGAATTGTGGCCTAGTTTGAAGATGGTTTGACAAGATTGCATGTGATAGAACTGAGTGAGGTCTACAAAAATGTTACTGATATTAAGCAAAAGAGAATTCTTTTAGCAACATCTGGTATAAAGTGAAGATTGAATAACTTAGATCTATCCATAGTCACACTGGATTTGCATTCTGCCTCTTAAAAAGAACTGAATCACCCTGCAGGGGGATTTGTGTATCCTGGTGGGCTCTGTAGTGTCGTTGTGCAAATATGTAAACATTTTTTAGCATGCTTTATGGAGCCTGAGTTATAAGTCCTAGAAAGCCTCCCCATGTTTTATCGCTGAAGGCAATGCAGTCAACAGAATATTTGTTAGCTGATTTTAATGAGGGGATGTTGGTTCAGATTAATACATAGTACATCTCTGCAGAAGCAGATGACCACACTGAAATTTGGAAGTATAAAATATGCTTATTCTGGTTTTGCAATTCCAAATAAACACAGATTCCTTTGCTATCTCCTGCAATAAAAACTAATAATGTTTTTTCTGTGAACAAAAGTGGATTTTCTGAAAATGTTCTGTACTTTTGACTGCACTATCTGTTTATAAAACTTGATAACAATACAAGCATTTTGCACTGTTATAGAGGGGGCAGATTGATGTATAGAAAACAGGAAGTGCTACATAAATAAATTTTGCTTCTGCTATAGTTTGAAATAAGTCTCAAGCAACTACTTCACAGCATATGATCAGAGACATTATTTTTGCCACTGGCATTCTCTTACGTTTACATTGGCTGAGAGTTAATTTATTCCAGGATAATAGCTTGGGAGTGATGAGGTTTGAAAGCGGAGAAGAAGTAGTACAGAATTAGTGAAGCATAGCATGCAATTCATATGCTGTGTGTTCACAGTGCATAGCATAATGCGGTCCCGTTCTATCACGGGGGTTCACAATAGATTATACTGGTTGTTAGTTTCTGATATGACAGAGAAAAGAGAAGCTTTATCAGACACCTCAAAGAGGTTACTCTATTTGTAGGTAGTTTAGGGAAATACTTTGTTTTGGAGCAAGAAAGGGGTGGCGTTTATCCAGAAAAGCTCAAGAAATGTCCTCTTTATACCTTATCAGTCAACTCACCCTGTTACAAAATAATGTGGACTCCCCACCCCACCTTCAGCCTCCTTGCCACTTTCTCTTCTCCTCTCTGCCCTTCCTGCCCCTCAGTCTAGCCCCTGTAGGCTCCCAGCTTCCCCCCACCCAGGCTCCTGCAGATTCTCAACGTCTTCCCCAGGCTGATCCCAGAGAGACGGCCTGGGCAATGGAAAAGGCAAGGTGCTCTCCTCCTTCTCTCTCCCCCCACCAGCTGGAAAGTGAACTCATACAGATGCTCCTCTGCAATCTGGGCTTTCTTTGACCAAAGACAACAGCTGTGAGTGGGATGTGGTAGAGGGAGAAGGGAGATCATGTTAAAGGAATTTTTGGTTGTGAACTTCAGTATTTCAGGAAAAACAACACTGCCCAACTTACTTCGGAGTGGGTATTTTGCTCACAGGTTTATGTTTATGAATCTCACTTGTAGTATTTTTCCTAGTTAATGATGGGTTACTTTCCTCCTTTTTCTTAAATCTTTTCTACACTCAGTTGCTGTGCTTGCAAGATGGAAGATTTACCTCTTAGAGGAAGTCAAAGGCGCTGTGTATTTGTCCCAGGTTACTGTGTGGGCACTGAAACCAGATCCATGTGTTATTGTTGAAAAGGAACCCCCTGCTCTCATTCTTGCCACCTACAATTGGCAGAAAGGTCACATACCTTTCAAGTGACCTTGAAATTTTAAACAAGCAAGTTCAAATCCTAGCGTGCAGAACATACTGTCTTTGCCTCCTTGCAATACAGAAAACTGAAACCAGTCATATTTACACAGATTTTGTCATAAAGTTGTAAATCTATCAAGGAAGAAGAGTATGTTTGGAAGTTGGACTGTTTCATTTTTCAGATAAGGTTCTGCTATAGCTGTTTCAGAAAAGTAGAGTAATACTGGCGAACGCTCAAACTGATCACCTGATGGACAGATAGGGAAGCAATAACTTTTACTACCTGCATGTAGCAAAGAATCTCCATTTGAAATTTTCTGGTTCTGAATTTGAACTTTTTCACTCCACCTTTGATATTAACATGGATTCTGTCTGAAACCTCTTTAAAGTTTCCAAGGTAGCTCATTTAGAATGGCAACGTTAAACATCTGCTCAGCTCACACTGAAGACATTAAATTCTCTAACTCAGTTGCAGATAATGATTCAGTTTCAGAGTAATGGTTTTTCTTTGTACAATGACTGTACAAGAAATCTTTTGACTTACTTCCTGACAATTTTAGATCACTCAGTTTCATCAGCCATTTTAAGAGACTGCCTTTAACAGCTCTGGGACAAATACCCTGGTGTAAGGGAAACAGATTAGCATTAAACCCATTTACTCCACTGTTGAATTTGACCTTCTTTCCACTTCTGGTGCACCTGTTCTCATAAGTGTCATATCTCTTTGCCTTTCACATTATTTGCATGATGGGGCTGATATGGTTTCTGTTCTTGATGTGGGAAGTATTATTCAGAGAAGCTTCCTAGCTTTGATAAATAATGCATTAACATTCCCAGAGCCTTTTGGCCATGGGAGCAAATTGACTAAAAGGAAATTATATTTTCAGCTACTGTAGTTATAGCTAATCAACTGCATTTAAAATCCATTATTCCCTATATAAACTGGGTCAGTATGCATTAAATATGATGCTTTCCCTAATATTATAAGATTCAGCATATTAAGCTTATTTTAATCACGTTTGAAAGGGTTCACACAAGTCTAACAGCACTGAAATATGACTATCTGGAAAGAAGACAGTTGGAAGATTGACAAATGGTGATTTTAGTTGTTATGGTGGCGGTGTGCCTTGATGGGTTGTTGAGGCTGAAGGATTGTTTCTTGAGAATGAAGTAAGTACTTTTCTGGGTTCTTCATTTTCTCAGCTGGATCCCACTCACCATTTTACCAGGATGTGAGATGTTCATGTGAGTTGGAAGGAAGCCACACTGAATATTTCTGATTTTTATTTACTAAAATTTAGTTGTGATTGACTGAGTATCAGGTTGGGCATAGAGGTTGAACTGTGTAATCCTTGCGTTGAGAACAGATGTTTATAGAAATGCATTGTATTTAAAAGCTTGGGGAAAATAAAGATAAATCAAATGTTAGTTTAATACAAAACAGTGGGAGAGAAAATTTGGCAAAAGAACTCCAGTACAGAATTTTATTGTTAAAGGGTATGTCTACACTTACAATTTAATTCAAATTAATGAGGATCAATTTGAATTAAATACATACATGACCACACTGGCTTTCATCAATTCAAACTAAGGAATGCCTTAGTTCGAATTGATGACAGCTAACTTTGAAGTTATAAAACATAGTTTAACTTTGAAATGATGGTTAATTCAAACTTATTAGTTTGAATTAACCCACTGTAGCAGTGTTAATTCAAACTAACTGTTAGAATTAGCCACAGCTTGATTTTTCCCTATGCAATAATGCCCCCCTACCTAATTCGAACTACCAAATCCTGTGCATGGACATGCTAGTTCGAATTAGGATTTCTAATGTGGCCATGCTCATTTGAATTAAGTTAATTCAAACTAATCATTATTAGTTTGTTTTAATTAGTTTGAATTAAGTTTGAGTTAAGTTAACTGGTAAAGGTTAGCAGATGGTCAAAGTAGAAAAACCTAGAAGTTTCAGAAATTTTAGTCTTATTTTTTCCATGAAGAGTTTAATCAACTCAACCCTATATGCTAAAAGAAAAGTTTTCATCTGGATTTTTAAACTGCCTATAATAAGAGTATTAGACAACCAAGATCTGTTTAATAGACAGACTTCCCTGATATAATACTGTTTTATATTTATATACAATAAAAGAAGGTAAGGTTGCTCTTTAATCTTACAAAGATAGAACTGTCACACAGGTATCTCTTACAGTACAAAGGCTATATTTTATAAAGTGCACGAGTAAAAGCTTTGCATCACGAGGCTTATATAGAGTGGTAGAAGAATAAAAGAAACATAGATATTCAAATATATAACGAATTTATAACATAAAGGAACCGAAAAGTCAATAAAATCTTATCTATTCTTCTATCCTTAAGAATTGTATTAAGCAGGCTAAGTGAATAATATG
Source organism: Podocnemis expansa (assembly GCA_007922195.1). Classification (NCBI taxonomy): domain Eukaryota; kingdom Metazoa; phylum Chordata; order Testudines; family Podocnemididae; genus Podocnemis; species Podocnemis expansa. The sequence continues at coordinate 9,617,830 of ML682040.1, read as the reverse complement.
TTGAGGGAATTCAACATCATGCAAGATGTCCACTAGCATTTAAAATATAATCATGTTTTTTAATATTGGACTTTGCTTGACTATCAAAGAAAAAATTCTTCTATGTGAAGTTTGAATGTAAAGTGTTGGGAAGCACTGAAATATGGTATACTATACCTGGGACAATATGATGAGATTTTTAAAACATTTTTCATTTGTATACAGTACCATTTTTCACAGACATTTTATAACATTCTCAATATGAAAAAATTGCTGAAGTATTTTTTGGTAATTAATGTTTGAAGGCTCAGAATTGTACTAGCATGGAATGATGTTACTAAAGAAATGATGTGACGTTAGTGTAAAGGATGACTGGGCTAATCCATATGGTTAGATTTTAAACATGCCCATTGGGAAGAAGATGTTTCTAGAAACCTGGGAAGACTTTATGGCTATGTCTAAACTTCCATATTAATTTGAAGTAGTTAATTCAAAATAACTACTTCAAATTTAAATCAAAGTTATTATTTCAAATTAGCTCTACTTTAAAGTTATTATTTTGAATTAGGAGTCACATGAAGACTCTAATTCAAAATAACATGGACTTTATCAATTTGAAGTACAGAGTCTTCTTTAGAATCTCTAATTCGAAATAGGGAAAGGCAGGCAAAAGGGTTATGTCTATACTTACAAGTTATTTCAAATTAAGGAGGCTACATTTGAAATGACTTATTACCTGGCCAAGGAGGCATTTTACTATATCAAATTAAGAGGTTCCTTAATTTGAAATAAGGAACTGCTAATGTGATATAATAAAACCTCCTTTTCCTTCAAAGTATCATTTACATCAAAGTTATTAGTTCAAAGTAAGTCATTTAAGCCATGGAATAGGCTTAATTCAAATTAATTACCTATTCTTTTGCCTGTCTTCCCATAGTTCTACTTAGGGAGTCTAGTGAAGACTCTCTACTTCTAATTATTAAGTCCACTTTATTTTGAATTAGAGTCTTCACAGGACTCATAATTCAAAACAATAACTTTCAAGTAGTGCTAATGTGTAAGAATTTACTGTTTGATAATGGATTCTTTGGATACAATTGAGGGGGATGAGACACTGAAGCAAACACTGGGTAAATTTGATTTCTTTTACTAACTCTATTTATTTATTTATATCTAATTAGAATAAATCATCTTTTCTTATTCTTTTTAATGTTCTAAAGCAAAACCAAAAAGGTAGCAAAAGGTTTATTACAGCAAAAGTGTAACTGTAATTCCTAAACCTGTTCCTATTACTAAGCCCTTAATTGATATGGGGCTCCAATCAGTACTGTTAAACATTACCCCTTATACTTACAAAACCATGGCTTATTTGTTTGATTCAGATTCAGGTTCAATTCAGGTGCACCAGTTCTATCCCAGGTGAGACGTTTTGCTCTTGTTCAGCAAGCTTGCAGGTGAAAATATTTGTCACTGGGGAGAGAACCTTAGGTGATCAGTTCTTAGATTCGCGCCTTCAGTGACCTTTGGTTTGCGTGGGCTTTTTGCAGACTTTTATCCTTGTTCTACAACCCCACGTTTAGTTTCTTGAAGGTATCATTGCTTTGTTTTACCATATTTGGCACCCTTTGAGAAGCTATGCCACCGCCGTATTGGTTCTTTGACTGGTTACTATTTCCGTTACTGACAGAACATTGTCAGGGCCGGATTTTGGTGTTCGTAGGCCTTACACACTTTCACTCTGAATGTGCAAAAAGACAGGTAAACACCAATTGAATTACATTGATTGACATGATGCACTTTAAACTATTCTAATGCTAAACCTTATGATTTTCCTTGTTTTTCCTTATTTTTTCTGCTTTTTTAATTTTTTCCCTCCTTTGTAGGCCCTAAAAATTTCATAGGCCCTAGGCACTGTGCCTACAGTGCCTAATGGGAAATCTGGCACTGAACACTTTCACTTATTATCTTTAGCCAATTGGAATTTTGTTGTTGGGCAGACACGGTTTTGAAAGTTTTTTTTTTTTTTTTGCATCTGAGCTACCTTTGCTGAGCCGCTCATTTGAAAAGAGGAAGTAACTTAGGGTCTAGAATTACCACAAAACAAGAATGAGGTTTTGAGTTGCCTCTGCAGAGTTTAACTCTTAGATAAATTGTCAAGAATATTATTACAAGGTTTATCTTTTAGATAAGTTGTGCATCATTGTCATAAGTTATCTCCCTTACTGACAATTTGAGATAATAACTTTGATTTAAATTCAAAGTAGTTATTTTGAATGATCTACTTCACATTAATTTTGCAAGTGTAGACATAGCCAAGATTGGGGAAATTAGTTTGAATTAAGCCTATTCCATGGCTTAAAATGGCTTAATTCAAACTAATAACTTAAAAGTAAGCAATACTTTGAAGTAAAAGGAGATTTTATTATATCGAATTAGCGGTTCCTTATTTTGAATTAAGAAATTGCTTAATTCAGTATAATAAAATGTCTCCTTGGCCAGGGGATAAGTTATTTCAAATTAAGCTTCTTAATTCAAAATAACTTGTAAGTGTAGACATAGCAAAAGTGAGCTGAATGCTTATGCAGCTAATATTAAACAGTGTTATAATTTCTCTCTTGAGTCTTGATTCACCCAACTGCCTAATGAACATTAGAAGAATTAAATATTAGGTAAGCAAATCAGAATTTCAAATTCTAGGTTATTCCTTTGGTTAGAGAATTATTAAATTTTTCTTTCAATATTTGCAATAAACAAAGTGGTTGAGGGGCAAGATCTAATTTGAAGCTGCTGTAGTCAACGCATGCAGCTAAGGACTAGAATCAAACTGAGTTATACTGCTTTCCATTGACACGCATGGCTAGAGGCCCCAATGAATGAAACTGAATAGCATAAGATGCTAACAATGCCCTCTCTTTTTCAGGCTAGAGATCAGAAGTGTATGTCACTGGGGCAGACACCACAGAAGATAAGCTTCTATTCACCTTCAGATACAGCCTAAATATGCTGTTCGTAGCATATCTACTCTATTAAGGCTACCAACCAAGAATTCTTGGCGCAGATCCACAAAGAGGTTTATGCATTGCAACACCTAACTCTGCTCTTAACCCACAAATGTGAACTCATCTTTTGAAGAGAGGCAGCTTAGGTGTTTAAGACATTTCCTGTGAGAATAAGTTATGTGCCAATTTGCACACAAAACAGCTGGAGGGAAAAGTACATTATATAATCCATTAGTTAGAGCACTCACCTGGAATAAAACAAGGACTCTGGTGGCCCTTTTAAAGACTAATGAATTTATTTATCGCATGAGCTTTCATGACCAGGTTCAGTTCTCCCATCCACTTGATGATGGAGAAAGGATTTGAACAGTGTTCTCTCACATTTAAGCAGGAGGAGCTATGTTACACTCTGATGGGGGTCTTTCTAAGCCTCGCCTGTTGAAGCTGTTCCACTCTGTGCAAATATTTAAAGATGTGAGTCCAAAAAGAAAGATTGTTACTCTGTCACCTGAGGGTTAGGGAACCCATGTGGGAGACCCAGACATTCATCACCAACAAAGTTTCAGCAAAAGAAAGTGGGAGCACACATTGGACTATACCATGGCCCATTACTTAGCACACTCACCTGAGAGTTGGGAGGTTCCTATTCAAATATTTTCTACCCATCAGGTTGAGGGGGGAATTGAATTTGGGTCTCTCTTAACCCACAGGTACTGTGACCATTCACAGGTACTGTGACCATTGGGGCAAAAATTACAAGGTGAACTTCTTGTCCTCCAACAGCTTTGAAAGGGATTCTGTCACAAGCTAGCCATCTGCTTAGCTCGCAAAAGAAACACGGTCACCAAAACCATCCCTAGGGTGCAGTGAATCGAGGTGACTGCCTCAGGCCTCACGCTTTCGGGGCCCCATGCCTCCTGACAGGGCCAACAGAGTGGTGGCCCATCTATGCTCTTTGACCAAGTAGGGGGGCGGGTGTCTGCTACTAGGTTTCCAGTTTTGTGTTAGGACTAGCTGGGAGGCAGGTGGCTGCCACCAAGGTCCTGGCATTGTGCTAGGACTGGTTAGGAGGCAGCTGGCTGCAGCCTGCCTCTCAGCTGTATGCCAGGACCAGGTGAGTGGTTTCCCAGCTCAGCACCAGCATTGGCTGGGGGTCAGGCAGCTACAATCCTCTCGGCTGGGAGCGAGGACTGTATGGGAGGTGAGCAGTTGCCACCCAGAGTCTCACTTCACACCAGGAGCAGGCAGGAGGCCCACACAGACTTCAGTTGCCTTGGATATATTAAAATGTTAAGACTTGGAGGCACACAGAGCCATTTGCCCCAAGCCCCACACCTCCCTAGAGATGCCCCTGACTGTCACACTTAGCATCCTTTTCCAGGTAGATTTATTTCCCAAAGTTAAGCTAAAACAAAACAGTTCCTCAGCCCCTCAGGCTACAGCTCCCAAGGGACTTTCCCCTTTTCCTTTCAATCCCTCCTGCATAAGGACTGGTAGCAGGATTCTTGTGTTCTTTTGACTAAGCATCATCTCCCAGGTTATGTCTACACTTAGACTGTTAAATCAATTTACCTTAATCAAACTACTTAAATGAAAATAATAACCCTTATTAAGTTAAATCGATTTCACATGTCCACACTAGAAACCCAAATCAAACTAGCATGTCCATGCACAGGACTTGCTAGTTTGATTTAGGAGAGGGGCACCATGGGATGTGTGGCAGGACCCCACCCAATATATAGAAAGAGGAGGGAACCTTGGGAAGAAGGTCAAAAAGTGTTATATCAAAATAACAGTTAAATCAAAATAATGCAGCTACCCTGTTATTTTGATGTAACGGTTTTGATATAACCTTCATTTTGATATAAACCAGGTTTCATTATTTCAAAATGACCATTCCTTATTTTGAAATAAGGAGAGCTAGTGTAGACATCCGCTACTTTAAATCAAAATAATCAGCATTATTTTGATTTAAACTGTAAGTGTAGACATACCCCCAGGGTATTGTCCCTGGAGGCCCTTTTCTTCCCAGTAGATTCCCGTTGGCAATTTTCTCACGGGATCTGGTAGCCCCTCCCAGGGAACTTTGTACTGTTCCTGCTTCTTCCAGCTCTCTGACTCAGGCTCACTCTTCTAAAAGGCTGTGGTGCAACTCCATTAAACCTAACTGGGGATAACTGAGCAAGCACAGATGCCCTGCTCCTTTTCAAAGGACCAATGTTACCCTGTCACTAACCTGATCTGGCAGGTAGCTGCTGAACACACCTAATGGAATGCACCCCAGGAGCAAGATAGATAGATGAAGGCCTAATTTGCCATGGCTCATCAATTGATTGGGGGCTTAGGCAGGAGATGCATGCAAGTGCCAGTGTGAGGCTGTGGTGCACATTTCCCAAGTCAGAAGCTTAGGCACCAAGGGAATTTTTACAGGGAGAATTCAAGTGGAGAATAATACTATAGGGTGAGGGTGGCTGACGTGGAGGCTTTTGTGGATTACAGTGGTGCATAAAACTATGACTTAGGTGTCTAAGATGCCTTATGAATCTAAATCATTGTCTTTAAAGCTCAGCTATTGGAAAATAAAAGCTGAAAACACTTGAGCAGGCCTCACAGGAGAGGACAATGGGCCAATTTAGGCATATATAATGCACAATAAGTCAGCACAGATTCTCACTGTCCCAGAGAAAGCACTGGGAAGGGATCTGACTTGAAAACACAGATGTCAGGAACAGAGCACTTGGTGTCATGTCCATTTCTCCTATCTCCACAGTGTTTATTCTCCTCCCTTCACAGAGAGCCTGCTCTGCTGGCTGGTAGATAGGAGCAGCATAGCTATGATTCTCTGTCTATTCTTTTTTTGTTTGGGTGTTCTCTGTGCTAAGGTAATATGAACATAGCCACGCTGGTACTTGCATCACAGTGGCTGCTATTTTCACTAGTTCTTATGTAGGCCAGGAGCAGTGGAAGGGTGGGTGAGTGGGAGTGTGTGTGAGAGAGAGTGTCTCCACCTCCCACACACTGCGCACTTGCATAAGGACCGAGCAGAATCTGGCCTTGCCTTTGTAGTTTTTTTTCTATTTTTTTTTTAATTTGAGAAAGATCTAAGGAAGTCAAAGCCAGTATTAATTTCCAGCATTTAAAGAGATTACCTGTGATTTCAATACAATTTGTGTAACAGTTGTGAATATTTCATGAAAGACTTTGTGGATATTTCCTAATTAGGAAAAGAAAGTGTAAAAAATTGACAGTTAAAATGATCTTTCACTCTCTGAAGAGCATGCAGCTATATTAAACCTATACAAAATTTATCAACATCTATACTGGCTGACCACAGAAGTGGAAGATGACTTAGTTGGTTAGTGGCTTACACAGATGTAAAGAAGGGCAAAATTTGACCCATAAATTTGGACTAAGCTGACTGAAAGCAGCTAACTGATCTCTGATATGGTCTCCCTGTCCAATATACTTATTCCAGATTTTTAAACTGCATCCTTTGCTTCAGAAGACCAAACTGTAAATCCAATTTGCTTTTATTTTAAAATTGAAAGATGAATGTAGTGGGGAAAGTAATAACAGTTATAATAATAACTAAAAGTCAAATCAATAAAATTAAGAGAGCTGGACAATTAATACAAAGGCCCAGGTTTTTAATGCTATGTAGGTGTCACAACACCTAGCTCATTTAGGAGCCTAGATTCTCATTTTCAAAAGAGATTTAGGCACTTAATTGTCTAAAATGTATTAACCAAGACACTCTTCCAAATGTCTGAATTAGTCTTAAAACTTCCACAGGGGTAGCCATGTTAGTCTATATACAGCAGAAACAATGAGAGTGCTGTGGCACCTTAAAGGCTAACAGATTTTTTTGGCCCTAAGCTTTCATGGGCTCCAACCCACCTCCTCAGATGCATGAAATGGAAACTACAGTTGAGAGGTAAATATACATATGCCAGGATAAAGGAGGGCAAGTTTTAGCAAAGTCAATTCAGTTAGGGTAGATGAGGCCCATTCACAACAGCTGATTAGAAGATGAGAATGTGGGAATGGGGACAATTACTTTTTGTAATGTAATAAGCATTCCAAGTCCCTATTCAGACCCACTCTGATTGTGTCAAGTTTGCAAATCAGTTCCCGCTCTGCAGTTTCACACTGAAATCTGTTTGTTTTTGTTTGTTTGTTTTACGTATGGCATCTTTCAAGTCTGAACTACTTCTACTGAATGTCCAGGAATATACAGTTCTCCTACTGGTTTATGCATGTTGTCATTTTAAAACTGCCCATTATAACTGTTGATTCAATTTCCAGAGGGGTAGCCATATTAATCTATGTACAGCAAAAATAACAAGAGTCCTGTGGCACCTTAAAGACTAACAGATTTCTTCAGGCATAAAATTTTGTGGACTCCAATTCACTTGTATCTGATGAGGCTGGAGCCCATGAAAGCTTATGCCTGAAGAAATTTGTTAGTCTTTAAGTTGCCATAGGACTCTTGTTGTATTTGTTGATTCAATGGATTAATTGCTTTGTTTTTAATTATATATCCATAAAAATATTCCTTACTTATTCTGCAATTTTTGCCTCACACTTACTTGCATTTCAGTGTGAGACACAAATCAATCAGAAATTAATCTCCAAGAACAGCACATTAGAAGAGGCAAATTAAATGAAAACGAGTTTCATTTAAGTTAAGATAACATTACTGAAATCATAATTTGTCAGAACCCAAAAGAAATGTCAGCCTTCAGAAAACTTTATCTCTTTTTATACATTATAAAATATTAGGAAAAGTCTTTACAGAAGGGTAAGCATAATTTGTTCAATTTTGAATCTGTAGAATATATGACAGGAAATAATGAAAGAGCATTACACTTTTTAACATCTGAATAAGCAGTCAATTTCTGAGTATGGTATAATGTCTATTGATTAACATGTTCTACCCATTTAACATGTTCTGTCCATTTAGTTCTAGGACACTTCCATTGGTATGTAAGTGCCACATATTGCTGAGCTAACTATTTAAATATTTGTCCAATTTTTTTCCAAACTTTCCAGAATAGGGATTATTTCTTCTACAATGCCTACCATTACATAGTTCAGTCCCAGAAAGGGGTCTATGAATGTGATATTATTATAAATACTTTATAAAAGGACCAATAAAAATCATCACTATTTTTATTTATTGTTATTGACTGCTATGCAATTTCATCAGGTCAGTATGATCATGTACTATGCTTTCTACCAGCGAACTTGAAGCCGTTTATGACAATTGCGATTTACGCTGTAACATGTTTAAAATATTAATTATTCAAATACAAGTAGAACCTTAATGTAAACCATAATAATTATACAAAAGTAAATTTCAGTTGTACTGTGTTCATGACTCTTTCACGTGTAGCTTCCATAAATTCACTCACTGCTAGTGTGAAAACTGGTGAAAAGAAAATTTTAAGCTGTTTTGCAACTGCATAAGATTGCTGACTCATTCTGTTTTTATTCCACTGTAACTCCCAGACCCTTTCCAGCATAAATACCACTAATTTTACTTCTTTAGTGAAATATTTTGTGCTTGTATTTATTGAATTTCATACTGTTAGTTTCAGACAAATTCTCCAATATCTTAGTCACTATATATGCCCTCTCATTTTGATAGCAAACCATTGATAACTACTCTTAGAGTAGTCTTTCAATCAGTTTTCATCCACCTTCATGTAATTTCATCTGGATCACATATCCCTCAGTACTTAAGACAATATCATGAGTACTATCTCAAAAGTCCTATTAAAAATCAGGATCTGCTTACCCCTATCCCTTAAGCCTGTAAGCCTGTCAAAGAAGAAGAAAATGAGGTTGGTCTGGCATGATGTGTTCTTGACAAATCCATGCTGACTATTCCTTGCTATTCCTCATGATTCTTACAAATTGATGGTTTAATAATTTATTCCAGTATCTTTTCAAGTATTGAAGTTTGGCTGACTGTTCTATAGTTCCCTGATTCTTTTTGTTCCCCTTTTTAAAAGATAAATACTATATCCACCCATCTCCAGTCTCCTAGGCTCTCCCTCATCCTCCATGACTTTTTGAAGGCAATTGTACCACAGGATGAATTTCATCAGGCCCTGGCAACTTGTCCAGATATATTTTAACCTGTTCCTTCCCTGTTCTGTCTTGTGCTTTTCCCCCTAAAGTTATTTCATGATCCTCTGGTTTTCTCTCCATACTGAATTCCTCCCTGACCTACTAATCATAGAATCATAGAATCATAGGGTTGGAAGGGACCCCACGAGGTCATCTAGTCCAACCCCCTGCCAAAAAAAGCAGGACCACTCCCATTAGATCATCCCAGTCAGTGTTTTGTCCAGCTGGGACTTGAACATCTCCAGAGATGGAGATTCCACCACCTCTCTAGGCAACTTATTCCACTGCTTCACCACTCGCCTAGTAAGGAAGTTTTTCCTAATATCCAGCCTGGACCGCCCCAGCTGTAACTTGAAGCCATTGCTTCTCGTTCTGCCCTCTGTTACTACCGAGAACAGTCGAGCTCCCTCCTCCTTGGAGCAACCCTTCAAGTAGTTGAAGGTTGCTATCAAATCCCCCCTCAGTCTTCTCTTCTGCAGGCTAAATAAGCCTAGTTCCTTCAGTCTTTAATCATTTCATATCATTCAAAAAATACAATATATTAAACAGAAACCAATTAAAAAAAGAAGGAAAAATTGGAAAGGTTAAATGAAAATATATAATGCCTCCCTTTGGGTTCAGGGAGATTTACACAGGACATCTCTGGGATGTAAAGGAAATTTACAGTCTGTTTCTCACATGTCCCAGACATCAGCTATGTCCACATGAGGCTTTTAAATTGAGACAACGACCATTGTTTCAACTTAAAAATAGTCATGTCTGAACTACATTTCCTTATTTCGAACTAAGGAGCTCCCTTATTTAGAAATAAGGAAAACCATTTCGATACAATACAACCTCATTTGGTATTGAAATGGGGCTTATTTTGAAACTGTGGTTTCAAAATAATCCCACCTGGCTCTGTGATATCAATATGATGCACATATCAATATAGCAGTTGACCTTCCTCCCCTCAGCAACCTGGCCAGGGAGCCGATCAGCACCCTGGTGAGGGTGCAGAGGGGCTCAGGGGGGCCAGCCAGCTTCTGCATCCACTGCCTGGGTGGCTGCGAGCCCAGGCTGTGGGGAGAGCTGGCTCTGACACTGGCTGCCCTGCCAGCAGCCGCCAAGTCCGGGCTGTGGAGCCAGCTGGCTCCTGCATCCACTGCCCGGACAGCAGACACCGATCCTGGGCTGTGGGGAGAGCAGGCTCCCTGCACTCACTGCCTGGGCTGCAGCCGCCAAGCCTGGGCTGCAGGGAGAGTCAGCTCCACACCGGCTGCCCTGCCAGTGGCCACCGAGCCTGGGCTGTGGGGCCAGCTGGATCCTACATCTGCCACCTGAGCTGCTGCGGGCTCGAGCTATGGAGATAGCCAGCTCTGGACCTGGCTGCCCCATCAGCAGCCATGGAGCTGGGACTGTGGGACCAGCAGGCTCCGCATCCACCACCCCACCAGTAGCTGGCACCCCAAGCAGGCCTGAGGAGCCGTCTCTGGGACCCCCCGCTGGGGACGTGGGGGTGCCTCATCGTCCCTCCCCTGCTGCCCCACCAGCAGCGGAGAGGCAAGGCAAGGGGATCCTGCTGTTTTCCCCTGCCTGGCTCTCCAGGCGAAAGTCAGGCAGGGGATTGGGTGTCAACATGGCTCTGCCAGGGGGCTGTGTTGCCACACCTCCCATGGTGCCCCCCTCCTGAATTGAGATAGCAAGTCCTGTGCCTGGACTTGCTATTTTGATTTGGTGGTTTTCCTTAATTCAAGTTAAATTAAATCGAATTAATGATTTTATTTCAAATTAGCCTATTTTGAAATAACTTATTTCAAACTAAGCATCTATGTGTGAGCATAGCCATCCTTCCCAGGCCCTGGTAGTGCTGCAGGGATGAGGCAGGTTGGACACGTGTGCTGATGATGGCCACACACCCTCCCGCCCTAGGTACCAGACCCCTTCTTCCCAGTGTCAGCCCTCTGTCAGGACTACAATCCCCCTCCAAGTCCAGCCTGCAAAGCTTTTAAGTTGGTAGCATCTTCTGTGCTCAGCTTCTGCCCAGGTCCCCTGTACTCTTCCCAGATTCTCACCACACCCAGTTCTGACCTACTCCAGCCTCAACTCCTTCAGCCTCAGTCCTGAGGCTGCTCTACCTCCAGCTCATCTCCCTGAGCTATTCCTCTGGTTCTGGCTTCTTTAGCTCCCAGGACAGATCCCTGGCCTGCTTTTCTGGTTTGCTCTGGCTCTGGGTGTGGCCTTCATCTTAGCCTCACTATACCCAGGCGACTCCAGCTTTCATGAAGGACAGGATCCTGACTTGATGACTCACTCACTGCTTGCAACCCCTGTCAATAATTTTGAGGTGGGTCATTAGCCTTTCCCCATTGACCCTGGGACTGTCAGTCTCAGGAATTTAATGCCTCATCGACAGTTCCTCTTTCCTTTGGTACTGCGAGATGGCCAATCAAAAAACCCCACTAAATTTCAGCAGCTCCCTTTGAAATACTTTCCTTAGTTTCTCTTGTTCAAACGTCATTAAAGAATGTCTTCTTTTTGCCTTTTTTGTCCTTTGCTAGGTGTAACTTATGTTCCTTAGCCTTTCTGATTTTGCCGTGGCATGCTTGTGCTAGTCTTTTGTATGCCTCTTTAGCAAATAGACCATGTTTCCACTTCCGTAGAATGACTTTTTGGTTTTCAGATCATTAAAGAGCTCCTGATGGAACTTTATTGGTGTGTTACTATTCTTTTTATCTGTCCTTCACCACTGAATAGTTGACTGTTGTGTGTTTACTTGTGTATGCACTTGCTGGTGAATTCTTAGTACCATAAAGTCTTTAAAACAGGATTTGAGGACTTTAATAATTCAGTCATAGGTTAGAGGTTTATTGTAGAAGTGGGTGGGTAAGGTTTTTTGGCCTGCATTGAGCAGGAGGTCAGACTAGATGATCATATTGGTCCTTTCTTACCTCAAAATCTATGATGTTAAAAGCTTATTTCCTTAAAAACCTGCCAGCTCTCTTAACCTCCTTTATTCCTTTAATATTCTTCAGATAAAATCTGACTTACCAAGTCTTGGAGATTTGTAAAATGTGACTCTTTGAATTCCATTGTCCTTATTCTGCTGCTTTCACACCTTTCTTCTTAGAACCATGAAATCTGTCATGTCATGGTCATTTTCACCACGATTGTTTTTTTCACATTTCAACAAGTTCCTCCCTCTTGGTCAGAATCAAGTTTAAAATGGCAGTCTCCCTGGTTACTACTTCCAGTTTCTGAATTAAAAATTTATCCTCAGTACATTTCAAGAACTTATTGAACATTTTACAGTTACCCTATTATTTTTGCAACAGAAATCTACCAAATCTTTTTGTTTTGATATTCCTTATATTGACTCTAAAAATTACTCATACACTCCCTCTTCTTGATTTGGTGTTCTGAAGTAGACCCCTACCATGACATCACCCCTGTTTTTCCCCCATTTTATCTTTCAGCTGTTCTATATCCACTTCCTTCTTTACCTCAGACCAAGAACATGTACATAGATGTATAATGCACCATCTTCTCCCTTTTTCTGCTGCTTCTGCTCCCTGAACAAACCATGCCTCTATGCCAAAATTCCAAACAGGAAATTTACCTTCCACACCTTATTTTACATGCTCCCATCTACCCCATTAACTGATTGTTTTTTCTTTTGCAGCAATTTCTCAGAATGATAGAATTCCTTATTTACTATGCAGGGTTTACTCATGCAATTTTAGATTCCATTGAGAGTGAGCAATCCATCAAAAACTAATCTTCAGAAGCAGCTGATAAGAAAAGACAAATCTGAAGAAAGTCAAATGCATTCAAGAAAAAAATAATTTTACTGAAAATTAAACTCATCTTGAATGGCAAGAAATGTATTCAGCAAATCAGATTCATTTTAAATACATTTACATATTTAAAATAATCAGTGCATAATAGGCTGTGTAATAGATTTAAGGAATGAAATAAGAATACATCTTTCTGTACCTTTAAATTTCCTCCTAACTTTGTCAACATTACACTACTTCTAGTTGCATGTAAATGTACATTGAATGTATGCAATGGTTATGATATATTAGCATAGGACAGAACAAATAAAGATAGTAAGACAAGATTTGACTCGAGATCAGAAGGATTTATTATTAAAATAGGATTTATGCTAATGACTTTTTGTTCTCTGTAAAATGCCTTGGATTATTAGTGATCTATCAAATGGTGATGTGAAAATGTAGTATTTAACAGTTTAACAATTCTTAATTATATAGTCAAACTGTCAGCATTTCCTCTGAAAAATGTATTCTCAGATTTTAGGGTTGTTTCATATTATTAGAGAGACAAAGTAGGTGAGGTAACAACAACAGAGCAGATTTCATACTATGTCATTTAGGCCTGGTAATGTACTTCAGTAATGAAGTCCAAATAAATTGGAAGTTTGGTACAGTATAATGAATACTTCTTGGACTATGTTACTTGGCTGTCAGACCACTTCCAGGGTAGAACTGTTTGACAATGTGGGAACAGGTTTCCAAAACATTAGTCTCAGCAGGTATACATACACACTTTTCACAGAAGATGCAAGGTGTCCTGTGGCACTTAAAGACTAACACATTCATTTACCACATGAGCTTTCATGGGAGAAAATCCTACTTCGTCAGATGCTCGCATCTTCAAAGTATCTAATGAAGTGGAATTTTCTCCCATGAAAGATCATGTGATAAATCAATGTGTTAGTCTTTGAGTGCCGCAGGACTCTTTGCTTCTTTTGCTGAACTAGACTTACATGACTGCCCCTCTGGAACTTTTCACAGAGTGATCATTACATTGGACCTAACAGTCCTCATCCTCAAAGGAAACCCATACTTCACTTTCAGAAGACAAGACTACGAGCTTGAATTCAGCACTCTCTACTAGAGGCTAAAACTCATGGACTAAATCAGGGGTCTCAAACTCAAATCACCGTGAAGACCACATGAGGACTAGTAGAGGGCTGCATGAGGATTAATATGTTAGCCTGAGGGCCACACAACTGAAATCTTTCCATACAATGAAATTGCAAATATTGGTAACAATTGTGTCATTGCGGGCTGCAGGAAATAGCTTTAGGGGCCGTATGCAGCCCACAGGCTGCGTGTTTGAAACCCCTGGACTAAATAGAGACACTGGATTTAAGACTTATTATAGCAATCTATAACTCACTAAGAACACCCCTCTTTCTTTCCTTCTTATGACTGGGAGTTGTTAATACATATTTTAAGGTGACGTGACCCATTAACTACTTATGCTAAATAATTCATATTATAGCATATATTCATATTGTAGCAGTGAGACTCTGAATGAGTTTTCCAGATCTGAAGAAGAGCTCTGTGTAGCTCAAAAGCTTGTCTTTATCCCCAGTAGAAGCTAATCCAATAAAAGAGATTACTGTGCCCACCTTCTCTCTCTCTCTCATATTCTGGGACCAATATGGCTACAATAACACTGCAGACAAGGAGATGTGATGGCAGGTGAAAGCGTGCTCTTGGATTCAGTGTAATAAAAATTTTCAGAGGGGTAGCCGTGCTAGTTTGTGTACAGCAAAAACAACATGGGTTGGAGCCCACAAAAGCTTATGTCCGTAATAAAAATGTTGATTAGGATAATTCAGAGGTTCTGCAGACTGAGACAGAGAATGAATTGCAAAGTGAAGCACAAGTTCATCAAAGTTGTTCAAACATGGTTCTTCCGAGGTTCATGTAACTGGATACCATGTTTCTTTCACTTTCTCCCATGTGTTGCTGCTTTCCAGGAGCAAAAATTTCCTGAAGTGGCAGTAGACATGCATTCATTAACATCAAGCAAATATCCTTTGAGTTGGCAAAAGACATTTTCTAACAACAAGCTGAAAAGGAAGAAAAGACACAAGTTACTCCAGAGAGCAGTACAAGAAATACAAGACTTCATTCAGCCAAAGTCAGAGTTCCTCAGTTTTAACCACACTGTTCAACACCTTGAAAAGGACAATGCTTTAATGCAGTGGCTCTCAAACACCATGTAGGGACATGTTACTGTGTCGCCACACAATAGTAAGTGTGTTGCAGAAAGCTGGGCAGGGGGCTGGATTTGGCCTAGGATGGGTAGGCTGATGTGTTCTGTAGGGTCATGCACACTGCCAAACAGGTCATGGCTTGTAAAAAGTTGAGAATCACTGCATTAATGCATGTAAGGAAGCGGCTCAGTGCTCCTTAATCAAGATTTAGGGCTAGCTTTACAAAAGGACTTGGGTGCCTAACTGCCACTCTAGGCATCTAAATCCCCAAATCAAAGTCCACTGGAATTCACAGCATCCCTGCTCACCTGTCCCTGAGGTTAGTAGGTGCTTAAACTCAATCAATGTTTGTGCCATTGCTTGCTTGGTTGCTTATGCTGCTGCCTCTGGACATGTTCATGTGCACTGCAGCTCTTGCCAGGCTTCCAGACATCCCTAAACTGATATATAAACTAGGGGGAAGACACGTGTTCCTATGCCTAGGTTTTCTATGTGGTCCAATCTAGTAAATATTTTCAGACCTTGCCTACTGGATCAGGCCCCTGTAGACACATTTACGCAAACTAGCCTCATGGGTAGGAAGCTGACCACTTCCCTTGCAACTTGTAGTCCAATAGCTATGATACTCAGACGGGAGTTGGAAGACTCCTGGTTTAAATCCCTTCTGTACCCGTGAGGGGGGAAGAAGAGGTTTAAACAAAAATATGAGATCTATCAGCTGAGTGCTCAACTCACTGAGCTAGGAGATAGTCTGGTGTGTGTGTAGAATGGACTCCCCCCCATCCCCATTGAAGCTGTTCCACTGTAGATAAATACATAAGCAATTCAAGAGGACAGGGAACTTGGGTCCTGAGTCTCCCAATTCCCAGGTGTAGCTACTGGGCTACAGATTTATACTGGTACTCACTGTCACCCAGCATTGTGTGGTAAAATGGAAGAAACCTGCACAGTCATGGCATAAGACATACAGTTGTTTTTAATTGTCTATATGTAATGTGGGATTTCTAGGACTAATTGGTCTTTAAGGTCAATGAGTTTTCTTTACTTCAGTGGACTTTAGATCAGTCCTCACTTATTTGTACACTGCTTCCCAGATGTCTTCTCCATCCACTCTGCCACAACACCATCATTTATATTAACATCATCTCTCAGAGAGTGTGGGGAGCAGCACAGAATTAAGCGTGGAATGGAATAAACAGCACTGTATGAACACATCTGCAAAATTTGTTACTGTATGGTATTTATACCATAACCAACCCACAAAAAGTGTGTGATTTAAGTAGGCCCCTACTATAAACAAAGATCAATTTCTCCTACAGGGTTGTGTATGTGTGTGTATGTGTGTGTGCATGCATGGCTTTTTTTTTTTTTAATGCAGGGCAGTAAAAAACTGTGATGGCTGCTTGTGAATGACAGGGTGTCACTCTTCACTGTTCCTTCACAATTAAATTATAGGAGAAAAGATCCTTTGGCCTCTGCAGGTAGTCACTTGTGAAAGGTGGTCGTTCTTCAAAAGTGAGGTCTGCAAGGCAGGTTTTATTATATCTGCCTTCTGACTTTATTGTCTCTTTTGGGAACCCAAGCTTGACTAGTATAGTACATGCTGATTAGTATCCCTTTAGCCACTTGATAAAATAAAAAAAATTACCCAAAACATGTAATTACCATAGTATGTAGCTTCAGTATATGCTATTTGCTGTCTAATGACAGTGCATCAGATCATTCTTACTAAACTTGTGGAATAAAGTGGCTGCAGATTTTCTTTCCTCACTGTTTCTCAGTGTTAATCATTGTGTTAGTCTCTGCTTCATTGCTTAAAAGCATCCTTCGGGTCCCACAAATCTTTCATTATCACGGGATGTTTCTCTATTTTTATATTTCCTGAGCCTTCTGCTGTCCTTATTACAATTATTCATGTCTTCCTGTCCTGCTTTGTTTCCTCTCGGAGGCCAGGTAAGAGGGAATGTGAGTTTAGACACAGCACTTTGACTCGATTGAAGGAGACTGAGGGGAAGGTAGCGTGGTCAGAGAGGAGGCAGCTACAAGAAGCAAAGGAGAAGTTGACCAAGGCATGGAGCAGGGTTAATAGAAGGGCTGAAGAATGGGAATGGAAAACATAGAGGATTCAATGGCAGATTCTGTGTGGCAGGGGAGTGAAAAGCAACACATGCACTGTAAGCCGGGGTGGTGGGAAGGTCAGCAACCAAGAGGGAAGCAGAAGAGGATCAAGGCAGCAGGAACTAGCTGTAATGAATGTTATGCCCTTTTGTCTTCTGTTGGACATGAGGGTAAATTCCTTCATGCCAGGAAAGCACAGTAAGAGCCTCATCTGGGCCATGTCCAGGGGGTAGGGATAGAAATGCTGTTTTTGTCCTTCCCATCATCCACCTGAAACAGGCAATTCTGCTGACTCCTTAGCAATCACATGAACTCTGGATTGGAGGTTTGTGGCAACATGCAACTAATCAATTCCAAATTTTCCGGGAAATACTCTACACATCAGTGACAACACTCTGCTGATCTGGGGGGAAACTGGTGTTTTTAAAAGGGAAATCAGGCCTGCATAGTGCCCATTTCCTGCTGCAGGCAGAGGAATTTCTGTGGCATCCCCTGCTGCTGCCTATGCATATCACAGGCAGCAGCTAAATATGCCACTCACCCTGTGAGTTTATTGTTCAGCCTACATAACACGCAATTAAGCTTTAACAACTTTCCCTGTAATATTGTTTCACAGTTTTAATAAACATGACTTCTATGAAAATTTTCTTACTAAGGTAGTTAAGATGGCTCACAGGGAGAAAGCAATACTGTTTGCCCATTATAAGCAGAACTGGACTTCTTTTCAAGCAAGTTGCATGTTTCCTGTGAGAACTGTGAGTTATGAGATTTGGTCTTGTTTTAGTCTCCAGTACCCTTAGGCTTGCTGCTTCTGCTTCTGCTTGTTTTTGGGCTTGTCGCTTCTGCCTACTTCTAGCTTCTGGCGGTGGCTTCACTGGAACCAGATATGCAGAATTAGCCATTTTTGTTAAGAGAACAGGAACTGGGACTGCAGAATCAGCCATATTTGTTCAGGTCACCAAATTGGGATTGCTTCATTGACTTTCCAGTTTCTGGGGGCTTGATTTCTGCTAATATTTACTATGCCATGTAACATCTCTTGTCCTGAAAAATGAATTATTGCACTGGATAGAGGCTATTAACTTTCCTAGTAATACATTTCCATAAAAACAATTCTTGTAATTCTGATCCACACACAGGGCACGAAGTGTATAATCCATGCAAGCATGAAAGGGAAGGGAGCAGAGGGCATGGAATATGGCCAGTAAGATAACAAATAGGAGGGAATATTTTACAAGATAACTTTCTTAAAATATAGTTAAGGCTAAAAATGTAAGAATCCTTGTTTGCAGGTCGGGGAGGGTGGTTTGCAAGAAATCTTGGTATTTTTTTATTTGATTTTGTTCCAAAACTTCTCTGAAACTGAGCCCTTCCCTGCAATTGTTCTAGAAGCATCAAAACAGGATGTTCCCAAGAAGAGATATGTGGCCTTGACATTTTTGTCAGTTTTACTACTGTTCTTTACCATATAGCAGAAAGGATAGTTTAGCAGCATCAGGAGACCTGGCTCTAGCTGGGACTCCCAGGGATGCTTTCTGCCAAGCTGGAAACCCAGCACCTCTGAGAATCTGGTTTCCGGCTAGGGTTTCAGGGGAAGGCAGGAAAGCAGGCACCAACAGATCTGACTGTGCTTCAAAAGAAGTTTTGTTGAATCAGTAATACATTTCACTAAATACAATCTCTCCAATGAATCAGTTTGTTTGTGACAATACTAAGTTTTCTTGGAAAATACCTGACGAGCTGTTCCCCTGTGGTAGACAATCATCATGGGCCTGATCCAAAGTCAATTGAAATCAATGGGAGTTTTAACATTGACTGTCACAGCTTTTATATTAGGCCCTATATGTCTTTTGTAGCCATCTTTTTAAAGTGAGTTTTAGTTTTTAGTTCAGAGGAGTGAGAATCACACTATAATGTGGTGGTTGGGCCACTCACCTGAAAGGAGGGGCAGCCGCATTCCAGTCCCTGCTCTAGAAAAGGAATTTAAATCTGGGTACCTGTAATGAGGTATACAAACCACAAACTTGTCCCCAAAGTGTTTGTAGGTTTTGTCAGTCCTGTCCTTTTTCACCTTCAGGGGCCATCAGGTTTGGAAGAAATGGTTATATAGGAGACAAGTCTCCTTAGCTGGAGAATGACTGAGAAGGAGAACAGACTGGTAGCTACCATGTTGAATGGAAAGTCTGGTTGGGACCAGAAGCTGACTGAAGACTGATCTGCCTTCTTCAGTGGGTGTGTCTGACATGGGCAGTTATTCATTTTATTTTGGTACCAGGATCCTGTTGGTGGGCATTAAAGCTAGTTACTGAAATTTAGGTCTGCCTGAATGGAAAGGAACTGAAAGTTGAGCTCAGTGGGGCTGACGATTCTTAGTTAGACTCGATTACCCCAGAAGGGGAATGCATTCGCTCAGTGACTGGACAGGAGGGTTAAGTCACAGTCAGCTGTAACTGAAGCTATGCTGAAGACTCCAGTGGGGAAACTGCGGTGGAGTTGTTATAGTGTCACGCAGCACCCTGAGGGAGCATTTGGAGATGACATCTCTGCCACTATTTCCCACATCCCAGGAGAAAGCACTAACCACTGAGCTATTGAGTATGTTGGGAATAGTACTGTCACCAGTTTCTTGCCTGGTTTGTGAATTGTGTCAGTCTCTGCTTGTAAATATAGTCTTAAAAAAAAATGTAACAAAATAAACCATTTTGACACTATCCTTATCCCCTCCCACCACCCTTTGTTTGTATTAACTAAAACAATTTGCCAAAATTGATGTGTGTAGCTGTGATGGGATGTCTGCTGCACACTGATTTAAGGAGCAGTTAAGGGTTCTGGGAATAGCAGCCAATCAGAGGAGGCTTCTGGGGAGCCAATCAGAGTCCAGTGGTGTGGTATAAGAGGCTGCTGCCAGGCAGTTCAAGTTAGTTTCTTGCAGAAGCTTGAAGTGGTCAGAAGGTCAAGGACCTGGACAGCAGACTGGCTGGAGCCGAGTTGAGCCTCTGAAGCAAGGGTCAAGGAGGTATTGGTGGTTTCAGGGAAGCATACCAGAGAAGATGTGAAAGTTGAAGCACTGCAAGGTCCTGCCCTTATCCTGGGCAGAGGGCCATGGTAGTGGGTAGGCATGGATGACCACTAGGTCTATGGTGGTGAAGGACTGTGGCAACCACTGAGGAAAGTAGCAACTCAGGACTTTACAACAACTTCCAGAAGGGCAGAAAACAAGGACTGCGGCTCGGCAGGAGGGCTGAGACTAGAAAGATGTAGGGGAACGAGGATGGAGCTGAGAACGCTGCACCAATGATGTCAAGATAATGAATGGTGCAAAGGCTGCTTACAGGATTGACCACTTGATCTATTCCCCTATAACATTGCCAGAAGATACCCATCCAAGGAGGAGTTGTTACAGTAGCCTACAAGTATAGATATTTGCTAGGTAAGGCAAAGGCATAGGTAGTAAAACAAGGGGCCTACAGGCCTCAAGGCGTGAGATCCCAAAGTCTTAACATATGCAGTTGAGCAGGAATAAACCTAGATCCCACAATATCAGTGGATAGAAGGTAGTAATGACTAAACTGATGACAGATAACCACGAGATGCTATTTCATATCAGCTCAGGATATTTTGAGTTACAAATTTCAGCAGATCTCTGCCTACAAGTATACCATGGAAACTAAATGATGTATATGCTAATAAGCTTGAGGCAGAAAGCCTAGTAACCAGTGGGAGAAGGGCACCAGTATTAGTGGGGAGAAGAAATACAAATAAAGAAATAGGGAAACACCCCTACTTGACTATGCATTAAGCATTAAGGAATCAGAGTAACACATTTTAAAAGTTATATTCCAATCTATTTGACATCGGACATATCTCTTGGAAACTTCCAGTTATGATGACAACTGATGGTGAGTTTGGTAATGTCAATAACTAACACTTTGGCTCCTTTTGCAAAGGATGGGATGAGTATATGGACAGTCAGATGCCCATAATGTATTACCTGTATTTACCTCTCTGGGCTGGAGTGTCTGTAACTCTAGTAATAATGTTAATAAAACTGTTACAAAATCAGAAAGTTTACCTAAGTTTGCCATGCACATCATGATTCCCAACTGAATGGTAATTTTAAAAATGTGAGGTCTGATCTTAAAACTGAGAAACTACCAAATGTCATAATGTTAACTAGAATTTTTCAATCAATATAACTAATATACAATAAGTAGATCAGGCAATGTACAAAATCATGTAATTCTGGGTTGTCTAAAATTTGCATCTTTCAGAAAAAAGGCAAAAAATTTCACCCAGCTAAGTAAGAAAGGTTCCTGACAAATATTTAATCAAAAGTGATAGATTCCTGCAAAAAGTTTCAGCATAAACCAAATGGCATTTTCCAACCAAGTAAAGCTTTTGTTGAAAAATTCGCAACCATCTCCATAGGATGTATATTTAAAAGCAACTTCCAGGGGTATTTCGAGCATCAATATTCAGCACCTCAACTCAACACTGTAACTGTCATTCTGACAGCTGTACAAGTTCTCCTTACACCACTAAGCTTTCTGGTACATGGTCAAGCAAGGGCCTGGGTATGAATTCAGATATACAAATGTATATTAGTATACAGTATCAGTAAGGGAAGCAGATGGCATGGAACGTGAATGAAGTTTCAGCTCTGATCCCGTCTATGGGGTTTTGTTTTTTAAGTAACATTACCTAATTTTAGCACCAGTTAAATAATTAGATACATAGATAAACAGTAAAATCTATTCACTATAATGCTTCAATAATCTCTTTTTGAACTCATGATATAGAGCCAAATCCAACCCATCTTTTAACACAAAAGTCAAAATTCACAGTAATCAGCTGTTGCTTTTGGTGTATGTGCATGTGGTTTTTGTTTGGTAGGCTGAGTTTTGCAGATGACAAAATTCAGGCATCTACGTGAGTGCTTTCATTTGCAAACTGAATATAGTGAGATGGCTAACAACTGAATTTAAAAGCCAAACTGCTCAGATGATTTTCTTCAGACAGGGTTAATAAATAAAGTAGAAACAGCAACAGAAAGGCAGGGGTTATCAGAATTACAGGAGAGAGGGAGAAGGGCAAGACAAAAATAAGGCAACACAGAGAAAAAAGAAAAAAAAATCAACAAAAGGGATAATGATTCCAAGGGGGGAAATAATAGCTGTCAGAAGAGAAAGAAAAAGGGATAGAAAATGTAGACATAGAGGAAACTGTGTCAGGAGATGATACTAGGGTACACAGGGAGCATGGGCAGAATGTAATTGAATAGAAAATGGGTGGGAACCACTGAGTTAAGTAGCAGTTTAAAATTAAATTATGTAGCTGGCCTTTTACAATCAGATCAAGGTTACACTGACCTTGGCAGCATTACTGTACATGGTTAATGTTTGTTTGAGGATGGAATGTTCTTGAACAGTGTCTCTGATCTGTTAGATAAAACTGCACTTTCCTTCAGCATCATCTCTTCATGTTCCAACATTTTTTTTCCTTAGCAAATACTTTCTTGCAGTCTATCCAAAGAAAATCATTGGCCCCCCCCCCCCCCGTTAATGCCAGATTTTGAGTTCCTTGAAGAACTGACTTAATCATAGAAATGTTGAGATGGAAGGATCTTGAAAAACCAAGTCCAGCCCTCTGAGCTGAGGCAGTATCATGTAAACTTACAACACTCCTGACAGGTGTTCATCAAACCTGTTCTAAAATGCCTCCACTGATGAGTAGTCCACAACCTCCCTTAAATGCCTGTTCCAAATCTTAACTACCATTAATGTTAAAAACTTTTTCCTAATATAAACCTAGCTCTCTTTGGCTCCAGATTAAGCCCATTACTCCTTGTCCCACCTTTAGTAGACAAGGGCTGTGTTCACACAGCCCTCTTATTTCAAAACAACAAAGGTTGTTTCAAAATAAGATTTAGACTGTTCACACGACGCACGGTTGTTTCAAAACAACGGGTCCCGTTGTTTCGAAACAAGTTAAACCCCATGTGGG
The DNA here is from genome assembly GCA_007922195.1 of Podocnemis expansa. NCBI lineage: Eukaryota > Metazoa > Chordata > Testudines > Podocnemididae > Podocnemis > Podocnemis expansa. Next base: position 9,594,583 of record ML682040.1, on the reverse strand, counting down.
GACGAAACAATGCCGTGCAAACGTGTTGTTTCAAAACAATGGTGACTTGTTTTGAAATAACTGTTGCCTGAACCTGCTATTTCGCTTTGAGCTTTTTTCCTTAATTTGAATTAACAAACTGTTAATTCAAATTAAGTTATTTCAAAATAAGGCATTATTTTGATACAAGTTGTTTCGAAACAACCATATCGAAATAACCCCCTGTGTGTGAACACAGCCAAGGAGAACAATTGGAGAAACTTCAAATTAAATTTGGAGGACATTAAAGTATGAGACCTATCTATTGTCCAGTATACTGTCTATTTTTAAAGGTTTTAAGTTGAGATGTAACCAATATTTCTAATCTAAAGGATATGGATAGGATTTATCAGCTCCCTCACTAGGGATCTTGGACAGATTGTTTTGAAAAGCAGCTCTAAACAATGGGAAGGGCAGGAACAATGGGCCTAGAATGTGTTATCACAGAGCTGTTGATGGGCGTCCTTCTTTTAATGCCTAATAAAATATAAGACTTGATTCTGATGTCTGTTATACCACTCTAGAACCAAGGCAATGGTACTAAGGCAATGATTTTGCTTCAGATTTCTGTGAATCTTTTCCATCCTATAGCAGGTGTGACACCCGGGCTGGGCTAGCCCCTACTACTGAGCCCTACTTTGAGGGAAAAGGGAGCTAGATGAGCAAACAAGCTAGAAACTACAATGAGGACCAGAGATGGAAACTGGTAGGTCAATAAAACTACCTGGGAAGAGCAAGCTGAGGAGGATCAGGGGCCATGAGCCAGAATGGAGGTGTCAAGGCTTTTTCCCCACTCTGGCACTCTGAGTGCAGAAGGTGGGGGCCCGCAACAGTCCAGAAAAGCCACTGGCCTTAAAGCCTGCTCTTAGAAGTCTCCAAGGCCTCCAATTCCTGGCCTTGGAGTGGTATCGCTGCCACCACCCAAATGCAAAAAAAACTCTTGAGACCCAGGAAGGCGCACTTGGGAATTCCTCCCTGTGAGGTACTTGCAATCCTGTTTATTCCTCTCTCAGGAAAGTGACTGGACCCCAGCTGCAATATGAGCTGGAACTGGAACAGGGTTCCCTTTAGTAGCTGCCTGTGCAGTCTAAGGCACGTGCACACAAACCTCTTGTCTTTCCAGGAACAGAACCAGAACTTACTTCAAAAGTAAAATCTTTAATCAAAAAGAACAGATAATAAACACAGAGACTTGCTTCTCTGGGAACTAACTTGGGTAGTTACAGGGTAGTGGGAGGGGGTACATGTGCTCAGCACAGAGAAATCCAAAAAACAAGCCAAAAACAAAGAAAATACCCAGACCGCGTCTAAACAAACATTCCCTGTTCTACTCACGCCTGGTCAGTAACAAATTTAACTTATCTCTGGTAAGGATGTTGCTGGATTCTTCCTCAGGCCCCTCTGGCCTCCTCCTGATCCTTCCAGGAGCTCTGCTGCATCCAAACAGGCCCAGGCCAGGCTGCTGTTACAGTTCAAAAGCCTGCACTTCGTTCCTATTGGCTGTCCTGGGACTCACTGACCAGAATGTTAACCCCTTCCTCCCCAAGGGTTATTACAGGGGGAAGTGCCAATGTGTGAAGGCTGAGCACCCTGCTGCTTCATGGTGAAATCTGGAAGACCTGGCTGAGTTTGTAGAGTTTTGGGTGTCTAGAAGGTGGTGGTCAATTTGCTATAAATAAAGCAGAGTGGTGAGTTCTGTATGGGGTTTGTGGTGCTGAGGGCCTGAGCAGTAGAGGACAAAGTGTTAATTGCTATACTTCTCCATTACCATACTATCTTAGCACTTTCAAATTTCCATGTGAGACAGGGAAATTCTGGTATTCCTATTTTTTTGGGCTGGAACTGAGAAACTAAGCAACTTGCTCAAAGTCAGATGGGAACTCTGTGAAAGCAGGGATTAAAAATTGGTTCTCAGTCTCAGGTTAGTGCCCTAGTCCCTGGGTCATCATTTCACTAGCCTAATTTAAACAGGAATGTAGCCCACAGCACAGAGCGCATTTCTGCTGCAATATGATAAACTGTAACATAATTAAGTTATAATATCAGAATTGCATTAATGCTGCAATATTTTGGAATGAATTATTTTATTTGAATAAATTTTACACACACACACACACACACACACACACACTTTCCCATTATGTACACGGCACACAGAGCTGGTGAAATAATTTTAAAATATAATGACCAAATAATTTGTCATTTTCTTTTGAAATTAAAAAAAACACAGGTGAATGATTACTTCTAAAATACACTCAATTTTAGCTGTGATGTTAGTTTAAGTTTAGCTTTGATTGTTTGTTTGTTTTCTGCTCTTATAAAGGAGCCTGTTTGAATTTGGTCAATGTTTGGATGAGACTCTTTCATGGACAAACTATTTGTTCTTAGTGACATAACTAATTCTCTTCTTCCCTATGGAATCATAGGAGAGAAGTACCAGTGCCAAGAAACTCTGTGCTGTTAAAGGTGCTGTCTTTCAGAAGAGATCTAAAATCAAGGTCTTGCCTGCTTGTGACTCTTTCACAAATATATATAGTGTTAGGCCTGACTTTCTAGCTGAACTCCAATTGGGTATGAGGTTTAGCCTACTTGAAATTCCTTTATAGTTGGAAAATCTGACATGTACAGAATCATCTTTGGATGAAAGATTTGGAATATATTTATAATTGATATGTAATGTTATCATAGAAATCTTGGCTCCACTGATGTCAACCAGGGGTTAAAGTAAGCCAGAACGGCATTCCAGGGCCCACTTTATTTAGGTGGTCAGCATTCTGGGCATCCTAAAAATACAAAATGGATCTGGAATACTGTGTTCCAGGGACCACCATTTAAAAATAGTGGGCACCAGAATGCAGTGTTCTGGATCCATTTTCTATTTTTAGGGGCCTGCCGAGTGCTGAGCCCCTAAAAATAGTAGACCCTGGAACAGCATTCTGGTACATTCCAGCAGGGTAGGGAGCTGCATTCGGCTGGGAGATTTTAAATATTCTGCCCTGAGCCTGCTCTGACTGAGCATGCTCAGTCAGAGCAGGTTCCAGGTGGGAGCCACAGCCTGGGATGGGGCTGCTCCACATGGTGGCTAGGTAAGGAGATCCTGGGGGAGATTTCAGGGACAGGCAAAATGGCCCGGTTTGGGAAAGGGTGCAGGGGAGGGGGTTGGCCTGGGACAGCGGGAAAAGACTGGTGGGGGGGTGTTCGGGAAAGTTTGAGGGACCAGCAGCAAGACAGGGACCAGGGGCAGTAGCTGGGGGTGGGGGACAGACATTTGGAGGGCATAGCTGGGGGTGGAGGGCAGTAGTGGGGTGGGGGGTAGGTGTGTGGGGAACAGTAGCTGCGGGGGCAGGCATTTGGGGGGCAGTGGCTGGGGTGAGTGAAGGGGCCCCAGACCTGCATGAGGGGTGTCTAGACCTGTGGGGGAGGGCCATAAATTTAGGAGGGTTCTGGGCCCCACCAAATTATATTTTAATCCCTGTTGTCAGTGACAGAAATGCTGGTGACTTCAATGGGGCCAGGATTTCACCACTGGAGTTCAGCTTGTAGGCTATGTTCCTTCTAAGCTGTGTGTGTGTGCACAGGCACACAGGCCATGAAAGCTGTGCACACAACAAAATAAAGCATGCACAAACAAATTCAATAGTGCTAATATTTTTACACTACTTTAAGAAGGTGGTTTCAAGTAGCATGTTTAAAATAAGGTTTTATAATTTATAAAATCATTTCCATCACCATATAAAAATAAAATTTAGATTTTTTTGCATCAGACACACTTGCTTCATTGTGCTCACAAGTTTGACCACACTCACTGGAGTGCGCACAAATTTGGACACTGGTTCCAAAATTTGCACAAAAGAAATTTTTTGCACACACAGCCTATGAAAAATTAGAGGGAACATTGCTTGTAGGCTCTGATTTAGAAATTTTCTACTCAAGCTACTTAGATGTGTCTAAGTACTGAAAATACAATGTGTATTGAAACAAAATGAGGTTTTTGGTAAAAAGATATTAAAAATGTTTTAATGCATCTTTAAAATAAACGCTATACAGTTGGAATGAACAGCAGGAAGTCTTCATTGATTGACCTTAATTACACTGGTCTGAGTTTTGCTATAAACAAGTATATTTTAACAGTTCTGCAAGAACACTTCAACTACTTGCCATTTACATTCATTTTGCAAAACTGTTACTGAGGGTACTCCAATTCTGTACAAATATAGAGAAAGGTATAGTCCATGTCCCAAGGACTGCACAATTTAAGTCTTCAACAGGAAGCTTAATTCAATACAATTTCTGTTCATCCAGCAGTGGTGCTATGCATATAATGCTTCTAGGAACATAACAGTAAATGTTAGTCATTAAATTTTATTATGGCACCTTCCTTGCCCCATAGCATCATATGGACGTTATTTACTCTGAATCCCAGGAAGGGCTCCAAAATGGTTCCTTCTGCAACATTGAATCATGTTTATAGTCAAGAATGCTGCTGTGTAATATCAGGTATGTTCCCCAAGGCTCAGAATACTATACTATACATTCAGGTATCTAGTTCCAAGGGGGTAGCTGTGTTAGTCTAGTTCACCAGAACAAACAAGAAGTCTAGTTTCACTTTTAAAGACTAATAAATTTATTTATCACATGAGCTTTTATTGGAGAAAACCCCACTTTCTCAGATGCTCGAAAATGGGGAACTTACAGAATGGGTGGAAAATAACTGCAGGGAAGTATAAGTCATAGGATCAGGTCAGATTGTAACAGCAAATCAATATACTGTAGCTGTTTACATTTGAACAGCATATAGCAGGGAGGTAGGCAAGCAAAATCTGTTGTAATAATGGGAAAAAGACCCATGGTCTCTAGTCAAACCTAAGCTGACAGTGTCAAATCTGCATATGAATTCCAGTTCTGCACTTGCTCTTTGAAGCTTTGCTTTGTAGTCCATTTGCCTGAATACAGTTATTAATAGATCATTAATGGAGTAATTAGGAAGACTGAAGTGTTACTCTATTGCTTTTTTTAATGATGTTATTTCTGATGTCACATTTATGTCCATTCATTCTTTTTTTCATATATTGTCCTGTTTGTCCAGTGTACAAGGTAGAGGGGCATTTCTGGCACTTGGTGGCATAAATCACATAAGCGGATGAGCAGGTGAATGAGCCTTTGATGGAGTAGGTGGCTTGATTAAGTCTTTATGATGGTGTCTTTTGTTCAGAGATGTGAGGAAAGCTGGCAATGTGGTCTGTTGCAGGGATATGTGTCTGCTTTAATGGTTCTGTTAAGTCTGTAGTTGCTGGTGAGTACCTGTTTAAGGTTGGAGGGCTGTTTGTAAGCAAGGAGAGGTCTGCCTTCCAAAGCCTGAGAAAGTGAGGGATCATCTTGTAAAATAGGCTGTTCCCCATTTTCAAGCATCTGACAAAGTGGGATTTCCATCCACAAATATTCATGCAATAAATAAATTTTTGACTTTAAAAGCACCATCACACTCCTTGTTTATTCAGGTAGCTAGCTATACTTCTGTCTCTTTCCTGTCAATTATATAGAGCTCCTCATGGTGGTATCTAGGTTCCTTAGGACAGACCTGAATTTAAAACTTTATTTGTTGTATGACAGCAGAACCAGAGAAGTAATTTAGCAACTTCTGTCTGCATCAGTGTTGATAAGAATATCTACCTCACCAGAGTGCTGAGAGTTTTAGGGCTCACACTTCCCTTGAGGACAGTTGTTCCTTTGTGCTACAACTGTCATTTCCTAAGACTCATCAAGGAACAACTGTTCTCAAGGGATGACTCCAGTGACTCTCCCCATGTGTATGCAGATGCAGAAGAAACTGATAGTGACTGTGAAAGAAGTTCCCATAATGCAACCTTGAAAAGTTGCATGACCTAAACAAATTTGTTGCCTAAATGAGCAAGACAGACCCAGGCTTTTTCTCACACCTTTTGTATTCCTGTTGTTATACATCAGGAAATGAGCTCAGACTGACAGGCCCAAGATCAAACAGGAAGTCTAACAAAGCCAGGAATCCTGTAGTCCCCATCTAGGGCCTGCCTTTGTTGGTGGCTATGGTATAATTATATTAATTTGGTACAGAAAAAAGTTAGAATTCGAAAAATTTGAAGACTGTGGGATATTTGAATTTTTTTTAACCAAGGTCCAAAGCTGAAACATGACAGCAACCCTAGTTTTGCACTTTTTGTTTAATCACTACTGTTAATGATGATGTAGCATGAGTAGAGAAGTTCATGACAAAATTTTACATCTTCAAAATACATTTTTAAAAAAGGTATATGGACCCTTAACCTTGGAACCACTTGTCTAAACCCACCATAAAAAATTCACTGCAGAGGCTTTACCCTTTCTCTGTCAGGATAAACTACTTGGCATATTAAAAAAGAAAAAGTTGTCATTTGTAAGCTTAAGAAATGTAAGTAAGTTTCTGGGCTATCTCTGACTAACAGCAGAAAATGGAAACTTGACAGCTATGATCTCAGTGGAAAAACAAGTTAAGGTTTGACTTCCTGTAGTAAAAAAACATTAAAATCCTTATAGCTGAAGCACCTGTGCTACTGTTGTATACTCACTATTATTGACTGAATTCAGCAAACTCCTTCCAAGGGTCACTGGGTCATCTAATTTGAATGCAACTCAGGTCTAAAGGTCATTGCAAGATAGATGAGTAGTGGAGAAGAAAACGTAAAGTTATAGAAGAGAATGTTATAGCAGTGCATATTTCAGTGGTTGCTGCAGCAAAACAACTAGATCATTTGAAATAAGAACAAGACACTGCTTTCAAGAATAGGAAGGACTTTTTCTTCCTCCTTTAATCCAAATGAAGAGGTTCGTCTCCAAGCAGAGGCATCTAAGAAGGACTTTGGTGCAGTAGTGATTCAGGAGGAATGAACTCTATTGTACGTCTATTTATCTAACATATTAAGATTTATTTATATTAAAAAATCCTATTTAATAGCTTTAGCATAAATTAGATCTTCTTTGAGACATCATCAGTGGATGTAACGCATTGTCTGTTCCCTCCCTCCCCTGCCTTCCTACATGGTGGTGGTTTTTGCTGTCATCTGTATGATAATATCTAGACTCCAGTGAAGACTGGGCACCCTTTATACTAGCTTATGTACAAAAATTATATGAAACCCTCCCTGTACTAAACATAGAGTCTAATTAGACTAATAGATATGTGAAGGTAAAGGAATTGAGAGCAAACTACTTTTATCTCCAATATACAGGTGGGAAACTGATGCTCAGAGATTATACAAATTGCCTGAAGTTACATGGGGAGTCTTTTGCATAGGCAGGAATTGAATGCAGATCTCCTCAGTCTGAGGTCAGTGCCTTACTCATAAACCCATCCTCCCTCAAGGTAACAAAGATGAGTTTCAAAGGATCTTGTGGGTTGGAGGGTGTGATTAAAAATTTGAATTCATAAAATGTATTAAGCTATTTTTGGCTGAAGCAGGTAGAGGTGTGAAATGAGCTCCCACAGATTAGACAAGGCCAAAAACTGACACATTTTATTACATGCGACAAAATACACTTCTCTGATAAAATTTTCCCACCACTGCTGAAATGATTTAAAAACAACAGCAACAAAGTATTGGAATGATAGACTACATCTGAATCTATCATTCTGTTTTAGCCATTTGTTCAAACTAGCATAATTAAGTATCTGAGTCAGCCAATGAAAGCCATCAATTAGCAGGAAACACTAATGGAACAAATATATCCATTGTGTGATTACTGACATCATTAGACTTACTTGAGAAAGAATTTGAACCAAGATCTCTTTTGGATGGGCTGAGGAGGCTTTCCTAATTTAGTGCCTTTTCAAAACATTATATCCTGCACTATAAAGGAGAATCTATTTTTACTCCAGGATTGGATAATCACAAAGTATAAAAGAGAATCTGCACATGCTAAATCTTTGACAGGCCTGCACTCATTTAGTTAAAAATAACATTTCCGTCTCACTTTTCAACTGGCTCGTGAGCTGAGAATCTGGGTCTGTTCCTGGAAACCTCAATATTTGTCTTTGTTAGTTTTGTGTCTGTCTAAAATATCTTTGTTTGTATATCCTTCCTTTAACTTCACACCTGTGTGTTAATCTGCAGACTTCTGGAAGAATCCCAGTATCATTACACAGTGAAATGGGATCCGCAAACTGCAGCTGAGAACAATTTGGTTTTGTAATGTTGTGCTTGGCCATAAAATTGCTCAAATCCTCCCTCTATAGTCAGTTCTGTCTATAGTGTTGGATAATAATAAGATGTGCTCGATATGACATACCAAGATGAATCCCTTATTGATATCACCCTTATTTTCAATAAGGGGGTGTGGAGAAAGTCCTCTTATAGCCTTTCCATTGCTATAGGCCCAATTTGGTAGTCCTTACTCAGAGAAAACTCTTATTGATTTCATTGGGAATTAGAGTGTCAACATCAGTTCCTAAACTGGAAATAAAAGAGAAAACATTCCGATATAAGAATAACAGACTTATGAAGATAAGTGCATCCCTTAGAGCAGGGGTCTCAAACTCAAATCACCATGAGGGCCGCATGAGGACTGTAGAGGGCCGCATGAGGACTAGTATGTTAGCCCGAAGGCTGCACCACTGAAACCTTTCTATATAACAATATTGCAAATATCAGTAACATTAGTGTCATTGCGGGCCACAGGAAATAGCTTTAGGGGTCGCATGAGGTCCACGGGCCATATGTTTGACACCCCTGACTTAGAGCCTCATTCTGCAATTTGCTCCCTGAGACCAGAACTCTGTGGTTCTGTGATTCTCTATTGCAAAGGCTAAATGTACATTCTTTGGAGGCTTCACCACCTCTTTATGAAGTACTGATTAGCAGGGCTGAATCAAGACCTTGGACGGGGGAGGAAGGCCAGGCTACCCACTCTTGTCCCTCCCCCACATAGTGGCATCCAGCTTAGGGACTGGGCACCCACCCCACTGGTGCTGCTGTGGAGTGGAGGAGGCCTCCACGGGCTGGCACAGCTCTGTTGGGAGGATGTTACTGTGGGCTGCAGCTCTCCTACCCTGGCTCCGGGCTGGCTGGTCTGGAGCAGACCAACAGCCCAGGGACTGGGCAGGTAGAGTGCTGGGGCTGGATTTTCAGGGGACCGCTGGGCTCCCCTTTAGGCTGGGGCCTGGGGCTGCAGCACCTAACCCCTCTACCTTAATCTGGCCCTGTTGAATAGCTAATAGGATTTGGGGTGGGATACTAAACTGTCGATCTCTGAGGCACTGGTTTCAGTTCACACTGGTAGAACCTCTAACCATGTTTGGTCACTATGTAGAGAGATGGCTTTTATGCTCTAAGGGTACAGATAGGTGCCTAGTGGGATTTTCAAAAGGGCTTAGGCATCTAATACTCCTTAAAATCAGGGAGAGGTAGGTGACTAGTGATATTATGATCTTAGCTCCTTTTCTGTGAGGATTCCAAAGAACTTTGCAATTGGGTATTACAGCCTCTTCAGGAAGAAAGCAGGTTTTATTGTGCCTGTTTTAGAAATAGCTAAATGGAAACAAAGATGTCTGAGTTACTTAATGTGACACAGCCTGTTGCTGACATAACCAGGAACAGCACAGACTAGGGCTTTGAGCCATTTGGAGCTAGTGCTAAATACCTGTTAAGTACTAGTTACATCCTCCCACACTTATTGCTTTAATTTGTGTGTGACAACAACGTTTTGCTCTGTTTAAAAAAAATATCTTTCCCTCCATCACTTGCAATGTAAGGGTCCCAAACTTGAAAATCTCCTACATGATGAACTCTCCTGGAGGTCAGTGGAAATCCTGATCATGGAACCCAGCATGATTAGGCTGAATGTGATAAGTGGAAACTAAACTAAACAATGAGTCCGTTCAAAAAGCAGCTGTTGACTTAATAAATAGAGGACATTTTGTCAGGAATCCATTCTGTGGATGACGACTGCTGCACGAGTATAAACCCATCAAGATCAGAGTCCTGAGTTAAATTTCAGAATTGAATGGTCTGACATTTTTGATACTCATGATTTTGTTAGGGAGTAGCAAAGAAGACAAAGTAGATCTCAGATAATGAATTCACATTGTCCACTATATTTCTCTGTATCAACTTCTTCTATCTCCTTTTTCCTCCACACATTTTCTGTCCTTTTGATCCAGTTCATTACATCTGACAGCGTACTTCTAGTCTATGCTGTCAACTGCGACTAAAAGGAAGGATGGTGGGTGAATGCAAAAGCAAATCACATTTGACTGCATAGCTAGGAATACGTGAATGACTTTATTTTACTCCTGCTATGGTGAGACTTGGAAATCCAAAGTAAAAACGTCTGTTTGGCAACATAAGAAGGAGAAAAGATATTGTGTATAAACACTGGTAGTTGATGAAAAAACCTGTTTCTAGATGACACTAACAGGCAAGAAGAGTAGAAATTTTGTACCACTTAAGATACTAAAGCTGGGGCTTTGCATAGACTAAGAATTAATATCTAAAGCACCATTGGCTGTACAGTACAAGCACTGGTGGACTGCACTACCCTTTAGCACTGCATACACCTGTTGGTGACAAAATGGAACCAGATCTTATGAGCAGAAAAGAACTTCTCTAAGGGTTTGATACCAAGGTTTTGGAATAGACGTTTCCACAAATAGAATAATCTTTTCATTATGGAGACCCAGAGCATTTTACACCCCAAACCACAAAATCTGCTGCAAAATAATACAAATTGTACTAAGAGAGCTATGTCTGGCTACATTTATTCTCAAATGGAATGTGTTTGACCAAAAGTGATGGTTTCCAGCACTTTGGCTGTGTTCAGATGAGAGTTTTATTTCAAAACAACAGCCATTGTTTCGAAATAAAATTTCTTATATCCACACGACATTCCGTTATTTCAAAACAACAGGACCCATTGTTTCAAAATAACGGCCATTATTTCGAAACAGTAAAATCTCACTTGAAATCGAAATAGCCGTTGTTTCGAAATGGCTGCTTCAAAACAACATGTCTGAACAGCCTTATTTCAAAATAACCATTTCGAAATAACAGCCGTTTCGATAGCAGGCTTTCCCTTAATTCGAATTAACTTTTTTCAAAATAAGGACTTTATTTCAAAATAACTCTTTTCGAAATAACTTATTTTGAAATAACAGTTGACATGTGAACATAGCCTTTGTGCCTTACACTATATATTAAATAAAAAATATGCTTCAATTTTGAAATAACAGTTGACATGTGAACATAGCCTTTGTGTCTTACACTATATATTAAATAAAAAATATGCTTCACAATGTTATTTCATACTAGTGAAATTTAAGATGTACATAAGCTTCTGCTGGAAGGGCCAGTGACAGTTAATAGTATGATTAACCTGAGACTTGATCTTAGCGTGGTTAGATGATACGAGATTGGTACTGCCTCATACTGTGCAATCCTGTGACTGGAAGGGCTCTAAACTTCCATAAGCCAGGAAGGGAAGACAGGGTGGATGATTTCAGTTGCCTGGTCCTGCACACAACTCCCTGAAGCTCTGGTACTGGCTGCTGTCAGAAACAAGGTACTGGACTAGATAGACCCTCGGACCCACTCCCTCCTTAAAACAGATCTGTTCTACTGGCAGCAAACAGTAGCAGATAAGGCAGAGTGAATGTCAAAATAACTGCAAACTTGTATTTGGAGGTGAGGTTCAGCTAGGAATTCCTTCAGTCCCAATAGCTTTTGGCTGAACTACAGAATATATTTTAGAAAGACAGCTGATCTTAATTTAAAGACTTTAATGATAGAGAACTTACTAAATATTTTGGTAAGTTTTTTCCAGTTGTTGATTATGCTTCCTGTTAAACACTTGCATATGATCTCCAGTTTGAATTGTTCTAGCTTCAGTTTTAAGCCATTGGACCATGTCATTCCTTTGTCTCTTAAATTAAAGAGCCCTGTACTCAGAGATATTTTCTCTGTTTATAGGATTGTACTGGTCAAGATCAAGTCACCTCCTAACCTTTTCAGCACAATAGACTTAGCTCTTTAAGTCACAGGGCATAATGCAGATTTTCCAGGCCTCAATTTAGTATATTTAATTCTTCTCTGAACTTCACCAAATTGTCAAAGTAAGGAAACTAGAACTAGAGTATTCCAATAATAGCCTAATAAGTGCTTTGTGAAGATCATCTCACCTCTTTATTACAAAACAATATAACTTTACTTATATAATCACACAGCATTGCACTGGATCTTTTGTTTGGAGGATTATCTAACATGATCCCAAGTCCTTTTCAGAGTTACTGCTTTCCACAGCACCCTGTAACAGAACTTATATCTGTAGCCTAAATTTCTCTACATGTATTTTTGAGCATGTGGTTATATTAAATATGAGTTAGTTAACAGAATTTGCTCTCAATAGTTGAACTACCTTTTCATTACTTATCATTCCACCAATCTTTGTCCCACCTGCAACTTTTCTCAGGAATCATTTTATATATTCCAGATAACTGATAAAAAATAAAATATTATTGGGTTGAGATTCAGTCCTTTTAGGATTCCTCTAGAAATACCACTACTCCCAATAACCATTATATTTTGAGATTTACAAGAGATTTTAATCCATTCGGTATGTATTATATATGTTTTTTGTATGATCTTTTTTCACTCAAAGTTGTATTGTAAAAAGGCTTGCAGAAGTCAAAGCATATTCCATCACCTCATTTATCCTTATTTTTGCTTTGTGTAGTGCACAATACATTTTAGGGTTTGTTTAGTTAATAAAAGGAACAGAAAACCTACACCAATAAAGATTTCTCATCTGTTTTTGGAAAAAAAGCAGGATATAATCTTCTTTTAGGATGATGAAACTTTTTATTTCATTAGTAACTCAAGATGATATTAAGCAGGGACTCTAAAGATGTTAAGCAGGAGCTCTAAAGTATATTTAAATCAGCTGGTCCAGATAACTTGCCTTCATGGCCCCTTGTGGACCATTAATGTTAATTTTGGAGAGCTGTTGGAACAGTGGGGAGATTCCAAAAAACTGAAAGAAAGCTAATGTTGTGTCAGTATTTAAAAAGAGTAAATGGGATTATTCAGCTAATTTTAGGCATGTCAACCTGACACTGGTCTGGACAAAATAATGGAGCAGATGGTAAGGACTTGATTAATAGACAAGAAAAGAAGTGTATGTGATGCAGAGTGTAAACCCCACACCAGGCAGGAAAGAGTTAGATTTTCTTTGGACTGGAGTGGCCCTGCCTTGCTATGCTTGGCAGTCATGTTAGGAGTGGAGGAGAAGTTCCACGGAAAGAAAGCTCAGCTCAGAAGCAGACAGCTGTGGGAGGAGAGTAGACTGCTAATCTTGACAGTCCTAGAGTGTCTTGGTGAAAGGCAGAGGCTTCTCCCTTGTCTAAAGAAGCCCCAAGTTCCCCAAGGCAAATAAAGGCTAGATCATACTCCTTCTGATAGTAAACCATGGGATTTTGAACCAGATTGAGACCTGTCCAGGGTCCCTCTGAAGGAAGAGAAGTCAACATCTTTGCTAGGACTGTCTGTTTCCTCTTCTATTTTTCTGTTTTGAATTTTTGTTTGTTTGTCTATTCCTGGAACTCCAGAAGGGATAAATACCTAGTATTACTGAGCATATCCATTTATATGACTGCAGCTAGAGTATATATGCAACTCCACTATATCAGTCAAAGGGCTTTGTTGAAGGAGCTGAACTGTTTTAAAATATAAATAAAACTAGTCAACATGGCTTTATGAAAAATAGATTCTGTGAAACCAATTTGATATGTGGCTGATAAAAGTAGTAGTGCTGATTTAGTATATTTCTATAAGGCATTTGTTCTGATTACCAGATGACATTTTGATAAAAAAACTTAAATGATACAAAATTAATATAGCAGGCACCAAATGGATTAAAAAGTAGCCAGCTGTTAGATCTCAAAATGTAATTGCAAATGAGAAATCACTATCGAGAAAGTGTATTTCTAGTGAGATCCAGGAGTGACTATACTATTTAACAATTTTTTTCATTGCCCTCAGGGGAAACTTAAGATTGTCGGAAAAGTTTGTAGATGACACACAGACTGGACAAGTGGTCAATTACTGAATGGGAGGGATCACTGATAAAGAGCAATTTGGATTGATTGGTAAACTGGGCTCAAGCCAACAGTACATTTTAATACTGCCAAATGGAAAAGCATATATATATAGGGATGTAGAATGTAGACCATACTTACAAGTTGGGAGACTCTCCTGGGAAGTGATGACTCTGAAAGAAAAAGTTGGGGGTTATGATGGAAAATCAAATTAACGTAACACCCCAGTGCTACCCGATGGCTAAAAGGGATAATATGAATGTTGAGCTCATAAAGAGGAATGACAATTAGAAATAGAGGGGTTATGTCATTTATGTATTTGTTTTAGGTATTACCCTACTGAAATGAAATATCCAGTTCTGATGACAGTAAATGCAAGAGATGTTGATAAATTGGTATAGGTTCAGAGAAGAGCCATGAAAACTAGTGAAAAACTGAAAAAAGAATGCATAGTAATCGAATCAATGAAATCAGTCTATTTAGCTTAATTATGAGAAGGTTAAGTTTACCTTGATAGCAGTCTTTAAGTACCTACAACTGGCAATGTCCTAGTCAGAATTAGTATCTTTCTAAAAGTTATGCTATAGTTCCAGTAGAAATTATTGTGGGAAAATTCTATAGCCTGTTTTATTTAGACCAGTGGTTTTCAAACTTAAGGTCAGAACGCACTACAGGGTTGCAGCACCCACTGCTGTTGCCGCTGCCACCAAAAGACTGGAATGCATTGCTAAAACATGTCATTGTTGGGTCACAGCCATAAATGATTTTTTTCAAATGGGTCCCATGGAAAAAAGTTTGAAAACCACCGATCTAGAAAATCAGATTAGAGGATCACCGTTATAAATTAAGATATAGATCATATGTAGATCACAGCTATAGAGTAAGAGCCATAACAATCTTCATTTTAGTTGTATAATAAATGATGATGGTCTTATTTGTCCATCAGTAATTACAACACAGGTTATTACACAGCTATTTCCAGTTCAATCTAGATTTAAACCAGTGGCCTACACATTGAAGGCAACCAATCTAATTCTCTCAATCTTTCAGCTTACTACTGTACAATTCAACTCTGCCTTTATAAGTGATCCATTAAATTTTACTTTACTTTTAAAAAATTGCCATGGTGAACATAGCAGTATTATGTGTGGATGACTAAATCTGTAACACAGGGATTTTTTAACTATTTAGCCCTTCTGTTTCTTCAGAAAGAAAGCACAGTGAGGCTCTGTCAGCTGTGGGCTTCCTTTCCTAGCATATGTTTCAAGGCAGTAATGTTATTTATCCTTTTGCAAAAAAGCCAACGGTAACCTAGTCTTGCTTAATAAAAATAGAACAAAGACAGGACTAGAATGAACTAGAAAGACTGAACAGTGTAGAAGACATCTAGTCATTGGCTATTTGTTTTAAGACTTTACCAGTAAACACATCTGTGACAGAAGTGGCATGTTCTACACTCAAGGTTTTGTGGAAAAACTCAACAGAAGGAAGAACAGGAAACTGAAAGATAGAAACAGTGATTCAGAGATACTGTCTCACTGCCTTATGTTCCAAAGAAGGAAGCTTTCTATACTGCCTGGAAACAAAATAAAACTGAAATTCTACTTTCTTGGTGAAAGGAAGCAAATACATTATCCTTTAATTGCCTTGAAAGTCATTTGCCATCTTGTTAGCACCAGAAAATACGTTGTTGAGTCCTTCACTTATTCTTCCAACCACTGGCATTTTCAAACAGTATTTCTACAGATTGGTTTTTGTTTTGTTTTGTCTTGTTTCTGTTTTACCTATGACTAGAAGCTTTCCTTTGAAAGTGACAAGGAAACAATTTCCTTGGTGACTTGCTCACAAGGGAAAATGAACTAAAACTCAAAGGCTATGTCTACACGGCACTTTTATTTCAAAATAACACTCGTTGAAATAAAAGAAATTTCGTCTACACGACGTTTTCTTATTTTGAAAGGACAGATTCTGTCCTTTCGAAATAAGAATCGTTGTTTCGAAACAGTTAAACCTGGACGTCTTCGAAATGGCTGTTATTTCGAAATGGTCATTTCAAAATAATGCCATTTGGACATGTTGTTTCGAAACAAATGGATTCCGAAACAACATGATTTGAACTTCCTCCCAGGGTGCTTAGCACCGTGGGAGGAAGAGCCACCCCCTCAGCACCCTGGCCAGGGTGCTGAGGGGAGACAAGCCGCAGGGCATGGGGAGCTGCCCCCAAGACCAGCGGGGAGCCCTGCAGAGTGGTGACGATGCCCCGCTCTCCCCGCCGCTGGGGCGGCTCAGACGTCCTGCGGCAGGGTGCATGGTCTCCCCGCTCTGCCCGCTGCCGGGGCTGCTCCCAAACCCCACCGTGGGGTCCGGGGGCACCCGGCTCTCCCTGCCGCCAGGGCTGGTGGCAAACCCCGCTGCAGGGTGCCAGGGGCCCAGCTTTTCCCCGCCGCGGGGGCTGCAGCCAGGGGGAGCCAGGTCCCG
>ML682040.1:9557491-9577892 GCA_007922195.1 Podocnemis expansa | reverse complement strand
GCCGCCCTGGTTGCAGCCACCCCACTGGGGGCTGCAGCCCCCGCAACAGGGCACGGGGTGAGTGCGGCCACCCAGCCCGTGGCTGCAGGCCCCCGAGCTGGTGCCGGGGGGAGCCACGGGGCTCACAGCCGCTGCCGCCGCTGAGCCCAGAGCCTGAGGGGCCGGTGGGACCCGGCTCCCCGTGGCTGCAGCCCCCGCAGCGGGGAAAAGCCGGGGCCCCGGCACCCTGCGGCGGGGTTTGCCATCAGCCCTGGCGGCAGGGAGAGCCGGGCACCCCCGGACCCCACGGTGGGGTTTGGGAGCAGCCCCGGCAGCGGGCAGAGCGGGGAGCCCCTGCACCCTGCCACAGGGCTTCTGAGCAGCCCCAGCGGCAGGGAGAGCGGGGCATCGGCACCCCCCTGCAGGGCTCCCTGCTGGTCTTGAGGGTAGCCCCCCATGCCCTGCAGCTTGTCTCCCTAAGCACCCTGGCCAGGGTGCTGAGGGGGTGGAAGTTCAAATCCTGTTGTTTCGAAATAAAGGTTTTATTTCGAAATAAGTCATTTCGGAATGACTTATTTAGAAATAAAACCTTGCGTGTAGACATAGCCAAAGAGTCAAGGTTAACTCCCGATTTGAGGGAGGTATTTTACTTTTAATGCAGGAGGTATTTCTCCCAGTTCTATTTCTGTTCAATGGGAATACAAAAGGTCAGAAGAAACAGTAGCTTACGTTAAATAACATTTTTTAAAATGAATTTTCCATGTTAAAGATTCATTGTTCCTGCTGAAAACTTTAATTTCCTTCAGTAAAGGTATATCATTCAAGCTATAACTATAGCAGAGTCATGGCTACCAAACTGAGTGAAGCATTAAAGGTGCTGAGGATCTCTATGCTTTATTATGGGAATATATGATAATAACCATTCTTTCATGTGTCAGAATTTAAACTGTTTCAGTACTGGTCTCCTTGGAAAAGTAAGCTACTTCTTTGCAGACTTCTGTTTGCTAAACTGAAAAGTATTAGAATTCTTTCAGGGTGTCAACTGTGGACAAAGTTCGATCCAAATGATATAGAGTATTTGGCCTTTCAGACAGCCTTTGATAAGATCCTTCACCAAAGACTTGTAAGCAATTATGGGGAAGATCCTTTCATGGACCAATAATGTTCAGTAGCAGTCAAAATGGTTAACAAAATATTAGGAACATTATGAAAAGGGTAGATAACTTAGAAAGTTATCAGATGGCCACTATATAAATCCATGGTACCTCCACGTCTTGAATAATATGTGCAGTCCTAGTTGTTCCAAAAAAAGGGTATTAGAATTGAAAAAAATACAGAGAAGAGAAACAAAATATGATTAGGTATATGGAAAGCTTCCATCTGAAGAGAAATTAAAAACAACTGGGGTGGTTCATCTTAGAAAACAGACAACTAACAGAGAAATGAAAGAGGTCTATAATATCATGAATGGTGTGGAGAAGATGAATAAGGAAGTGCTATTTACCCCTTCACATAACACAAGAAATGAGGGTGGGCTGTTCACTATGATGGAGTACCACAGAAAGCCCTGATAGGTCCACTCTGCTCACAAACAATCAGGGCTCGGCTGCAGTGGAGTCTTCTCCCATCGAGCTCAGATCTCCATGCTACCATATAGCCAGATCTGAAATCCAGCCTCAGAGGGTCCCTTGCTCCATCTGGACTCCCTTGGAGGTCCTTCCCCTGGGAGGGTCCTGGGAACTCCCAATCAAAAATAACTCTCAGTCAGTGTAGAGGTCAGAGGGTTTATTAGTAATCCAGTTTGCACGGCAGCTAGGACAGTTGACTATCAGATTAACCAGAAGATATCGTAGTAAACCCCAGGATGAGCAGAGTCATTCCCTGGAGATCCTGCCTCTTAGACCCCATTTCCCAAATACCTCCCTCATCCTTTGTTATCCTTCCTGGGCTCGGGAGCCCCATCCTTGGTCTGACTGGTGGGTGTCCAGATAAAGTCTGCCCAAACACTCCCCTGCTTCCTAGTGGCTCTTATCTCTATCACACACCCATGTCCCATCACCAGAATACAGGAGCAGAAAGGAAGGGAAGTAGGGTTATTACCCATGACATCCCGTATTAGCCCAAGAGGGGTTTTCCACTCCATCATAGTCACCCCAAAAAATTAATAGGTAGAAGATTTTAGATAGGTGTAAGAAAGTATTTCTTCATACAACACACACTCAACCTGTGGATCTTGTTTCCAAGGGATGTTGCGAAGACCAAAAAAAATAATGTGGTTCAAAAAAGAATTTGCTAGGTACATGGGGTATGTCTACACTTTGAAGTTATTTTGAAATAAGGACACTTATTTCAAAATAATTTTTTTCTTGTCCTTGAATGCATTTTGTTATTTCCAATTAACTTTTTCTTTATTTCAAAATAACAAAGTACTATTTTGAAATAATAAAACCTGCTTTTATTTTGAAATAGGATTTAAATCAAAATAATTTCAAAATAAGCCATTCTAAGCCATGGAATGGGCTTATTTTGAAATAATGGCCCTATTCTTTTGCCTGCCTTCCCCTATTTCAAATTAGAGAGTCTAGTGAAGACTCTCTAATTCAAAATCATAACTCCCTCCTTATTTTGAATTAGAGAGTTTTCCCCGGACTCCTAATTCAAAAGCATAAATTCAAAGTAGTGCTAATTCAAAATTATTACTTTGAATTAAAATCAAAGTAGTTATTTTGAAGTAACTATTTCGAATTCATTTTGCAAATGGAGACAGAGCCATGGAGGATAGGTCCATCAATGACTATTGGCCAATATGGGTAGGGATGTAGCCTTGAGTTCTGGGTGTTCAACACTTCTGACTGCCAGTAGCTGGAAGTAGATGATTGTGGATAGCTCACTTGATAATTGCTCTGTATTGTTCTTGCCCTCCAAAGTTTCTGACATCAGTCACTGTTAAAAGACAGGGTACTGGGCTAGATGGACCATTACTCTAACTTAGTACTACATAAGCCGATCGGTGAATATGAGGGGGGAAAATAATACATTCCTTTTGATGGTAAAAGGTTGTTAGTTGTGCTAATTGGTTTTGATCATACAAGGATGCACAATGACCTGTTTCTGTTCTTTTTTCTGTGCTGACGACAGAGCCAGAAAATTAAATGGAAGTAGAATAAAAGCTAGAATTTTTGGACATACTATTGTTGAGGTTAAGAGAATAGGCTGAGAGTTGAGAGGGGTAATCTCAACAGGAGTCTTTGGATTCACTGTGAGTCATTCAGGAAGTTTCTGAATATGAACAACAGGGCAGCAATACCAAGCTGGTCATATGCATGCAGAGAGTTCAGCTTCATAAGTCAACCTCCGGGAGGACAGACACATGCCCTCCCCTCTTTGTTCCTTATACCATCAGGAACATCTAGTGCCATTTCTTCTTTTTCCACCCCAGGAACACAAGGAGTGGGGAAAAAAAGAATGGCTCAAATGGTTCCAACACATTCTTAATATCCATGATCATCTAAACAGAGCTCTCTGTTCATCTAGCTAGTTTCTTACATCATACCCATTACCATGGTATTGCAGAACATCAAAGTATCTCTTCAGTAGGTGTTTTTCAACTTATGTTCGCAGTGGTTTGCAATTTAGTTAACCATTGCCAGCATGAGATACTATCTTGATCTTACCAGTGGTCATCCACATAAATCAGAAATATTGTTCTCTCTGTTTGGTAGCCACTTTTGCTTACAGAGCTCACAGGAATATCCTCTTCTATATGTAGTTTGATTTTTGCTGATTTGCCATATCCATCATTTACATTCACATGTCATTAGGATGATGAATGAATTGCTACTTTATCTAAGTAAATTCTGAAATTATGCAGCACCAAAAACATGACTGAGTGGAACTGGTGAAAAATGAATGAACTTTCTGTAGATTGAATGAAATGAAGACTGAGGTGTTTCTTATCCATCAGTGTGTTTGCCTTTTCTTCTCTTTGGACAGCTGAACATCTAAGTATCGTTTTGAGAACATTAACAGGGAAGAGAATTTGTAATTTTGGGTAGTAACTCTTCACTATTGCTGTCACTGGATCACCTCCAAAATTGCACTGATGTAAAAGAGATCAAATTTGGCCTATGAATTTATCCAGCAAATGCCACCTCTGAACTTATTATCACTATCTCTTCAGACACGATGGCTGTGTTCACACAGCCCTCTTATTTCGAAACAACAGAGGTTGTTTCGAAATAAGATTTAGGCTGTTCACACGACGCATGGTTGTTTCAAAACAACGGAACCCGTTGTTTCGAAACAACGGCATTGTTTTGAAACAAGTTAATCCTCATATGGGGATGAAACAACGTTGTTTCAAAATGATTGTTTCGAAACAATGCCGTCCGAACATGTTGTTTTGAAACAACAGTGGCTTGTTTCGAAATAACCGTTGCCTGAAACTGCTATTTCGCATTGAGCTTTTTTCCTTAATTCGAATTAACAAACTGTTAATTCAAATTAAGTTATTTCGAAATAAGATGTTATTTTGATACAAGTTGTTTTGAAACAACCATATGGAAATAACCCCCTGTGTGTGAACATAGCCGATGAGTCTCCAAACAGCCTCTTGCAACCTCTTCATTGTGTAATTGTGTTGGGATTAAGTGTATGAGCAGGGCTAGTGGTTATAATTGTGCCATGAATCCACTCCCATCCACTCACTACAACTGAACCCTGAATCATAACAGATTACTAGGGTTTTAATTTTAGTCATGAGTTAAATGGAATAGCTAATAGAAGGACCAGTTCTGTACTACTTGAAGTCAGTTGCAAAGCTTCCATTGACTTCAGTCATGGCTGAGACCAACCTGTATTGTCTTCCTCAGATTTACAACACATTTTGTTTAAATAGCAAGAATTTTCTCTTGCATTATTAAAACAATGCTCAGCTATATGAGTGTTCTTTGTCATAAATTATGTGTGGTCAAGAAAGACTTTCCCCCAACACAAAGGAGCAGTAACTGAGCTAAATCTTTCCTGGTATATGTGTACAGACTGTCCTTTGTCATAGACAAATAATAGATGTACAGAAAACTGCAGTACTAGTAGTCTGAACAATTTGGACACCATGATTAGTGTGCCTCCTGAAAAAGGTGCTTTTGGTCACTTGCAGCAGAAATCCTGCTTTTAAGTGAAGAGATTCATGAGTCACACTATATATTTGTACAATCTCATATATTGTGGACATTCAGCCTTTATAATATTCCTTTGATGGATTGATTGGTAAAGCAAAATGGAGTATTTTGTGTGTGTGCAGTGTTAAGGGCCTTTGGGAACTGAAAAGATAAAACTAATGCAAATGTTAGTCTGTGCTCCAAAGCAGCAGGCATGTACCTAACTTGAGCATGTAAGTAGATCTATTCCTGTTCTTGATTATAGCTACCCAAAGTTTGAAGTTAAGCATATGCTTAAGTATCTCACTGAACTGGGACTCATTTAACCCATTGTAGGCCTGCTCCAAATCCTACTTAAGTCAGTAAGAGCTTTTCTATTGATTTCACTGAGCTCTGAACCAAACCCTACATTCAGAGGTTGGTGATACAAAAACTGGTAGCATAGCTCTCTCTTTCCCAAAGAACTAGGAGGAATAGATTTGGCTGTAAGGTCTTAAAGCAGAACATAAAAGATACTACAGTAGCCCTATTATTATTCTTTCTTATAACAAAATGCAGTTATGCTGCCTTGCTTTTGTAGTTTACATACCCTTGCTATTTGTGTTCTCATATGTTGATAACATAAAAAGAACAATGGCAGGGTGTAGAGAACCCTTGTTGTGGCTGATGATCTGAAATACAACAAAATAATGTACAATCTTTTTTTCCTGCTGCTGGGGAAATCCTGAGGTCCTCATTTAATTGTCTTTGCTGAACTACTATTGGGTTAGTTATCCATTACATGGATTTTCACATTAAAAAAAACAAATAAAGGGACAAATCTTGAATTTGTTTTACCTGGGTAAAATCACTGGACTAGACTCAAAATTAGATTTGCTGGTGAGTCCTTATTACTTTGAGAGAATTCAAACTGAAGTTTCAAATTATATAAAAGAAACTTGAGAAATCTAAATAGTGTCTCATTTGTCAAGTCAGAAAGTGATACAATACTATTAAACTTTGATTGACAATACACTTACAGTTCAGTTTACATCAGTTTGGTTCACTTGTAAAATTCTTCGTGCTTAGCTATTTGATTTTATCATCAGAGCAGCTTTAATACTATAATACCAAATTTAAGGCACACAGAACTAATGCTATTTCTAATACCCATAGAGTTCAGAAAATACTTCTTGTCCTGGAAGTGTTAAATTTTGCAAAATAGCTATAAAATAAACAACATTTTTAAAGAACCAAACAGACCTCTCCTCACCTACAGATAGCCCCCTAATGTTAAACAGATACTCACTAGCAACTACAGACCTAACAACAGAAACTAAAAGCAGGCACATACCCCTGTAACAAACCACATTGCCTACTTTGTCCACATATCTGCACAAAAAACACCATCATAGGACCTAATCAAGCCACCTACTCCGTCAAGGGCTCATTCACCTGCTCATCCACCAATGTGATTTGTGCCATCATGTGCCAGAAGTTCACCCACACCTTATGCATTGGGCAAACAGGACAATCTCTGTCTAAGAGAATAAACGGGCATAGAACTCACAACTCAAAAAACCAGTTGCTGAACACTTTCATCTTTCTAATCACTCTGTGGATGACTTGTTAACAGCTGTGCTCAAGAAAGTCAATGGGATGTTAAGACTCAAAGAGAAACAGCTGAACAAGAATTGATATGCAGACTCAATTGTGTGAAAACCAGATTAAATTGTGAGTATGGCTTCTTTTCCCATTACAACAGGTGATTTAACTTCACCTTCCTTTATGTGCTGTTTCCCAGTGTTTGAATCTTAACAACTGCTTTGATTTGCTGTTACGGTGTGATCTGATGCCATGTCTTACATTCCCCTGCACTTATTTTCCTCTCATTCTGTAAATTCCTTCATCTTCATAGCATCTGTCGAAGTGGGATTTTCTCCCACAAAAGCTCATGCAATAAATAAATTTGTTAGTCTTTAAGTGCCACAAGACTACTTGCTTCTTAAACAAACATTAGAATTTTCAATGCAGAAACTATATTAACTTTATATAATATCTAGGGGAAATTTGCTTAGTTTTTCCCATTGTATATAGATTCATTATGTCACTCCATCAACAAAAGTATATGTCAGTCTGTCTCTGGATTTGTTTTAAATGCAGTTAAAAACATTGACCAATATACTCTGTTTATTAAACTTCCAAATATTTTAGATCAAGAAGGTGCCATCATTAGGTAAATTATTTCATAGAAAGTTTGGAGTGAGAAAACATTGATTTATTTGGAAATATATTGCTAGCCAGTTCTCTGAAGAATTTCCCAGGTGTCTGTCAACTTCATAAACCCAGGCCAATTATGCTTATTAATCTTGCTTAATGGTTTGAATATATCTTATGAATTGAAGAAATTGGGAAGTAGAAATTGACGATGATGACGTTAAGGCCATTATGGCAAGCCATTTAAAAGAATATTGACTGTGCGGATGCTTCCATTAATTTGATTACATTTTATTTTTCTTCTTTCAAAGCTATGCAACCAAGCAGATCTTGTTCCTTTGATCAAACCCTATTACAAAATACAAGCAAAGACTGATTAATATGAGAAATCCATCCTGATGTCAGGGAGTTGAGCACAATCGCTCAACTAGAGATAAATCATTCCAGACTTGTCTTAGAGGATAGATGATGCATTGATTGCCGGAAAAGTCAGCAGTTACCAAGATATCATACAATTATTTTGCTTCTATAACCTGTTCTAAGCAGAATCTGTGGCACCGCAGAGGCTAATTGGTACTAGCTGACAAATGCTAATAGTTTTCATGACCGACACTATGTGTATACTTGTTTTTATTCAATCAGTAATAGCAATATAATATAATGAAAGGAAGAAGTGGTCATTGATTTAAATGAATTTGCATCAGAATATTTCACATGACTGCATTAAACAGATATTTGGTACAGATCTTTGTCATGTCTCTTCATGGATTTTTAATAGTGAGGTGCAGTAAAAATGGAGATTGATGTGCTGTCTGGAAATGGCATCTCCATATGAATTTCCCCTTTCAACATAAAAGATAAATAAAAGCACAGTAGAGAATCATATAAAATTAAAGTGACTAGGAAAAAATCATCATCTCATGGGCAATATTTGATGTGGTTTACTGTCCACTCTGAAGTTTCAGACAGCATGAATTCACGCTCCAGTAATCCCTTGTTTCTAATAACCTCAGACAAACTCAAAAAAAAAAAAAAGCTTTTATTAACCCAGGGTTAATGTATTAGTGCAACTGCTTACACATTGTTATTGTTTCCTAAAAAGCAATATTATAGATTAGAAGAATTCATGATGAACCTCAAACCCTCCCAGTTTAGTCTTGGTTTGAGATTTGATACATGACACACACAGGATATTTGTAAGACTAAAAAATTTGAACACTCCCTGCCACCAGCCAAACCCCTTCCTTCTCCCAATAAATCCTTTGTTGAACTGGGGCCATTGATATACAAAGACACACCCAATAAAGTATCTGGGATTGCTAGTAGACTTCTTTATTCTTTCTATTTATATCCCTTGCTTTATTTCTAACATACTGCACAGATTTTATATACTATATTTTATATCAATGTGATTTAAATTTCTTGTGGAATAAATTTTATTAATATCTCCCTAACTCCATGTACATACTTAAGGGCCAGATTTTTAAAGCATGTGTTAAAAGTCCTTTCCTGCTCAGTAAAGCACTAAGAATATGCTCACACTGGCTCTATGCCAACACTTACAAAATTAACTCAAAGAAATTAATTTGAAATAACTACTTTGATTTAAATTGAAGTTATTATTTTGAATTAGCACTACTTCAAAGTTATTATTTTGAATTAGGAGTCAAGTAACAATTCTCTAATTCGAAATAAGGTGGGCTTTATTAATTTGAACCAGAGAGTCTTCACTAGACTCGCTTATTCGAAATAAGAAAAGGCAGGGAAAAGAATAGGCAAGTTAGTTTGAATTAAGTCTATTCCACAATTTGGAATGGCTTAATATGAACTAAAAACTTCGAAGTAAGAGATACTTTGAAGTAAAAGTAGGTTTTATTATTTCGAATTAGTAGTTCCTCATTTTGAATTAAGGATCAGCTTAACTTGAAATAATAAAATGCCTTCTTGGCCAGGGAATAAGTTATTTTGAATTAAGCTTCCTGAATTTGAAATAACTTCTAAGTGTAGACATAGCCACTGGGAGTTAACTTTTGCTTTAGTATGCTGTTTTTTTTCTTTGCTGTTCACATTTATATTTATATTTATATTTTAAGGTTGCATATCCCTCTTGTGTGTTATTATTTTAAAAGAGGAAAAATGCAAGAAAAATAAAAAGAGGCACTATCAGTGTAACTAATGTGATTCTTTGGAATTTGTCATAAGGTACACACATTGATCAGTCAGGTTAGGTGCCAAATTTGGCCCTTATGAGAAAGCACAAGATTCGTAACCTTTTGGTCATGTCCATTCTGTTCATCATTTCCACGTAGCTATTTGAATACATAGAACACAAAGTGATAACATCTTGATGGTCCTTAGGATAAGGACCTCAATCAATATTTTCAAATATAAATAGCTAATGGTGGATATCCAGGATGACATTCAGCTCTCAGGAAACCAGATGTACAAGGGTGAGGGACAGGATGGCAAAGATGGCCTGGGACTTACCTGGTTTCAATTTCCTATTCTGCCACAGATATCCTATGTATCCCCTGCAGGACATATGACACCATAACCATGTGATAGAGCAGGGGCGTTGTTGGCGCTGGGCACCTGGGGCATGTGCCCCGAATCCCACGCCAGTGCCCCGGGTCTGGTGGCCCCCACCCCCGGTGTCTGGCCCAATCGGTCCGGAGATCCAGGGCCCAACTGTCAGCGGCCGCGGCAGCCCCGTCCCCAGCCGGGGATCTGGGGCCCAGCCACCCGTGGCCATGGCAGCCCCATCCCCAGCTGAGGATTCGGGGCTCGGCCGTGAAGGCCGCTCCTGGCCCCATCCCCAGCCGGGGATCTGGGGCTCAGCCGCCCGCATCAGTGGCAGCCGCTCCGGCCCATCCCTGGCTGGGGCTGCAGGACCAGCTGCCCACAGTGGCACATGGTGGCTGCCGGCCCTGTCCCTGGCTGGGGGGCCTGTGGGCCAGGGGTTGGGGCCGGGGGCCAAGCCCTGGATCCCTCCCTGGGGCAGCAATTCCCCTGTGATAGAGCATTCAAACGAGAACCTTGCATAACATGTTTGGCTTCATACCACACAATTGTACTAAAAACGTGAACAGAAAAGCTACATAGATCATAACCTGGTAGTGCATGGATGTGCATCCCCTGACATTGGACCAATAAAACTTCTCTTTTATGTGTTAGGGAATGTTACTCACTAAACACTATGATGTGTTCAGATACCATGGTAATGGGGACCATGTAAATACCATAGACAGAAACAAAATCCCAAAATAATTAAGGTTGAACTTCATTACTAAATCTAATTTAGGGATCCAGTTTGATAATTCTGGTCCACTGACTGTCAGAAAACAACAGAAAAATCAGAGGCGTTATAGTAGCTTTTAAGCAGGCTTACAAGTGTTATACCTTGATTATTGAATCATGTGGACTTTCTCTTGCCTCTTGCTTTTTGGGGTCAGCCTTAGGCCATCTCGCAACAGCTGGTTCACCTCCTGATGTGCAGATTTAATGAAATGCTCAGTTGAACTCCTGCTCTTAACACGCAAACATTACCTGTTTTGCTTGTCAGATGGGGGGGGGGCAAGCAGAACAAACATATAGCACAAGGTCAATGGCTATTGTATGCTTAAAGTAGTGTTTCAAATACTAAGTTGCCAGGAATATAACTAAACATGGGGCTATACAAAATTGCTGCGAGGACCTTGCTTCATCTGATGTATTGTAGATGGCATATTGAGCACATCCAACTTTGAGAGTATATCCCTTATGTTATACTGTATGATGGATAATAAGGATTTGGAAAGCAAGTATTCAACTTAAAATAATCTAGTTATTAATATCTCCTATATACAATACAGGCAAAATCTGAGCACTTGCAAAAGAATGAGGCACCAGTTAAGACTTCCTTAGAATATCAAAATAGGACTTGAGTAGTATGGGCTTTGTCCTTGCACATGGGTGAATTTCACCCTGATACCGTAGGCAACTGCCTGCAAAATCATAACTAGTGAAGCATAAAAACTGTCATTTCATTTCATTTACTGTAAATGGCTCAGGCCTATGAGCAAACTGCTGAGGAATGGTACAGTGTAAACATGATAGGAGGGCAAAGTACAGTACAGATTCTGTGTATCAAAATGGAGATTTTGTGACCCAAAGTTTACAAATAAACATTTATGCAAACCAGGACAAGTATGCAGAATCAGGGATTTAAGTGTACAACTGGATGGCTTTAGAAGTAGGTAGTGTTACATAAAAAACATATAACAACATTGGCAATACATGAGGCAAACCAAGAAATTGGACGGTTTAATACTTCTGATTTTGACTCTTGCTGTTCTCTTTAATGATGGTAATCCCCTTAA
This sequence comes from Podocnemis expansa, assembly GCA_007922195.1. Lineage (NCBI taxonomy): Eukaryota > Metazoa > Chordata > Testudines > Podocnemididae > Podocnemis > Podocnemis expansa. The sequence goes on along the minus strand of ML682040.1, from coordinate 9,566,200 downwards.
GGGGTGCCAACCATGAATGCTGGATTATTTTACGCTTCGTTTTCCTTATTGAATGTCTCATCCAAGTGTAATTGAACTACAGGGGAGTCTTTCTATTGATTTTAATGGGAGTTGAATCAGGCACTAATACAGAGCATCTCTGAAATGCTGGCTTTGTTTTCTTTCAAGCTACTGAGCTAAACTCTCATCTAGTTATGGAGCTGCACTGATTAACATCCTTAGCCCATTAACCTATTCCTCTGTTTTCCAATATCTAGCTAATTAGTTTGTGTGTTTTCTTTCAGACAGTCCTGGAATCAGTCTCTGACAGCATCTTGTTAAATGAAATATTTTTCTTTGTGCATACTGAACATGAAAAATCAACATTCCGTTGCACCAATCAAGCCCCACAGTTTGTTATAGATGACTGCACGTAATTGAATCTCAGCTTAAGTGTGTAACTATTTCTATATTCAAAAGATCACCAGTGTGCCACTCATGAATCAAAGTAATACTCTCTCCATTTTATCATTATGCCATAAGCAAAATTGTTTCTGCTTGAGAAACAGGTTTCATAGCAGCAATCACAAGTTATTTCTTCGATATATATTTATACTGAGCTTTTGAATTTACTTCCAAAAAGACCAAAATGAAATAGAGCAAATGGGTTACATGTGAAAATTCAAGTTGTTTCAATCACTGATCTATGGAGGACTGTAACTGAGGCTGTGTCTACACTGATGGTGGCAATTTTGCCACCATCAGTTCACCCTTCCAGGAGCGGATTGTGGAGAGTATGAACTTGCTGCTCCACTCCCAGAAGTCTTGGGAGCCGAAGGCAGAGGGAAAGGCCAGCTACAAGGGATTTGTGGTCGACTTTTCCTAAATGTGTAGTAACAGCTTTAAAAGTCACCTTTAGTTATGCAAGCAATTTTGCATTCTTTGTGTAACTTGGGGTGGACTGCAGCCAAATTTGCCTTAAGTGTAGGCTAGAGCTGAGTTCAATTTTAGAAAGAGGCTAATACTTTTATGAAAACTTCTTGTGTTCAGATGCCTTATTTACATCTCCAGAAATGTAAATTTTAATTATGCAAACCAATTTATACACTTCATTGTAGGTATGTCCACACAGTCTTTAAATGACAATAATGCAATTTTTTTTTTTATTTAAAAGATGCAGGTCCACACTATGTTTCCTTATATCGAGATAAGGAGCTCCCTTTTATTGCAATAAGGAAAGTCATTTTTGATGTAGTAAAACCTAATATTATATTGAAATAATGGTTAAATCAAAACTGATATTTTGAAAGAGCGTTGGGTGGACGTGTTATTTCGATTTAACCGTTATTTTGATTTAACATTTTTGCCCTTCTCCTTCCCAGGTGCTGTTCTTTTTCTATGTATTGGGTGGGGGCATGGCCCTTCTAGGAGGGCATCTTGCCACACCTCCCATGGTGCCCCTCTCCGAAATTGAACTAGCAAGTCCTGTCCATGGACATGCTAGTTCAATTTGAGTTTCTAATGGGGACATGTTAAATTGATTTAGCTTAAATCAATGTAATGATTTTATTGTGATTTTATTAAATCGATTTAACTTAAATTGATTTAACTGCCTAAGTGTGGACATAGCCTGTGTATCTTCAGAAGATTTTTCTAAATAGCAGAATAAAATGTGGTTTAATTTAGAAATATGCTTTATTCTTAATCCCTGCAATTTGGGTGATCATGTCAATGTAAACAGCATAATTTCTATAAAAGACTGATATTTTTGATTGAACTAATATCACTAATGAGTACTACGAAAACAGGGAGCAATGGAGATAGTAATTTATAATTGAATAGGGAAACACAATGAAAAGTATAATTTAGGAAATAATCCTATTCTAATGTAGTGAGGAGAAAGGCCTTTAAAGTCTAGTTTCTAGGACTCTATGATAAAAGAAAACATTTTAACTTATCTCCTCTAGAATAAAAATCTAGTGGGTTTGTGCATAGTCTACTAGCATTCCACTTACATTAATTCCATTCTAAGTTCAGTTCCAGGCTCCAATGAAAATGGATTAATGGTGAACCTATGGTACACTATATACAGCCCTTTGTGGGGGTTCATTAAGACAGTGGTTCTCAATCACTGGTACATGTACAGTGCTCCTGTTGAAGGACTGGGAGGTGAGTGGGAGCAAGCCCAGTCAATTCTAAAAACACCTCCCCTAGCCTAAGGGGATGAGGCACTTGACCCAGCTTCATATGATTCCTGGGGACAACTAATGAATAACAGGGACAGGTGTGAAGGGCACAGGTTTAGAACAAGGGATTCAGAAGGGGACACTGAGCAGAGAACCCTGGACAGCACCCACCGATCCCGGAAGGTGCAAGGGAGTCAGTGGACACTGCCCAGAGGAACTCTGCCCAGAGATGGGAGGAAACAAAAGACTGGAAATAGGTCCATCAGTCACAGAGACACCCACCCACACACACACACATGGACCTTCTCTCCCTGGCCTTATAGATGGCCACTTTTATGAGAGACAGGAGGAGGTTGCTGAGGACATTCCATGACTTTGTCGATCCTTGGATGCGGAGTGCATATAAAACAAGTGTGGGAAAAAGTGCAACCATAAAATCAATAAGAGGTTCTAGAGGATCCAGAAGAGGGGCTACAACCTGGTGCATTGGAGGTGGACATGCACCAGGGTCTCCCTCATGCCACAGAAGGGGCAGGTGTCAAGGTGAGGGTTGAACCATGCCACGTACATGTCTGTGTTCACAGCTCCATGGAGAAGCCACCAGCTGATGTCCCTGGAGATACACAGAAGTCTGCCAGGGGTTACATCAAACTATTTAGACATTTGCCTAGTTTTACATCAGACTATGTAAAAAGCACTAGTGAAATCAGTAGAAACTAAAATTTAATTATAAGGTAAAAATGAGAAAGTGAGCAGTTCTTCAATAATCATGTGCTGTGACACTTTTATATTTTTATGTTTGATTTTGTAAGCAAGTATTTCTTAAATGAGGTAAAACTTGGAGGTACACAAGAAAAATTAGAATCTTGAAAGGGATCCACTAGTCTTAAAAGATTGAAAGCCTCTGTATTAAGGGCCTGATGCAAAGTCTATTGAGATCAGTAGGCATCCTTTCATTGCCTTCAGCAGGCATTGTGAGCAGGTCACAAAGCCAACAAATGAACACCATGACTTATTTTCAGGAAAGGATGCTTGATAAAGCCCAAATTCTTTCATATGTCTAGTGAGTTCACATCCTGTTTGAAAGCTAAGAGAGGAATATTAAATCAGCTTGAAGTTCAAATAATTGACTTATGAAAACCCGAAAAGAAAAGGCACACTGTTCAAGAATGAAATGTCTGTGTTAAGTTGTATCTGATGTAGAAATAAAAAGGACTATCTAATGAAGTGATGAATCAGCTAAATTCAGTCAATTCTGTTTATGCCAGAGTAGATTCGACAGAATGACATGATTTGTTTTCACTGACCCAAATGCAAGCAGACATATCAGTGATCATGATGGAGCTCACGGTAGTCTTCTCAGTGTCCCAAGAGACTGAAACACTGTATATATTAGGAAGCTTTTTTACTGAGGGACTTTTTAATAAAGCTTCTTTTAAAACCATGTTGACTGATCCATTTTATAACACTTCAGACTTTGAAAATGGTATATTAAAGGAATATCAATGCACAGGAATATAAATTTTCAGTAAGAACACAGATATGAGGGTGATGGCAAAAGAAACATATAAACTGCTGCCACATGAAATGCATATAATACCTTACAGTCATAAGGTGGTTTTCTACTTAAAATTATTGAGGTTACATAATCATTAATATGCTCAAAGCAATACACTTCTCATTGGCCTACAAACACAGTAGATTAAGTTGAATAAAATTGCCATAATGGGATGTATTCTGGATTGAAATTGTGGATTACATGTGCTGAGAAAAGGACCATTGCATCTGATGAAATATTATATATTATCATAATATAAACTGATATGTTGAAATGAAGCTTTGAAGGACATGTTTTCTGTTAATTTTCTAGTTAACAGTCTCATTTTATAAGGTGCTAGACATCCTCAACTTGTCTTGGCTTATGAATGAGTTGAGGGTATTCAATAGCATGCAATAATAAGTATTTAAACAATAATAGGTAGGGATTTCATATCATCTGAAAGTTGGACTTTCACCAAGTTAACATTATTTCTTTAAGTTTTGCTAAAGAAAAAGCTTACTAACAATGCAAGACCCATATAGGTCATTGCAAAGGTTGTAGGATTATCAAGGTAACATTTGGAAATAGTTATTGAGATAACAGGATCATAAGTGATGGGTAATAATGACACTGCTTTGCACTGATATATTCTATAAATAAGTAGATTGTTATATTAGCATAGTCAAATACTGTGGAAATGTTAACTAATTTAATAGAAATCATGAGAAGTTATAAATCTGTTTCAAAATACCTAAAAGGTTCTGGTCACAAGTGGCATCTCTCTTTAACCTATCAAAAATGCTGACAATTCATTCCTGTAATTCCTTCAGCGGCTTTCCTTAAGTTGTCCTAACAAGCCTGAATTTCTTGTCCTAGCCTTTGAGATGGTATCAGAGACAGCCCAAGGTTTTTTGCCACCAGAGGCCAGAATGGATTTTCACTCACACATACACATACATCCCCCTGGCCACAGGCAGAGTGGTGCCACCACTAGGAATCCAACTGTGGGCAGAGAGTGGCACTGCTGCTGAGAATCCAGCTGTGGGTAGGGAGTGGTGTAGCCACCTCTAGGGTCTGGCCCTGGCCAGGAATCTGGCCATGGGGGGGAGTGGTGCTGCTCTCAGGGTCAGGCCACGGGCAGGGCACCAGCCCTAGCCAGGGAGCAGTGCAGCAGATGGGGGTCAGCCACAGGTGGGGAGCAGAGCAGCCCCAGCCCAGCCCTTCGTACCCCCTAATTGTAGGTGCCCTAAGCAACCACCTAGAATCATAGAATTATAGGGTTGGAAGGAACCCCACAAGGTCATCTAGTCCAACCCCCTGCCAAAAAAGCAGGACCACTCCCACTAGGTTAAACCAGCCAGGGTTTTGTACAGCTGGGCCTTAAACACCTCCAAAGATGGAGATTCCACCACCTCCCTAGGGAGCTTATTCCAATGCTTCACCATTCGCCTAGTAAGAAGTTTTTCCTAATATCCAGCCTGGACCGCCCCAGCTGTAACTTGAAACCATTGCTCCTCGTTCTGTCCTCTGTTACTACTGAGAACAGTCAAGCTCCTTCCTCCTTGGAGCATCCCTTCAAGTAGTTGAAGGTTGCTATCAAATCCCCCCCCAGTCTTCTCTTCTGCAGGCTAAATAACCCTAGTTCCTTCAGCCTTTCTTCATAGGGCTTGTGCTCCAGCCCTTTGATCATTTTTGTTGCCCTCCACTGGACTCTCTCTAATTTGTCCATGTCCGTTTTGTAGTGGGGAGCCCAAAACTGGACACAGTATTCCAGATGTGGCCTCACCAGTGCAGAATAGAGGGGAATGATGACATCCCTCGATCTGCTGGCAACACTTCTTCTGATGCAGCCCAGTATGCCATTGGCCTTTTTGGCAGCAAGCGCACACTGCTGACTCATATCCAGCTTCCCATCCACCATGACTCCCAGGTCCTTTTCTCCAGTGCTGCTACTTAGCTGATTGCTCCCCAGCCTGTAGCAGTACATGGGGTTTGTCCATCCCAAGTGCAGGATTTTGCACTTGCCCTTGTTGAACCTCATGAGATTTCTATTGGCCCACTGCTCCAATTTATCTAGGTCTCCCTGAATCCTGTCCCTGACCTCCAGGGTGTCTACCATTCCCCCCAGCTTGGTGTCATCTGCAAACTTACTAAGGTGACCTAGGTCACCTCTATGGAAGAACTGGCCCTGGATGCTACACAATTTAGCTGCTGCCTGACTTTTGCTCTTTTTTTTTTATTCCCCACTGACTTTTCACTCTACTGCTGCAATATAATTTTCTGTCTATCTAACAAGGCTCTTATACTATGCCCATACCTGAGGTGCTGAGTGAGTCATTATACCTTCAAGCTCTTCTCCTTCACCTAGAATCTCACTCTTAACCTCAGTCTTTCATAGCTCCATTGTCTCTTCCTTCAGACATTCTTTAAATTACGTAATTCCCTAGCAACCACACATTAGGACAAATAGTCTCATTGTTAAGAACTGGATGTGTCTTTGCTACCCAATTATAATGACTCTGGAGTGGTACCTGCCCCATGTTAGTTCCTGTGTAACAAGAATGGACACAGGATTTTTTTCTGGCTGTGGGAATGCATTGTCTCTTTACTAATTTGTGCCAGCAAGGAGCCCTGTATGGCACAAAACTGCTACCTGATGGTACATGAAGATCCCAGGGGACCAGAGTGAAAAAATGGCATAGCCCCAGGACACAGGAGGAACACATTCCAGCCCCTAAAATGTTTAATGATGAGGAAGAGGCAGTCTAGCGCTCTCAGAACACTAGAGGCTGGCATGGGGACAGAACAGAACTTCAGTTTCTGAATGAACTCCAACTTTCATATCAGTCAGCAGAGGGCTGTCCTATGAATGAACAGGACAGTGGACTCTTCGGCTGTGTTCACACAGCACTTTTGTTTCGAAACAACCTCGTTGTTTCGAAACAAAAAAAACCATGTTCACACGACACACAGTTGTTTCGAAACAAGGGGAAGCCCTTGGAATGTGACATGTTGTTTCTGAACACTTTGTTCCAAAACAACATGTCCGAACAGGGCTGTTTCGAAACCTCTGGTTTCGAAACAACCCTGTTTCGATAGCCAACGAGGTTTAAGTTGTTTCGGAAGGAACACGGCCATTTCAAAACAAGCTGTTTGCTTGTTTCGAAATGGCCGTGCGTCGTGTGGCCATGGCACTTCTTATTTCGAATCAACCTTTGTTGTTTCGAAATTAGAAGTGTGTGTGGCCATACCCTTCATGTAATACATGCAAAATAACTCTTCTGGCTTTGTACACCCCCATTCATTACTGACTCAGAGGGAAGAGTAGCACCAGCAAAACTATCTGCACTGCTTCCTCAATAGACCTGTGCTTACTTTGTAGACCTCTCGTTCAAGTGCAGCCCTGTTCTTCCTTAAACTGGGAGACCTGAACAGATCACAGGCTTCAAGTGTTCTTGGTGTGTGTCAAAATGCTCCTCTATCACTACCCAATAAACCTTATCATCTAGCCAGTTCAGATAGTTTCACAGTCAGAAACCCACACCAGACTGTTTATCTTTCGCCAAGGTGTATTTTTATTCTCCTCTTACACATCAATGCAGTTCAACCCAGCTTTACAGAAACAGTAGGTGTCCCTGCAGCCCTCACTCTCCAGCCCAGGCTCACCCTCTGGGCTGCCCCTTTCTTCCTGTTTCCTCCCCTTTCTGGTTACCTTGTTAACCCAGTGAGCATCATCTAGGTGCCCACAGGCCCCAAACAGAATACGTATTATTGTGTATAATTGCCCTCAGAAATGTAAGTGATTAGGTCCTGCTGATAGCACCCTGTCACAACATGTCAATCTACCTGATCACTCCAGTGACAATTTACTAATTGTCATGCTTGGACAGATGTATACCAGATCAAGGCTTCAAAGAGAAACTGTAGAGATTGAATTTATTTGCAAATTTGATTGCATTGCTTCAGGGATTAATAAGGACTTTGGATTTTTCTCTCATTACAACAGGTGATTTCACCTCATCTTCTTATATATGCTGTTCCCCAGTGTTTGAATCTTGACAACAGCTTTAATTTGCTGTTAAAATGTGACCTGACTCCATGACTTATAGTTCCCTGCGTATATTTCCTCCCATTCAGTGCGTTCCCCCATCTTCAAGGCATCCGACAGAGTAGGATTTTCTCCCATGAAAGCTCATGCAATAACTAAATTTGTTAGTCTTTAAGTGCCACAGGACTCCTTGTTTATTTTCCTATACCACTAGAACTGACAGAGTTATGATAATGTGGCAGTTGACAGTTAATTCCCATTCTTACTAAGTGATCTTAGAAAGCACCAGTAGAAGCTATGTTATTGACAGGTACTTGTCAGATAACTTAAAACAGTAATAGGAACATGTCAGGCAGTGATGAGTTATTGACAGATGCACCCTTACAGTCCATTAATTGCTATTTTATTTTATGATGAATTCACAATGTGATTACATGCAGCAAACATGCCCCACAGATTTTCATTTCTAATACAATTTGTTCCTAAACCTGTGCTCTTATCACACAATCTTTTTACTCATTCAAAACACGCTGTCTGTCAATTTAGATGTTAAAATCCAAAGATTAGGGCTGTTAAGATTTTAAAAGAAATCATCTAGATAGCTCTTGAACTAAATCTATTTAAACTTGTTCATAGATCTATTTTTTTAATCTGTTTTAGGAAGTGGTTCTTGTTTTCTGACTTGAGCACAGCACATTGTGTCTGCACTAGTATAGCTAAATTACAAAGGAACATGTAATTGACACAAATATGTGTTTCTATGATGTGACTGGTACAAAGTGGACCCTGCACTTTTCACTGTTCGTCCCTAAACAAAGTTATAATGATCTTGGGCAAGCAATAAGGGATTTAATGAAGGGGAACTGAGTTTGTGTGGTATGTAGGATGAGAAGTTATTATGTGAGTAGGAGGCAGTTTGAGTAGATCAAAAAACTGACAAAGGAAGGCTCAAGAGG
>ML682040.1:9538405-9552491 GCA_007922195.1 Podocnemis expansa | reverse complement strand
TGCAGCCTGGCTGTGCAGGCGCTGGCCAGGGGACACCCCTCAGCACCCTGGCCAGGGTGCTGAGTGTTCCCTGGCCAGGGTGCTGAGGGGACAGCCCTTGACTGTTGTTTCGGAACGTCTTGTTCCGAAACAACATGTTCACACGAATTGTTTCAAAACAATTGTTTCAAAACAAGGTTGTTTCATCCCCAAATGGGGTTTAACTTGTTTTGAAACAACTGTGCGTCATGTGAACATGTTTTTTTTTTGTTTCGAAACAACAAGGTTGTTTCGAAACAAAAGTGCTGTGTGAACACAGCCTATGTACCCAAGTGGTCCCACTGAACATGATGTTACTGGTACCTAAATTTTTACAGGAGGAAGGCAACAGCCTGGAAGAGTACTGTCATGCTAGCTATTTAAAGAATGTCACAGTTATGGTCTTCTCCCCCTTAATGCCCTGTAGTCCACTGGCTAGGGCACTCATCTTCAGTAATCCTGCTATGTTATACTACACTAATTCTTGCTCACCTATGCTAAGGCTTATATCTAGCAATGCCCAATAACAAGTATAGGCCAGCACTTGGCTTAAGGAAACACAAAAACTGACAAAAACAAGATGGGTGGGTATTGTGAAACAAAAGTATAATGTAGTACAAAGTAATAATGTAAGATAAAGGAACATTTTGACTGGGGAGTATCTTCATGTTCCTTGACACTGGGAATTTAGTATTCAAATGAAAGGTGGAAAACTATAGTGATGAACCAAAGACAAAGCTAACCTAAGCTGGGCTGGTAAACTTAAACTTTGAATGGTGTGAATACTGCTCTGTAAATTGTACACAATTGTTCTATAAAAGATGGCAAGTTTAAGGGGGCATTTGGGAAGCACATTTTCCTTGTATGGTGACCTGAACAGGCTGTGAAACTTTGCTTTGTGGGAAGTATTGGCGATGTATTTATTCATTGTCTTCTTGTACTGTATTACTGTGTCTTTAGACAATAAATTTGTCTGGGCTTGGTTATTTGGTCTCAAACACTCTTAATTACTGAGCCACAAGTGTAGATAGAAAGTGCTAAACCTTTTAGTCAACCTTGTAGAAAAGATCACTCACATTCATAAGGTTTCCCAAACAACCTGGATCCACTGAATCTGCACCCTCAGCTAAAGTCTGCCTGCATTCCGAGTCCAGTAGTTCACTTCTAGAAATGATCAAAGGAGTCTCCATTCAAGACTTCATCTCCTTCCTGGCTGGTGAGAGTCATGAGCTGCTGATGACACTCCTGATCAAAGCAGCTAATATCTCAGTTCAATGAAGGAATCTTCACTTCCTCCTGCAAATACACAATAGTCCAACTAACACTGAAGAAACTCTGGACACATTGCTTTACCCAGCTACCTCACAGTGTCAAACCTTCAGTTCCTGAACAAGCTCACGAAGAAGCTAGACAAAGGTCACCTTGAGACTCACCTGAGTGTCCAGGGTCCAGGATTTTGGGTTCATTTTTGCATACAGAACAGGATATGTAACTGGGATTGCTTTAATGGCACTGATGGATGATCTTGTCATTGGAGAAACAACAAACATGTTTGTCTCTCAGATTTCTGCAGTATTCATACTATAGACTGTAGGATACAGCTGTCTTGCCTTAGAGATAGCAGGGGTTTAGGCCAGGGTAATGTGTTGAAATTGTGTGAGGCCTTTCTGGAAGAATACATCCAATGTGTAGTGAGGGAAACTAAACCTTTGGTACTAGATGCCTTACTTGTAAGGTTCCCCAAAAATCAGTGCTTTTGCTGGTCCTATTCAACAACAATATGCAGCCTCTAGGTGAATTGATCAGATGACATGGACTCATGTGCCAGTGGTATGCATATGGCACACAGCTCTATCTTTCTTTCACCACATACAACCATACCAATTCTATGAAGATAACCCACTGCTTGGACAAAATCAGATGATTGAAGTTGAACAGAAGCAAGATAGAGGTGATGCTGGTGGGGGAAAAAAGAGCATTTAGAAGAGTTTCAAGCCACAGGTGGCATCCTTGACAGTATCCATCCATAATTAGTCAAATAAGTCTGTAGCTTTGGAGTATTCCCAGATCAACAAGGATGCTAAACACTCATATAGTCCCATCTTTGACTAATACTTTCTACCATATCTGCTTGGCTAGGAAATCCCATCCCATAGAATAATGACCTGGCCTCAGTTAGTCATGCTTTTGTCAACTCTTTGCAGGACTACACCTATGCAAAATATTGAGGCATGAAGTCTTCAGTACTTAGCAAACACGGATTGCTAGAGAATACCACAGCACAACTTTTCAGCAACAGTGTCTACTATAAAAACAACAAGAGTCCTGTGGCACCTTAAAGACTAACATTTCTTTGGGTATAAGCTTTTGTGGGCTCCAACCCACTTAATCAGATGCATGAAGTGGAAACTACAGTTGAGAGGTATATATACACATGAGGATGGAACAAAGCAAGTGTTATCAAAGTTAATTCAATTAGGACAAATGGGGCCCATTCACACCAGCAGATTAGAGAAAGAGGGAATGAAAGGCCATCATAAGGAAGAGGAGATGGAAGCACTGACACCACCCTATACCAAAAAAACCACCTGACTGCAATACATACCTATATGCCTCCAACTTCCACCAGGGACACATTGCACGATACATCATCTACAGCCAACCTTTACGATACAACCAGATCTGTTCTGATCCCTCACACAAACACCTACAAGATCTCAATCAAGCATTCCTAAAACTATAGTATCCACCTGGAGAAGTAAAAATCCAGATGGACAGAGCCAGGTGGATACCCAGGAGCCATATGCTACAGGACAGACCCAAAAAAGAAAACAACAGAACACCACTGTGGCCATTACCTACAGCCCACAGCTAAAATCCCTCCCACACACCATCAAAGATCTACAACCTATTCAAGAAGATGATCTGACACTCTTGCAAGCCTTGGGAGACAGGCCTATCCTTGCTTACAGGCAGCCTCCCAACCTGAAGCAAGTACTTACCAGCAACCAAACACCATACAACAAGAACATTAACCCAAGAACTTATCCCTGCAACAAACCCCATTGCCAACTCTGCTTGTACATCTGTTTGCACACCAACTCCAGTGATGCCCTCACAGGTCCAAACCACATCAGCCACAACATTGGGGCTCATTTGCCTGCACATCCACAGATGTGGTATATGCCATCTTGTGCCAGCAATGCCCCTCTGCCATGTACATTGGCCAAATAGGACTGTCCTTGCACAAAAGGATAAATGGACACCAATCAGTCATCAAAAATGGCAACATCCATAAACCATTAGGAGAGCACTTCAATCTCCCTGGACACTCAGTAGCAAACTTAAAAGTTGCCATACTTCAACAACAAAACCATTGAAAAACAGACTTCAGGATTAAACTGCTTGAGCTGATTTGCAAACTTGACACAATCAGACTCTATCTGAATAGAGACCCAAAATGGTTAGCAGATTACAAAAAGTAATTGTCCCTGTTCACACATTCTCTCTCTCTCTCATCAGCTGGTGTGAATGGGCCCCATCTGCCCTAAAAGAATTGATTTTGCTAATACTTGCTCTCCTCCAGCCTGTCAGGTGTATGTATACCTCTCCACTATAGTTTCCACTTCATGCATCTGATGAAATTAAAGCCCACAAAAGTCCATCCCTGAAGAAATCTGTTAATCTATAAGGTGCCACAGGACTCTCATTGGTTTTGCTGTACATAGACTAACACAGCTACCCTTGTCAAAAAGTGTCTACTACAACCATCTCAAACCTGTCCTCTGTTTCCTATACTGGAACCAGAGTACCATGGAGATTGCTTACAGCTTCAGGATAAAGAGCATGGTTAACAGTTTTGCCTCTCTGGCTCAATGGAACTTTCTTCAATGGCTATGTCTACACTGCAGGCCTTTTTTGAAAAAGGTCTTTATTTATTTATTTATTTTTAAAAAGTATTTCAAAAAAATTCGAAATAATTATTTCAAAAAACTTTTTCAGAAAATGTTACTTCAAGAGAGGAGTCTGGGAGAACTCTCTGTCTCAAAATAAGGCAGTGTTTTTCATTTTTTTCAAAAAAGGAAGTCCACACTGGAGTCTCTTTTTCAGAAAAAAGGAGGCCAATGTAAAAGACAGCCATACTTTTTTGAAGAAAAATAAAAGCCATTGCTTTGTCCATCGATGGCTTTTTTTGAAAAAGATATTTTGAAAAAGCCTTTTTTTTCAACAGGTAACCAGATTTAGCGCTTTTGAAAAAGCACTCCAGTGTATTGAAATACTGGGGCGCTTTTCTGAAAATTGCTGTTTAAAAAAAAAAAGCCAATTTTTTAAAAAAAGCCAGGTTTTGCTGCTTTTTTTTTTTTTTTTTTTTTTTTTGAAAAAGCAAAAAGGCTCCCTGGACACAAAAAGGGTTTTGGATAAGGCTCCTTATCCTGAAAAACCTTTGCAGTGTGGACATAACCATCAAAGGTAAAACTGATGTGCAGGAGACAGTTTTCTCGGGGGCCAGCCTAAGACTGTGTAATATATTCCCACAAGAGCTAAAGATGATCAAAAGCCTCACCAACGTCTGGTCCCAAGATTCATTTCTTTGACCTTGCCTTCTCTATCATAAACATCTAGCAATGTATGTGAGAGAGTGTATCTCAATCTATACATAAAATAAATTTCAAAATAAAATACTGCTCTGAAGGTATTCTTTCCCCAGGCAAGAAGATGAGAGAACAAAGACATTCCAGATGTCAATCATGTTGTTTAATGCATGAGTGGAAGGTTATGGTGATAAGCATTGTTTAAGAACCAGAATAGAATACACACTAGACTTCACATCCCACTCTCTGCTTTTCACACTACTGAGGGCTAATGGAACGCAATTTCCATTTTGTTATTGATTTAGTTAGTTACCTGAATTAAGGTTATTACATCTCTGTGATCAACCAATATGGCCTGGATTCCCATGCACCTTAAGGACCCTTCACACATTTTGGGGATCGGTGCCTCCTTTACATTGCCGATGTGATGAAAATTGGCCTTAGCTTAAATGAGAATCAGGCCCTGTGAATTTACATTGCTATTTAAATTCTGTAGCTAAATAAATTCTGGACTATGTGGAGGGGAATAGATTTATGAGTAGATTAATTAAAAATGGAGCAGACTGGTTTTAACATTAATTACCAAAGAAGTTATCTGATGTGGTAATAATATTTAGAAGAATGAGATGTTTTCCTTTCTGTTATAATCAATATCTGATTCAAGTTTCACTTCAGAACAAAACACTTGATGTACACGATCTATGTTCAGTCTGCTGAGCTGATTCACTTTTCATCCAAAGTTAGAATGTTCCCTTTTGTCTTAAGAGAAAATGGGAAGATAGAAAAGTATCATGGGATTTCTCCAAGAGAGCAGCTGTTGTTTGGAAAACATTTTGGGGACTGTATATATGGAGGAAAATATGGCTATTTTAACTAAAAGCATAATTTATTTTTCTCTAGAAAAAATGAATGACTTCACTTTGAACACAGGTTTCAACTGCATGTTTTGTTTCTTTAAACATTATGTCTGGTTTATCCCTTCGCTACCAAATACATAAGAGAGCACTGCTCAGGCTTCAAGTTAATATTCTCAAATTTCCATTTTTGTAGGGTTGCATATTTATCTTAGATTGTATTAGCCTCCCTCAAAGATCCACATTTGGGAAAATATTCATATTCAGAAAAGCTCTTTAAGCATGTCCATAAGTCCTGCATAAGTCAATGAGACCATGCTTTAGTGCTTAAACAAACCAGAAATAAAGAATACACATTCATTATGAAACGGAGAAGAGAGGGTAATCCACAAAATAAAAGTTACTAATAATTAATTTAGACAGATTTTTTTTCCTTATGTACCTGACACATTCAGAGAGCAGAAGATGGATTTATGGGGTTCTTTTTTATATTCATTTTGTCCAGTCATTCATGGTTATTTCATACAGAAAACTGACCTTAAAACATGACTGCATCCATTCTTCCCACACTTGTTTCTTTTCTGCATCTCTCCCTTCCTCCACTCAGCCCCTATTTTTGCACTTCACAACAATTGTAACTGTGGTACTGTGGCAAAATTCAGATATTTCTTATTTTCTGATATATTTTTTTCCTTAAATTTCTCCTTCTCTAAATCAGTAATCATAGAATCATAGAAACTGGAAGGGACCATGAGAGGTCATTGAGTCTGGTCCCCTGCACTCATGGCAGAACCAAGGGCCACATAAACCATACTCTTAAACACTCCCAATGATGGAAGATTCCACAACCTGCCTAGGCATCTTATTCCAGTGGTTAATCACCCTGACAGTCTGGATTTTTTTCCTAATGTCCAACCTAAACCTCCCTTGCTGTAATTTAAGCCCATTGCTTCTTGTCCTAATATCAGCAGTTAAGGAGAACAATTTTTCTTCACCCTCCTTGTGACAGCCTTTTAGGTACTTGAAAACTATTATCATGTCCCTTCTCAGTCTCCTCTTTTCCAGACTAAACAAATCCAGCTCATTCAATTTTCCCTCACAGGTCAAATGTTCCAGACCTCTAATCATTCATATTGTTCTTCTCTGGACCTTCCTCAATTTGTCCACATCTTTCCTGAAATGACGCACTAGCACTGGACACGATACTCCAGTTGAGGCCTAATCAGGGTGGAGTAGAGCAGAAAAATTACTTCTTGCACCTTACTTACTGTACTCCTGTTAATACATCCCAGAATGGTGTTTCCTTTTTTTGCAGCAGTGCTACACTGTTGACTCATATGTAGCTTGTGGACCACCATGACACCCCAATCCCTTTCTGCAGTACTCCTTCGAAGGCAGTCATTGGCCATTTTGTATATGTGCAATGGATTGGAGTGAAGTACTTTGCACTTGTCTTTACTGAATTTCATTCTGTTCACCTCAGACTGTTTCACCAGTTTGTTCAAATCATTTTGATTGTTATCCTATCTTCCAAAGCACTAGCAAACCACTCCCAGCTTGGTATCATCAGTAAACTTTATAAGTGTATTCTCTGTGCCATCTTCTAAATCACTGATGAAAATATTGAACAGAACAAGACCCATAACTGATCCCTGCAGTACCACGCTTTATATGTCTTTCCAGCATGACAGTGAACCATTGATAACTACTCTCTGAGAGTGTTTATCCAACCAGTTTTGCACCCATCTTATAGTAGCTCCATCCAGATTGTACTTCCCTAGTTTGTTAGTGAGAAAGTGATGCAAGACCACATGAAAAGATTTACTAAAATCTAGATTTGCCACATCTACTGCTTCCCCTATACCCACAAGGCTTGTTACCCCTTCAGAGAAAGCTATCAGGTTAGTTTGACATGATTTGTTCTTGACAATCCATGCTGACTATCACTTAACACCTTATTCTCTTCTGATGTTTGCTAACTGATTCCTTAATTATTTGCTCCATTAATTTTCCTGGTACAGAGGTTAAGCTGACTGGTCTATAATTCCCTGGGTTGTCCTTATTTTCTTTTTTACAGATGGGCACTATATTTGTTCTTTTTCTGTCCTCTGGGACCTCTCCAGTCTTCCATGATTTTTCAGAAATAATAGCCAATGGCTTAGATATCTCCTGAGTCAGCTCCTTGAGTATTCTAGGGTGCATATCATCTGGCCCTGGTGACTTGAAAGCTACATATTCTTCTTTTGTTTATTAATTTGCTTATTTTTATTACATAAACTGGATGATTTCAAAATCACTTGATCTTTTTCTTGGACAAAGAAATGGAACTTGCACTCCTACATTGGTAATTTATTTTTTTCTTGAAACTCAGCAAACCTCTGAGGAGTCACATCACTCTTTAATTACCAATCTGCAGTAGATTAATGGCTGAATGGTGTCATCTTCACGATTTTTCTAAAGATAATGTCCAAGGGCAATATTTGAATGTATTCTTAGATCTTCTCTATTAAAAATTAAAACAAAGATATTTCTCTGAATTTCTTGATGTGGCCTAGCTGTAGTTTGAAATATCATGTGACATAACTATATGGTTTAGGATATTATGTACAGTCATATTTTTAAATTATCACAATTTTCCAGGATCTCATCATTTAACAAGAGAAGACATCTTTTTCTTCTTTTATTGTTATGTTACCCCAGAAAGTCAATTCCCAGACCATCCAGCAGTCTGAGTCTTAATTTCCAACACTCTAAGGCAACAAGGGTGGGACCATTCCTCGCCTAAATGGACAAATACACCTTAACCAGCCAAATATCCTGAGTGGAGAATACGGCTACAGCCCACCGATCAAGCACAGACCAGAAGCAACAAAAGACTTAGAGCCAAGGGTTTTTCAGAAACAAACATAAGGCTTATTAAAATGCCTATTCTGAGGATTGACAAAGAATTCCTACTCATTTCACATATAGCCTAACAGGAACATAGCACATTAAAACTATTCTATACAAATAAAACACTAAACAACATTTATATTTACAAAAGGCATTCAACAAGTGGGGATCAGTCACTTGTAGAACGGAGAGATCTCAGATCTTATCCTCACTCCTTAAAAACCTGCTATGGATTCCTTAGCTTAAACGTTTCCTGTCAATTTGCTTATTACCACAAATTACTTTGTAAGGATTGGGCCCCTGTTAGCAGTTAAACAGTTTGTTGGTTCTTATAGCTTTTATTACTGTCCTCCCCTCCTTGGGACTCTTTTCTTACCACAAATTTAAGAGGAAAAGGTCTCTGAACCAGACGGTCTTCAATGTTCTCCTGTTCGCCGGCTGCTTTCCTCAGCTCTGCTGCAGTCTCTGTGGTGACTGGAACGACCGTGGCTCAGAAGGTTCTTGAGAGCTTGCAGGTGCAGCTGCTGGCTTGTGATACCTGCAGGAGTTCTGACAGTGCTGGAGCTTCAAAGCCTCGAGCTTTTGGTGATATTGTTGCTCACATACTTAACCACAGGACTTAGTTATCTGTCTGTCTGGAGTGTGTGTAAGTATGAATATTCGGGTTCGCACTGCTGAGACGAAGTCTGAAGACCCAGGTCAGAGACTAAGTCCTGAGTCACCGCTCAGAGACTAAGTCTGGAGAGTGCCCTTCTGAGACTAAGTCCGGAGACCCAGCTCAGAGACTATGTCCGATTCCACCAGAGACATTGTTACTCTCTCTGGGGATGAGTGTGAGTGAGACTCCTTAGAGCAGAGGCCAGAGGAACCCAATAAGGAGTGGGAGAGATCTCTGAAGCTCTGCTGCGGTGCAGCTTCTTTTATACACTATCATCACTTTCATTTTCTCTTGACCACTCACAAATGATATGATTTCATCCTCACCCAATCATAAAGAGGATGATTTCACCTATCACCTGCACAGTGCGTGATACAGATCAAAGGGTTTTAGAGGTCCTTGGACAGTGGAAGGAGACCTCAGAATACTTGATGGGAGGGGGAAGGAGGGAGTTCAAAAGTTTAAAATCTTCCTCCATCTTGACCTATTTTTCCTTAAAGAGATATATCTGTTGGGTCTGTTCCCCTATGATCCATCGGATTTCACTTTTTGAATGCACTTTGAATATTAACTTAGTTTTAAACACTTGTAAATGATAACTTATGGATACTTTACCACTAATTATTACATATTATGCTATTTCTAACTTCATCTTGACACAAAGTTTCTACTAGATTGCCTTACACTATTTTCCTGCTCATATGTGTCTTCACCCAATCAAGATATGCTGTGATACTAAAGAGATGACAAAAATCTCAGGCTACAGTTATTTCTCATCAATTACAGAGCATGGTACCTTCATATATTTTCATATGACTTATAATCATGGGCTAAATATTAGTTTTGGAAATATATTTGGACAGGGTTTATATGTTTTTAGAATTTATTCAAATTTCACAAAGTTTGATGAAGTAGATTCTCTTCTAAGTCTTAGCTCTATTCTGTGCAGGAGAGGGTAGACGTGCAAGGCAGCCATTCAGTGGGCCTGCAAGTACCAATTCTGCTGGCTGTTGGCCAGGTGAGAGCTCACCTTGCTCCCATGATGCTCTGAGTTTGTCAGTTATAGCCAGAATCTAGTTCCTTTGCACCTCTCAAGAACATCAATGATCCTCCTACCCAATGTGCTTCTTACTTACAGCTTACCCAGGCAGAGGAGATTATTATTAAAATCAGTAACCATCTACTGCTTATTCCTGCCCATGGCTATGTGTAGCTTTAGATGACTTTTCATTCCCTCTCCTTTACAGCATGATGAATGCCTTATAATACTAGGCATCCAGACATAACCCTGTAACACACAGGTCTGTGGGTCTGTCAACAAAAATATACCTTCCAGTCTTAACCTCTTTGAGAACTGATCTTACATTGTTGTCATCTTAAGATAAATTAACACCTGATCCAGGGCATGTTAGAGTTAGTGGAAAGACTCTCATTTACTTCAGGAGGCTTTGAATCTGGCTTTTGGAAATTACAGATATGTTTGGTAGCTATGGGTAAGTAGCAGATTATTAAGTAACAGTGTTGACGGCTAATTTCAAATTGTTGATGGATACTGTAGCAGGTTCTCTACTACCTGTCCAGTGTGGGGGGAGCTAATTTCATCTCAGTTACACCTGGGATGCATTTGACCCACCATGCCAAAAAAAATGTGGGGGTGGGGCAGGAGCTCATTTATTTCTCACTTGTTTTACAGGCTGGTTGCATTTTGTTTCCTCATCAGAGATTTAAATTCTCCAAGTTGCAAAAGGGCAGCCGTGTTAGTCTAGTAAAGCAAAAAAGCAAGGAGTCTTGTGGCACTTAAAGACTAACAGATTTATTTATTGCATGAGCTTTTGTAGGAGAATATTCCACTTCGTCTGACTAAGTGGGATATTCTCCTATGAAAGCTCATGCGATAAATAAATCTGTTGTTAGTCTTTAAGTGCCACAAGACTCCTTGCTTTCTAAATTCTCCATAATCCTAGTTTACCAACCCTCAGAGTTTTTCTTAATGCTTTTCATGTACTGTGCTTTACTCCCTTGTATTCTCAGGAAAAGTGTGAAAAGATTCATTACTAATTAAAAGCATTGCAGCAGTATTGGGCATAGATTCTAGGGAGGAACCTAAATTATAGTTCCAGTGTACAACCAACATCTTCAGTTGCTAAGAAGTAGCTTTCAAAATTATATCAGCATTTTTATTTTGCCTTTGAGCTACTGTCTCTGCCTTTTACATATGTCTTAGGGTATCTTTTAAATCCGAGCCTTCCCACACATCAGCATAGTCATTTTTCTCTTTGATAAATGTGTTAATTTCAGTTGAAGGAGACTTTGACTTTAACATTTCTCAGTATTTGGAAAAGGCAGATTACTGTACAAATGTAGGCAGATTACTGTACAGATTACTGTACAAACTTTTGCAGTTCTGATTTCAGTGTTGACTGGTTGGAATAGCAGCCTGTTACTGTATTAGCACATATATGATCCTTACAGTCAGAGAGCAAGTACTTCCAGGTGCTAGACCCTGGAGTCACAAAACAAACAAGGACTCTGGTGAGATTCTGACTGGCTGACAGACCACCCTCAGAGCTGAGCTAGCAATGAGTGGAGCATTTTCTTGTTCCCCTATGTGCTGCTGACACTGATCATAGCAGCAGCTGCAGCAATAGATCACACCCTGGGCAGATAAAAATAGAATCTGCATCCATGAGTCAATCTGCAGCAATGGGTCTGTGGTAATCTGCATCCCCGGATCTGCAGCAGATAACCATGGATATGCAGGGCTCTATTTTTCAAATCTCCCACCCTAAGCATGCTCAGATCCGTGGCTCAGGGCAGGAGCAGCCTGGCCAGCGAGTGACTCAGGACGCCCCCTGCACCTCCGGCCAGGTAAGGGGAAAGGGATCCAGGGGGTCAGGCAGCTGGTGGGTGAGTGGGCAGGTCAGGGAATGGGTCCAGGAGGTTGTGGAGCTGGCAAGGAAGAGGCCCGGGGCTTTGAGGAGCCAGCAGGGAGAAGCCCATGTGTCAGAGAGCCAGATTTTGGGTCTGGGAAGGGGAACAGGGAACCGGCAGCAGGTGGGTTGGGGGTCTGGCCCTCTAGTAATTAAGTAAAAGCAGATTTGGCCCTCAGGTGAAAAGGTTTAGAGACCCCCTAGTGTAGGTGAACCCTTTTCTCTTCTTCCACAACTCAGAGGTCATGTCTGCCATCTGCTCTACATGTGCTTGCAATGTAAACCCCTTCAGCGAACAGTAACTAATCTGAAAACTGACAGCTGAGTACAGACTTTCTCTTGGGGATCACCAAAATCAAGCAAATGGTTATTTCCTGACTTAATTAGTAAAGAAGGCCACAAGGTTGTGTATGAGGTAATAATGATGGTCCTTTCTGGCTGTCAAGTCTATGCATGTTAAAGATTGTCACAACATTATTGAGTGTTCTTGTTTTGTAACAAGTTCCAATCAAAATTGTTGTAAACTAACTTTGACTCTGTAAAGATATTTGTAATGATCTGGAGGGTTCTTTAAAGACCACAGTTTGTGAAATGTTACAAATGGCTTCTATAGTTAATTCCTGCATACTTCCTTTTAAATTATAGATGTATTCAGACATAAAAGAAGACTGAGTTTGAAAGCATTTTGAATATCACTCAGTCTGTATAACCCATCCTAAAATATAGGTGTTTGTGTTTAGTGGAAGGGCATGTTAAGCAAATGCTGAGACTAATATAATTTTATGTGGTTATAAGTTAAAAGGTTTGCCACTAGATTTCTTAGGAAGGAGACCTTGGTGAGTTGGCATATGAGTAACTGATCAAACTGACTTCACGCCTTAACACTGAATTATTTTTTCTCTGTGTTATTGAACACTGATGTACTTTATTGCCATAAATGAGAAACTATTCTGGAGAACTTGTAGTCAAAACAAAGTCACCTTCTCAGGAAAAATGCCGAATAGGAATATTTTCTGTTATAGCTCTGTTATTTGAGCTATTATTATTTAAAACCTGGATCATCATCATCATAAACAATGTTTCCAGTTTTCCATTCCATTTATAACCTCAATGCTATTTTTCTCGTCTTATATCTTACACTACTGATTGCTGTTGTGAAGGGTGGCAAATAAAACTCCATAAAATCAAATCCAATTGTAAGTCCCTTTCTTTAGTTAAGTAATAAGCATAGAAAAACAACTAAGAAAGGTGGCACAGACAGTCAGAGGAATCCTTTTTGGTTAAGGAGAGTTTATTTTGCACTTTCTTATATAGAAGAGAGTGGCTATTATTTTCACTCTGTTCAATCCCAAGATCCTTTCTAGCACATTAGGCCTAACTTACATCCAGGAACTCCAGAACTGAGTAGTACACAAGTCTTCCCCTGCTCAAGCACAGTCCAGTTATACCAACACAGTAATTCTTTAGTGTTTGCTTTGTTTTAATAATACATTCAGTTTATTTACTGTAGAACTTAGCTTGTGGCAGAAGAAGTTGGAGATTCTGACAACTGTGTAGGGGGACAGTTATCGTAGCTGGCATCCTGTAAGTCAGTAGAGATAGTTTGAGGCTTTAGGACCCACTAGTAGTGCAGGCTTTTGATGCTACTCGGGTGGGGGTTGCATTTTCTCCTTGCTTCCCATTTTGAACAAAGGAAGGGGAACCTTAAACTGAAGGAGGGTAGAGAAACGAATTGTTTCTTTTGCACTTTCATAACCTGTGACAGTAACAACTAGGGTCTTCTTCACTATCTGTCCATGATAAATTAGCACATTAGGCCAATGCTTCTGATAAAGTGAATCTGTGGAGATCAGAATTAGTTTAGGCTAGAACTGGTCAAAAAATGAAAAAAAAAAAAAAAGACATTTTAACAAATGACAAAAAAAAAAGTCCATAATTCTACAAGGATTTTTTTTTCATTCAGCTTTCACCTTGGCATTCAGGATATTTTTACACAGCAAAGAAAAACTCATGTCTTGCCTGTGCCAGCCAACTTGGGCTAATGGGGCTCATAGTCTATGCCTGTTTCATTGCTGTTTAGACTTCCAGTCTTGAGCTGGAGCCTAAACTCCTAGGCTATGTTCACACACAGAAGGCTTGTTT
>ML682040.1:9488781-9538005 GCA_007922195.1 Podocnemis expansa | reverse complement strand
AATGTTGTTTCGGAACACTTTGTTCAGAAACAACATGTCCCAACGGGGTTGTTTTAAAACAACTCCTTTTGAAACAACGTTGTTTCTAAAGGGAATGAGGTTTAAGTTGTTTTGAAACACCGCCCTTGTTTCGAAACAACCTCTGTTGTTTCAAAATAAGAATGCTGTGTGAACACACCCCTAGACTCCTAGGCTAAAGAGGCTTAATTCAAACTAACTTAGTTCCTGTCTACACTTGGTTTTCATTAGCTCAGATTAAGGAATCCCTTAATTCAAACTAATGAATGCTTAGTTCAAACTAGTAAGACTTGCCCTTTAGGTCAAACTAAGCCCTTAGTTTGGTCCTTAGTTCGAACTTGGCACAATGTGGACATTTAAATCCACTTTGTTAGTTCAAACTAAGGGCAGTCAGTTCTATTTGACAAAGTGGGTTAGGTCAAATTTGTAATGATCTTGAGGGTTCATTAAAGATGATACTACAGAATGAGTAAGGAATAGAACTTTAATCATACAGACAGGTATCCAGGTGTCTACCTGGGAGCAGCCATGTTAAATCTACTCTGGGGCACGTCTCCCAATTTACACAACAATGGCCCATGCTAGGGAGTCTCTAAATTCACAACCTTCTACAAGCATATCACTACATCTTCCCCCCTAAGGAAAAGAAGCAAACAGTTAGATACATATAAAAGCTAGCTAATAATACATGCGCTAACATCTAACAACACATAACAGCTATCTAAAAAAATACATGCAGAAGGACAGTCCATAAATCCAGAATCTGAACTACCTAGAGAGAAGAGGTTACTGGCACATCACTCTCAAAAGTGAGTCTTTACCACCCACTTCCCTTACATATCCTAGCAAGTCTCTATGAGTCTTTCTGGACGTTTGATGACTCAATTAGATATTCTCAGTACTGGTCCTTCGTTCAGGTCTGAATTTTCTTGTTCCCTGATGGTTTCATTACCATGTGTTGAAGATATCGGATCAGTAAGGGGAGGCATGCCAGAATCTACCTCAACTTCCACGGTGTTGGAACTTTCTGGAATAAGTTGTAGATCCCGTCGATGACGTCGAAATGTGTCCCCTTGATCTGTGTGGACCACGTAAGACCGTGGATTCAGCTGTTTTTTAATAGTACCTCTTTGTCCCCAGGTATTAAAAGAGTGATTCCTCAGGCACACTCTATCACCTGGGTTAAGGGATGGAAGATCACAAGCCCTTCTATCAAAATAATATTTCTGCTTCCACTTCTGGTTTTCTTTCATCTTCCAAATGTTAGCATTGTTCTTAGATTGCAGCAATTTATTAGTAATAGGTAAGTTAGATCTGATCCTTCTTCCCATTAACAGCTGAGCTGGAGAAAAGCCATTCTCCAGGGGTGTACTTCGGTAGACCAGCAATGCTGTATACAGATCACCTCCACTTTCAAAAGTCTTTTTCATCAGGTTCTTTACTGTCTGTATAGACCTTTCCACCAGTCCATTTGATTGGGGATAATTGGGACTGGAAGTTTCATGATGAAAATCCCAATCTAAGGCAAACTGCCTGAATTCTGCACTTGAAAATTGTGGCCCATTGTTGCTGAAGACCTCGTCAGGAATTCCATGTCTGGAGAAAATTCCTTTCATGCCAGTGATCACTGAATTACTATTAGTACTGTTCAGTGTGCAAATTTCTGGATATAAAGAGTAATAATCAGTGACTATTAAGTAATCCTTGGAACGCCAGGTAAATAAATCCACACCTACCTTCTCATAAGGTCTCTGTGGAACAGGATGGGGTCTCAGTGTCTCTGCCTGTTGGCATGGCCTGTACTTCAAGAACGTAAGGAATCCCTTAATTCAAACTAATGAATGCTTAGTTCAAACTAGTAAGACTTGCCCTTTAGGTCAAACTAAGCCCTTAGTTCGCTCCTTAGTTCGAACTTGGCAGAATGTGGACATTTAAATCCACTTTGTTAGTTCAAACTAAGGGCAGTTAGTTCTATTTAACAAAGTGGGTTAGGTCAAATTAACTTTAATTTGACTTAGTCCACACTGTTAATTTGAACTAATAATTTTGTATGTAGTTCGAACTACACTCAAGTTTATTAGTTCAAATTAAAAAAAAAAATTTTTGAGCCAATTTTGGGAAATGTAGAATAGTCATAGATTCTAGGGTCAGAAGGGACCAGTATGATCATCTAGTCTGACCTCCTGCACAATGCAGGCCACAATACCTCACCCGCCCACTCCAGCAATAAGCCTGTGGCCTATAACTGAGTTATTAAAGTCCTTAAATCATGATTTAAGGACTTTAAGATACAGAGAATTCTGTTGGGGCCTCCCACAATGCAGAGTCCCAGGTTTTAGGCATCCTACTGAGATGAATGGGAGCAGTTCATGTCTCAGAATTACTGTTTATTTGTATCTGTAGAATCAGGCAGAGACATCACTGAAAACAGATCAGCGCTTATTGTCAAGATTTTCTTTTCAACGCTAAGGAACAGTGCTGTGTCTCCCAGTGTGTGGTCTTGTGAACTATTGGTAGTCCATGGAGCATTTGATGGTGGTCTGAAAAAATATAGTTTATTGTAAGGTTTGGTGGCCCTCTTTGTTTCAAACTGGCAAAGCACATTCAGAGAAAGCTAGGAACAATATTTTCCCAAAATACCCTTGCTAACAATTATTTTTCAGACATTTGCATAATTGTCGCACAGATGTGACATCACAAGTGGGAGGGAAGGTGGTCTCTGAAACACTCTCTAGAAAATGTGGTCTGTGCTGTAAAAGTACTAGAAAACTCCCAGCCTACAGACTTTTTTTGAAATAGAAAGCTTAGATTTTGAGCAACAGAAAAAATAGTCTGTAATTATATGGCAACTTATGTGACTGCATAATCATATTATACACAGTGTAATGCTCTATTTAAATAGTCTTCCTTGGCATTTAAGACTGAAACTTTTCTCCAGCAATTACTCATTTCTGAACATTGTCAGAGTAAGTGTGACATTAACTGTACTTATGCTAAAATTTCAGATGTGAAAATATTGAACCAAGCTTCTCTTAGACTACAAAAATTGTCAATATGATACAATCCTCTATTGAAAGTGTTGGGAGAGGAGGCAAAATTGTGCAATACAGCAAGTGCTTTGCCTCTCAGGGACCCTGATGACATGGAATTTTAATTTAATTAACCAAAAATGAATAAAATAAATAAAAGTAGAAACTGTGACTTAAGACAACATTGTATACTTGGAAAATAGACAGTAGTATCATCCATAAAAATAAAACATAAACATGATAAAGCTACTGAAGACACCATCATCTCCGACATTGTCAAATAGCACTGATGTCAATACTTAATCATAGAATCATAGGGTTAGAAGGGACTTCATGAGGTCATCTAGTCCAACCCCCTGCCAAAAAAGCAGGACCACTCTCACTAAATTATCCCAGCCAGGATTTTGTCTAACCGAGCCTTAAATATCTCCAAAGATGGAGATTCCACCACTTCCCTTGATATCTCATTCCAATGTTTAACCACTCTCCTAGTAAGAATGTTTTTCCTCATATCTAACCTTGACCCCCCCCCAGCTGCAACTTGAAACTATTGATCCTTGTTCTGTCCTCTGTTACTACTAAGGACAGCCGAGCTCCATCCTCCTTGGAGCACCCCTTCAAGTAGTTGAAGGTTGCTATCAAATCCCCCTTCAGTCTTCTCTTCTGCAGGCTAAATAAACCTAGTTCCTTCAGTCTCTCTTCATAGGTCTTGTACTCCAGCCCCTTGATCATTTTTCTTGCCCTCTGCTGTACTCCTTCCAATTTGTCCATGTCCTTTTTGTAGTGGGGTGCCCAAAACTGGACACAGTATTCCAGCTGTGGCCTCACTAGTGACTAATAGGGTATGTTCACACAGAGCTTTTATTTCGAAACAATACTGCTTGTTTCGAAATAGAAGTCCCTATGTCCAAACAACGTTTTCTTCTTTCAAAAGGAGGGAGCTCCTCGTTTCAAAACAAGAGCCCTCCTTTTGAAACAGCTTACACCCACTTTGCTTTCAAAAGGAGGCTTATTTCGAAACCAGTGGTTTTGAAATAAGCCGTTTGGACATGTTATTTCAAAACAAAGAGTGTTTCAAAATAACAAGGACCTTCCTCCCAGGGTGCATAGCAAGGGGAAGGGGGGGAAGCCGGCTGCGGCTGCCCCCAAGCCTGGGGCACCCCACCCCCAGGCTTCTGCTGCCCCTGCAGCTGCTGCCTGGCACGGGGGGGGGCTTCCTCTGCCCCCCCACGGCCCTGCCCAGGGCGGGGGGCTTGCTCTGCCCCGCCCACGGCTGCTGCCCAGCATGGGGGGGCTTCCTCTGCCCCCTGCAGCTGCTGCCTGGTGTGGAGGGGCCTTCCCCGGCGCCGGGCAGCAGCCACAGGGGGGCAGAGGAACCCCCCCACACCCCAGGCAGGGGCCGCGGGGGGTGGAGGAAGTCCCCCCCCGTGCCAGGCAGGAGGGGGGACAGGGGAATCCCAGGGGCAGGGCCTCCGGGCCCAGCACAGAGCTTCCCTCCCCCTCCCCTCTCCTATTTTGAAATAGCATGTCACACTGGACATGCTATTTCAATTCCCTCCTTTTCCCTTATTTCAAAACATTTTTTTTATTTTGAAATAAGGTGTTTCAAAATAAGGCTTTATTTCAAAACAGCTTGTTTCGAAACAGCTTGTTTTGAAACAAGCACTTTGTGTGTGAACATAGCCTTAGAGGGGAACAATCTGCTGGTAACACTTCTACTGATGTAGCCAGGTATGCCATTGGCCTTTTTGACAGCAAGAGCACACTGTTGACTCATATCCAGCCTCCCATCCACCATGACCACCAGGTCCTTTTCTACAGTGCTGCTACTTAGCTGATCGCTCTCCAGCCTGTAGCAGTGCATAGGGTTTTTTCGACCCAAGTGCAGGACTTTGTGCTTGTCCGTGTTGAACCTCATGAGATTTCTGTTGGCCCACTGCTCCAATTTGTCTAGGTCTCCCTGAATCCTGTACCTGCCCTCCGGCATGTCTACCATTCTCCCCAGCTTGGTGCCATTCGCAGACTCACTGAGTGTGCAATCTATCCCATCATCCAGATCATTAATGAAAATGTTGAAAAGAACTGGCCCCAGGACCGACCTCTGGGGCACACCACTTTTTACTGGTTCCCAACTAGACATGGAATCACTGATTCCTACTCACTGAAACTGTTGAGCTACCCAGTTCTCTATACAACTTACAGTCCACACATCCAACCCATACTTCCTTAACTTGCCAACAAGAACGCTGTTGGAAACCATATCAAAAGCCTTGCTAAAGTCGAGGTATATCACATCAACGGCTCTTCTCGCATCCACAAATCCTGTCATCTCATCATAGAAGGTGGTCAGGCATGCTTTACGCTTTGTGAATCCATGCTGTCTATTCCTGATCACTCTATTTTCCTCCAAGGATTTCAGGATGAATTCTTTGAGAACCTGCTCCATGATTTTTCCAAGGATTGAGGTGAGGCTGACGGGTCTGTAATTCTTTGGATCGTCCTTTTTCCCTTTCTTGAAGATAAGCACCATATCTGCTTTTTTCCAGTCCTCCAGCACCTCCCCTGTTCACCACAGGTTTTCAAAGATAATGGCCAGCGGTACTGCTATCTCATCGTCCAACTCCCTCAGTACCCTTGGATGTAGTTCATCTGGCCCCATGGACTGGTGCACATCCAGCTTCTTAAAGTAGTCCCTAACCTGACCTTCCATTATCAAGGGCCTCTCTTCTTCTTTCCAATCTGCAATACCCAGTGTAGTGGGCTGGGAGCTGGCCCAGCCTGTGAAAACAGAAGTAAAAAAAACAGTGAGCATTTCAGCTTTTTCCTCATCCTCCACAACAAGGATACCTGCCCCATTCAGTAATGGACTTACACCATCCTTTATCCTCTTCTTGTTATTGACATACTGGTAGAACCTCTTCCTGTTATTCTTTACATCCCTTGCTAGCTGCAACTCCAATCGTCCTTTGGCCATTTCTGATTTTATCCCTGTAGTCCCAAGCAATATCTTTATTTGCCTCTTTAGTCATCTGTCCAAGCTTCCACTTCCTGTAAACTCCCTTTTTAAGTGCAGAGTTCTCTGTTAAGCCATGCTGGGTGCCTTCCACATTTGCCGTTTTCTGCTCATTGGAATGGTATCTTCCTGTGCCCTTAGCAGGGTTTTCTTTAAAATACGGCCAGCTCTCTTGGCTGCCTTTCCCCTTCAGATCAGCCTCCCAAGGGATCCTACCCATCAGTTCCCTGAGGGAGCCAAAATCTGCTTTTCTAAAGTCAAGGGTCTTCATTTGGGTTCTTTCCTTTTTTCCATTAATCAGCATCTTGAACTCTACCATCTCATGGTCACTGCTGCTTAGCTTGCCATTCACTTCTACTTTGCCAATCAATTCTTCTCTGTTTGTGAGCAGCAGGTCGAGAGATGCAAGGCCCCTAGTTGGTTCCTCCAGCGTTTGTACCAGAAAGTTTTTCCTCAACACTCTCCAAAAACTTCCTGGATTGCCTGTGCACTGCTGCATTGGCCTCCCAGCAGATGTCAGGATAATTGAAGGCCCCCCATGAGAACCAGGGCCTGTGATCTAGAAACTTCTGCCAGTTGTCCATAGAATGCCTCATCAACCTCCTCCTTCTGGTCTGGCGGTTTATAGCAGACATCCACCATGACATCCCCCTTGTTGCCCTCTCTTCTAAACTTAACCCACAGACTTTCAACTGGCTTGTTTCCACTTCCATAATGGAGCTCTGAGCAGTCATGATAAATCAGGAAGGAGCCTTCTAGAATAGGTAATTGTTGGGGAGAAGGGGCTATGCTGCACAATGCACATCCTAGAGCTGATGGTGGTAATGATGAGCTCCTCCAAAGGTCTGATTATTCAGTTTGAACCCAAATTCTGTACCTTTCAGTAAAGAATTGCTATGGGATTTATGACCCAAGATTGGAACTTAAGAGATCTGGGTTCTACTGACAACTCTGATAAAGCTTTTCTCCATTATGTTCTCAGTGCCTTGAATTTCCCCATCTACAACAAAGTGTCATGTGGTTATAAACCTCCACACTCGAAAGGAGGCTAAAGACCTGCTCTGGGCACAGGTAACTCTGCACATGCAAAACCTGCACAGGATGTAGCAGCAAAAAATGGAATCAAAGTAGCACAATGCATGCAGTAGAAGTGAACGGACCTATGCTCTGAGATCCTGAGAAGGAGCATCACAGGCAGTCTTGCTGCCTGTGGTTTGGTGATAGTGCCTAGACAAGGCCTACATAGAAGTATCAGTGACTGACTAAAGGTAGATAATTTGTTTGCAGTTTGATTATTTACTTTACTCTGTGGGGGAAAAAGGACACAGGTTGGAAGTGATCCAGGAGGTTGCCACATAGCATCCCAAGTTACAGGGCTTAGCTGCCCACTGTTGGACTCTGTATTGGAGACTGCTAGAAAGGCTGGGCCTGAGTTCCCCTACCAAACAAATGAAAAGAGGCAATAATGGAAGCCTGTCTGTTGATGGGAACCTAGCTGGGGAGAAGATCCTGAAGTACAAAGTCTGGACCACAAGACCCTAACCCAAAGAGGAAATACTGGATTCCTGGTTGAATTTTGAAGACTTCCTCATTATTAGGATATTTATATATCCCTGAAGAGGACTGGATTTGAAAGTGTGACCCAGGCAGAGTGCTGGGTGATTGAAAGGAAAGACTACCACAGGCAGAGCAGCAGTAAGACAGTGGGAAGCCAGGCAGGAGGCTACCTGCCACACTGCCACCTAACCACTAGGTGGCACTGGCGATGACACAAGGGTAATAACATTTCCCAGAATCATAGGTTATGGCTACACTGAAAAGGTTTTTCTGAAATAAGGAGGCTTATTAAAAAAAAACAAAAACAAAAAAAAACACTTTTCTGTGTCCACGCAGGTGTTTATTTACTTCAAAATAAACACTTTAGTATTTCCAAAAGACAATGCATTTTTTTGAAATCACTAAACCTGCTTATATTTTGAAAGAGCAAATCTTTTGAAATAGTTATTTCAAAAAAAGCCATTCCTGGCTGTGGAACTGGCTTTTTTTGGAATAATTATCAGGGATTCCCCCAGGAAGGGCTCCATTCTGCTGGGGGAAGGATACCCCCAGCAGGGCAGGATTCGTCTCCAGAGAGATGCCCTGAGCAGGCTATGTTCCCTGTGAGGGACGGAGGCCCTGGCAGTGTTGTGCTACCTGCTGGGGCAGCCAAGGAACCCCCCAGCATGGCTGTGTTCCCCACTGGGCAGCCAGGGAACCAGGGGTACTGTATCCCCCTCTAAGGCATGCTGATCTGCCCCCAGGCCCCCCTGCTTGGGGGGAGGCTAGCAGGTGGCTAGGAGCCTGATCGGGCTTGGAGCTGCTTATGGGGAGCCTGATTAGTCTCCTAGTCCCCTGCTGGCCCCCCCATCCTTAACAGGGAGGCTGGGGGCAGATCAGCATACCAAGGGGAGACCAGCACCCTTGTTCCCTGGCTGTCCAGCTGGGAGTGTGGCCCCACTGGGGTTCCTGGCTCCCCGGCCAAGAGTGCAGCCCTGCTGGGGTTCCTTGGCTGCCCCAGTGGGGAACACAGTCCCATGTTCCTTGGCTGCCTGGGGGGGATGCAGCCCCACAGGGGTTCCCTGGCTGCTCTGGTGGGGGCATCTCTCCCCAGGCAGGGAAACCTGCCTGGGGGGGATCTATTTCAAATTAGAGAGTCTAATGTAGATTCTCTAACTTGAAGTACTAATTCCTACTTTATTTCAAAAAAGGAGTCTCCTGAAGACTCACGTTTTCAAAATTATTATTTTGAGTTAATATCGGCATAGTTATTTCAAAATAGCTATTTCAAAATAACTTTGCCAGTGCAGACATAGCCATAAGGAGTGTGCTAGATTATATTCATTAATGTTTGTTAAAGTCTTTAAGTTCCTCAGATGGAAAGCACTAAAGAAGTTGTGAAGCTGACACCATGCTATAAAGATTGTGATGGGAAGGCTTTCCATGATCATTTTTGCAGGTGCATTCTGGAGATTAAGTTCATGCTTTTGAGAAGGCTCAAGTTTACTCCTGTTTATATCTGAGCTTTGCTGTCCACAAAATGCTGAATGATTGCAGCTGTTATAATAGGCTCTGTAACAGGCGTAGCCAAACTGTGCCTCGGGAGCCGCATGTGGCTCTTCAATGAAAAAGTGTGGCTCATGGAAGAGCGTCAGCAAATCAATTTAGTAGGTAAAAGTATATGGCTTTATGTGTCAGTGCGGCTCTTGAAGGTTTAATAATCAACTTGTGTGGCTCTTGACTCCCATAAGTTTAGCCAGCCCTGCTCTGTAAGAACAGGATAACCTTGAGAGATGTTGGTTGTATCCCTTTAAGGGCTGTGTAGATCAGGACAAGAACCTAGTCAGTGGGTCTCACTGTCAATGAGAAAACAGTGAACATTGTGGAAAATTGGTGTAACATTGTCTCTTCAACTGCAATGTATTTTCTTGTCTGCATGTTATCTAATCTCAGATAGAATTTAATTCCAGTGATTTAGCCTGAAGGTGACAAATGAACGGATGGCTGTAATCAACTTATCATCAGAGAGAAAAAGGCAGTCTTTTTCTTTTTCTTTAGCCACAGATGGAAGATGATGCTTTTGATGACTGCTATTTGCATGTGGAGGATCAGCATTAAAGCCAACATTATAATGAGACTGCACATGACCTCAACTAAGAGTGAGGTTTGGGTGGTTGCCACTAGTATGAATTATTTCACTCTTCTAGCTAATATCACTTCAGTCTTTGCTGGGTTCAGTCTGGCTCAAACATTGATCCAGGCTACAATTTCCTCCAAGAACTCAATTAGGGAAGACAGTACTGCCTGCATGGGAGGAAAAAGTCATAAAAAGTGGAATGTTGTCCTGGCATATGTCTATAGTGTCACATTACGGCTTATAGATGAGTAGCTGTCAACCTTTCCAGACTATTGTGCCCCTTTCAGGAGTGCAATTTGTCTTGCATAACCCAGGTTTCCCCTAAATTAAACAACTACTTCCTTATACAGTCATTCATATATAATCATAAAATAAATTAACCATATAGGAAAGAGATAAATGGAGGACCTGGCCTGAGTGATAGCTATTATGGTAATAGGGTCACAGCACAGGAAAGCCTTGCTGTCCTATAAATAAAATTTTAGTTAAAAGTTATGTTATCTTCCTTTTTTCTCCTCCCTTCCTAAAGCTTGGGCTAGAAATGTAACTGGGATTATGTTATCTTCCCCTCCCACATAAGGTCCTGGGCTGGAATGTTGCATATCACTTTTCTTCCCCTTTTCTTCCTGCTTGTTAAGGACTGTGAAGTAATATCTGTTACTAAATAAATAAATAAATAAATAATGAGTTTGAAGGTAAAGCATCTGCTTGCTATTTGTTAAACCTGTAAACAACAAAGGCATGGATAATTATATTCACCACAGTAATTAATATTCATTTTTAGGTGCTAGTGTAATCAAATAATGGTACATAAGGGTCTCTGGGGAGCTGCTGAAAATGTAAGCCTTTGTATATTTTTAAGCATAAAAGGATTGTAATGTCCCCTCTTCCTTGCTCACTCAAGGTGTTGAGGTGAAATGAATTAAGAGTAATGTTCAACCAAATCTGCTTCTGGGACTACCTGTTTTGTTCGCTAACAGATCAGAATATAAATACGCTTTTCAGTGTACAGCATATAGAACACTACAAACAAGTCATTGTTAGAAATTATACTTTATTTCAACTAGATATTAGACTATCTAGAACATCTGACAGAAAATTTTAATAGAACACTTTCTGTTAGAAATGCAGTTTTGTCAGATTCAAAACATTTTGCATAATGTGTCATTTCAACAGTGGTTGATTGGGAAAAAATAGAAAATAGAAATCAACTGTGCTTACTTTGTTGTTTAGTTTTGATAACATCAATATTCTGTTTGGATAAAGTAAAATATTTCATTTAGATTGCAATTTCAATTTATTTCAACTTCTATATTAATTTTATTGTTACCTTACATATTTTACTATAAAAGTCAAATAGAAATTAAACAAAATGATAGTTTAAAGATATTTTAATCTAGACAAATAAAATATTGAGATTATATAAAAGTGCATTTTAAAAATCAAAACAATATTTTAATGGCCCAGAACAAAAAACAAACCAAAAAAAAAATAGGACGCTTCAAATTTTCACCTTTGTTCCAATTTATAACATTTTATTTTTGTGATCTATCAAGTTCCCATGGAACAGAAATTCCAGCTTCAGTATGAAAAATTTGCTTTTATACACTGCCTTGAGAAAGTTGTCTATCAACGTAATTAGTACAATTTCTGTGATTTGTAGTCTTTAGCTAGGTTATGAAGGGTCTAGGATGCCATATATTACCAGGGGTTAAAGTATAATTCGGGGAGCCCTGGAACCCTCCTAAATTTCCAGGCCCCCCTCAGCAGGTCCGGGGGACGCCCTCATGTGGATCCAGGCCTCCCTCACACACGACTGGGCCCCCCTCACGTATCCCAGCTATGCCCCCAATATCCATTCCCCTGTCCCCAAAATCCACTCCAGCCCCCAATATCTACCCCCAAAATCCAACCCAGGCCCCAATACCCACCCAAACACAAGCCAGGCTGCCCCAGCACTTACCAGCAGCCGCATGATGCGCTGGGAGACAATCCCTCCTGCAGGCTACATTTGGAGGCTTCTGCCTCCAAGTGCAGCCTGTGCATGTGCGGGGGAGCCCAGCATGCCCCCCTCATCTCCCCTGCCTGCCAGAACATGGCAGAATGGTGTTCCAGGGGCTGCTATTTTTAGGTGCTCAGCATTTGGGACCCTAAAAATAGAAAATTGAACCAGAACGCTGCATTCCAGGGCCCACTATTTTTAGATGGTGGGCCTAGGAATGCAGCATTCTGGATCCATTTTCTATTTTTAGGGGGCCCAGAACACTGAGCCCCCTAAAAATAGTGGGTCCCAGAATGGTGTTCCTCTTCATTCAGGCATACTTGAACCCCTGTACATTACTGCAGTGGGTTTGCTATCATACTGGCTAGGAATGACAGGCTTGAAAGCAGAAGAGTATTTAATGGGACCATCAGCAATATTATGTTTATAATTTAAAAAAAAAATAAAAAAACAAAACAAAAAAAGCAGGCCCATTGAAAATGTTTCATATTAGTATGATGCCCCTCCTGAGAGAGGAGTTGACAATCTCCCTCAGCAATAGGCCCAAACATTCTCTGCGAGCTTTGACCAGAGAGTAAGAGCAAGGGGCCAGTTACATAGATTGCCACAATATTTAGGCAAGACTTCTAGCATATTTACGTAATATTGGATTGGTGGAAATTTAGCTGCATTCTGCACTGGTATGTTTGCATTAGGGCTCAAGCAACCGTAATGAATATGCTTGATTTAGTTCAGTGAAGATGGAGAGTTCCTCACATTTAATCAAATGTTAATTCATCACTGTTAATTTCTATATAAAAATAAACAGAGATTAATAGCTAGTTAGCTTCAGTTTTGACCTCCCTGGATGAAATTACAAAGCACTTTATTTGGTATTTGCTTTTGTTTGTACATCCCAAGAGTGTGGAGTCCTTGTGAATACTGTTGTGGTGGGTATTAGTCATATTTCAGGGAAATGAGTTTTTAAATTGAGAAGCTTCCATTGAGGGTTAAACCTAATTGTTTGTTTGTGGGTTGTTGGGTTTTATTAATCATAGATCCTAAGAGGCCTAACTGAATTAAGTCAATTACTTCAGTCAATTTGCTGAAGACTTTCATTTGAGCTATCGTGAGTGTAGTGCTATAATCAATATATAAATGTAACAATTTGAGGTAGCTGGTCTTATTCATAGAATCCTAGAACCATAAGGTTGGAAGAGACCACAAGGGTCATCTAGTAGTATGACTCCCTCCCAAGATGCAGAATTTGTTGTGTCTGAACTATTAAGGGCAAATGACTATCTATCCCACATTGGTGTGCCATGAGTACTGTCCAAATGTGCTGTGAAATTTTGTGCAAAGGTAATTAAAATCAACATAAAAGAAACATTATTTCATCTTAAACAATATTCTATGCAACAAAAATTACAACTCAAACATGTGAATATTAATCATCAAATTAAAAGTGAGGTATCAGTCCTTCGATTCAAAAATGTGAACATTCTAAGCATAAGTGGCCAAAGGGCTAATTGAGATGACGTTTTATTTTTCCAGTGGATTTGAAACATTAACTCATTTGATCCTTCTTTAGCTTGTAAACACTGTTGCAAACCACACTAGTAAGACTGTAAGCATAGTAAATGTAAGTGAATGGGATATTTATGAGCAGTCAATTTGTTGGTTCCCAACCGCGATGGGAGAAGGAGACACCGGACTCAGTAGTTCTAACTGAGAAATGGGTTCGTTTATTTAGAGCAACAACGGGGGAAAATTTTTCAATGGGTAATCACAGTGACACTTGAGGTAGCAATTAACAACTAAAACAGCAACCTTACAAGACCAACTGAGGTAGCAAATCTATACCAGTAATACAGTAAAACGATAAAGTAAAATACTACAAGTCTATATAAGTGACACAACAAGACTGTAAAGCAAAACCGCAAATCTATATAAGTAACACAGTAAAACAGCAAAGCAAAACTGCAAGATAAAACTGTAAGGTATTTGCAACAAAGTAAAACTGCTAGGTATTCCCAACAAGACAAAATGGCAAGGTAAAACGAACTGCAATGTACTTGTAGGGGATTCCTATATACGTACCATAACCCAGGCTCCACTGACCAGCAGCATGAACACAAGAGGCATGGTAAGAGACACGACACGAGCTAGCTTTCCTCGGGAGACCCAACTGTCAGAGTGATCAGTTCTGGCAGGTAACACGTGAACCTCCATAACTTTTGCCAGTTGGCATCCCCTTTTTTATAGGATTTTTAGCTCAGTGTTTTTCTGGTTCCCACACTGGTGGGGGTTTGTGTTCCCACGATTGAGATAGTAATTTTCCAATTAAGTTTTAAATTCCCAGGTGGGTCCAGATTCCTAGGTGGATCATAAATTCCTAGGTGGGACCCAAATTTCCAGGTGGGTCATAAATTCTCAGGTGGGCCCAAATTCCTAGGAGGGTCATAAATGCCTAGGTGGGACCTAATGTTCCAGGTGGCCATAAATTCCTAGGTGGGTTTCGGTTCCCACGAAGTTAGTACCTTTGAGTTATGCTAGTCTGTAGCCTCCCAGATTCCAGGCCAGAGCCTCTTACGCTGTCCATAAGGGGTTTTTTGGTGTGCACTTGGTGGCAAATGGGGTGCCCGGGCAAGCGGCCCCTTATTAGTACATCAGGCACGAACACAATTCAGCTGAAAAAAGTGGGTATGCCATGGAATTGGTTGTCTCATTGAAGTGTGCCATGTTACTGAAAAGATTGGGAACCACTTATTTATCTATCCCTCTGCCCACTCATGATGTCTTAACACAAAAGGATTTGAGTGAGACTTTTCCAGCAAAGGCATTTAAGCATCTTTAACAACAAAAGTCCTGGGGCATAAGCTTGGCCTTGTTCATAGGGGACAAGTATCCCCATCACACTACCCTACTGAACTGACTCCCAACCAGCACACCCATTATTGGCAACAAAAGGCCAAGGATGAAACAGATTTGGAGAATGAACTCTCCTCGTATTCTAGATGTGGCCCTTCCGAGTGAGAGTTGAGACACGCTGGCAGAACAAGGGAACAGATTGTACTACTCACACACAGCCTGGGCCAGTTCTGTAGTGGGAGAATTCCTCGGCTATCAAACCAACACTTTTCACAAGTGCTAAATACTGAAGAATTTTAAAAAGTTGAACTTCTCTTTTCCCCTAATGATACAAGTCACATGCAGGGACCTTTCATCCTTTAAAATATTTTTAGAAGACTGCCAAATAGTTAAAAACTTCTTCAAAATTCTCAGTACAGAAGCCTAGGCTTTATAGTAGCCAAAAATACATAGAGATTTAAAGATATTCTGTGGCCTAAATTCTCAAAAATAACTAGTAATTTTTTGGTACTCCACTGTTTGGCTGCCTGATGCAAGGTGCCATGAAGGATCCCAGTTCTCAGAAAATGTGCTGTGAATGCAATAGAAAAAATGTTTTCCGATCTAATTTTGCTTTAGTACAAAAGAGTAATTCCTAAGGTAAGGCTATATTCAGCACTATTATTTCACAGCTTCAGTGGCTTCATATAGCGCTTTATGTGAATTTGTCTATTGAATCAAACTCTTCTGATTAACATGCAGTTTCACACATTGTTTTGCTGCATGCCAATACTTGTCTTTAATTCCCGTTTCGTATTTTTAAGAAAAGGGAGTGCTTAAATGATAGTGCCAGTTCTCTATATCAAACCTTTCATCACTGGAAGTATGAAGCAAAAATGACTCTCCATTGAATTATTATTGGTACTAGGGCTCTGCGCCTCAAAGGAGAAACTATAGGATGCATTTTCAGAAAGAGCAGGATGGGGTTTTAGCCTTGTAAGCCCTACTGAGTGTAATAAGAGACAGGTAGGTAAAGTGCTCACTTAAAAAAAAATTAAGGCTTTCTTTTGTCTGTTTATTAATAAATACTTAAACCTACCTAGTAATTTTTTCCCAGCTGAATTTTGCAAATTAAAAGGTAACATACAGCGTAACTAATTTAGCAAGATCACATGGCTTTTAAGCAAATAATTATGATTACAGTGTAGTGAGATACTATGGTGATTTACAGATTTTAAGGCCAAGAGGAACCACTGGGACCATATAGGCTAACCTCCAGTGTTACACAGACTGTAAGTTTTTACTTAGTAATTCCTATATAGGAGGGAATTATTCTTTCACTGATGCAGAATGGAACCTGCTACTGGAATGGACACTATCAAGCCCAGTGACTTGTGACTGATGGAGACCTTTTAAGTTTTTGCAATAATAAAATAAAATAAATTCTAGTGAATGGCAAATAACATCACATGTGGAAGGAATGTGAGATCATTAACTTCCCATGTCTTGGCACTCAGAAAGTAATATTCCTTGTAGGCAGATTATGGCATAATGGACTACTGCATCTTCTTGTGGACTAGATAAGATTCAGTAAAGTGATTCGTATGTACTTGGCTGAGCATTATTGTTAGACTACTGTCATTGATTTCTCGTGGCTGCAGCCATGATGCAAAACTAGTCTTAAGTCATCTGATGCCAAGAGGCTGTGGTATCAATTGCATTTTGAACTCCGTTTTTCAGTTTCCAAAGGTTGCTTCCAGCAATCTAAGCTGCTGGACTGAGTCCATTTTTGAACTATGCTGTCATTTTGAATGATGATGCCCTAGCTAACCTGTGCTAGAGTCACTGTGAGTTTGGCTTTGTTTCAGAATAAAGAAAAATAAAGCAAGTGTTGCCGATTTTTAGCAATAAGTTATGATTTTCATAGTTCATTTTCTGAGACCTGGGATCCTTTATGGCACCTTGCATCAGGCAGCCAAACAGCGGAGCACCCAAAAATTGCTAGTTATTTTTGAGAATTTAGGCCACAGAATATCTTTAAATCTCTATGTACTTTGGCGACTATAAAGCCTAGGCTTCTGTACTGAGAATTTTGAAGAAGTTTTCAACTATTTGGCAGTCTTCTAAAAATATTTTTCCTGTGAGCAAGAAGGGCCCAGCCTTGTTATCCACTATGCCTTCTGGGTATGCTACAAGTAATAAAGTGCTAAGCAAGCCTTTTCCAAGTTATAGCAAGTTTCAGTTCTTCTTGCCCTCTAGTTTTGATAAGGCACATCCACACTACAAATAAAAATTCATGGCACTGAGTCTCAGAGCCTCACTCAATTGACTCCAACGTGTAGGGCTAAAAAAAGCAATACAGATCTTCAGACTCAGTCTGGAACTTGGGCCCTGAGGCTGGGTGAGGGGGAAGCATCTCAAAACCCAGGCTCCAGCTCAAGCCCAAACATCTATGCTGCCATTTCCAGACCTGCATTGGGTTGCCAGGTCTCCAGGGTTGTACTGGACTCTCTGAGAATTAAGGATGTATCTTATGTCATATGAGGAAACCTCCAGGAATACATCCATGCAAAATTGGGAACCGTATCTTACATCCTGTACAGTCCTGCAGTCAAGTGACACAGGCTTTGAGACTTGCTGTTTTGGTGGTTTTTTTTTTTTTTTTTTTTGCTGTGTAGCTGTGCCTTTAGCCACAATGTTCAGAGTAAAAAACAAACTAGGCTGTCCCATCATACTATCTCCTCCATAAATTTAACAAGTTTAGTTTTGAAGCCTGTTAGGTCACTTGCCTCCACAGCTCCCCTTGCGAAGCTATTGCAGAATTTCACTCCTCTGATGGTTAAAATCCTGCATCCAATTTCAAGTCTAAACTTCCTGATAAGCTGTTTGTATCCATTTGTCCTTATGTTCACATCAATGCTGAACCTAAATAATTCCTCTCCTTCCCTGATATTTATCCCTCTGATGCATTTATAGGGAGGCCTCCCATGTCACCTCAACCTTTTTTTTTTTTTTGGTTAGGCTGAACCAGGCAAGTTCTTTGACTATCCTCTTACAAGGCAGGTTTTCCATTTCATGGAACATTCTAATAATCCTTCTCTGCACCAGTTCTGGTTTGAATTCATCTTACTTTAACATCAGAAACCAGACTCATAAGGAGTCTTCCAGATAGTACTAACACTTTCTTATCTCTACTGGAGGTACCTTGTCTTATGGAGACAAGGATTATATTAGCTTTTTTCATAGCTGCATCACAGCTACTGAGACTAGGACTCAACTGATTATGAGGGACAACACATGAAAACTCAGGAGCAGGTGTGAAGTTCAAATGACTAAACGGAGGGAACCCGAGGGGGACATAGAACAGCAAACTCCAGACAGTGCCCACTGTTCCTCAAAAGTAGCTCAGGACATCCAGAAGTTTCTGGAACTGGATAGGGTAATTTTGGGCATGCTCAAAAGGTTTCCTGCAGTTGGATTAATAGATAGGAAGCAGGGAGGGGGATACTCTTTTCACACAACAAATTATTTTTGTGAGCTGTGGAGAGAAGCTTAGCCATAGGTGCAACAAGCAAGCATGTTTCCCTTGCCTCAGAAGCATTTTGTAGCAGGTGAGTAATGTTAAGTTACCAGTACAGAGAAGCCCTGGCAATCTCATTTGTAGAAAGGGAAACCTGGGAGGAGAAACTAATTTCTTTGATTTTGGACAAATTGCCTTAACCAGCTTGGCTTATCAACTCATTTTTCTCATACATAAATGTGCTAATAGGGAAAATTATTTATGTTTTCTTAAATCTCAGTTTTGTGCCTTTTTCTTGTAAGAAGGTAATTCATTTACATGCTTAACTAATACTGATTGGTTGGTTGGTTAATTAATTGACTAACTAAGTGATTGATGCCATAGTCAACCTGAGGAGGAGAAGGCATTTGTATGGGTTACAGCTGGAGACTTCTGTAAGCAGTGCTTTTGACTCACCAGACCTTTAAGAGTTGATGAATGAAGATTTTGGTGAACCGTCTAAGCTTTTGGAACTTCTCATTGGGTTCTTGTGGGGACTGATGTGTTGGGGTTGAATATTGGGATTAATATTTATATATAATTGTAGGATAATATATGTGGATTATGAAGAAGGCTTGTTGTTCTTCAGTAAAAATTAAGCTATTATTACTATTTATCAGTATGAAGTTTGTATGTAAGAATAAGCTTTTTAACTATTTTATGTGCTTTTCTAATTGTGAGAAGACTGAAGGACACTCTGTGCTGAACATCATTACTGATTGAATTGTGGATCTCCATGCCTTTTTCTATAGGGCAGCAAGATATGGGTGGTGAAGTAAGTGATGTACTAGAAGAGGGGTGGCAAGTAACCCATAGGCTACAACTACACAGCTAAAAATATCAGATGTGAGGCACTGCTGAAGCATGCAGAGAACTGTGTGGGTCAGTGTTTCCCAACCAGTGTGTCATGGCACTTAGGTGTGCCACAAAATTTTTTGAAAAACCCTAGAAGGAGCTCTGGATTGGCTCATGAATATTCATAAATTCATTTGGAAAATATATAGTGGTGTGCCTCAAATTAATTAGAGGTAGCAAGGTGTGCCATGGCAGAGAAAATGTTGGGAACCACTAGTGTAGGTTATACCTTGTATTTGCCTGAGCCAGTGGCTCTCAATCTCCTTACAGTGTGTAACATCCAGTGCTACCTCTATGGCCCTGGGGATGTCACTTGAGTCACAGTTGTGTCCTGATTGGACTCATATGGCTTGTGGGCTGCAGACTGAGATCCATGGACCTAAGTCGTCCATCATAGCCTACACAGTTGTTTTATTCCTGTGCTAAGAGGATCTGCTCTGTCTACACAGGGGATGGGAGAGTGAAACTGCAGCTCATGGACCATATGCAGCTCTTTTACAGTTAAATGGGGCTCAAAGCCCTCCTATTCCCCTTTCTTTGCCTGTCAGACTAGAGTGGGGAGCTTGGTGCTTCTGCCTGGTAGTAGGGCTAGAGAAGCCAGCCTTTTAAGGCGTACCTGCTAGAACTTGGGACCTCAGCTGGCAGGGATGGGGAGCTGAGAGCTTCCTGTCCTGTGAAGGACACTTGGTGTGACTCAGTGATTCAGCAGGAGGAGGACTGAAGCTCTGGTATGCATGTGGCAGAAATCCCCAAGCCTGGCAGGTACATCCCAGCTCTCAGAGTTCAGGAGCTTATTAACAGAGAGCTCTGCACTGAGCTGAAGCATAAAAAGGAAGCTTACAGGAAGTGGAAGCTAGGACAGATGACTAAGGAGGCATATAAAGACATTGCTCGGGACTGTAAGGATAAAATCAGAAAGGCCAA
This sequence comes from Podocnemis expansa, assembly GCA_007922195.1. Taxonomy (NCBI): domain Eukaryota; kingdom Metazoa; phylum Chordata; order Testudines; family Podocnemididae; genus Podocnemis; species Podocnemis expansa. The sequence goes on along the minus strand of ML682040.1, from coordinate 9,518,103 downwards.
AGGACAAATGGAGTTGCAGCTAGCAAGGGATGTGAAGGATAAAGGAAGGGGTTCTACAAGTATATCAATAACAAGAAGAGGATCAGGGATGGTGTAGGTCCCTTACTGAATGGGGCAGGTATCCTCGTGATAGAGGATGAGGAAAAAGCCGAAGTGCTCAATGCATTTTTTTACTTCAGTTTTCACAGGCAGGGTCAGCTCCCAGCCCACTACACTAAGTACGGTAGATTGGAGAGAAGAAGAGAGGCCCTTGGTGATGGAAGGTCAGGTTAGGGACTGCTTAAAGAAGATAGACGCGCACAAGTCCATGGGGCCGGATGAACTGCATCCGAGGGTGCTGAGGGAGCTGGCTGATGAGATAGCAGTACAGTTGGCCATTATCTCTGAAAACTCATGGCAAATGGGGGAGGTGCTAGACGACTGGAAAAAAGCAAATGTAGTGCCTATCTTCAAGAAAGGGAAAAAGGAGGATCCAGAGAATTACAGACCTGTCAGCCTCACCTCAATCCCTAGAAAAATCATGCAGCAGCTTCTCAAAGAATCCATCCTGAAACACTTGGAGGAAACTAGTGATCAGGAACAGTCAGCATGGATTCACCAAGGGCACACCACCATATTGTCTCCAGATGAACTCATGAATATACATGAGCCAGTCCAGAACTCTGACAAGTTTTTCAAAAAATTCCATGGCACACCTGCTCAGACCTGACAGCAACAGTTTGCCATGGCACACTGGTTGGGAAACACTGAGCTATAGCCTACCTGATACCCTGAGTAAGGAGAGGAGTTGCTGATTGAGGTACAGAAGCCTTTGGTTAGACAAGAGAAGAGACTAGAGCAGCACAGGCACTGCTGCAGTGAGATGGCTGCCTGCTGAGCTCACTATGTAGAAGATTTGGTTCCTTATGCCTCTTTTTACTGGACTTTTGACAGTCTTTGTGGCTCTGGAAGAGGTTGGACTCTTGTCATCAGAATGGGATGGGGCTGTGGGAGTGAGGTATGGTTGTCCCATTACTACATTCTCCCATAAGGGGGTTGACTGGAGTGGCAGCTTGTAAAATTCCAAAGCTTATTTTCAGACTACGGGATTGAGAGTTAACTTGCATAACTACCCATGTAGGATGTACCATAATCCTGATGTCATTTCCCATTAAACGAATGTAACTGAGACTGGCAGTATGTCACAAAATGGAATTTAAAGATTGTCTTCATGAAAGGCACTGGCATGTGGCAAGGTTTAATACAGTCAAAGCATGAAAAGATGGAGGATGCTGGGACAGGTGTCTAGCACAGCAGTTCTTTCCATACAGCTTAAGGAAAGAGAGATAAGGTATCTTTAATTATTAGGGGAGCCATGGGAATGTTCTTACCACATACATCTGCTTTTCCTTTTTATCTTCCTTACTTCTTGTTTGGCTCCTTGCCGTGCTAATCCTTTGCTATCTCTCTTGCTTATTCCATCGATTCTCTCTAACTGATTTAGAAGTATCTGAACAACATTAGTTAATACCTCTCTGCTGAAGAGTTTCTGAAACCACTGTTGCAATACACTGAAAGGAGATTTTCTTTATGCGGACTTGGCCTTATCATAGTTTATCCATTTCCCTGCCTTCCTTTACAGAATACATTCATAAAACATTTCATTTTAAGAGATGTGGACACATTTCAGTCAAATTTCAATTATTATATTTAATCTAAACATTACTAAACTGTCATGAGCCTTTCTGCCTTTTTTTCCCTAAAGCTGAGTACCAGGCCATTTGACAGAAAATAGTTACTCGGCTCCTTGTAACTGAATCGCTTAGTGGTACATGCCAAATAAGTAAAATAGTTGAGTCTAGGGGTTAGAACATGGCTTTATCATTTGAACACCTGGATTATAATAATAATTCTATCACTGATTCTCTGTGTGACTTTGGCCAAATCATTTAATGTCCATTTCTCCATCTGTAAAATGGGAAGAAGGCGACCCCCTTCTGTGAAGTAGTCAAGGTCTACAACTGAAAGGTGATATGTAAAGGTGGAGTACTGTTACCATTTTCGTTATGATAATTAAACAGTAAGTAGTAAAGCAATTGCTATGTTGTAAATATAGACCAATTCCCAACTCAGCCCTCTTATCCTTGTTAAAACTAGTATATTCTACTAGTACAAGGTGTCTGAAATAAGAAAATCTAAAGTTACTGTATACCATTCAACATTCCAGTCAGCTTCCATTCTCAACCTTAGCTACTGTCAGTCTAATATCCACAATCCACTGATTAGCACTCTTGCCCTGAATGAACATTGGACAGCTTTGGACTGTGGTCATGTTTATTAAAATATCACTTAATAGTTTTCTTAAATTGTCCTCAGAATGTCAATGAAATTAAAATCTTGATCAATTCTAACATTGATCTTACACCTTTTTGAAAATGTATGTTAATGAATGAAACATGGTGCCTTTTCCCCATTTAGTAATTTTTAGTAGGAAATTATGCAATTATCCATAAAGTATTAATCTCAGGGCACTGTTGTAATAAATTATGATCACAATTAACAGAGAAAGAATACATGCCCCATAGTTTTGCTCCCTCAGTTCCTTGGGATAGCTGGCACCTATTCTATTGGGCATTCAGGCTATATGTGTGAACACCTGAGGTATGTCCACACTTAGTCTTTAAATCAAAATAATGCTGATTATTTTAATTTAAAAGATTGCAGGTCCACACTACATTTCCTTATTTTGAAATAAGGAGGTCCCTCATTTCGAAATAAGGAAAATCATTTCAACATGATAAAACCTAGTATTGTATCAAGATAATGGTTACATCAAAACTGTTATTTCGAAATAACGCAGTGTGGACATGTTATTTTGATTTAACACTTTTGCCCTTCTTCCCAGGGTCCTGTCCTTTTTCTATATATTGGGGAGCCATGGGCCTTCTAGGGGGCCATGTTGCCATACTTCCAATGGTGCCCCTTTCCTAAATCGAATTAGCAAGTCCTGTCCATGGACATGCTAACTCAATTTGAGTTTCTAGTGGGGGCCTGTTAAATCGATTTAACTTAAATCAATTTAACTGCCTACATGTGGACATAGCCCTAGATATCAATGATGGAAAATTTAATGGTAAGCTAGTAGAATAAGGGTAAACTTCTAACCTCTCCCATATTACAAACACTTTCCATTGGCCTTGTATATGACTTATGATTTTAGTTTTGCTGTGCTATGGCTTCCTCACAAAACAAACACAGAAAAATATATTGCTATTCCATAGAGATGTACTATCCATAAGCACTTTCAGAGAGTTGGGTATTCAATTACCATTGACTTGCAATGGGAACTGTGCATCCCTTAGGTCCTTTTTAAAAATTTCACTGTAGATTGACTTAAAAGCATATTCATTTATATACAAGTATAAAATTAAATAGTGGAACATGCTTTTTTTTAATGTATTCAGTATGTCTGTCACTTTGTCAGATGAGTGAAATACATTGTAAATATAGCCTGAAAACTGACAATTCATGTCACTCTGCATCTCAGCTCCTGGCCATTAGCTGCTTGCTGCCCTTCCAGTTTTCTACTGAGAAGTTGCATGTATCTGATGGTCAGGGACAGCATGACTGGGAAGGGGCACTTGTAAGTGCTGAAAATGATGCTCTTTAGCTTTACAAAAAGGTTAAAATAATTCTGATATTCTTCTTCCTCTCCCCCAATTAAAATAAAGGCTTGAAAATAATTATCAGGAAATAGTCACCCTCTCAAATCCTCAAGTAAAAAAGAAATGTACAGTGAGTCAAAGTTTACCATGGCAACTGAAAGATCTGGTGAGTATAGAGCCTAGCTTAATTAAAGGAGGAAGCATCTGCTACTGAAGCCAATGTTAATAATGTCAATTGAATGCATCTGCACAAGGAATGGAGGATGGCTCTGCCTGATGCCTATGCATGCCTGGGAATCATAAGGGTTACTGACAATGAAATTGAAACAATTTATGTAACAAGTTTAGTTTTTAGTTTCATTTCCACTGATTCATATGAATACTTAAGTCTTTCTTTCTCTCCCTGGCCCCCATTCCCGTTTTTTTAACTACTGGAAAGGATATGAAAATCACTGACATTGAGTTGGATCCCTCCTTTGGATCCCAGATGGATCCACTTTTAGGAGTGAAAAATCAGAAGCCACGATTCATAAGTTTACTGTAATAGGTTAGGATCTTGGGATTTTTCTTAGCTTTCCCACACTTACTGCTTCAATGTGAGCATGGAATGCCCTGTGACCAGAGAATCAGGTGGCACTAGTATAATGCTGACTAGGAAGACAAAATAGTTTCCAAATAAATATAGGAACACTGACAAGACTTAATAGCATAGTATTTTTTTCACAGCAATTACGTTACTTAACTGTACATGTCCATGATGTTTTATTCTATGTAGATCCTTGTACTACGTTCATCACCATAGTATCGTCACATGTTTTCTCATCCTCTCCAGAAGGAAAGATATTTGTGGAGTGGAGTCATGGTTTTTTGTTTTGTTCTGTTTTTTGTTTTGAGGTGAAGTGGTTCATATTCATTACTATACATTTTTGTTAGAGAAGGCAAGGCCAAAGAAATGTGCCTTGCCTGTGGAGCAGAAGGTGGTGTGTCTGGTGGCCGTTAATTCTTAGGGAAGCTGTGACTGAAAGAATCCCTTTATTCACACTATTGCAATAATTTGTGTACAAAATGTGCCTTGTGAGTTATGGTTTGAAAACTAACACACTGGTTGATGATTTTTTTTTTTAAATAATGGTGAAGTGTATATAGCAACAGTACATGTAAAGTTAGGCATTCCCCATGAATTATGGTGGTGCTCATTCAAAACCAGACAGCCCTGTTTAGGCAACAGTTGCTAAACAGGTGTATCTTAAAGTAATGTGTTTACCTCAATCAATACCTAAGTAGTAAATGGGATCCTCAAGACAGCCTGGGAAGTAGATAGTAAGAAATAGACCAACTTCTATTTTAGCAAACACAAGTGGGGTAAGAGAGAGCTTGGAGTCATCTTCACTTACCAGACTTGAAGCTTCAAGAAAGGAAACATGAATAAAACTTGACTTCGAAGGACAGCTTTCAGAAGAAGCCCCTGTAAGGGTTCATTGAACTATAAAAATTGGGGGGGTCCTTCATCTCTTTTATCTAAGCAGACAAAGGTACAAGCACCTTTGGGACTTGAGGAGAGGGTCAGGCACACATCTTGCTGGAAGGCTGTGAGGGAGGCCATCTTAAGCAAAGCCTGGAGCACAGAATTGCTAGATTAAGCTTTATACTTTTAAGTAGAGCAAACAAGGGTAAATTCACTTAAACTTTTTCTTGGTATAATCTAAAACAATCATGTTCTGTGTTTAAAATGAACTCTTTGATAACCACAGTTAAGTAAAACCATTAAATGTTGACTCCTTAAAGGAGTGCTGAATCTTACTGTCTGAACTGTCCAAGAGAGGGCTGGACAATGCAGAGACACTTGTTTTGTGGAAATTTCAGGGCTGAGGGGGTGTTGGTTACCCTGCAAGTAGTAAAAGCCAGAGCAGGGCTTTAGACAGACTGCTGGGTCATTGCTGCTGAACCAGAACTGCTGAACTACCTAGCACGTAATCAAGGCAAGATTTACATGTTGGTAGGCTGGATGTGAGCAGCACAGATTGCGAGCTACAAGAGAAAAGCATTGTGAGGCAGGTCATGGATCAAAAAATGATACAATTGCTCACTGGTCTGGGTTGCAGTCCAGAATGACAAGTTTGTTCAACAGCCTTGGACCAGCCCATGATAAAATGCTGTCTTCCACCCCAGTGCGTTTAAACTTACTGAGATCCATTGTACCAGGGAAGCAGGCCACAGGCTAGAGAGGGTCTTGAAGAAAAGTAGAGACCTTGAATTTAATTTGTAATTCTATGGGAAGCTAGGATAAAGGGTGGAGGGTAGAATTTCTAAATAAAATGGTCATAAGAACTTTTTAATATGAATAAAATGTAATTTTCCCAGATCTTTTTTTCTTAGCAAGGGCTAAAACTTCCCAAAAACCACTGCGGTAGACAAATTTGTTGTCTGTAATCCCAATGTGCAACCTTTATCATATGCACAGGTATGATCAATGGTTACAGTGGGACAACTCACAGAGCACAGGTGCTAGGAGGCATCCCTTAGACAGGGGAATGAAAGAAGTAATTCTGGTGCTTAATGTACTTTGGAGCCAAAGTACTAGCCAATTTTGTCAATTATTTCTGAGCATTATAAATTAGATTTGAAATGTAGGTTCCTCAGTGGAGGCTGGTGTATTCTCATAGAGCTAAAGATTTATACACACAGCTCCCTGTGAAATCATAGGATTGGAAGGGACCTCATCAGGTCATCTAATCCAACTCCCTGCTAAAAGCAGGATGACTCCCACTAAACCATCTGAGCTGGGTTTTGTCTAACTGGACCTTAAATGTTCCTAAACAGGGAGATTCTACCACTTCCCTATGTAATCTATTCCAATATTTCACCACCCACCTAGTGAGAAAGTTTTTCCTAATATGTAACCTCAACTGCCCCGGCTGCAATGTAAAACCACTGTACCTTGTTCTGTCCTCTGTTACTACTGAGAATAGCCTAGCTCCCTCCTCTTTGGAGCACCCCTTCAAGTAGTTGAAGGTTGCTATCAAATATCCCCTCAGTCTTCTCTTCTGCAGACTAAATAAGACTAGTTCCTTCGGTCTTTCCTCATAAGTCATGTGCCCTAATCCACTAATCCTTTTTGTTGCCCTCTGCTGGACACTTTCTAATTTGTTCACATCCTTTTTGTAGTGCAAAGCCCAAAACTGCACACAGTATTCCAGATGTGGGCTCACCAGTGCCAGACAGAGAGGAATAATCATATCCCTCGAGCTGCTGGCAACATGCCTACTGATTCTGCCCAATATGCCATTGGCCTTTTTGGCAACCAGAGCACATTGTTGACTCATATCCACCTTCCCATCCACCATAAGCCTCATGTCCTTTCCTACAGTGCTGCTACTTAGCCGATCAGTCCCCAGGTGGTAGCAGTATATGGGATTTTTCTTACCTAAGTGCAGGACTTTGCACTTGTCCTTGTTGAACCTCATGAGATTTCATTTGGCCCAACGCTCCAATTTGTCTAGGTCTCCCTGAATCCTATTCCTTCCCTTCAGTGTGTTTACCACTCCCCCCAGCTTGATGTCATCCACAGATTTACTGAGTGTTCAATCTATCCCATCATCCAACCCCTGGGGCACTCCACTAGTTACTGGTTGCTAACTAGACTTTGAGCTATTGATTTCTACCCACTGAGCCCAGTGATCTAAACAGCTTTCTATCCATGCTGACTGTTCCTGATCACTCTATTTTCCTCCGAGTCTTCCAGAATGAATTCTTTGAGGATCTGCTCCATGATTTTTCGAGGGATTGAGGTGAGGCTGGTTGGTCTGTGGTTCCCTGGCTCCTCCTTCTCAGAGGGTAACTCAGAGTACATTTATGAGTTCAAAGATAATTATCAACATGGGGTTAGAGAGTAGGTTCTTACTGGTTTTCTTGTAACGTATTGAGCCCGATTTTCTGTTGAAGTCAAAGTAACTAATTCTACAGTAGTGTATCTAGTGGTGTAATATGGTGGTTAAAATGTCTTCTTTGAACAGTGCAAAAATATCTAGTACAAATCTGTTTAAGATACACCAACAAACATCATATACAGATCTATGTTTGTGTAGGTCAGTCTCAACTGGTTCCAGCATTAAAATCCATGCTAATCATCAGCTAAATTCCTCATAGACTGTGAATCCATACTGCTTATTTACCTGTTAGCATTCTCAGTCACGCATGAACAAAATAATAGACACGGCATAATAAATACTCATTTATGAAACTTCTAAAATATTTGTAAGTGACAAACATTATTACGATCACAATTTTTAATGAAGGAGCTGATGGGGGAAGCAAAAAGGCATATTCACATTTGAATAGAAAGATGTCACTTTCTTTTTTTCTTTTGAAGGTGAATAAAGACATCATAGTTGGAGATTCTGGTCCCATTGACTTCAAATGGCAAAACTCCTATTGATTTCATTGGAGCCAGGATTTCACCACATATATACCCCCATACTTGATTCTGTAGTGGAATCTTTCCTTTAAAAATAAATAAAACTTACCTCATTCAAAGATGTAACACAAAATAATTCAATCATCAAATGGCTACATTGCTGTGAAAAACCTGCTTCTGGCCCATACCAGCTGATTTTGGTCTCAGGCTAAACGGATGTTTAAATGTAGACTAGACTTTGGGCTGGGGCTGCAGTCTGATCTTTGGGACCCTCCCTCCTCACAAGGTCTTAGAGTCCCAGCTGAAGACTGAGTCTAAATGTCTATACAGCAATTAAACAGCATCTTAACTCAACCCCCATAAGCCTGAGTCACTTGGTGCAGGCCAGCTGTGGGTTTTTCACTGCAGGGTAGAAAAAGTCAAAAAGGTTATAACCCAACTATGCATGACCAGCAGAGAATTTCTTTCAGGCAAGAGCTAATTGCTAATGTAACTTAAATGTCACCTTGGCTTTGTATCTCTGCCTGTTTTCTGAACTGAAGAGCAAAAAAGAGCATGCCGGAGCTTGGCTATGACAATCTTTCACTGCCTCATTGTAATTTTAAAGGATTTTTTGAGGAGTTCCCTGAAAATGTGGGATCTGAAACTTGCCTCCCTCCAATCCACAGAGCTAAGAGTAAGGTTTGTCTAGTGATTTGGGGTCCAGCCTAGAACACTTTAGATGTGGATACAACTCCCTACTGTACCACCACTCCCTTGTGTGATCTTAGGCAAGCAGTCAGGCCTGGTTCTGCAAAAGTTCTTGTGTATCAAAATGCCACTTTTAGGTGCTACTGTGATCAAAGTAATCCCAAGTCATTTAAGCTAAAGTTTTGCTGTAAAAGTTCCCTGAGACTTTTTTCTGCCTCTAGGCTTGCTCTTGGTGTCCAGACTTCTCTCTCCTACCGCTGCCACGGTGTGATCCACAAACAAGGGGAAGACAGAAAGTGGAATGTTTATCTTGCCTCCAGGGTCTAATCTGGTAGATGCGATCAGAGGCTTCCTAACTTGACTAAAAACAGGCAGATGGGGTAACTGAAGGAACTGTTGGGAGAATTTCCGTAATGATACTTACCTTGCTTGGTTACTGATGAGAAATGTATTATGTGTTATTATTTGCTGTTAAAACATTGTACAGTGCCTCCCCAGCAGAGGCTGAGTGGGCTAAGAAGTTTGCATAGGTTACGGGTTTGGGGTTTGTGAGCAGGGGTTACACTAAGTAACCACGGGAGGACTTTGGTAGCCTGCCAAGAGCTCAGGTCTGCCTAGTAACAGCTCTGGCCTGAGGGGAGAAGCAGGCGGGAACTTTCCTGAGCTGTCAGTTAGCAAGGGAGAGAAGCCTCTCGAACCTTCGGGTACCTCGTGACAAAAAGGGCGTGAAGCAAGGGACGTGCAACGGGGCCCTCTGATTGGCCAGGGGGGTTGGTTTTAAGGGGTTTCCCCGCCTGGTTTGGGGGAGACCCGCGTTAGGAGTGTGTGTGTGTGAGATCTTCGAACTAGAATCCAGCGGAGTTGAAGGATCAGAGAATAGCCTCCCTGAGGAGCTGGGAACTGAGCCTGCCCAAGCCTCTGATCCCGGGGTTCAGAGACTTGGACACCAGCTCCTAGGTGGAAGGCTGAAGAGGACCCACTTCAGGAAGTCCCCGAAGCAGGCAGAGGCTGGGACTTACATTGAGAAGCTGCCCTGTCTAATTAGACTTTGTTAAGGGGCAAAAGACTGTAATTACAGGACCCTGGGGGCACCAGTGCCTCGAAGTAGATGGGCCAAGCCGGGATCCAGAGATCAAGGACTCCGAGGGATCGGCAGCGTGGGTGTCAGACCTGCGGCATAATCCAGCCGAAGACCAACAGTAAATAGGGCATTTGAGGGCCAAGCACCCCAAAAGCTGGAGAGTAAAAAGGGAAACCAGGGGAGTCTCCCTGTATTTGGTGGGCAGATTTGGGACTGGAACTTATTCTGTTTCAGTCGGTAAAAGTTTGCTGAAGGCAAAAGATCCCTGGGCTCCAGGAGGGGTTCCAAAAAGGGGGATCTTGTTAAATCTTGTTTTGTTCATTGCATGTTATGTGTATTTGTGTTATTCCTGACGGTGTTCAATCTTGGTTTGGGATGTGTTTATTCCCTTAATAAATGGTTACACTCGAATTTAAGCATCTGCCTCTGCTGGAGTGACCTTCCCTTTTAGACAAATACGGGCGACGGAGTGATAAAGATATCCGAAGGTGGGCACAAACTTCCTGGACCCAAGATTTGCCCAGGGGTACTCCCTGGTTATTTTAACAGAACTTCCTTATAACTTTTAGATTGGTGGTTAGGGCACTCACATGTGTTATAGGAAATCCAGTTCAATTCTCCCCTCTGCCTGAAGAGAGAGGATTTGAATCTGGGGTCTACCTCCACCACTGGAGGATGCTTCAATACAACAATAAAGAAGACCATATAATAAAAAATCTAGACCCAAGTCTGTAATGAATCATTTCTCCTCTGCATTTTTAAGTATATCAATATCTTGGACTAACATTTACATTTAGATTCAAACATGTTTTAAAATTTTATTAATATTCAGAGATTTTAAGTATTTTCCAAACTTTTATTAATGCTCACCCTGGAGCTGTTTAAAGATTTTAGAAATTGGATGGGGGAGGGAAATATCATTGAGCGTGACTTTCTGAAACATTTAAATTTAAAATAGAGCATAAAATTTCCATGAAAGCTTTTTTGCTGATTTTTTTTTAAATATAAAAACAAACAGTTCTAATGAATGGTGACCAATGAGCAGAACTGAAATCTTCAAAAATATTTAGGGACCTTTGAGAATGTGGGGCCAATGGACCATATTACAAAGCCACCACACAGCTGGAGCTAACTAGCTTGTTTGGTGAGCATCTCAGACAAGACCAAACACAGATGGGACATAAATATGGAATTTCCATCCCAACACCTGAATTGGTCCCTGCAGGGTAGAGTTGTGGTAGGACATCATGAGGAAATTTATACTACTGTTCTGAGCTGGGGGGTTTCAACCCCCCAACCCCCCACACACACCTTTTGTTTCATTTGCAGACCCTTTGCACAACTTTGAATGGGTGTACAGACCCATTGGAAATCTTACAGTCCTTGGACTTCCAGGGGACAATGGACTACAGATTAATAACTGCTGTTTTAAGACTTCTATCTGAAAAATCCTGCATCCTGTGAAGGAGTAAATGTGAGGGTTTGAATGGGCTGAGGCTGTTGCTCTAAAAGCTAATCATGGACTTTTTTAGTTTTGTTAGTCTGTCTGGGTTATTTTAATGAGAAATATCACAAACCTATAACTATGGCTGTGAAAGCTGTGAGAAAGGTGAATAAATCCCTGGTCATCATCCCAAATTGGGCTTGCCAGAAAGTGAAGTCTTCTCTTGGTTAATTTTACACATAGCGATGGGACCAACCAGTGACCAAGCTTTCTGATCTGTTCCATGGTAAATATAATGCAAAGACTTTTGGTACTCCCTTTTACATGTTAACACATACTAAAACAATAAACAAAACTTTATATATGCAAACTGCCAATGAAGATCAGCAATTATATTTGGAAATCATATTGCACTTGCTGAAGCTGATTGAAAGTCCTCAACAGTTATCGCTGGGAAAGGCAAATTCAGTATGACTAATTTCAAATCCACTTGATGTACGATGGAAAATATGACTATCTTATGTCTTTTTAAGGCTATGAGCACACTCGTGGGAGAACAAAGTGTTTCCAAGTGCACTGTCTTCTCTGAGTGCTTACTAAACCTTACATGCAGTGTCCTTTCTGATCTTCATGGAAAGTCAGATACCATAGAAAGAAGGTCACATAACACTGTTTTGTAGCTGTTAATTAATTCTGAATTTCTAGTTTAAAATAATTCTTTGTTAGGTTAACCTTTCTTGTCTATGTACACTCTTTTCTGATGTATAGCATTCCATTATCCCAGAACCCTCTCCAGTTTACTGAGCTGTCCAGAATAGTGATTATCATTTTGGATATTCTCTCTTTGAGTATGCTCTGTCTCCTCACAGCATCAGCTAAGTATATATCCACTGCTGTACATGTCTGATTTGTTCCTTGGCCTTTGTCATCCTTGGATACTCCAGCAAGCCTTAAGCACCACGCTTGTGGTGATAGGTTCTTCCTACAGATATTCTCTGAAATGGATGTGCCATCTCTCTGGCATCATCATTCAGCACAGTGGGTGTTTAAAAATGTATACTACATCAATAGACAAGCTTATCTTCACACTTCTGAGTTTCTCCATCTGCTTTGGCAACCCCACTAAGTGATAATGACATATGTTTTGTGTAAAGTTCTTTATATCCTCCGAAAGGAAACCAGAAAGGTGACACACCTGTTACCTGTACAGCACAGAATTTTCTGACACAGTACTTGTCACTTTTTCACATGCTCTGTAAGAACGTGTCATATGTTCTGTATGAGAAGAGGGAAGATAATGCATTACAGATGACACTGGGGAAGGTCTTGTGCTTTAGGCTGTAGGTGAAATTTCAGAAGCAAAAATTCAGAATGAAAAATGTCTTTGACTATGCTAAGTGATGGGGTGGAGTAAGGGGGAAGGAGACAGAATAGATGGAAGGATGAGCATGATGTACTACGTGGGTGATTTTATTATGTCAGTGAAAGAAACACCATATTCCTCTCATGGATTTAGATTTGCTTTAGCAGGTCTGATGTGTCATCTGTATAATCTTGCCCTGAATCACTATACCCTGTCTTAGGCAACTGAAGTCAATAAAATTATTGAAATTAAGTAGTTTATATAAGCAAAACAAACCTCTTTAAAATTCAGCTTCAGGCAGAGAACATTTTTCAACTGAACAATTATAGTCTGGAAAAATTATAGGCCCCCAGAAACAGGCTTACAATCAAAGAAAAAATGTATCTGCCTAGGATACCAAAGGTAGAGGATATCAATTTGTAGAGATAACTCAACTACAGCAATCAAGATATTTTGTTACATTTTAGTTTATAAATGGGGACATTTTAATAAGCTGTGTGCTTCTCATTACTGAAGAAGGGTGTAAGTAGTTTTTTTTCTTTACTAGTTCTCATGAAGATCAGATGGAGATTCTGACTCTGATTATGGGAGGGTAGAGACGTGACAAAATTCTCATTGATTTTATTTGGAGCAGAATAAGGACTCTTAACAAGGAATGTGACACTTCTGCTAAACCATTTTAAAAACAAAGTCAGCAAAAAGGGGAGGGGCAATCCCACAGCCCCCCATCCAGTGAAGTCACTGACTCATTGAATTTAAATGTCTGTGACTGAATTTAGTGGGAGTGGTTGTGACCCAGGGGCCTTTAAATGTGAACTGGCAAAGGGCATGGCAGAGCACAAAAAATTGCAGGGATCTTTTTGGTCAAATATATGCATAATTTTTCACTAAAGAGTGGCATGTAAGGTCTCTTCCAAGAGTCAGTAGCCAACAGGTAGTCATAAATTTCTTCCCATAAAAACATTTTGCAATTATCAAAAGAGATGTAAAATTCTAAGTTCCAAAATTGTTGAAGTACAGCTTGTATCCTGAATCGAAACATATCACCATACAGAACACTGGGACATTGATGGAAACTGGCTATGTCTGCTGTCTGGGCCAAGTGCAAGCCTGAGGATTTACACACACAAAGGAACCCCAAAATAAGTCTCTGAAGAGCATAACTCAGCAAACACCTGGCAGCCACTTGCTGAAATGTTATAGAATAAGGATTTTTATAATAGTGGATGAAGTTACATGTTATAGATTAAGTTGATAGTGTTAAGAGTAATGAAATGTTAAGTATTTTTATTGTTTAACTGTTTGTTTCTCTCAGAATAAGGAACTTGCTGTATGTACTACAGAAGAGCAGTAATTTTCATAATACAACTGTCACTCTATATACCATATATACTGTAACAATTTCACTAAATTAAATGTGAAATATATCAGTATCTGTTTTATATGATTTTCATCCTTAAATCTCACTGAATCAGTAATGCTAGTATTTAATAAGGGATTTTGATTTACTAGGGTAATGGTTCTTGTGTTTTGATCAACAAATTTCTGCTTTAGAATGTATGTGTTTGGAAACAAAACCAAGCCTTTGTAGGAACATCTTGCCACCATGCCCCCTTTTCCCCCACCCCTACTGTTTTAAATGTGTTCATTAAGCCTTGCACTGTCCAACATTAACTTCGTTAGCCTTTAAGATCAATATGACAGCATTCAGACCTTTGTCTGAGTAAGGCCTTGAGAGTCAGCCTAAATTTTTGTATTTTATTTTTATTCCATGCCTCCCAAATTAGAAAATCCATTCTCTGGCTCTTCCGTTATTTGACTTATTTTACCAGACTTTTGATCAAGTCCTTCTTAATAGCTTGAAGCATCAGGGGAAAATTCATTAGATTATCCACTCTGGCTTCTTTACTTAGTGAGCTCAGTCCTTGGTTGTTATGACAACTATACTTCTATGACTTTGCTAATATATAACCTCCTGGCCCCTGTAATTGTCAGAGACAGCTTCCTTAGCTATGAAAAGAACCATCTTTCATTTCTACTAGTCTTCGTAACAGTGGAGTGTGGCTTCCTCACTAAGACCATATCCCCCAAGGTTCTTCATGCCATCTGTGAAGTACAGAGGTCTTGTTTGGTTCCTGATAAAGCCAATGGGTATTTAAAGACACTCTGTACTTCACAAGAGGTCCCTGCCTCAGTTCTCAATTTATAAAATACATGTGATAGCTAGCACGTGTTTTGGGTGGAGGCTAACATCATTTAATATTTGAGGTTCCTTCATGGTATGGTGTGTGCAGGACCATCCCTCAGGGAGGCGATACCTGGGCATATCGCCCTCTGCAGGGCCCCCATTCACCTCCCCCTGGGCATGGGGGGTGAGGCCAGTCGGCCCAGGGGAGAGGCAGACACCTGCGCCAGCCATCCCATGCCAGGGACCAGGCGAGCTGACCAAAAGCGGTGGAACAGGAGTGCAGGGTCTGGTTTCTTAGTCACCCTTAAGCCAGTGGTTCTCAAACTTTTTTCCTTGGGACCTAGCTCTGGACCCCTCTGACATGTGGCAACTCTCCACTGAAAAGAAATGTGGCTGCTACCAGAAAATTGAACAGTAACCATGGCTGGGGGGGGGGAGTTCATTTGGGGGTGGTGGCAATCCCTCATGGCTTTCATCCTTTCTCTTGCATCTCTGAAACCTATACAGCTAATTTGAGATCACCTACATGGAACATGTAGAGGGTGATCCCACATGCCATACTCCTGTCTCAAATCAGGAAGTATGTCAAGTCTCTAAAATTGCACATAGTAGCCTAGAGTGTGTGTATGGGAGCGCCTTGCAAATGGTGGGGGGGAGGTGATGGGGGGGGGCAAATGAGTGACAAGTGCTGAGACAGGGGAAGGAGAAGAGAGCCAATGCCAGGCTTCAAAGAAAGGTCCTGGAAATTCCTGTCTGCTTCTGAGCCTCTCCAAGTCCCTCCAGGTCCTGCTTCCTTCTCCACTGCCCAATCCCAGGAACTGATGCTGCCCCTCTGGGTTCCACTTTCACCTCTGCACTTCATCTGCTCCCCGAGTCTGCAAGAGTTTCCATTTGCACAATTGTCCACAATATTGTGATAGCCCTCTCTTCTTGGCCTGGTGACCCCTGGCAGTGTGCATAAAGCAGCAACACAATGGGACTATCGACTTCCCCCCTTCAGATTAGGACCTTGCTATAACTTCTTCCAGCAGATCCATCCCTGAGTTGCATTTTATTCTGTTACTTAGACTTTCTAATTGTAGAAAAAATACCATACATTGTAACACAGACTCCAACTAGAACAGTTTGCTTTTCTCTTCTCTTTTTAATTATCAATGAAAAAAATCTCTGGAATTTTTATTAAAATCTACAAGTTATAACTTTTGTTGCAAGCAAGGGAATTCTCAACCCAATGAAGAAGGAGGCAAGTCCTAATTTGCAAAAATAACTGCAATCCCCATATCCCAGACATGATGGAATAAGGGGTGTTCAGTTTTTTTGTTTCTTCATTGGGTCTGTTGATAAAAAACCACAAAGGTTCCTTGCCAGTAACCTCAGTCCTTTTCATATGAATGAGAGAAGCCCAAAGAGATGAGAGGAGGCATAGAGGTTGTTTGAAGAACAGTTAGCACCTCATTGTTAGTCCTAAAGACTCACCTTTGTTGCAATGCTTATCTACTGCCTTAAGCAACTTTCACACCAAGCAACTACCGGCCCTGTGAACCAGGCTGCCACTTTTGGCCCGCTCGCCCAGTCCCTGGCATTGGGGGGACAGCAGTGTGGCCCCATGGGGCCCCCCCAAAGCATGGGGCCTTGGGTGGCTGCCCCTCTTGCCCTACTCTAGGGGACAGCCCTGGGTGTGTGTATTAATATATAGACAGCATCTGTTATGGGAGACATTGGTAGCAGAGCAGAATGTTTAGGCCCCTGCCAGTACCAGAATATCAATTATTTTGCTTATTTCCATGAGTAGCAACTATAAGGACTTTGTAACAGTCATAGAATAAGTAGGCAGGGCAGGAGAGGAGGAGGAGTGAATATGAGAGTTAAGCATGATCCTATGCCATCCTGTTTTGCTTCATGGGAAGTGCTGAAACATGCTATTCTATATTTGACTTCTGATATGTGTGTTGGGCCCCCAAGACTGTAGCCTCTGCAAAAACGCATCCATATAACTAACAGCTTAAAAATGGTTGCTTAATGGCGTGTGTTTGATTAACATGTTTATGTAATTGAAGCAGTTACTAACATAAAAAGACTAGATGGGTCTGAGGAATTAGGTGACCTTTTTTGGACATCTCTCAGAAACCCTAATGGCAGGAGGCTAGCTGGTCACTTGAACTTTGTGGGTGGACCGCTTGAGACCTCTTTGGACTGTGGGTAACTACCATTTTGGAGGCACTCAATAATCCATCGTGTTTGTATGTGCTTGAGACTAAATAAACCAGACTATGAATAAAGGTGTTCCTCTGAGAGTGTGGGATGCTAGTTGAGTGAAAGAATGTCAGTCTGTGCAATTTTTGCCATCCATATAGCAGATGGAGATGCCTCATCTTCCTTGGTTTATTTCCTGATTTCACCTCACAGAGAGAAAAATTATCAAGAGCTTTGTGTTTGAGGAACCATGAGTGACATCTACACTACCCTGAAGGAAAAATACAGTTTTTGAACAGTGTCCAAGGGGAAGGGCAGTTTTGTTTCACAAAATAGAACTACAAGGGAATTTTAAAAGTCGTAATGAGAAGTGGATGGCATATGCATAACATGACTCATTTCTCTGCATGTTAATTATATAGTGCAGCTATAGTTAAATGCAGGCTCAACTGCAAAGTATATTATAAAATGCTTCCTTACGGGTGCCTTAATTTGACCTGTTAAGGATTTGGGTGGGAGAAAGGACTTATGTTCACAGCATTGACTAAAAAAGCAGAAGCTTTTCATAATATAAACTTGAAAAAGGAAGTTACAGCTCATGAGAAGGTGGAAGTACACTTGCACCATAGTGAGCTTCCTTTAGGTGGCTCTTTGCAATCTGTTAATTGCATTGCATTAAACCAGGATGCAGGAGATTTGAATTTTATTCCTGGTTCTCCCACTGGCTTGCTGAGTGATCTTCGGAAGTCACATCACTCTGTGCCTCAGTTTCCCCACCTGTAAAATGAGGGCTTTTTTGAAACACTTTGAGATTAACTGATGGAGAAGAGCTGTATGAGAACACCTACATATCTGAAAGCTTTTTTGTTACCATCAAATAGTCAAAAATTAAGACATGCAGATTAATTTGAAAAGGTCACCTTCCACTGTGACTCATGTGCTTCTGCACTGAAATAAGGTGTTAATTTATGTTACCAACTGTTTAATAATTATTATTAAAAAAAAAAAAAGTGGCCTGGATCCTGTCCTGGTGCAACATTGTAGTTTTGCATGGCACCAGTGACATCATTGGAGTGCACTATGTAAGATGTATGCTACTACATGTTTTTTTGTGCAGATCTGCATGCAATCTTCAATTTTTGGTTGCATTTTAAGTATTTCAGGATCTAGATGTAAGCCAGGATATGAAGTAAATACTTTTTGTAGTAGAAAGTGAGCACCTAAGACACAAGGCTTGGTATGATGGGCCTGAGCCTGAAACTTTCACTAAAGCAGTAATTACTTCCTGTTGTTATGAAGCAAAGTTAGCAGAAATCACAAGAACAGAGCTGCTTTTGGAGAAATACACATCCATGAAGAAATGATAGGCACAGAATAAACAAGCACATGCCAGAACATGCTGGTAAAAGTGGATTCCTCAAAGGTAATAAGGACATATTTCCCCCTCAAAAGTCAAAATAAAAAAGTAATTGAGATGTTTTAATTCAACCATTCTCCACAAAGTAAAGTGTGGTGTCTTGCCGTATCAGAGGATGAAAACTCTATGCATCAAGTGGACACATATGAAACTCGTTTGTATCAGCATGTAAAAAAGGGTGTGGTGGGATGACTGGACCAGCTAGCCTGGAAAGGGTTAATGAAACCCCAGAGAGGCTGTGCTAGGAGCAGCGGAATCAGGGCTGAGGAAGCTCTATACAGGCAGAGAGAAGATGTGGCAGACATTGCCAAAACCTCAGAGGGGGAAGGAAGACTGGCTTTCCTCCAGGCCAAGGGTGGTCATCACCTTGGGTAATGCAGTGACTGACTCTTCAGAAAGAGCAACTGAGAGTCCCGACCTAAGTGACAGACAATGGACTACAGCTGCCACTGGAGAAGGTGGCTAGACTGGGACTGAAGCATCCCCTAGAAGTGGAGAAGAGCACAGATTGTGGCACAACTGGGGGGCTGTGTCATGAAGCACAGATCATGAGATTTTGAGAGAAGTGGCTACTAAGGTAGAGAAACAATGATGGGCAAGACATAAGTGCATGGGAGTGCTGGGACCTGCAAAGCTATTCCCAAGAGTAACCAGCAGGGAAGAGTGA
Organism: Podocnemis expansa; assembly: GCA_007922195.1. Lineage (NCBI taxonomy): Eukaryota > Metazoa > Chordata > Testudines > Podocnemididae > Podocnemis > Podocnemis expansa. Next base: position 9,499,002 of record ML682040.1, on the reverse strand, counting down.
TGAGTGCAACTTCTTTACAGAGGATGTCAAAGGGAGTGATTTTTGGCTGAGTGAGGAATGGAAAGTTCCACTGTTTATTGAACCAGTCCACTGCAATAGACATATATGCATTAAATATACCTGGAGCACCTATAGGACACTTCTTACCATGCGTCATCACCAAAAAACCTGTTCTGGTGTCTTTGTACTGATCAGTAATCCACTTAGAGCCTGCAGTATCGGCTATCTTGGATAGCATACACACTGGGAAACACATATATACATATAGCCTGACAACCAGGGCCACAACTGGGGCATCGCTCGAAGTGCCATATTTATGTTCCCTCTAACCTGCTGCAGCCTTGGCCAGGAGTTTTAAGTCTCCCCCTGTCTCAGTTCCCTAAAGCACGCTTATATGTGTGGTCAGGGCAGGGCTAGAGCAGCCTGGCCAGGGAGCAGCTCTGGCAGCTGCTAGGTAAGGGGCCTTGGCATGAGGGAGTCGGGGTCGGCTGGGAAGGCTGCCATGGGGGATTGAGGAGCTGGCGGGTGGGTCAGGCAGGGAAGGGGTCATTCATTGCCCCTGCGCAGAGCTGTAACTAAAGAATCCAGTGCTTGGGTTGAATTCTTATCAGAACGTGCCCCTTACAATATCCAGTGCCTGGAGCAATCAGCAGGGAACGCGTCCTTTAATGGAGTGGCTCAGCGGAGCCACTCTGGCATGCCTGGAGCAAAGCCCCACTCATCTCACCATAGTTATGATTCTGCCCCAGCATCCTGCTGTGCGCCTTTCTCCCCAAAGAGTACTGAGCCCAGCCTGCCTTCTCCACTTGCCAAACAGGCAGCCTCCCTCTCCTGTCTCCTTCCCCTCTGCTTCTTCCCTCAGGACACTGACAGCCATGCAATTCTTTGATTATTTCTCAAGACTGGAAAGTTGGCAGTAGACCAAATAAATGCAGGTTAAAGTTATAGATCGATTTATATGTGCATGTGTATATTGTTTTCAGTATTGAACTTGTAGCAATGCTGGTCCATGATATGAGGTTAAGTTTTCAGTGCCGTTGTAGCAATTTGGTCCAGGTGGATGAGGTAAAATCTTTTACTGTATCAATTTCAGGTTCTGAAGATGAGCTCTGGGTATGTTCATAAACTAGTCTTTTTTTCTAACAGAAGTTAGTTCAGTAAACCATATTACCTCACTCTCTTTGTGTGGTTAGATATGCATTTCAGTGCTGAGATATTCTAGTTGGTAGTTGCTATTTTCTATGGGGTAGAGCGAGTGTTACAATATAATTTAACAGATATTTCAGAAAATCAATGAATATGTTGGCATTAATTAAAAAAAAACATTAAATGGGGAACTGGATGGCCAAGGGAATTGATAATGCGATATTGAGCCATTAGGATGCCCATGCTGTTCTCATTATGTGGATAAACAGGGATTTAATCTGTAGGGCTGTGGATTGAGCACCTTTCTTCAAATCGATGAAATTGTAAAGAAATATTCTTTTTCCTTTTCTTATGCCAGGAACACAAGATAGGTCATGTCTTGATCAGAACCATAACTATGGTGGGGCGAAGAGGGCTTTGTCCTGGGCACCCCAGAGCGGCTCAACAGAGCCGCTCTATTAAAGGGTGCATTTTGCACCGCTGGCCCCAAGTGCTGTTCATTGCAAGGGGCGCATTCACACCGGAACAGAGTGTTATGGCTCTGATCTTGATTATCTTATACACTCCTATATCTATACAAACCAAGGATCTTTGGATATGTCTGCACTAGCGGCTTAAGTTGACTTCATGAGCCTTAAGTCGACTTAAGCAGAGCCCTGGCTATCCTTAGATATTACTAAGTTGACTTAAGGGCTTCCTTAAGTCTGTTTAATAACTCTCACTCTTTAAGTTGACTTAGGCGTTGTCAACTTTATTAAGTCAACTTAATGTAATGTGTCCATCTATGTTGACTTAAGAACCCCTATGTAATAACATGTGCCTGCTTAAGTCAACTTAGTAAAGTTGACTTAAGCAAACAAATTTTTTTATTAGGACACTTAAGTTGACTTAAGAGAAGGGTGGACTCACTAAGTCATTTGATAAAGTTGACTTTAAGTCAACTTAACAAAGCCTTGTAGTGTGGACATAGCTCTTGAGACCAGGATTAGCTTCATGGATGCACGATCTGTATTAAACTAGGGCCGTGCATCTACACTGGAGAGGGAAAGGAGAAATGCATCAGTGCCACTACAAGCAGCATAGCTACCCCAGTGAAAACCTCCCCAGTGCAGACAGGCCCTATATGTTACATAGAGTCACAGAATACTTCATGTGTGTACACAGGTGTATGCATCTGCATTTTGCATCTTTAATATACTGTGTGGTAGGTAATAATACTCTTTTTGCGTTCATTTCCCAAAAATCAATTAGGTATCAGCAGGTATTACAGCTCTCTATCCCCATATTTTTGCATCATGAATTACATAGTTGATTTAAGGGCATGTTTCATGCAGCTTGCCCCAGGAACCAGAATATCTAGTTCTGGCCCTGTTGACAACTTCTGTATTTTGAAGCTGGAATTTAGAATATTTTTGTCATTTTGGGGTCAATGAAAACCTTAAATACTTAAATATTGGATTAGTGTTGATGTCAGAAAAGCACATGGCAAAGAAGTAAGTGACTGAGCACAATGGGGAGAGGAAAACCCAATGAAAATATAACAGTACAGATCATAGCTCCTTTATGCTATATTTCTATTACTTGATCAGCTTGATAATTTGATATCCGAGTAACAAACCAAACTGGCAAAAAAAACACTGGGCTGGAAACCACAGTCCTGTGTTAAGAACTGAACAGACTCATTGTAGGAAAATAATGCAATGTGACTCAGAAACAGGGTTTAGTGGGAAAGATGGCCACACTATACATAAAAAAACATGAGAAGAAAGAGAAGAGATGTCAAAGTAAGTGTGTGTGTGTGTGTGTGTTTGCAAGGTGTTGAAAACGTAAAGATTTTCTGTCGTTCTACATTTTGCAAAAGGACTAGAGCATAAAAATAAGTAAATGCCTCTTCCGTCTATGAGGGGATGGAGAATGCAGAGGAAATTTTCCACTGCCTGGTTTCCATTATATATGTTTACAGTGCTTCTGCCTGTCAGCCCCACACATTGTTTCCTGTTTAAAGTAACATACCTAAGTGCAAAGTCAAATAGGAAATATTACAGGATATCAGTATGGAAAAAGGATACCACCCACCGATAGCTGTATGCTTCACATAGCTTCTTAGCACCAAATTTACCTAATAATATACATCAATATGTTCTGGGTCATGATCAATATGCTGAAAAGGAAGTACATATAAATACTGAATGTATCCCTACTAACAGTGATGATTTTTAACCTTTTGAAAGCTGAAAACAGATCTAGAACTTAAGAGTTTATCTCATAAATAGCTATTTAGTGTCCTTATTCCCAGTGCAGATTACTAGAGAATTCACAAATGTGTGCCCAGTAGTGTGCTACTTAGCACTAATTAAAACAAAAAGGGGGGAGGGGGCTGGAAAATAAAGTAAAGGGAACAAGGAGACTTGTAGCACTTTTAAAGACTAAGAAATTTATTTCTTGCATGAGCTTTCATGGGAGACATCCCACTTCATCAGATGCTTAAAAACAGGGGGCAAAAAAAACAGTATAGAAGGGTGGGATAGATTTAGTGAAGTGTAATCACAGGTAAAGGTTGGATTACTTCAGCCAATCAAACTGGTTGTATTGATTTAAGCTGAGTGGATCAACAGACAGGGAGGGTGAGAGAGGTGGCAATCAGTTTCTAATGAGAAAGTCACGAAATATCTCTATTCAGACCCAAGTGTATGGTTTAACTCAAGCTTGAATAGAGATATGTCATGGTTTAGTCATTAGAAACAGTGATTGGCACCTCTCTCACCCTCCCTGTCTGTTGTTCTACTCAATCAATAAAACCTGTTTGATTTGCTGGAGTAATCTGACCTGATCCTGTGATTACACTTCATTGTCTTTCTCCCTCTTTCCTGTACTGTAGCTTTGTTTTTGTTTTGTTTTGTTTTGTTTTTGTTTTGTGTTTCATTTTAAAGCATCTGGTGAAGTGGGATTTCTCCCACAAAAGTTCATGAGATAAATAATTTTTTAGTCTTTAAAAGTACCACAGGACTCTTTGTGTTGTTGAACTAAGTTAACACAGCTATGCCTTTGGAACATGAACAGTAAAGTAGTTTCACAGTTAGGATCCCAGGACTTCTGTATTCAATTCCCAAATTAGTCAGTGACTTGTAGTATGGTTTTGTATAAATCACTTATTTTACTCTGTGCCTCCATTTCCCCATCTATAAAATGGAAATAATAGCTCTGGAAAAAATATTAGTGTTCCATGAAGTGACAGTTCAATCTTCCCATTTTTAATTGCATTTCAAATATATTCTAAGGCATAAATAGGGCACGATAGGATTTCTAGTGGCCAATCCTCTGAGGTGCAGAGTCTCCTGTCAGCATGTGCTCAAGCGCACTTCAGACCTGTACCCTCATGTTTGTAAATTTTCAGATCAGTGCACAAGGAATTAATTGCAACTTTCATTCAGGACAAAATTCAGCTTTTACAATGTACATTTCAGATGTGCCTAGGCAATGAAGGGTGACAAACAGTCAGTAGGAAGACGACTGAGTGTAGGGGGATAAGGTTTGTAGTGATGTGATTATACAGTCTACATGCGCGTATGTCCATCTCAGTGCTTCTTTTCTTAATAGTAGGGGAAACAAGGGAATAAAATGGAGGATACAGTTAACTAATTTATTGTAGGCATGGAACAATTGCAAGTAAGGACTGAATGGGTTCAGCATGGCAAATATTTGTTTCCTGATTAGCTGAGTGTCCTTTTAAACAATTTTGAGATCATGTGAATTAACCTATTTAGAAACAAAAAACCACATGCCAAGAGTCCAAAAGCAGAAGCTGCATGCTCTGGATGTTAGGCAGGCTTTGGCTTGTGTGATAAAGTCAAGTCAGGGGGCTACAACACAGTCCTTGAGGACAGGTGGTATGTATGTCTTAGTATGGTAAAGGCCCTGTTCCCTGCAGGCAGAGGAAAGTTACTGCAGATCAGTTAGGGGCATCTGAGCCAAATCAAAGGCTACTCCAAGTCTAAAGCCCCATTAGAAAGAAGGGGGAGAGAGACTGAAGCTGTCAGAAGGCTTATGGCAGTAGGAGCAGAGACTTCTCCAGTATAGAAATCAGCACCATTCCCTAGAAGGGGAGCAGCAGAAGGAAATACCCAGGTACCAGCTTGGGTGAAGGACTGATACCACTTTGACCTGTGAGGTTGATGCCAGCACCCCTACTGTCCCACCAAAGGAGCCAAGGAGTCTGGGTATTATAGACTTATTGACTCTTCCCCTCTGTATAGGATGAAGGGGGTTCTGCAGGCCCAAATCAAGGCATAGAGAAGCATTGAGGGGAGAAGCAAGCAAGGATGGGGCAGATTTACCCAAGGCCTATCCCACCAAAGAGACAGCTCTTATCTGGCGAGACTAAGGGGGGGGGGGGGAATTTGCCATACATTTTTATATTAAGAGGACTGAACCCTTTAGGAAAACAATACAGCACTTTGTAGCAATAGAAAACAGGATGAAAGGCCTTCTGGTATTATCACAAAGAATTTCTGCATGGATCATGTATATTAGGACATGTTATGAGCTGGCAAAGGTTCCTGCCCCAGTGCTGACAGTTCACTCCACAAGGGTGCAGGTGTCTTGGGCAGCATTCCTTGCACAGATCATGATTAAAGACAGTTGCAGTGCTGCAATGTGGTTGATTTTTTTCATACTTTCATGGCCCACTAGCTATTACACACCACACCACAGACAATGCTGCATTTGGTAGAACAGTACTGCAATCTGTAGGTCATTGAACTCTGACCCCTCCCCCTGTGTATCTGTTTGGGAGAATGGACAGGAGCAAGCACGTGGAGAGAAAATGGTTACTAACCTCCTGTAACTGTTTCCATTCCAAGATCCGTCCACCTATCTCTCTGCTGGCGCCAGTCAGGAAAATGAAAGTATAGAGCCAGGGGACTGGCAGGGATCTATATACAGCATCATAAAGGCACAACTACAGGGAGGCTTCAGGGCTGACCTCACCCCCCCCCCCCCCGCCCCCAAGTAGAGGTTCTCAACATCTCCTGTATCATAATGTGGTTGGCACTTCCAAAAGGGATCATCCACCACCACTGAAAAGGAGCTGCCAGCAAAAGCACTTTTGGTGGCATTGCTGAAATGAAGTGTCCCCATTGCCAAAAAAAAAAGTTGGCACAGACAACATTTTCAGCAGTAACAGTGAGTGCACCACACTCCTACCATCATGACTCTCCTCACCCATAGAAAAAGACTCCACACTGCCAGATGCAGAACCCGCCAGGAGGGCGAGGCTTCTTTTGACAGCAGGGCAAGAAGTAGTAACACATTTGTGTCATGGCATAGCGATTGAGAACTTCTTCACTGGAGAAAAATCTTTTCAGTGGCTTCCAGAGGGGTAGCCGTTTTAGTCTTCATGCAGCCAAAGCCATGAATCCTGTGGCACCTTATAGACTAACAGATTTCTTCAGCCATAAGCTTTTATGGGCTCCAACCCGTTTCATCAGGTGCATGGCTGTGCATGTGCTGTGGAGCCATGGAATGGACATAAACCTACTTGGAATGGACATGAGCAACATATCAAACAACAGTTAGGGAAGGTTAGTAACCTTTTGTTTTGGTTTGGTTGTGTTTGTTTTTAAGGCTTCCTTTCAAGATGTGCTGTGGAGCTATGAACGAGAAGCCAGGGGTTTTATAAAGATATGTATAAATATTTGGGCTCCTACAGTGGACGCCAAATGGCCAGAAGAGAAAGAGCTCTCTAGTCCCTCTACTGGTTGTAGATAAATTCATTTGCATAGGCTACATACCTCTAATTCTGTTAGTGCATTTGGGGAGTCACTACAACTGTATATACTTGGATTCAGCAGAATAGTGAATTCATAGAGAAGCTCAAAGAAGGGACAGAGCTATCATGTTTTGGATTTTGCTTAAGAGTTATACATGCTCTTGGCTTCCCTCCTTTGAGGTCATAGCTGAAAAAGAGAGTACAGTTAAGTTTAGACAACATTGATGCAAACTGAGGACTTTATTGTGAGAGACGATGAGAGGACACAGCAATGCTGAGTGGGTTCCAGTGAGAGCCAGCCTACCCAGCATCATTTTACTACAGATGAAATCACTAATCTGGGTTATGTCATGATGTCTACAGACAACCGCTGGGGACTGGGGACAGTTGCTCTGTTATGAAATGATGAGGTTTGAATGGGTAACATGGTGCAGCTCAGGGAACATTCCCATTGCTGGCTGGAAAGGGGATTTGACAAACTACTGTTAAAGTTCTGGGATATGGGGGAGGGAAGATATTTTACCTTTTGGTTTCATATATGTTCTCCAGATGTGTTTTTCCAGGTTTATTACTATATCCCCTTTTTTTAGCAGATGTGGATGTTCTGGATTGCTTGTCCCATTAAAAGTGCATAGATCCTAGGTCAGCCAGCCCACCCCTGTTTCATGACTTTATTCTTTAAGGGTAAGTGTTCCCCAGAAGGATAAGCAGTTAAACTGGGGATGAGAACCAAATCATTTAGTCAATTTACTATAATGCTCATCTGGTAGAAAGATTGCATGGAGCTCAGGGTGGGGTAGTTTCCCTCGTATACAACCACTCTCATCAAAAGTATGGAGACCCTTGCTGTTGAAGAGTGGTAGCAGGGACTAACCAGAGCATGATAGCATCTGGGCACACTTTACATGGCTTAGGTGAGGAAGCAAACAATATTTTCCCCAGAATGGAGGAACATTAAAATAGCTAGCCAATAGATTATAAGTAATGGAATTCCAACTTGCAGTTAGTTTAAATCCTAGATAAATCTTATACTTAGCCCAAGCCTGGCTTCACTTTTAGAGAATGACATTTTTTCTAGCAAGAGTGAGCTGCTGAGATGAGATTCTCCTTCTGAGAATGTTGTGCTTCCAACTCTCAGAAGATTCATTCTGAGATCAAGAAACAGCCAAAGTATTCCTAATAGACAGTGGTGGTCTGTGAGATAACTTGGCACTTGACAGGACATGGCTTTGCTGATAATGATGAGCTGAAATATTTGGGTGACGTTCAAGGTTTAGATTTGTCAAACAGTAATTGTGTAGGACTGTGGTAGCCAAAGCATAGGATGAACTCTGTGTCTTGAAGGAAAAGGCATAATCTTTAACCAACCAAAACTGGGGGGAAAAAATCATTTCTGGCCTGAGCTGCTGTCTCAGGATTGAGAAGCCAAAATGAGCCTATTAAGAGTCAGACATTGCAAATCCCTCTGACAATATGTGGGCAGCCTCCTATGAGTGGTTATAGCCTTCACCAGTTCCTCAAAATGCTTCTTCCTGCCAACCAGTATTACCTTCATCTAATTCAGACTGGAGTTAAACCAAATGGGATTCATCCAGGTTGCTCTTCAGGAGAGCAGAAAAAACAAAGAGAACTAAGAAATGGTAGTGTAATACATTGCTCAGAATGTAGCATGTGGTGACTCAGTTTCCCTAGGCAACTTCTCATAAACATTGACATGGGACATATAGACCACACTGGCAGAGAAAACTCTGAAAGCCTTGGGGGGGCTGCACAGGAGCTGTGAGGAGCACCCAATCAAAGTCCAGCAGACATGCATAAAAAGAGTCACAGAGCAGCCACTGTCTCTAGCTCAAGAAGTAAAAATTTCATCTCTAGCCGGATAAAAGACCTGCAGTGCTCTGGACTGAGCAACTGCTGACTGCAGAGACTGAGTTATTGTAGGAGATGAGAAAATGCAAAGAAATTGCTGGAACCATGGTCCAAAGGGATGATCTACAGGATCACTGGCCTTGGACTCAAAGTAGTGGGTAGACCTGAGTCCTCTTCACTTGACATTAGGGAAGTGGCTGTACTGGGAGCTAAATTTCCTCACCTCTGGAAAGGGAGGAGAACAGACACACAGCCAGAGGGCTGAGCTATGAAGAAGGTGTTGTGGTTCCTGAACCTTCAGTGGTATAACTGGTGCCCCCCCCCCATTTCTGAGACTATCCTTTCTAAAGTGCCTTGCAAGTGAACTAGAGCCCTAGCCTATGCTCTAATTCCATCTCCAGTTCTGCTTTTGATTAGGGGGTATTATCATTCAAGATACAGCCATTAATGTCAAAATATTTAACTTAGTAATGCTTTCCCAAACACTTCCAATCCAGTTGGCTCTTTCCTACTTAACAGATTCATAAGTTAATAAGTTTTGTCTACTGAGATAATTACTGATGTTATTTCATTTTTTCATTTACAGTCTAAAATTTCTAATGCTATATTTACAGGAGGCTAAGAATAACATAAAAGTAGTACAGATCAGCCTCTGGGATCCTGTGATTCTCCCTTCCCTTTCTCTCCTCCCATGCACAACCACAAAAACATTTGGCCTAGGAGAGCCAAGACTTTTGCAGATCTACTGGATAACATATGTTTCCGTTTAAGTTGCTGCCAATTAAATGGAATTTCCAAATGTGATTTTTTTATATAATTTCCTTTATATTAGCAGTAAGCACAAATGCCACATTGTAAATAGTTCTTACACCTTGCTGTCTAAATGTGAAGAGGCGCAGATGCCTCTTTTATGTCTAAATCCTGTTCAGTGTTATGACATTTTATGGTCATAAATAGCAGTATGTTGAGTTAAAAGCGAAGGCTTAAGTTAGGCATAAAACCACAGAATGTGACACCCTGATTAATAAAGCTGTATACTTTAAGGCTGTGTTCACACAGACCCCTTGTTCCGGAACAACGGAGGTTGTTCCGGAGCAAGGTTTCAGCTGTTCACACGACGCACGGTTGTATCGGAACAACAGGAACCGTTGTTCCGATACAACCGTGTTGTTCCGAAACAAGTTAAACCTCATGCGAGGACGAAACAACGTCCTCGCGGAACAACTTGCTTCGGAACAATGCGTGTGAACGTGTTGTTTCGGAACAAGATGTTCCGAAACAACCGTTCACGCGGTGCCCCCTCAGCACGCTGGCCAGGGAACCCTCAGCACCCTGGCCAGGGTGCTGAGGGGTGTCCCTTGGCCAGCGCCTGCAGAGCGGAGCTGCAGGCACCGACGGGGTTCAGCGCAGCCCAGCGCTGATCCTGCCGGCTTATAGCC
>ML682040.1:9417838-9481644 GCA_007922195.1 Podocnemis expansa | reverse complement strand
CGGCTGAGCCCGGCGCCCCCAACCCGCTGGCGGTGTCGGAGGAGCAGCCTGGGCTGCCGGCTGGGCTCGGCGCCCCCGACCCGCTGGGGGTGTCGCGGGTGCAGCCTGGGCTGCCGGCTGAGCTGCCTGGCAGGGGTTCACCCCCCGCCACCCCACCGGAGGCTGCAGCCCCCTTTCTGGGGCTGCAACCCCCTTCTGGGGCTGAGGGACAGCCCTCAGCACCCTGGCCAAGGACCTGAGGGTTCCCTGGCCAGGGTGCTGAGGATCCAATGTTGTTTTGGAACACTTTGTTCCGAAACAACATGTTCACACGCCTTGTTTCGAAACAAGGGTTTCGAAACAAGTTTGTTTCGACCCCAAATGGGGTTTAACTTGTTTCGAAACAACTGTGAACAGCTGAAACCTTATTTCGAAACAACCTCTGTTGTTTCGAAACAAGGAGGCTGTGTGAACACAGCCTATTTGTCTAAGCAGTGTCTCAACACCTACGCTATTTTTATACCCAGCTAGGAGGGAAACACAGTTTATGTACTCTACTTGTGTTGACATACCCCTAGTCACAACCTAGCAATCACCTGTTCCCACTAACACATTTGTTAAACCAATTTGTAGTGAACATTTGGTCCCCTGGAAAACACACAGAGATCACCAACCTTACTTCATATTCGCCATCAAACAACCACATAATGCTAAATAAGTAATGAGTCCTGTTTCACTTTTAAATCCTAACAAATGTATTTTGTTCATGAGCTTTCATGGGTGAAGTGCGACTTCATCAGATGCTAATGTCACGAGGTGCACAATGGGCAATGATCTGTGTAATGTTTCTGTTCACGTTTGCAATGCAGTTGTATGGTTTGATGCCAATTATGCCATGCAAAGTCACCTTTTGAATGCTCTACTGTGTTGATATGATATCATGCTTCCTGCAGCATCACATATGTGTATAAATGTGAAGCATGTTACATAGTTCAGACCCTCAGGATCCCCTCTCTGAGGCTGGAGAATTGCATGACAAAGGCAATGCAAATTTAGCTGCCTAGCTCAGGAGGGAGGGGGACTGGAAAAGAAATGCAGACACTTTAAGAGGGGAGAGAAACTGCTGGAATGAGCCAGAGAAACACCATCTTAAAAGCAACTGCCAGCTAATCACCCTATCCAAATGACCAGGAGAGCCTAGTCTGGCTGAACTCCACAAACAGCTGGTCTTGTGGGTAGGAACAATGAGAATAAGCTGAAGTGTAATCCTAGACAGTGTCAAAAATCAGCATGCATTTTATATCTTTGATAGTGGTAACTTCTGACTCTTTTATAAATGATTGTGCATTGATTTGCTACATACTCACGTAAAATCAGATTCTAATCAATAAACTAGTATCTGTTTTATCTAAAGTTGCATGGACTTTAGAAGGTGTGAATAAATATGGCTGGGTCTATTCATTTCCATGTTAAATGGACAGACATGAGTCTGTGATGATTGGGAAATGATCCCAATCTCTGTAGGACAGGAGTTCCCAGTGCGGTGCCTAGGGACTGAGGGTGCTCGCATGCGGACATCCCATAAGTGACCAGAGGGTGCACACCCACTGCTTGAGACTGATTGCATGCAGGAGGGTGGTGTGGACTGACTCAGGAGTGAGTGGTCACCTGCCAAAGGAGGGTAAGTCGAGTTTCAGAAGTGGGGATTGGGGGAGTCACAGCAGAACACTAGACCAGATTTGGGGAGTGGCCTGTCACAGCTAGAAAAGAAACAAACAACAGAAAAACTTACAGTGATTACATTTCATTGCATCAGGTCAGTGGACTTCAGCAAATCAAACAAATTGAACAGATTCAGATGGGGTGGAACAGCAAGTGGTGAGGTTGAGAGAAGTGAGAATCACTGTTTGTAATGAAAAACAAATAGAAACATGAATTGGCTTCTCATTACAAACATTAGTCTTTAAAAGTACCACAGGACTCCTTGTGCATTTTGCTGAACTAGACTAACATGGCAAACCCTTTGGACTTTGTCATAATGTTACCCCAAAAAATCTAATCGCTTAATTTACTAATTTTCAGACCGTCCCGCAGTCTGGGTTCTAATTTGGAATGTCTATTGGGTAACTCAAAAAGATTGTTTTTTGCCTAAACGGACAAATATCCGTACCCTGGGATAAATGTCCCAAGTGGGGAATACGGCTACAGCCCACTGATCAAGCACAGACCCAAAAGCAACAAGGATTTAGAGCCAATAATTCATTGTAGGCAAAAGCGGCTTTATTGTAATATCTATTGTAAGCAATGGATAAACCGCTTCTATCTCTTTAAGAAAAACCGCTACTTAACATTAATCTTAATACATTAAACTATAACATGAAACAACACTTAACTTATAACTATAACACATCTATAAATACAATTATAACATGAGGACAACACTTAACTTATAACTATAACATAAAGACATTGAAGTATATAAAAGAACATTCAGCGAGTGAGGGCCAGTCACTGGCTGAATGGAGAGATCTCAGTTCTTAATGTTACTCCTTAAGGTCTTAATCTGGGTTACTTGTCTCACTTATCTTAATCAATTTACTTTTACAAGTTACTTTGTAAAGCTTGGACTTCCCTAGTACTGTTCCCTATGGGTGTTCCTTCCCTCCTTGGGACCCTTTTGCTTACCCCAAAACTTGATGAAATAAGGTGTCCGGATGGTGTCCGCGCTGACCCAGCAGGATATAATTCGCAGAACACAAAAAGGAAAAACAGGCAGGGAAAACAAAACAGTCCAAAGGCAAGCTGGAGCTATGCGGTGCACAGGCCTCGCTTTCTCCCTCAGCTCAGGGCTGGTTGCCGTGGAGACTGGAACTCAGGCACGGCTCAGAACGGCAGGCAGGTGCAGTTGCTAGGCAACCAGAGCTCAGGCATGGCTCGGAACGTCCAGTGGCTTGCGGGCGTGGTTGCTAGGCGACCGGAGCTCAGGCACGGCTTGGAACGTCCAGTGGCTGGCAGATGCAGTTGCCAGGAGCCCGGAGCTGCAATGTTGCTCATAAGTTAAAGGCAGGACTCAGTTGGCTGCTTGCTTATGAGTTTTATTGTAAGCCCTTTTGAGACTGAGCACAGAGACTCAGCTCAAGGACAATGTCCTGAGTCACCGCTCAGAGACACAGCCCCTGTTTTCTTTCAGAGACTAAGTTCAAAGACCTAGCTCCCAGGCTTCCACTAGAGACGTTGTTACACCCTCTAGGGATGAGTGTGAGTGAGACTCCTAGTGCAGCGGGAACATAGCCAGAGGCCAGTGGAACCCAGTAAGGAGTGGGAGAGATCTCCGCAGATCTGCTTTGTGCACCGCCTTTTATTCGCTGTTCTGCCACTCCCAGTTTCTTCTTGACCAGTCCCAAAGATATGAGTTCATCTTCATCCAGTTAGAAGAGGGTGATTTCATCTATCACCTGCACAGTGCATGATCAAAATCAGAACTTTTGATGGGTCTTTTTGACAGGGGGTGGACACCTTAGAATACTTGATGGGAGGGGGAATGAGTGAGTTCAAAAGTTCAGAAGCTTCCTCCATCTTGACCTACTTAGATATCTGTTGAATAGAGATATACCTAATGAATCTGCTGAACCTATGATCTCTTCATTTCACTTGCTGAATGCCCCTTGAATACCAGCTTTGCTTTAACATTAATAAGTGATGATTTACAACTTCTTTATCACTAATTATTGCATATTATGCTGTTTTGATTTTTATTTTAATATTAGATTGCCTCACACTACTTTCTACCCATATATGTCTTTATTCAATCCAAATTTGCTATGATGCTAAAGAGATGGCAAAAATCTCAGGCTACAATAATGCTAAATGTTTTCCATCTCAAAAACTGTATATGACCAACTTTTGACATTAAATTGCAGCCATTTATCATACACAAAATCACTTTAGGAAGAGGGAAACAGCAGTATTGAGTAACTTACTGTCAGACTTGTTCTGAGCTGGTTTCACCAAAAAATACTGATTTGTCAAACTAAAATGGTTCACAGGAATATTGAAAATATTTAAGGAGCATTAAAATGTCCTTTTTTAAAAAAATTGAAAGATTTTATTGGTTTTTTTTCATTTTGAAATTACTTATTGTTGTGAAATGTCATTTATTTTTTATAAAAATGTTAACAAGAAAAGATTAGAACTGAAACACTACTTTTCCTTTCACCTGAAAATTTTGTTTGGTTTTGGTTTTGTTTCTTGTTTCAAGATTCCAGCTTTTTCTCCTGATTTGAAAGAGGGATTATTTTCATACTTTCAGAAGCTTTCACAAGATAGGAAAACTACTTCCTACCTAGCCCTCTATGCCTTTGCCACTCTTTTTCACAGTGAGTAGAGCATAACTCCGTCAGTAAATCCATCAAAACTAATAGAATTATTCAGGTGACTCCTCAGCATTTTAAAGGTACAAGAACCTGATCCTAAGTTTGGAAAAAAAGGACCAAATAGTACTATTCATTTCTGGCAAAGTGGATCAGAGCAATGAGCAAGTATTGTGTGTGCACCAACAGAATGTGATATCTTCAGTAAAAAAACAACAAGGAGTTGTGTGGCACTTTAAGACTAACAGATTTATTTTTTGCATGAGCTTTCGTGGGAGAAGATCCCACTTCCTCAGATGCTTCGAAGATGGGTGAACTTACAGAAAGGAATGCAACTAAATGCAAGGGGGTGTAAAACATAGGATCAGGTCATAAAGTAACAGCAAATCAGAGCAGTTTGCAGGCTCAAACGGCTATCCCTTTTGAAATCTTCAGTAAAGACTACTTTAATTTCCCATTAAAATGCTTGTTCTCTTACTGACTGACTAGCTTAATCACAACATAATTTTAAAATGTCTGTTCTATATTCAACTCACCCTTTTCAGTGGAAAGATCACTTAGAGGTAGCCTTGGACCCACTTCTGATTTAAATAGGAATTAGATACCTAGATTGTTTTGTAAATCCTTCTAGGCAGATACCTGCACTTTAAGGTACCTAGTTACCATTACAAACCTGGTCGCAGATTCTTATTCTTATGCTATTTTGAGTGAAAATCTAACACAGTTAAAGTAAAATGCAAAAATCTCATTGACTTCAGTGGGGTCAAGATTTCACTCATATAGTAGTTCCTATACAGAGTTCAGTAATGTAATGTTTGGACTAAAGAACTCTTCTACAGGAATAAGGGTATGTCCACAGTGCACACAAAACCTGGGTCTGTAGCACCAGGGCTTGTGGAATTGGTGTTTCCAAGCCTATTCTTGAGCATTGTAAGAGATATATGGGACAGGTGCACCTTGACTGATTAATAACTAAGTAGCTTCCCTCTGGTCCTCAAAATTTTAAAAATAAATAAATAAATAAATAAATAAATCCATCTTAGTTTATTCCAAAATAGGGTGCACATATGGAGATGATAAGAAAAACTCACATAATGTGAGACACTTGGTATAAAGATTCACAGATCAGCCAGTCAGGCATTCCTCTTCCTTGTCTATAGACATTCAAATGGCCAAGTGAGGACACTGTTAATCACCTAGGCAGAAACTGTTCATAGTTTTCAGATGAAAATCCCTCCCAACCTAAATGAAAATAAATTTGACTTGCCTAGCAAGGATCACATCCTGCTTTGAAGTGTTTTCATCTTCTACCTCTAAACCACATTTCGTTCCTTGTAAATCAAATATACTGTGAATAATCTTTTCCCCAAAATTAGAATCTGCACATTTATTTGCTTTTTAAGTTGGAGCTACATGTCTCTGCAAATGTGAAAAACATCTCTTGTTTTATTGTAAATCCTAACAAACATTAACTGCTTGCTTGTAATCAAAGAATATATGGTGTATGTCCTCCAAATTTAGAAGGTTATAAAGATATTGATTTACTTTTTATTTTTTATTTTTGTAAATTATTGTTGCACTTTAGAATTATTAGGAATTGCCTGACACACAGAAGGAGAAATGTTAAGATAAAAGCTATGGATTTATATCTAGTATGAATTAAACATATAAATATTAGTGTATATTAAAATTTCAAGCTATTAAGAGAAATTGCTTAAAAGGAGGATCCCCAGTTGATAGTAGGGACAAATAAGAAAACAAAAATTGAAATTAATCAAACTTTAAAAGGCCTCCGATAAGGAAAACATCATAATAAATTTATTATGAACTATCTCTATCTACTGGATACAACTGGAAGCAGCAGAGAAACAAAACTGACATTTCAGAACACACTTGTCACATGTCCCACAGGACTCAGAGTCTGCCCCCCTCCGATGAGTCCTGAAATTAAGTATATAAAATTGAGATCAGGATGTGCTCAAGAAAGTTGAATGAATCTAACAAAAGAGGCTAGAACAGCAGGTCTCAACAAGTTGCCATTATTGAGCCTGCTGCCAAAAGTCTTCCCACTCCCCCATGCCAAGAAAACCATTGTGGAGTTTTCTGATGGCAGCATGGGGCTTATTTTGACTGTGGGTCATGTTGCAGCCTAGAGTACTGCTTGGGATGGGAGTTTTGCATATTTTTTCCGGCAGCACGGGCTGGCTTTTTAGGAGTGACAGCTGAAAAGCAGCTGTTATCAGTAGCATGAGCTGCTTTCTTAAGAACTGCCACCAAAAGTGCCCATGGCAGCAAGTTTTTGGGTTCTTTTGCCAGTGTGGGTGACTTTCCTTTGAGCCACCACCAAAAATGCCAGCAGTGGGTGGTGCCTTGGTAGTGGTGGTTTGTGGTGGAGGGAGGCATCCTGTGTCGGACACAGTTGGGAAGGCTGCCAACTGTGTCACAACACCAAGAGAGTTGAGAACACCTCAGCTAAAGAATTGTAAGTGCTACCCATGCCTAAACCAGCTCTGTGGAAAGGAATGTCTCCTACGGTAATGCTAAGAGGATAAGAAGAAGCAGTGAGATATCATTTCAGTTATTGTATTTCCCCCTGCTATTCTCTGTATAACTGTAGGTTAACTTGCTGTGTATACACTCTTTAGTGAGACCTCAAGTAATCATATTTTAGATTTTTAAGTGCTTTACAAGTCAAAGCAAACTGGGCAAAGAGAAAAACACTGGTTGAAGCAATTACTTTTAATATTGTAAACTTGTCCCTTTTGGCCTAATTAAGTCTAAAAGATATAAAGATACTCTTCAAAGAATCTTAGAGACATGCTTCCTAGGAAGTGTCATAAATTTGTTGGATACTAAAGGATAGAAAACTGTTGATCATATGTAGATGCAACAACAAATCTGGGTAATTTGCCTTGTTCTTTGATATAACTACAGAACCTCAATTGTAGTCTGTGGTAATTGTCTGCAGAATTGTATTGGGCATGTAGCACACAGTTAATTGTCTACATTTGAGTGGTGAAAGGTTGATTATATATTAATGTGATTCTGGGTGAATTAATAAATTGTTGGTTGGTTAAGAACACTCAATTAAAAGTTGATCTGCAAAAAACACAACATTAAAATAAGTTAATGCTACCTGCACTCAGTGAAAGGAATTCATAGATTTGAGTTAGAAGGAACCTCGCGAGGTCATCTAGTCCAACCCCTTACTCAAAGCAGGACCAACCTCAACTAAATCATAGGATCCAGGGCTTTGTCAAGCCAGATCTTAATGTTAGGTTTTTTCTGTTGGATCCTAGTATACTGGCAAACCTCAAACAGAAGTAATCAGCGATGTGTAGAACAATCTGACTTCAACTTATCAGACTGGCCTACATATTGGTGGTTGGGTGCTACTCTTTGTAGCCATAACATTGTGTTGGCATTTACAGCTGTATGTAGAGAACAATAATTTACTTTAAATCGATGCTCAAAACAAATTCTTTTGTACATAGTATAATGAATATTGATGATGAAATACAGAGCTTTAAAGCCTGGCAAAAAATAGTCTTAACTACTGATAATTTCCCATGAACAGTAAAAGCAATAAAACAAATATGCAAAAGAAATATTTAAAAATAATACTATGAAAGCAAAACAAAACACAAATTCAAAAATAAAAATACTAGAAGATTCTGATACCTTTCATTATTTTTTGTCCTACATGAATGGGATTTTATGTTTTTCAATTCATGGCACTTCCGACAACACAACTGTCCCCAATATCGTGTAGGTGTATTAACCTAATGCAGACACAGAAGAAAGAATGTCTTCTTCTGAGTCACCAACAGTAATAACGAGACTAACTCTTGCTTAGGTAGTAACGGTTTTGGTGAAGAGTTTTAGGGCAGAAAAGCACAAGCTGATGTGGTATTTATTCCATTGCTGACTATGAACAAAATATGAATGTACAATATTTAAAAAAAAACACAATGGCCTTAATGAAACACTACTTTTTCATGAATCTGCTACAACAGCTCTCTAATATTACTCGTATACAACAAAAATTACAAGAGTGCTTCTTATTCTGTTCAGAGTAAGGTCAACGGGAATTCTGAAGGAACAGAGTTGCACGAAGCAAAAATAGACCCTAAAGCAGAAATGCCCAAAGTGCAGCCCCTCGGCCTCATGCGACCCACAAATGGCTTTTTTTGTTCTAATAATTATGCTGAAAACATATAACTGTATATAATGTATTGTGCAAAAAGAGCCGGTTTTGGAATTTTGTGGCCCGAGGGCCTGCACCAATCAAGCTGTGCGTCCCCCATGCACGAAAACTTTGGGCACCCGTGGCCTAAAGACTATTGACCATTTTAATTAATTTTCTCATGCAGTGCTGCATTTGGCTGACAAATTTAATAAGGGAGCTTGCTTTGTTATGTAAAAACTTAAGCTATAATTAAAAGTAGAGATGGTTGGAAAAAGAATTTCCATCTTGCAGGAAATTATGACATTTCCAAATATACTTTTGTCCTGAATTGGAATGAAAATTGAAATATTTTTTCATAGGACAAGCAATTCTGAAGCTTTGATTAAAAACATCAAAATTTGAGTGAGAAGGGCTAAACAATATATAAAATAAAAAGATAGTCAACACAAAACATTTCAACATTATTGAATTACAATGAGACAGTCAAAATGAATTGTTTAAATCTCTTTCCATAATAATTTCATTAAAATGTTCCTGCAAAACATTTCAATTTAGATTAAATTGCATTTTTCACAGAAAACTAGTCCATTAAAAAGTTTGGACGGTTTTACTTAAAACAGAGAAAACCTTCTCAGTCTCTTTTTTTTAACGACAGTAATGTATTCATTAAGAGGGTGGCATGTAATTTAATTATTGAGGTGCTTGAACTAAAAGTTATATTAAATGTTTCATTTCAGATTTGTTTTAGCTTTGGAAATAGAGCAAGATTTATAACAGGATTCATAAACATTAATAACCTTGGAAGCTGCGGGGCACTGCACTTCCAACACAAATGTTGATTTCTCATCTCACTTGAAACGTTAAACATATGGGGTTTGAAGTGTGTTGGCAGAATCCTATGCCATTTTATGGAAGAGGTTTGCTAAGTTTCAGCAGAGAAAAGTAGATGCTTTGGCAGTGGGAAATAAATTTTGGGTGGTTTGGCCAACCTCAATGCACTCCCTGGAGGTGGAAATATGAAAGATTATAGGCCTAATTCAAAGCACTTTGAAGTCATTGGAAAGATTTCTAGTGACTTCCCTGGGCTTTAGTTCAGGCTCTGTAACTATGGACATGTCTATATTGGCTATAGCCGTGTTTCCCAACCAGTGTGCCATGGCACACAGGTGTGCTGTCAGGTCAGAGCAGGTGTGCCACAATTTTTTTGAAAAACTACTCAAAGAGCTCTGAATTAGCCCATTGGCTCATGACTATTCATGAATTCGTTTAGAAACTATATGGTAGTGTGCCTCAAATTATAGGTAGCAAGGTATGCCTCAGCAGCAGCCATTGCAACAGATCAAGCTGATAAAGCAGTGCACAAGTGACCAGGTCTTTCCAAGTCAGGCTTCACAGGATGAAGAATTCCAACTCTACCTTAGCAAAATGTGTTGCCCATTTTTTTTTCCATTGAAAAAACAGATAACAGTAATCCAGGAAACCATGCTCCATATTCTATTCCCTTTAAATATTAGTCCTTACATTAAGTCCATACCAAATATGTTCAATAAGAAAAATTTTGAATCAGATAAAGTCTATAGGTCAAATTCTTCTCCATTTTACCAGATTTTTTTTTCAAAATAGAAGCAAGCAGGAAAAAACACTGAATTGTCTGCTGTTCAGAATACACATGCACTCAGCACTTTTGCAGCCTGACAGAATCTTCAACTCCGTAACATTCTTGATGGCACCTTTATTTATTGCCAGTGTAGTGATTTTTTTTTCTGATGCTCCACGGTTTACTATGTAAATTAACTCCTGCTACAATTATAAAATATTGTCCTTTCATGTTAGTTGGTAAGGGTCTTTCTTTCTAAATTGCTTAATTAATCTAGTGTGAAATATGTATAAACAAGATATGTAGCCTATGTAGTCATTTTCTGTAATTTTGTAATAGAACATATTTAACAAAATACTCACAAACATTATAATCTGCCAAACTCATAGATTGAAATTTCTGGAGTTAAGTATGGTTTGTTCTTTCTGATATATTGTGAGAATGTTAACAATCAAAGGATTTTTTCCTTGATAATATTTTCTGATGCTTACAAAATATATTCTTTTGAGTTGACTCATTGGAATTTGAAACTGCAGGATTGGAATTCATATGCAAACTTGGATACCTTCTGACTGTGTCTGAGTAGGACTCCTGAATGGCTGGGTCATTACAAATGGTGATTTCCTCCCAATTTATCCTCTCAGTTCCTGTTTACAGTTCTGGCTACCCTCTTTCAATCAAAATAGCCTGTTCACTTTGCAGAGATTGGCCAGCAGTCTGTCCCTCTCGATCTGTTTGAATTAACATTGTGACCCACCATTTTCTGTATGAATATATTTACACCCCACATGCTTTTATTCTCATTTCATGTATCTGATGAAGATGGATTATGTCCATGGAAAGCTCATGTGAGAAATAAACGTGTTAGTCTTTAAAAGTGCCACAGGACTCCTTGTTTGATATATTAAAATGCATGTTCAAGGTGGCATAGGCAATCTTAATTCTCTCAGGGTGTGTCTACACTTACAGCAGAACTCGAATTGATGACTATCAATTCGAATTCTAGGAGGACCCTGGACATGCCCGCTTTCATCAGTTTGAAGTGAGGCACTCCTCACTTCAAATTGATGAAAGCTGACTTCAAATTTGTCAAACGTTGTTTGACTTCGAAGTCAAGGTCAATTCGAACCCAGGAATTTGAATTGACCCAGTGTGGCCATGTCAATTTGAACTCACTGAGTTCGAATTGACAAGGTTTGACCTTCCTCCCAGGGTGCCAGGCATCCTGGGAAGAAGACCAGCCCTTTGGCACCTGGGGCCAGCAGCCCCAAAGGTGCCCAGTGAGATCTGGCTGGGGGGAGGAATGGGGTTGCTGTCCCCTGGCTGGGGACAGGGACCCCTGACAGCCAGGCAGGGGGGATAGCATCTCTCCCACGGCTTTTGCAGTGCTGGCCACATGGGGGAGAAGCAACCCCCCATGCGGCTTCTCCCCAGCAGCTGTGCATGGGGGCAAAATCATCCATGCACGCGGGCATACTTCTGTCCCGCACCACTTCTGCCCTGCAGCCGAGCAGGGGAAAATCATACCCACGCGGCTCCTGTGGGGCTGGCCGCCCGCCAGGAAGAAACCCCAGTGGGCGGTTTCTGCCCAGCTGGCTGCCCGCCAGCAAAGCACCCCAGCAAGCGGCCTTTGCCTGGCTGGCCGCCCGCGGGCAAGGCACCCAGCGGACGGCTTCTCTAACCCTGACTGCCCGCTGGGAATGCAGCCCTGCCGGTGCCGCGGAGCTGCGTTCCTGCTGGGCAGCCAGCATTGGAGAAGCCGCCTGCCGGGTGCCTTACCTGCGGGCGGCCAGCTGGGGAGAAGCCACCCGCCGGGGTGTCTTCCCAGCAGGTACCTCCCAAGGAAGGCCGCTCCCCCCCGCCCTTGCAGTGGAAACTTCCCCTGCCAGCCTCTGGCAGTCTGAGCGTGGCATGAGGTAAAGCATCCCCTCCCCAGCTCTAGCTGCACTGAGGCTGGAGCTGGGCAGGGGATGCTTTTCCCTGTGCCCAGCTCAGATTGCCAGAGCCTGGCAGGGGATTGGCTGTGGCAGTGGCCATTTTACACAACCATCTTACCACACCAAATATGGTGGCCCTCTCCAGTTCGAACTGGCAGGTCCAGCCTATGGACATGTCAATTCGAATGGGGGTTTGTGGTGTGGCCATGTCAATTTGAATTCACTCAATTCGAATTAATAATTTTTAATTCAAACTGACCCATTTGAATTCAGGAATTCAAACTGACAGGCCAAGTGTAGACATAGCCTCATTTCCTAACTCTTCAATACTTGGATTTGCAGGCTTATTGTTCTTTTTAAAATCATTTTTATGTGTAATATTTAAATTCATCAGTTCTTCATTACATAGTACATGTGATTCATTCTTATTTCAATCAATCCATAGGGCTGGAAGGGACCTCATGAGATCATTGAGTCCAACCCCTGGGGAATTGAACCCAGGACCTGGTGTATGTTAAGCAGAGGTGTTAGCCACTACACTATTCAATAGCTAATCCTTCAGAAGCAGCAAAAACTTATTACATAAGTTTTGGAGATACCATGAAAATCCAACAACTGATTTTTTTAGGATAATGCATGTCAACAATAATTTTGTATGTTTAGTTCTTGTCTGTTCTAAATTATGCTTAATTCAATGAATGAAAAATCTTAATATGCACAGGTAGGGACTTAAAAGAAAAGAAAAAAAGAAAACCATTCACCTGGATATTTGTAAGAGGAACTGCTTAGAATTGAAAGTCCAAATCACTCCCAATTTTTGGTTCATTTTCAGATTTTATTTTAGTAGAAAGAACAACTTGGAGAAGTAAAGCTGGGGGGAGGGGCAGGTTTTCTCTTGTGCCGTTGTGCAGAACAAGCTTTCTAATTTTGAGGGCTGTCCCTGGCCTTGATGTGCCTTAGAGGCATTCCCTGCAGAGCTAAGTGACATCAGTCACATAGAGTACTTAATGCACTGACATGACATGACCAGTCCCTTCTCAGCCCCTGACACATACCCCCACACATGTCAAGCAGGCCAGGAATGCCGAGGTAGAGAGCACGTCACCATGGAGTTCCTTACACCACCTACATGGAGTTCCCACCACTCCCAAAGGGAGGAGACTGATGCTGATGATGGTCAGGAATTCCCTCCTAAAGGGGACAGTCACCAATCTTCTGTCCAGACCAGGAAACTCAGAAAGTTTGTGATAGAGGACAAAGAATCTGCCATTACTCTTCCAGCCCTCAGACTGCTAACCGTTCCTACTTCTCCATGTGGGCACCAATGACACTGCCAAGAATGACCTTGAGCAGATCATTTCAGCCAATGTGGTCCTGGGAAGAAGGGTAAAGAAGCTTGAAATGTAAGCGGTAATCTTGTCCATTATTCCACTGCTCAGATCTTGAACTGTGATGTGAGGCCAAACAGCTGATGGGCAGGATCAGCTCTTCAGTGGTGTGTGGCCCAATGGCTGATTAATGGTGAGGGGAAGGTGTCAGCTATTCATGCCATGCCAAGTGTAACAGCTACGGGAGTGGGGAGAGAAGGGGTCTCTGACTGTCCATCTGCTAGCTTGCAGCTTCTGCTGCCCCTGGGGATGCAGATGCAGATGTGGATACCCATAAAAGATGGAGTACTGATGATGGGTTACATGTAAATTTATTCTGGCAGATGTGGGTGTGATGCACATCCTTATTTTTGTATCTGCCTAGGGCTCTACTGATTTCAGCTTCCCTGACTGGTGGAAAGGAGTCATAACCATGCTTGAGAGTCTGGCCCACTATTAATGGTTCTTAATTTGAAGGCCTTCTATAAAATAGTTAAAATCCATGAATGTTTGATACTTCTGTGTCATCTTTTACGAGTAGAAGCCTTCTTCAGCTTTCTCCTTGTTTTGCTTTATTTATTTATTTATTTTATTTTCCCCTTTCTCTTTGCATCCCTGTGGTTTTCCTGCCCTTTAGGTGTCTCCCAATAATCTCATTTGTAGAATTGAGTCATGAAAAACAACCACCACCACTGAAACTATAAGGCCATCTGGATCAGATTTTCCAAGATATTTTGGTACCTAGAAAATCCCAGGAAATACCTATCTCCATCTTTAGGCAATAGTCAACTAAATCCCTTTGAAAACCTGGCTCTCTATCCTTTGGTGGTTGTCTCAGCCAAGAAGCCAATGAATAGCCAGTAATAGGAACCAACTTCACTTTCTACTCTGGAAATGGTTCCTCAAAATTAGGGTGGAGGTACTTGGGGTGGGGAGGGACTTTGGAGAGCTTCCACAGATGCTATCTTTCTTCTCTGTTCTGTGCACGAACAGAGAGCTTCCGCTTCCAGTGCTGTCAATCTAGCAACTTTCATAAGAAACAAATTCCCATTTAAGGCAATATAGCCTCTACATGAAAATGATTTTTCTCTTAGCTGGTTGGAATTGTTACCTGATTAGCTGTAACCTAGCAACAGAAGGATATTAATTGACTGGGAGCACTATTTACCTAGTAGTTCAAATATTTGAAGGCTGACTTTAAATAATAAACTCCCCTAGCACAACACAGCACATAATTAGTGGGGGGAATTTTCATAAAGCTACATATTGGTTTAGTCAAATTGGTAAAGTAATACATACTTGAATGTGAAATAAATCATTGATGTTCCATGCCATGGTTGGAGAAGAACGTAACTGAATGCATATTAAATTGAACAAGTATACCTGTATTATGCCCTGTGTACCGCTCTCTCTGGCTGACTTGCTTCCAAATTAAGGCCAAACTCATCATCACATTCCCTCTTATTCTGAGATCCCATCAGTGATGGACTCTCTCAAGAGTATGAACCTTCTGACTCCAGTTCCACTGATCAAGATACAATAGTGTTATTGGTGGGAAGACTTTACCAGGCTGTGTACCACTGCCCTGCCTCATGCATGGATTTTCTAAAAAGGTTATTTGAGCTAGAATACTTATATGGACACTCAAAGATGGAAATCTTAAATAATTATATGATAGAAGTATCATAGTATGGCTTGTAGGTGCTGAATTAGTTTGAAAAACCTACTCTGACTGCTTGAACTGAACTGGAACTATTTCTTCCCCATCCCATATGCTAAATACACCTTGGAAGGGGGTGGAGGGTCTCTGCTATTCTACCTCCCCTTTAATAGGGTCACTAGATATCTAAATTTTTAGAGACAGTCCCCATATTGGAGGTTTTTTCTTACATAAGCACTATTATTCCCCACCCCTGTCCTGATTTTTCATGTTGCTATATGGACACACAAACCTTTGACTCCAAAGCTATATCTACACTGGCCAATTATTCCAGAATAAACAAGCTTAGTCTGGACTAATTTGGACCAGGTCTACACTAGCCTTTGGCTAGTGCGAACTGAAAAATTATTGAGTTCAGACTTGCAAGTCCAAACTAAATAAATAGATGTAAATATAGCCTTAGGGTATGTCTTCACTGCAATAAAAAATGCACAGCTTGGCACAACTGATCTGGGTCAGATGACTGGGACTTGCCAGGCTCACATTTTGGGGCATAAAATTCAGTGTAGACATTTGGGCTTGAGCTAGAGCCCAGACTCTGAGACCCCATTAACATCAAACATCTTAAACACCTGGAAAATTCCAGCATCATCTCTAGGTGCCTACATACGCTTAAAATCTCCCCCTTAGTTACAACTCCTAATGTATGCAGGAGAAGTGTTGCAGTCAGAAACTATACTCTTCGTAGGCATCTTAGTAGTTTTTAAATGTGAGAGGCAGGTTTCTTCTATGCTGTTTCTTCCTAACCATCTTGGGGTGTTTCTGCTATGCTAACCTTCCCTGGCCTCCCTTTTGTGAGCATTCCTCCAACATGAGCACTTAATCATTTCTGCTGCTCACAAATTTCTCCTGATAGCATTCATGTGACCATGACATGATTCCTGTTTGATTTACTGCTGTCTATGGCATTTTAAGCTATATAAATGGCTTTACAACTACATTAATGCACATCTTTACCTCTCTAAAGATTTCTGTCTTCAAAGACAGGTAGCTGTTGTCTTTTTTTCAGTTATTTGTTTTCCTATTTTCTTTGGTTTAAGAACAGGTAATCCTGTCAAAGTATTGGTATGATCTTTGTGTGTAGATG
This sequence comes from Podocnemis expansa, assembly GCA_007922195.1. Taxonomy (NCBI): domain Eukaryota; kingdom Metazoa; phylum Chordata; order Testudines; family Podocnemididae; genus Podocnemis; species Podocnemis expansa. Next base: position 9,465,398 of record ML682040.1, on the reverse strand, counting down.
AAGATCAGGCTGCCCACAGGAGCCAATAAATTGAGCAAAATATTAATTACACTTCACTAGGGCTTGGGAGCAACTCTGAAGGATCGGTTCCTAGGTTCAGAAAGATGGAACTAAATATGTTATATTAGCTGTAACCCATCAAAAACGACAGGGGAAAATCAGGCAGTGGGGGGGCCTGGAGCACTTCACCCAGCCTCTGGGCCAGCTGGTTAGCCCTCCCTGCCCCCAGGGCAGAGCAGGCAGGCCCAGTGGTGGTCCAGGTGCGCAGGGCACTGGGGCCTGCCCCACACATGGCCACCTGCAGTCGGGTCCCCAGCCCTCTCTGGCAGCTGTCCTCAGCTGAGACCGACTCCTAACAGTGGACTCAGGTCCCTGGGTAGACCACCAGTGGCAGCAGCCTGGAGTCTTAGCCAGGGCAGTGGCAGCCTCGGCTGGGGCCAGCTCCCCACCAGTGGCCGGCCTCTTCCCGGCTAGGACTCTGAGACCATGCACTGGAGGGGATGGCTGACGGGTGACTGGGATTCCTGGAGGGCAGCGCAGGACTGCCGGTCACACGGGAGCCAGGCTGTGGTGATACAGCAGGCACACACACTGCAAATTAGGAGAGTAGATGTGCTTACGTGTGTTTCCAGTCTGGAAGTTTCTTTGCAACAATTAAGGTTAAGGGCTTTTGTTTTTTAAAGAAAATCTTAAAAGATAAGAAATGTTGTTTCTTTGTTCTATCTGCCTTACTTAAACTCTGCCACTGAAAACCGGTTACGGAGTCGGTAACAAAATTTCATAGTTTCTCATTCCATTTCATAATAAAACAATGCAAAACTTGTGGAAGATTTTTTAAAACTCCTCAGATCAGAAAAGATTTTGATGTTAAAACCACAGCAATCACTCAAGCAGCTAGTAAACATTAATTAATTCACTGATAGTTACTTAAAACACTTTCTTGAAACATTGGGGTGTTGGTATTAAGATATTAATGGACATCTGTTAGTGAATTTCTGCCTTTGCATTGTATTGGCATCACTTTTTTGTTTGTTTTGTAATTGTATGCTTCATGATGATTTATTGACCTGGAACACTATGAAAATAAACCCATTAGGAGCCTTTTTATAAGCAGAACTGTGAAGTTAATATTTAGTAAGGAACTGTGATGTTAATGTTTAGTACAGCTATATTGTTTGAGTGTATCTGGAATGTTTCAAGAGACAGGTCAATCATGAATAACTTACTTTGACCTGAATTCTCTGAGTGTGAGCTTGGGAAAATCAGTAAAAGGAGGCATTTGTTTTAAAAGAGAATTTGCGCAAAACTCTCCCTCACAGAAATAACTGAAGATGTCAAAGACTCAAAAAACATATGAACTGGTATATATCTTTAAATCCAACAAGTTTCTCTTTTGGTATATATAGCTGGCTGTTCCTTTCTACCTACAACTAACTTTCATGAGATTTTATTTATTCATATGACAAATCTGTATTAGTATACATCAGTATTGCCTTAAGAGTTCAAAAACCCTAAGTCAGACCACAGGCATGAATCTGATTTAAAAATCTTGAAATTTTAAATAATAATTGACATTTTATTTGCCAACTGGCTTTTGAGCCTTTAGAGTGTACTTATGTCATATTCTCTAGCGCCTATCTCCAACCAGGAAGCTAGTAGGTTATTTATTTATTTATTTATATTGAAAACTGGATTTTTCAGGTAATCACATGATTTCAGGAATTAGGACTTTAAGAAAACCATGAATTGGCAAATATTCAAACATTTTTCAAATATTTTTGCCAAAATACTTTATTATTCTAAGGAATAAGTATACAACATATTTATTATTCTGTGTTTTCCATGAGTTCTGCATTGCATTTTTTTAAAAAATGATAAATTTCTGAGTGATTATGTAAGCAGAATGTGGAACATAACAGTCCGCTGAAAACTTTAAAAATTATATTAAAACAAATAGAAGAAAGGAGAGGTTAATAAAAATTAATACAAATCAACAGCTAGGCATCATAGACATTTATTAAGGGAAGTCAAATGATACAAGAAGAGCTCTAAGGCTAGCAGAATTATGGGTCATTCCACAAAACAGACTCCATGGTGTAGTCTGGAGTAACAATGAATGTAAATCCAGGAGTTGGGTACCAGGTTTTATGTGAAGAAAGAATCAGAGTCAAACCTCCTCCTTCCTCTACGTCTGGGGGATTAGCCGTTGACTTGCCATTCAAGTAGCTGACTAAAACACTGCCTTTGTATGCTGAATCATTTTGATATCTCCACTGTTAAGCCCCAGAGGGCTAGTTGTGTTAGTCTATTTTAGCAAAACAAACAAGGAGTCCTGCAGCACTTTTAAAGACTACTGTAAATAAATTTATTAATCTTTAAAAGTGCCACAGGACTCCTTCTTTACTTTTCTGTTAAGTTACCTTTATGGTCCTTAACTGGTTAGTTAGTATTTGTTTTTCTTCTTGATGATTGTCTAATGACGTTGTACAGTGGAACAGGGCAAGGAGACGGGACAGGAGCGAACAGGAGTTAAGGCTGGAGAGAGGACTGAAGGAAGGGCTAAAGGCATGATGAAACACAGCTGTGGAACAAGGTCTGAAAAGAAGAGCAGAGCAAGCACAGGTGCAAGTATCATGCACGATTAACAACTATTGTGCTACTGCATAGCTGCTTCTGAATCAGGAAGCAAGGCCATTTGGAGAAGGTTCGTTGGGCCCAGCTGAACTTGCTGGTTTGCTTAGCAATCAGGCTGAGAGTCATTTGTGCTCCAGATGGTCAATCCAAAGAAGTATGATTTGTGTTTCTTTCTGTGTGTTGATTCTTAGTTTTAGTTTTCTTGGTGTTGATTTTTAATGCTACTATTTGTGCATCGGCTGGGAGATGGTTAGTTTTTGCTTCCATTTCTCTGTAGGTATGGGCTACCAACTCAATGGCATCTGCAAAGTCAAGATCCTCTGACTTCTGTGTAAAAGTCCATTGTATGCCTCTTAGTTGTTCTATACTCTTTCTCATGATCCAATTCACTACCAATAAGAAGATCATGGGTAATATAAGACAGTGGTTCAAAACCGATGGTATCTGTTAGTCCACTGTGTTTGAATCCGAACATCTTACTTGGTTTGCTGAAAAAATTCTGAACTGATCTTGTGACTTGCACTGCTCTTCATTTATACATTCTTTTTCATACTGTAACCTCCATTTCATGTGTCTGGTGAAGTGGGTTTCTACCCATAGAAGCTCATGTGGTAAATAGATTTGTTAGTCTTTAGAAGTGCCGGTAGACTCCTTGTTTGTTTAACCAGATGTAAGTTTGCCCTTGGGGGTATGAAAAGTCTTTTAGCGGTACATCAACTCATCTAGATATTTAGCTAGTTGTACAACAGGCTACACGAGAAGCTCTAGTGAAGTCAAAACAAACTAAAATCTCATACAGGCAATGACTTGTTTATACTGCTCTCTATACTAGCTTAGCATTTCTCAACTTGGGGTTATCACAATTTATTTTACGGTAAGCATTCTAGTAATAGTGTGCTGTGATACTTTTGTATTTTTAGATCTGAGTTTGTGAGCAAGCAGTGAAGTGAAGTGCAATTTGGTGTTTGCAAGACAAATCAGGATCTTGAAAGGGGTACAGGAGTCTGGAAAGGTTGATATCCACTGGTGTAATAGATCATTGCCTGGTTCCCATAGTGACTTTATAAAGCTTAGTCAGTTCATTGTTATGTATTTCTTGGTATATTGTATTTCCGCAAAAGCTATGAATGATGTTCACAAATTTCTGAGGGATTCCACTGTGGCATGGCAACTTCATAAAACTATTCTTTCTTGTGCATTGAAGGCTTTTTTGAGATCTATAAAATTCAAACAAAGCAGCAACAGCCATTCAGTCATCAGTTCTATGGTGGTTCTTGTGGTCTCTGTTTGATCTCTGCATTCTCTATTCTGTCTAAACCTTGTCTGTTCTTACTGAACCTTGAATCTAGCACTTCCTTTAATCTGTTTACAATGATAGGAATAAATAACTTATTTAGGATATTCCAGAGGGGTGGCCGTATTAATCTGTGTATAGCAAAAGCAGCGAGAGTCCCGCGGCACCTTATAGACTAACAGATTTCTTCAAGCATAAGCTTTTGTGGGCTAAAACCCACTTCATCAGATGCATCTCAAGGCTTTTATTTAGGATAGATGGTGACTGAATGCCCCTCCAATTTTTACACTGATTGGGGTCTTCTTTCTTTGGTAGAGATTCATTATATCATCATTTTTCCACTAATTTGGTATGTTTTCTTCTCTCCATGTATCAAAATATCAATTGTTTTCTTCAAGTCTGCCTTAAGAACTTCCATTAGAATGGGATCTTGACCTGGATCTGGGATTCAGAAAGAAAAATCTCAGTGAATGATCATTTGAGGATATGGTTCAGAAGGAGGAAGAAAGACACAAAATTAAACTGAAATTAAATCATGCAAACACAAAAAGAAAGACTTAGCAATTTTAGGAGGGATATACTGTAAAGCAGGCTTGTCCAACCTGTGGCTCAGGGCCAGACTCTGGCCCACCAAGAGCTTTCATCTGGGCCATGGAGTGCTGCTGCAAGAGCCTGGGAGCTGAGGTTGGCTGGGGCCCTTGTTAATTTCTACCCATGCTCTGCCTTGTCCCCTCATACGGGCATCCCTGCTCCTCCTTGTCCTCTCTAGCCCCTTGCCCCCAAAAATTTGTACACCCCTGCTTTAAAGGAAAAAGAGGCCAAAAAAGTTCTACAAAAGACAAACTTTATGAGAAAAATGGCATCATAAAGATTCTGTACAACCTCAGTTATGAGGAGAGACAACTATCAAGAAGAAAAACAAATATGATGCAGCAATTCAGGACAACAAAGGCAATTTAACAGAGAAGCAAACAAGGAGTCCTGCAGCATTTTTATAGACTAACAAATTTATTTAAATTAGTCTTTAAAAGTTCCATAGGACTCCTTAAAACAAGCAAGGAGTTCTGTGGCACTTAAAGACTAACAAATGTATTTATTGCATGAACTTTCATGAGAAAAAATCCCACATCATCAGCCTCTTTGAAACAATAAATACATTTGTTTGTCTTTAAGTGCCACAGGAATTCTTAGTTCTTTTACTGAACAGGACTAACATGGCTGCCCCTTTGAATAGGACTCCTTGTTTGCTTTTTTGAAATAAACCAGTGGTTCCCAACCTTTTTCAGGCTGGGGACCCCTTTTTAACAAAAAAAATATTTGCAAGCACACCCCCCCAGCTGATTATGTAATCTTGCCCGCTCAGGCAGACTCTGGCTCGCACCACTCTGGCAGCACCGCTGGGACAGCCAGCAAGTGGTGCTGCCACCACTATAGACTGCACCGCTGGGGATCCAAGCTGCAGCAGTATGGCCCCCTGCCCTTGCCCTCTCGGGGAGCTGCAGTGGCCCCATCACCCTGCTGGGATCCTGCCAAAGGTGGGGAGAGGCAGTCCTGATGGGGAGCATCAGAGCTACAGCTGGATTCTGGTTCTGATAGCGAGAGGCTCCATGGACCCCCTGCAACATGTTTACGGACCCCCTGCAGGTCCCCCGACCCCAGGTTGGGAACCACTGAAACAGACTAACATGACTACCCCTGGAATGTAACAGAAAATACACCAAAACAGTTCAGTGACTATACAGAGGCAGTACTTTAGTCAACTACCTGAATGAAAAGTCAATGGCCAATCTCTTAGATATCGTGGAATGAGAAGATCTGGGCATGGAACTAGGTCATTGGTATAAAAGTAGAGATGATAGTTAAACTGTTTTAATTAATTAATTAACTAATTAATTAATTAGGTTAGTTTGTAAAATTTTAAGCATCCTGGCTTGTACCTCACTCAGTTGCTTAGTCTCATATGCTAGCTCTAAATACTTAACAGCAGAGATTTGATCTGACTTTATTCATATGCTGTTTTTGTCTATTTTCTTCTCCCTTTCTTGTTTCAGGTGATTATGCTGAAAAACAACAAGGGGGTGGAGGGTAAAGTCTAACATTATTATGAATCATGCTAATGGAGCAAGGAGACAATGCTTTACCCTGAAATGGTAATCAAACTAAATAAGGGATAATTTGATGGCATTGTATTTTAAATTTATATTCTAAGCGGGGTGGAACCAACTTCCTAGACTACATCAATAACTGATTCTGAAATTGGAAAACTTCTTACCTGGTAAATTTTTAACTTTCTGGATACATGCTAATGAAAGGTGTAATCAAAATATTTTTGCAGAACTTTCACAGTGAATGTAAACTGTATAGATTTCCTTAATGCAAATAGACTATGTTCAGTGTCCTCACCATAGCGCTTACTCTCTTGCAATTTGCTGAAAACTATTTACTCATTTTTGCAGTGTATTTTAAATTGGCCTTCCTCCGTCTTTTCTGGTGGGTGGCCATGAGGTCACTTTTTCATGATCTCCTTGCTTTGGTAATAAGTGTAAGAGAGGGGGGAAAAAAGGTATCAAAATAACCTTATATAGTTTATTTGCGTGCATATTTGAAGAAGCTGACAGAGAATACTTGACCTTGAAAGGTCAAGGGTGGGTTGATTTCTGGAGAGTAAGATTTCCTTTGCTTCAGATTGTCATAAAATTGTCAATGTCTCCCAACCCTCTGATTGCCTTTCATGGCCTCCAACAGGGAGATCACAACCCACTGGTTAAGAAACACTGTTCTGGGACATTCATCTATCTCAATCAGTTCAACTCTAGCTCGTATTCTCCTAAGAAAGTCAGAACATTCCAAATGAAACTTAAATAGTCTGTGAGAGAAAAATGAAAAATATTTTCCAGTGATAAACAGCCATTGGAATACAAAAACATTTCTTCATGAGGCATCAGCATGTAATGTGAGTAATGTAGGTTTGTAGAATTTGGACAGTTTCAAGAAATTATGGAAAAGCATACTCCTATTTCTGTGATCTTTAAAACAGTAGCTAAAATAGCGTGAAATAAGTTGATCAGCTTATGTTGGGAGTGACTTTTTATAAAATGACATAAATATCAACATCAGTAATACTGCAAATCCATCTTCGCAAAGCACTGCTCATTGCTTCAGTGCAGGAAAAAAGAGTTTAAGAGTAAGTACAGATTTTAATTGCATTCTGTGAGCTACAATAGCAATAACGAACAAAGCACAAGGTATTTCCTAGGGAATTAATCACTTGACTGGGGTTAATGGCCCAAGGCTTTGTTTCAGGCCATCAGTTCTCCTAGACATTCATTAAGGCCAGAAAATGCTCTTTTCTCTGATTGCTATTGCTTAACTATTTCCTTGGTCCATTATAAATGTTATGATAGAGTCATGATTTTAATGTCACTTCATGCCAGATTTGATAGAGAGTCATTAATGCATGCTTTGTAAGTATGCATTTATTTAGTCTTTGTTGGCTACACACTGCAGTCAAAGAAGGAAGGGAGCTTTGATTATTTAGCTTAAGTTTCAGCAGAACAAAGAAAGATGCCTGTGGCATCTTAAGGACTAAAATAATTATTTGGGTGTAAGCTTTCATGGGTTAGAACCACAAAACTCATGGAAACTTATGTACAAATGGTTTTTAAGGTGTGGCAGGACTCCTTGATTGTTTAGCTTATGGTAGAGATTTGAATGTTCACCTACAGCATTACAGGTTCATCACTACAAGTTAACCAACCTGGCACCCTTCTTCAGTCACAGAGCTGATAGGAAACAAAACAAAACACCCCAATATGCACCGCTCGCCAAAGTGTTGATGGAATTTCAGTTTTTTTGGAAAAAATCCAGTCAGTTGTAGGTGCTGAAGACAAATTTTTCAGAGGTTCCTAAGGCCCAGATTTTTAAAGACATTTAGGTGTTGTGGTACTCAGTGTTGCAATGCCTAACTGAGGTAATTATCTAAAACTCATGTTCAGAAAGTATTTAGTACTTAGGGGGTGTCAGTACAACTGACAAACATTTTTAAAATGAACAAATTCGACATAGAACTGTTTGAGGAATCTGTGTACAATTTATTAATTTGGTGTGAGATTATAAACCTTCTGTCTATATCTTTATCAAGGTGTAACTTCTGTTTTGAATGTGAAGCCCTTTGTCTTCTCTGTTGTCGTCTTGCCTCCATGTTGCACCTGACAAGAAAGGGTTGTTAATCTGTTCAAATACAAGCATCTGAGACAAAAGGCTGGCTCCTACCCAGGACAAGAAGATTGTCAAGGCAGCAGTTGCCTGGCCATGTAGTTGTCATGTGGTCAGTCGTCATCTGAAGAAGCTGCTCAAGAAGTCACCTGGAAGATGGGATTTACAGATTGTAGAGGGGAAGGCACAGGAACTGTTCCGTTCAGGATCATCAACCATTTTCAACAGCTTAAGATGAAAGAAACTGCTGAAGGAACCTGATGAAGTGGTGGAGCACTTCTTAACTGAGGGCAATTAAGGAGAAGGCAAGGATACGTTTGAGTCTCTGGCATTGTGATCAGGGTGTCAATTGTGTTCTAGTTCCAAAGGCGCAGCTGTTTTAATCTAGTTCAATAAAACAAACAAGGAGACCTGTGGCACTTAAAGACTAACAAATTTATATATTGCATGGGCTTTCAGGGGAGAAAATCCCACTTGGTTAGACTCCTTGTTTGTTTTATTGTTTTCTAGATGATCAGTAGTCTCTTGTGCTTTATCTCACAAATGAAGAGCAGGATGGTGTTTTAGGATCATGTGCAAAGTCTGTTTCTCTGTCTGTTATATGCTACACCTTTTGGGTGCCCCTGTTAAGAGTCTTTTAAAGGTCTTCTATCACCTTTCAATTAAGGGTCAGATTTTTAAAAGCAAAAGTCTACACGCTCATAATTGCATCTGTAAAAATTTGGTTCTAAGCAAGTGTTTTCCTACACTTTCAGCTTGTATAATGTCAGTTCTGCATTAGAAGACTCCCTAAAAGCAGCCTCAAGTTCATACGATGCCCTTGATATGCTGTCAAAGAGCTTTCAACAGCTATTCAGAAACAGCAGACCAACATCTTATTATGACTGGTTGTGTAAGACATTGTAACACAAGCTATGGAGTGATGGTGAGTCAGAAAAATGAAATCCAAATAATTGTTAATTAGAAGGAGAATATAAACAACTGGATTTTGCAGCAAACAAAAAAAGTGGATTTTTGTAGTTTTAATTTATTGCTAGCAATGAGTGCCATCTGCTGGACAATTTGTGCTTTCACTAACAGAAACAAAGACCCTTGATTTCAAAGACTGAAAGGTAGGCTGTGCCCACACCTGTGCTCGCACATGCACAATGTTTTGTACAGATATTCACAGAAATCTTCATTTTATTCCCAAATATGCAGTTAAAATGTGTTTCATTGTCTGCTTCCAAACACATTACATATGAGTAAGTACTGGTGTGTTACTACATTATATATTGTATTTGAAGCACTGGAATGAAGACAGATCAAGTAAAAACAGTATCTTATTTGCAACAGATTCTTAGCAGCTCCTGTGTATCATGCAAACAAAGGGCAAAAAAACCTTTTCTTCTAGCCTTTTGCAGGTGTTGTCCATGATCTAAGTGGAAAAACATAGACTCCGGTCCTCATTAGAATCCTTAGAAGTGCTAGCTACTGAAAGGGGGATGGAGTCGAATTAAAGTCATTGCCTTTCATGTGCACTTGACACAGTATGTTGAACTGTTATACAATGTGCTAGAAATCTGGCTCTGGGAGTGGCTTCCTCAGAGATCCCAAGAAGAAATCTTGCTGACGCTATTCTGAAATAGAAGGCAAACCAGCAGAGATTTTTAAATTTCCCATGAAACATGATTCTGTAAAAAGAGTTTTGTTCTCATAGTTTGAAATACCTTCTGCTTCTGACAGATTTAAAATTTTATATGCTTAAAATAAGTAATATAAACAAAAAGCCATTTTAAAGTAGATAATTGAAACTTCCTGAAACAATGTTCTGCTCTTTGTTTGTTTGGGGTTTTTTTTTGAAGATTGTTGTTTTCTTTTTCATTTTTAAAAAATAAAATTGTTCATATCTACACATGGCCATAAAATGTAGTGGAAAGACAGTTCATCAGAAAATTCCAACTAACACTAGTAACTGTAGATACAAAAACTGCAAGTTCCTGTCTAAAAATGCTGTGGGGTAATTGATAGTTCAGAGCAACACACTTGTAATTGTCCCCTTTGTGGTGTAGTAAGGGCATCAACTCTAGGCTTATGACTACAGAAAAAACATTAAAAGCAATAAAGGAATCGACACACACACTAAGCTGACTAGAGATGTCCCCAGTTCTGATATGGGCTCTGGCAGGAGCAATCTTTCAAAATACCACCCATGGGATTTCCTTGTAGTTTCAGGTTATGAGCTGAGCTGTGATGAATAAGCACCCTCAAGATATGCTTAGTCCACTCTTTATATGGTTAGAAGGTCTTTGATCTGGGGTTTCCAGTTTTATCTGGAGGACCAGGTAATTTAGCAGATAATCAGTTTCTCTCCCCAGGGTGAGGCTTCAAAAGGATGGATTTGAAGTGGGTCCATTGCATTACCCTCACCCGCAGCGATTTCCTAGGAAATCAACTTTTCACACATTTGTTCCCAAATGTCCTTTGATGTTCTTAACATTTACATGAGGCTCATGCCTAGAAAAGTTGCATGCAATCCCATGATACCACATAAACAAGTGGTTTTTTTTAAATGGACCCCAGAGGTATTAAACCAAAATCAATAAGATTTAGCTTAACTCAATAATGCTTTTTAATTTCAGATGGTTTGTCCAGGTTACTGTCAGTCTGTCACAACAGCAATCCCACTGTAGCCCATCAGTTCACCAAAAGGTGCTCTTTTCAGTACACATGGTATAGACAGTGTTACGTTTGAGAAGAGATGCAAGCAGAACAAAGGAAATAAGGAACCAGCATTCCCAAGCTGTTTTACAGTCCTAATTAACAGAGCTGTAACACCCTGTTTCAGTGTCCGGGGCACGTTCTGATTGGAACATGCCCCTTGCAATTAGCGGCGCTTGGGGCTGGCACTGCGAAATACACCTTTTAATAGAGTGGCTCTATTGAGCCGCTCCGACGCACCCCAAGCAAAGCCCCATTCTTCCCACTGTAGTTACAGCTCTGTTAATTAATGCCTTGGACTGATACCTGCTGTCCCATGCCCAGGATAAATACTGGTCTCACAGGTAAGAAGGCTAAAAATGGAAACCACAGGACAGTAATCCCACAACGCCAGCAACAATGAGTTAAAAGAACAGAGCAAATTTAACAGCGAGTTACTTTTATCCAGGACACACCACACTATCCGTTATCTACAAGCAAGCCTTAAGATATAACTGCATCTTCGGGACCTCTATGAAGCATTCTTAAAATTACAGTACCCACCTCCAGAAGTGAAACAGGTTGACAGAGCCACACGGGTACCCAGAGGTCAACTACTACAAGAGAAGCCCAAGAAAGAAAACAGCAGAATGCCACTGGTTGTAACCTACAACCACCAAGTCACACCTCTGCAGCACATCATCAGGGATCTACAGCATTTTCAACAAGATGATCCCTCACTCGCTCAAGCCTTGGGAGGCAAACCTGTTCTTGCTTACAGACAGCCCCCACCCCCAAACATAAGCAGATACTCACCAGCAACTACAGATCAAACAGTAGAAACATTAAAGCAGGCACATATCCCTGCAACAAACCCCACTGCCAACTCTACTTACGTATCTGCACAAAAGACACCATCATAGGACCTAATCAAGACAGCTACTCCATCAAGGGCCAATAACCTGCTCAACCATCAGTGCAATTTATGCCATTATGTGCCAGTGATGCCCCTCTGCCTTTTCCTCTTGGAATTTTTCATATTTGTTCTTACTCAAATGTTCTCTTTACTGATTTATTGTATCATGACAGGATAGTCAGTCTCTTTTTATATTATGGAAAAATTGAAAGACTTCCTAAGGAACAGGAATAAATTCACACTTACCCTCAAAATGTCAAGGTTTTATCTCTTTAAAAGCTTTCTATCTCATTTATTCAGTATTACTTGTTGTCTAAGAAGTTATGGTATGGCAGTCAGATACTCTGTTGGTCTTTTAGCTTTTAGGAGGAAAATATTCTGAATTTATACATCCTAAATCTTAGACTCATTTCTCCTCATAAACAAAAGATACTTTGATGCTTTCAACAAGAATTATTAAGACTCAGCCCCCACCTCCCTATTTTTTTTTCTTTTTGAATTGAAGATTTATGGACACCATCAGTAACAAATGGCAAATCCTATTTATTTTAAATACCCATTCAACAACAACAAAGTCACCTTGCTCCAAATTTGTAAATAACTATGACTACAGGAGCAATTTCAGAATACTAAGGCACAGATCGACAAAGAATCTTTTGTGCCTAAAGCCTAGGTTTGGGAACCTAAATCTCAGATTTAGATGCTATTTCAATTCACAGACCTCCTACTCAGCTGTCACCTAGCCTGATAAGATGTCTAAACTCATGAAGTACCTAAATTTTCACTCTAAAAGTCTGCTAAGTCCCTCTAGCTTTTGCCTCTGAGCATGTGCAGTACTTCTTATTTTAGGTAAGTGAATTCCTATCTCCTACCTGAGCCCCAGTGCAATCGTCAAAGATGATGATGTTGGGCAATGACCACCTGTCATTTTTGCAGGGCCTGATCTGAAAGGCATGTTCAGAGCACATCTAGTTCCACACAAAATGTGCAAGAGGAGAGAGCAATACCATCCCTGGTTATACTCTAGTCCAATGGTTAGGATACTAAACTAAAATGAGAAAAACTTGTGTTCAGTTGCTTGCAGAGGAGAGAGATGTGAACTGGATTCTCTCACACCTCAGGGGAGTGCCCTAGCTACAGGACTGTGGGCGTGTCTACACTGGCAAATTAGTTCAAATGAAGGAGTCTTAATTCAAGCTAATTTAGTCCTTGTCCACCATAGCTTTCACTAGTTTGAATTAAGGAATTCTTTAATTCAAACCAATGAAAGCTTAGTTTGAATTAGTAACACCTGCATTTAATTTGAAGTAAGGGTTTAGTTTGATTCTTAGTTCGAACTAAGGGCAGTGTAGACCAGGATTAAGCCTTAATTTGAACTAAATACATTTGAATTAGGGCGGTTAGTTCAAATTAACAAAGTGCACTAATTCAACTTAATATTTAAACTTTGTTAATTTGGCTGACTAAGGTCAGGTTTAGTTTTTAATTAAGGTTGAACTTATCAGTTCAACTTTCTTAATTCAATCTAACTTCTGTAGTGCAGACATAGCCTGTGGGATGCCATGGTAAAAAGCTTTCTCAATCTTTCTTTTATTAAAGTTGTTCCACTGTTTATTAATTTCTTAAACATGAATTTGGCAAAAGCAGGAGCAAGAGCAAGGTGTTAGGGAAGTCAGTTGGGAGGTAGGAAACCCCTGCTCTTTACCAGGCAGAGGGGGAATGGAAATTAGGTCTCCAACCTCCTCAATATGTACTTTAATCATTAGGCTAAAGGTAATAAGGGAATCCTCTGCCTTTGTTGTAGGCAGAACTAGGGGTGCTGTAAGAATGTCTACCAGATTGGGCTCTTGCAGACAGAGAAGTGAGGCAACCACTGTCTTCATTTAGTTTAAGGACCACAGTGGGGTTTAGATGCAAGCTAGCCATTCAGGTGTCTTCCCCAAGGCAGAAACTTTAGTGTGTAAAGGACTTTTACCAAAAATGTAGGCAGGAGTTCTGTGGATTTCAGTAGGAACTAGATCTAGTCAACAGGAAAAATGTGTCCTTTTAAAATCTTGCAGTTTATACTCCTGGTTCAAAAATTTCTCACCACTATGCCACCATGTCAAGGCTGTTTCTCCACTCTGGTACTTTGGGTGCAGAAGGTGGGGACCTACAACGGGCCTTAAAACCTACTCATCCTAAACTCTCAATTTCCTGGCCTTGGAGTTGTATTATTGCCACCTTCCAAATGCAAAATCTCTTTGAAAACCCAGGAAGGTGCACTTGGGAATTCCTTCCTGTAAGGTATTCTCAATTGTCTTTATTCCTCTCTCAGGAGAGCAACTGAACCCCAGCTGTGATACAAGCTGAAAATGGGACTGAAACCCCCTTAAGTAGTTGACTGTGACTCTGAGGCACATGTGCACAGAACCTCTTGTCTTTTAGGACACAGAACCAGAGTTTATTTTTAAAGGATAACTTTTCTTTAATTAAGAACATCTAGAGAGTTGCTTCTCTGGCTATGTCAACACTTACATGGTTAAATCAATTTAATAAAATCAATATAAAAATCATTAAAGCAATTTAATGTTAAACTGATTTAACAGGTTCTCACTAGAAGACCAAATCAAACTAGCATGTCCAAGGACAGGAGTTGCTAGTTTGATTTAGGAGAAGGGCGCCTTGGGAGGTGTGGCAATATGGCCCCCTAAAAGGGCCATGCCCCCACCCAGTATATAGGAAAAGGAAAGCACCCTCAGAAGGAGAAGGGCAAAGAGTGTTACATTGGAATAACATGCCCACATTGCATTATTTCAAAATAACAATTTTGATTTTACCATCATTTCTATATAATATGAGATTTTATTATATCAAAATGACTTTCCTTATTGCGATATAAGGGAGCTCCTTATCTTAATATAACAAAATGTAGTGTGGACCTGCCCTGCTTTAAATTAAAATAATCAACATGATTTCTATTTAAAGAAGATGTGTGGACATACCCACAGTGTTGCCAAAGTAATGCTTCAGGTATGGTGGTACAAGAAATGGCATTCAGGTCGCCTTTGCTGCCAGCAGGGGTCCCCCAGAGTGTCGCCTTCCCCTCAGCCAGCAGGGATCCCCAGTGGGGTGCTTTCCCCACCACTGGCAGGGATCCCCAGTGGATCACCTTCCCTGTCGCCTGCAGGGATCCCCCAGTGGCACAGTTTTCCTGCTTGCGGCATGCCTGATCTGGCCCCAGCCCCTCTCTGCAGGCTGTGAAGGCTAGGAGCTGGCTGGAAGCTTGATCTGGCTCTGAGCTGCTTGCGCGGTCGTGCAAACAGCTTGGGGCCTGGTCAGTTTAACAGACTCTGGGCCTGTGAAATTGACCAGGCTCTCAGCTGCCTGGCCACAGCGCAAGAAGCTGGGAGCCAGATCGGACTCCCAGCCAGCTCCTAGCCCCCACAGCCTGCAGAGAGCAGCTGGAGACAGATCCGGCATGCTGCCAGGAGGGAAAGCACCCTGCTGGTGGATCCCTGCTGCTGGCAGGGAAGGCAGCCCACCAGCTGAGGTCTCCCCTGTCTGGGGAGTGCCAGCAGCTGTCTTCCCTAGTGCTCCTAGGACAGGGGAACCCCTGGGGTTCCTCTCTCTGGGGAGAGCTAGAGAAGTCAGCCACCAGCGGCTCCTAGGACAGGGTTGTCCTGGGGAAGTGAGAGCTGGTGGCTCTCTCTTAGCCGGGAGCCCTGGAAGCTCTCCTGTCTGGGGAGTGCCAGCGGCTGTCCTCCACGGGGGTCCCCCCAATGGGAGACCCCCATTGGCAACATCTCCAGGGCGCCCTGGATGGGGGAGCCTCGGCAGACACATCTCATGAGCTCCACTGTCTGCGGAGAAGGGAGCTGTGGCTCCCTGATTGCCGGGGAGCAGGGGCTCCCCTAGCCTGGGAGCCACGGCTCTACCAGTTCTATCTAGAGTCTAATGTAGACTAATTCAAATTAATAAATCTTACTTTAATTCCAACTAAAAATCTAGTGAAGACTCTCTAGTTTGAATTAATAACTTTGATTTAAAATAGAAGTAGTTATTTTGAATTAGCTAATTTGAAATAACTCTCTATGTGTAGACATAGCCTTAAAGGCTAACAAACTTATTGCATGAGTTTTCATGGGAGAAAATCCCACTTCATCAGATGAAGTGTCTGATGAAGTGTGATTTTCTCCCATGAAAGCTCATGCAATAAATAAATTTGTTAGTCTGTAAGTGCCACAGGACTCCTGGCTTCTTTTGCTTAATTTCAGTGAAGCTCTTGGCACAGTTCCACATAACGCAAGGCTTGGATCAAGACATTTAAGGTCCAGGGGGTGCCGACTTTTGTGTGCCCTCCCCACCATGGCACTTGCTGCTGGGATGGGGAGCAGGGTCTGCAGACTGACCAACTGCAGGAAGCCCCAGATGGCACTTGGTGGAGGGCCTGCTGATCAGCCAGCCATGGGGCTGGGGCAGGCTGGTAATGGAAAGGGCCTGCAGTCCATAAATGCAGCAACCGAGGGGCTGGGGTGCACCAGCACTCAGCATTGTAGGAGGGCCTGGTTGGCACCCAAGGGTGGGGGGAAGACCCTTCTGCAGCCTGTGCACTCCTGCCCTCCTGCCCCCTCACTCCCTCGCAGGCTGGCTTGTCTGCCCCAGCCAGCCTGGGGTTGGGATGGGCAGGCCGACAGTGGGCAGTGGCGGCACTCATGTTGGGCCTGTGTGGGTCCTGGGAAACAACTTGGTGGGTTGGGGAGGAAGAGGCTGGTGCCATGGCACGTGGCGCTTGCAAGCTAACAGCAGTAGCACTCCAGGGGCTGGACTCCCTCCCTCTGGGAGCACTCTCTGATTGTGGCATGGTGGAGATGGGGCAACAAGCAATTGGTTGAGGAAAGAGTGGGCCTCAGCCAGTGGCAGGCTGGCTGGTGCAGTAGTACTCATGGTAGCATTTTTATGGGATCACAGAGCCCCTTTTAGTTCCTAAAGTCCCTGCATTAATTCAGCCCTGCATGACATTCTCATATGCAAATAGGGAAATGTGGTTTATATGAGATTACTATAAGGTGAGTGCAAAATTAGGTGAAAAACCATACTCAAAAAGTATGTATCAAATGCTCATTGTCAAATTGGAAGGATGCATCTCAGGGGATGCTGCTGGAGTCTGTCCCACCTCCAGTACTATGCAGTATTTCTAATAATGACTTGGATAACACACTGGAGAGACAAGTTGGGAGGGATTGCAAGTACGTTGGAGGACAGGATTAGAACACAAAACAACTTTGAGAAGGTGGAAAATTGGTCTGAAACCAACAGGATAAAATTAAATGAAAGACAAATGAAAAGTACTTTGCTTAAGAAGGAAAAATCAAATGCACAATTACAAAATGGGGAATAACTAGTAGCAGAGATTCCTCAGATACTCTCAAATAACTTGGAGGAAAACAGAATAAAATGGAGTTATGAAAACTGCAATCTGACTGGTCTGGAGCATCTGAAAATATTTAAGATAGTCTGGTGCAATTGCTCTTAGCTGAAGCTAGATCTATGAATAAGATCCTGTCCTGTTATCTGATCCCACTGATGGCCATGGGAGCTGCATTTGTCTCTAAGGGGAGATATTATCTTCTACTGTTCGAAAACACTGCTTGGAAAAATTTAGGTCAGACTATGAATCCCTTGCTCACATTAATGAGTAGTTAATTCCACAAGTAGTTCTATTAAAGATACTACATGTGTGACTAATGCCTCACCAGAATGAGTAAGGGTTTTACAATTTAACCATAAATGAAACTATTCTGAGTGGGAACAAAAAATGAGATTTATGTATCTTAGAGAATGTTCTAATGTCAAATTTGCTCTTTCAAGATTCATTAATTTATTTTCACTTTATAAAAGGTCAAAAAAATTACAGGTGCAAGAGAAGCATCTGGCTAAGTGAATAATAAAGGTCAAAACAGCAGTAGCTTCTGAAAGGGACAAGAAAAAAGCCTTGAGTTAATAACGGTTTTGCTGCTATTTGTGATGAATCATTCAAAAAGCAATTTGTCTGTTGTATCGGGTGGTGGGGAGACAGAATTTACAGGGAAGTTCCCTGGAAACTGTGGAAGAAAATAAGAAGTTTTGAATGGACATAAGCTTTATTATTTTTCTATAACCCCATTCAGTATGAAGTCCAGAATTAGGAGAACCTTCTTTTTAAAAAATCTGTTTCAACAAATTCTGCTTCCTTTCAGGGTCTTTCATGGTGCAAAATGCCACTTGCATTCTTTTATTTTATTGTAGTTTAAGTGCAACTAGAGATTCTGCTTTGTGAATCACTTTATATGATGACAGTGTAGCCTTTATTAATACTGTGCTAGTGTTTGTTAATTCACTTCATTTAGACATTGAGACTAAAAAGCAGTGATGATAGATAATCTAATTGTCCCTGACAGTTAGAAGCCATAGAGAAGCGGGCTGACAGTTTGGTGTGACCAGTGGGAGACTGATCCTTGAAATAATTGTCAGAAGAACACAAGCAAGCGTACAAAAGAACAAAGGTGTGTTTTTCTCCCAAAGTGCAATGAGAACAAGTTGTAGAGTTGTCATCTTGGCTAAGAGCTGTGCCCTATATATCAGGGGTGGCCAAACTGAAGAGCCACACAAGCTGATTATTAAACCTTAAAGAGCCATGCTGAGGCCAATAGCCATATGCTTTTACCTACTCCAAAATTACTAAGTTTAAAATTCATTGCACACTTTAATTTTATCATAAAGAGAGGACAAATATTGATCCTACTAATGTCAGATTCTAATAATTACTTAAGGTTATGATGAAAATTAGGCCTATATGGCAAAAACTTAGCTCAGGGGTCTCAAATTCAAATCACCATGAGGGCTGATGTAGAAGACTGCTGGCTGCTGACGAGTTTTTTAAAATCCTGACCATGACACACTTCTCCCCGCCATCCCAACCCTCTCCTGAACTCCTAGGCTGGGGTTGCTTTCCTAAATCAATTTGCTGACATTCTTCCAGGAGCCATAATTTTTCATTCAAGAGCCACATGTGGCTCCCAAGCCGCAGTTTGGCCACACCTTCTATATATGGTTGTTGTGTGAATGCTTAACATGAAATAGGAAGTGTTGGCCAGCTGCGTAGAAGACCACAGGAGGAATGCAACTTCATACTCCAATATAGTACCGCCTAAATTCCTCACAGCTGGGTATGATGCTCTGGCTATGTCTAAACTGGCAAATTAATCCAAACTTAGGCGGCTTAGTCCAGACTAATTTAGCCCATGGCCACACTAGGCTTTCCCTAGTCTGAACTAAGGAATTTCTTAGTTTGAATTAAGGAACATTTGGTTCGAACTAGTTAGTACTGGCACTTAGTCCGGACTAACTGCCTTAGCTCAAATGTTAGTTTGAGCTAAATCTGGCCAGGACTCAGACTAATACTTAGTTTGAACTTCAGAAGCTCAAACTGAGCTGGTTAGTTCGAACTAACTACACGTTCTAGTCTGAACTAAGTGTTAGTTCGAACTAGAATGCATGGTTAGTTCGAACTTAGAAGCACAAGGTTAGTTCTAACTAACCTTGGGTTAGTTTGAGCTAAGCTCAAGAACTAAATTTGCAGATGTAGACATAGCCACAATGCAAGACCAATATAGAGGTTAGGATTCTACCCAATGACCTGGATCAAATTCCCTATTCTTATAAAAAATTCCATTTTGACTATATACAAGTTACTTATGCCAAAAGATTCAGGCTTGTGGGACTTGCACTACAATGCTATGAAGAGCTGTGGAGAGTGTGCTTCTGAGTGGTGCCAGCTTCCCCCCACTATGCTTCAAAGCCCAGACTGCAGTCCTGGCCACATCTGCACAGCTATTTATATTGCTGCTGTGCAACTCCAGCTCCCTTACAGCTCAAGCTTGAAGGCTTGCAGACCCAGGCTGTGTAGACATACCCTGTAACTATTTGCCAGATAGCCAAATGTAATTGCTGCTACAGTCCAAGAGAAATGACTTTGAAAATAGTAAAATATAGACAGAGATGCAAGAAGTTAATTTTTCTCTGTCGAAGCATCTTCCTTCTGTTTCTTCCTTTAATGATAAGAGGGCAATAGACATAGAGCATTACATTCCACCAACATATTCTGTGTTCACACGGCATTTTTGTTTCGAAACAACGAAGTCGTTTCGAAACAAAAAAAACATGTTCACACGACACACGGTTGTTTTGAAACAACAGCATTGTTTCAAAACAAGTTAAACCTAGTTTCTAGGCAAAACAACGTTGTTTCACAACGGTTGTTTTGAAACAACGCAGTGTGAACATGTTGTTTCGGAACAAAGTGTTTTGGAACAAAGGACCCTGGCCAGGGTGCTGAGGGCTGTCCCTCAGCCCCCGGCGGGGGGGGGTGAGCCGCTGCAGGGCAGCGCACCCCCCCCCCCCGGGGGCCCCCCCCGCAACCCCGCGGGCGGGGGGGGGATGAGGGGCTCAGCCTGCAGCCCGGGCTGGGCCCGGCGCCCCCGACCCACTGGCGGGGGGGGGGAGCTCTGGCGGGGAGCTGAGCCGCCGCGCAGCAGCTCACCCCCCTGCCGGTGGGGGGCTGCAGGGTGAGCCGCAGCAGCGGCTAACCCCCAGGGAGCTGCAGCCCCCTGCAGCAGGTAACAAAATAGCATGTTCACACTGTGAACATGCTATTTCATTTCCCACTTTTTTCCCTATTTCAAAATGACTTTTTGGTAATTCGAAATAAGTCATTTCGAAATAAGGCATTGTTTCGAAACAAGTTGTTTTGATGCAACTTGTCTCGAAACAACCATCTGTGTGTGAACACAGCCATTGAGAGGAAATACAAACCACACAGTGGTGCTGTTTGTACTGCTACAAACACAGGAGTGATGATGGAAGGTACACTTTGCTTTCATTATCCTCTACCTATTTAAGTAATATTACTGTGGTAGGAGCAATTGTACCTCCAGAACTGAGATAAAAAAAAAAATTGTAACTATCTAGTTACTACTCACTACTACATGGAGTTTATTTTAAACTAGTATTTTTTAATAATATATGCTAGCTTCAACAAACCACAAATGGCAGAGATACCTGTTTTCTACCAGAGAACTCCCCAAAACCTCTCCAGCCAGCCTGGGAGAATAGTAACTGACTAGACGTTCAGCAAGTGAAACAACACATTGAAAATGTAGTATTTGCACTTTTCTAGTACCTTTCATCCCAGTACTTTACAAGAATTTATCATTTTTATGAAAAATCCATGAAGCAAGTAAGTGTGACAAGGAGAAGAAACACAAATAGGCAGTGGATGGGATTTCCAAAGTACACCTCATTGGCCTGATTCTGCTCTCATTGAAGTGAATGGGAGTTTTAACCCTAACCTCACTGGGGCAGAAGTAGACCAAAACCAAATGGTTTGGAAAACCCCACCATAGGGTTATCTAGAGCTGAGAACTGTTCCCAAGAGTCCAGATTATCAGTCACTTGCTCAAATCTTTAAATTTTACTATCATTATTATGAGTATCCATTACATTTACAAACAGTGGTGTAAGTCACTTCCCTTCATTGTCTATAGGACAGTTACAGAACAATAGCTCCACATCTCTGAAATAAATGATATGTGAAAGAGTATTATTTCAACAATCTGTATGGTATCTACATGGAGTATTATTTTGCCAGCTCGTTCTCTCTTTTTCCCATGTATTCTTTAAGTTTGGTCTATATGGAGGATTTATTTTCCTTGCACTCATTTTCATAAAGATAGATTGCTAGATTCAATGGGCAATATAATACATTTCCATGACACTCTTCCAAACAAAGATCCTCTAATTTACTCTACAGTAAGCAGGAAAGTTATGATTTATTGTTTTCTCGGGCCAAAATTTTCAGGAGTGGTCTTTCACTTTCAAACCTCAATTTTTGGATGCCTGAATTGAAAGTCCAAAACATTAATGGACTCTCTTTAACTCCTTTTGGTCAACTGAAAAATGAGGAAATTTTTACAAAATTAAGCATCACCATTAGATGGCACTATTTTACACTACCTGAGTTACACCTTGTAAAAATAATTTTACATCAATATGAAACATGCAATTCTATAAAAAGAAAATAAATGGAGATGGTGCCATGAGGATGACAACAGGGCTTAATATGTAAAACTAACCAGCCTGGGAAACTGAAGTAAACCCGGGGAAGTGTGGAAACACAAGCAGTTCAGCATCCTTTCTGACACTGACCCTGAGACCTAGTCTATACTTTTACACTAAGTTGATGGGAGATACACAAGATACATACAGTAGAACGCATATCTCACCCTGACTTTTTTACTCCCTCTTACTATGGCATCTTTACTCAGCTGAGTTGATGGGAGATATTCTGCCTTCAATACAGCATTACTCTTCGTGGAGGGGTGGAGTTACAACATTGAAGGGAAAGCACTTCCAAGTTCAACTGAGTGGGTTTACAATGGCTGCTCATTCAATACTTTTGCTTATTGATCTCTGGCAGTCAATGAAGCAATTTCAGCGTAGTTATGGCCTCAGAAAGCTACTGCTTACTCAGAACTAACATATTCCTTGTCTTTCAACAAGTGAGAAGGGTTTTGGGAAATTGTTACCTCCATGAATCTGCTTGCATTTAAGGACTAATAACAAGACTTTTTGCTGTAAGTTGGGACTGAATCATTAGGAAGTAACAGAAAAAGAAGGACTTGGACATACTGCTTGATCATAGGATGACTATGAGCCACCAGTGCCGTGGGGTCATTAAAAAAACTGATGCATTCTTAGGATGCGTCAGGCAAGGCATTTCCAGTAGAGATATATATGAAGGTGTTAGAATCATTATACAGTTTGCTGGTGAGACCTCATCTTGCATACTGTGTGCAGTTCTGGCCTCCCATGATTAAGGATGAATTCAAAGTAGAACAGGTGCAGAGAAGGGTTGTTAGGATGATCCAGGGAAAGGGAAACGCCTCAAGAGAGCCAACTCAAACAAGCTTCACTTACTTAGCTTCCCCAGAAGGCAGCACGGGGGAGCTATGATCACTGTCTATAAATATGTCAAAAGGATAAATAGCAGGAAAGAAGAGGAGTTATTTTTAGTTTGAGCATGAATGTAGACACAAGAACAAATAGATATAAATTGGATATCAGGAAGTTTAGATTTGAATTTAGCTGAAATTATCTAACCATCAGAGGAGTGAAGTTCTGGAATGGTTTTCCTGGGAGAGCAGTGGGAGCAAAAAAACCAGGGGTTAAAGTAAGCCAGAATACCCTGGAACTGCCCACAAATTTGAGAGGCCAGTGTTCCAGGACCCTGAAAAATAGAAAAATCAGGCAGAACACATCTTCTGCCCTGCCCTGGCCCAGGAGCTGCAGCCAGGCAGGGAAAGTTTTCAAATCTCCTGCCCTGAGAATGCTCAGATGCCAGGGACCATAAGAGGTCACTGAGTCCAGTCCTCTGCATTCATGCTAAGGCCAATTACTGTCTAAGGGGGTGCAGGGGGTAGCATGTGAGGCCTGGCCCAGGGACAGAGGTGCAGAGAGTGCAGCATGTGAGGTTGGGATGAGGATACAGGGATGCAGTGTGAGGCCAGGATCAGTGCCAGGGGATGGCAGAAGCAGCATGCGAGGCCAGGATCAAGGTCAGGGAGGTGCAGAGGGGTGGAGGGGGCAGCATGTGAGGCCAGGATCAGGGCCAGTATTTTTATGGAGTGCTAACCATATTTTTATGGAGTGATAACCAACGTGTATGGTACTGAGAAGTGGTTGCAAATGCCTACCTAGGCTGGGCCCGCACATGCATGAACAGGGCCCAGACAATACAGGATGGGGGCCCAGAGATTAGAAGGGTTCCGAGGCCTGTCAAAATATATTTTAACCACTGCAAAAACCCTAGCTAGCTTCAAGACTCCATTTGATAAGTTTATGGAGAGGATGGTATGATGGGATAGCCTGATTTGGCAATTAACTGATCTTTGGCTACTAGCAGTAAATATGCCCAGTAGCCTATGATGGGATGTCTGACTGGGTAGCTTCTGAGTTACTGCATAGAATTCTTTCTGGGTGTCTGACTGGTGAGTCTTGCTCACATGCGCAGGGTTTAGCTGATTGCCATGCTTACTGGTCAGGAAAATTTTTTCTCCCACTACAGGTTGGCAGAGGCCTGGGACATTTTTGTTTTCTTCTGCAGCCTGGGGTATGAGTCTCTTGCTGGTAGATTCTCTGTACCTTGAATTCTTAAAGCATGATTCGAGGACTTAAATAACTCAGTCATAGGTTAGGGGTCTATTACAGAAGTGAGTGAATGTGAGTCTGTAGCCTGCATTGTGCGGGAGGTAAGATTAGCTGATCATAATGGTTCCTTCTGATCTTAAATTCTTTGAGTCTGTGGGGGACAGGGAAAGAAAATTAGAGTTCCTCAGTTAAGGTACATATGAACTCTACCTTCTGGGCATCGTCTGGGAAGAGGGAGGTGGGAAAAGTGGTGGGAAAGAAGACACATATCACTCTTTCCTGGTGACTTCAGTAGGAATTCAGGTGCTCAGCAACTCTGGAAAATCCCTATTTAGATATTTAAATGTGGTTGTAGGTGAGATTCCCAGTTTTGAAAATCTTGGCCTAAATCTATTTTATTTTGGGGGGGGAATACGATGTCACCTTCACAGTTGAAGGTATGGAATATTAAGGAGGTAGTAACTTTCTCATTAGCTGGGTGAATATCTTTAGTACAAGATCTCATTTCAATTGTTTCGTTGATTAATGCTTTTGGTTTGTCTATCAATCTACCTTAGGGTTTTATATTCCCACTCATCACATGGTATCTGTGAATCTCCACGTAAAATTGATAGAAAAAAACAAGTCCTTAGTGGATTTCATGTATCATCAGACACTTTTTATCATTTTTTGGTCTTCACCAAAACAGTGTTTCTTAGATCATTATTTCTTTTTTTTTTTTAATAAGGTTGTTGGGGTTAATTGTGCAGTTGGAGTTAGATTGAGTATATTCCTACCTGCATGGAGGAATCTATACATTATCACTCAGGGACCACATCAAAGCTGCTGGGCCATGCCTGCAGAACTTGCTGGGCATTGAGGAGGGCTACATTCTAAGAGATGATCACTTGCGGAAATGTAACTTTCCTCCAGCCACAGTACAAGGCAGAGGGTTATTCACACAATCTGTAGTACGGGTTTCAAACTCAAATCACCATGAGGGCTGCATGAGGACTAGTGTAGGGCAAACAGGAGACTTTGAGACGGTATAACAGTAGTGGGCAATGGAGGCCCTCTCCCCTAAACACATTTCCACTCTGCCAGACGATGTAGTAAACAAGTAGTTATCTAGGTGTTAGATTGTAGGATAAAGGTGGTGGTAATCAACACCCCAGCAGACAGTCTACGTGACCAGCAGAGGGCCTGGTCACCCCTTCCTGTGAGTTATGGGCTATAACAATAGCTTGTTTCCCTGACTTCACTGGACTTCTCCCGTAGGACCTTGAAGAGTGCCTCGGAGGACATCACTCCCCTGCTGAAGCCCGCGGTCATGAAGTGGGGTCCCCAACTGCTGATTGGGTTGTAAGCCTGTCTGTATTGCTTTGTGTTCAACTCTGGGTATATCACTTTTATCTGGATATTTAGTCAAGTAATCTGTTAGTTACTAAAACACTTTATTTCCTGTTATGCGCATCTCGGTGGTTGTTGCTACTGGAATCCCTGAAACCTATTTGCTAGTGGGGAACAACTAGTATGTTAGCCCAAGGGCCACACCACTGAAATCTTTTCATTCAATGATATTGCAAATATTGGTAACAATAATGTTGTTGCAAGCTGCAGGAGGAAATAGCTCTTTAGGGGCTGCGTGTTTGAGATCCCCGATCTATCATTTCATGTGTTGCGGCTTTTTTCTGATTACTGGTCATTATAAGAATGTAAATGTTCTATTATTAAAATTATCTATGAAGCATTCCACTAACTGAAACACAGATCAAATGACGTTGGAGCAGAAGACCTAAAAACAGTTCAGAAAGATAGGTCTGACCTCCTGAGTCCATTTTAACACTTCTTTTAACTGTTTTCTTCTGCGAGTAGTGCACTTCAAAGAATCTTAAATGGGAGTAGACAGCTGTGGTTCCAGCAGGGCACATCAATTGCTAAATGCACAGTTAAGAGCTCTGATATTAGCAGTCTGCATCACTATAAGTCTTGTTTGCTCCTTGCATCTTGTCACAATCTGGCCCCCCCAACACACACAATATAAAAAACATTCAATCTTTGTGTTGATTTCAGCTGCAAAACTTAGACAGCTAGCTTAGGACCTCTGTAATACTGAACAGTTACTTCCTGTATGTTGAAAACAAGGTGGAGAGGATATAGCATGTGTGATATAAAACTGCTTAAAAAAATGGTGCAAGTTTAGAAAGTGTCACAGAGAGAAAGCCAAAGTGTTATGAGATCTTATATATGCAATATGCCACCTCAGAAATTAGATAAGGAGCTTGAGAAGTAAGTACCTCTCAAGGAACTGTCTAAAAATTATTTTTTTGGTAATTTAAGATTTTTTTTTCTTCTCTTCTTCTTATTTATATCAGTCATTCTCAACATGACTTGCAGGTCAAACACAGTCAATGGAGGCTTTCAAAGTGGCCCACTGCTCTCTTCTCACTGACTGTAGAAGGGAACCGCTGCCTAAGGACCCATGCAGAGCATGTTGCCTCAGGGCTACAAGACTGGTGCAGGCTACTTTCTGGGGGGAAAAAAACCCCCAAAAAAACAAGGAGTCATGTGGCACTTAAAGACTAACAGATTTATTTTTCGCATGAGCTTTCATGGGAGAAAATCCCACTTCATCAGATGCTTCAAAGATGGGTGAGCTCACAGAATGCAATGAAAATAAATGCAAGGGGGTGTGAAGCCCAGGAGCCAGGACATCAGCATTCCCCTCTCCTGGCTCCAGCAGAGAGCAGTGCACTGTGCTTGAGTCCCTAGGCACTGTGAGACCTGCTGCAGCCAAAGGAAAGGGAGCATTGATCTACTGCCCCCATGGCAGTGGCTGAAGAAGGGAGCTACTGCCCAGGGATCAAGATGGAGAATACAGGGCTACAGGACACTTGAAGTTTCCCTGCTGTAGGTGGGCCATGGGAGTTCAGCAAAACCTCCTTCCATCTGACTGCAGTGGGGGATAGGAGAAGAGGCTGCTGGCAAGGCCTGGTAGCTGTTCAGGGTTGTAAAAGTGGTATCTGTGGGTCTCATGCCAAAACAGTTGGGAACCACTCATTCATTTGTTATTTGCAGTGCGGTAGTGACTAGAAGTCTCACTTTGGGGGAGCAAGGCCTCACTGAATAGTGAAGTCCATCCTCCTGTAGGAAAGCCGCTGGCCATCACCTTAAGGGCAGCAGAAAGAATAAATAAGACCCACGCTACTATTCTGACTGGATCAAGAGGTAGATGGTCCAATCAAAGACTTGGTGAGTGTTTTTTCAATTCAACTCTTGATGTTGTGAGCTCCAGATATGCCATTCTGGGTGTAGACTCAGGAACCTGGAATACTGTGTGCAGCAAGTGGCTCATTCTGCAAATGTCAAGGAATGACCTTACCATAACCCTTCAAGCAATGAGGTCTCTAACAGGCATGCTTTCCAATAGAGAGACTAATAAATTGGAAGCCAGACCTTGATCTGGGACTAGGGATTGTTGCAATATCACAATCGGCAGATGAGTACATTTCGTTCCTTGTTTATAAACCCAGCTACAGGCTAGCAATAGCTCAGTATTCTTTGAGATCAGCACCTGATTGTTTAGCTATATTCAGGATGCCGAGTGTTACTATGAGTTACTATTCTGTGGAGTGTGATCTTTGCTCATTGTAATAATCCCTGATAATTTTTCAAAGATCCCAGAGAACATAGATATAGATACAGATATAGACAGATAAAAACCTCATACAAAGATTCATTGTTGAGTTTCATTAGAATAGTCTTTTATTGTTTGCTGATACATTGCATGCATATTTTCATTATTATAGAGCAGTGGTTTTCAAACTTAGGGTCGGGACCCAGTACTGGGTCGCAGATCCTCAGGCACTGGGTTGTGGCACCCCCTGCTGCTGCCACCAAAAGACTGGGAAACATTGCTAAACGATGTAATTGTTGGGTCACAGGAATAAATGATTTTTTTCAACTGTGTCCTGAGGAAAAAAGTTTGAAAACCACTGCTAGTCTAGCCCACATCAGCCACTGGGCTATAGCCCTACAATAAAAGGTGATTCTTCTGTGATATTTATTGTGTGAAGTGTTTTTTCTTCTTTAATTGATTTTTAAAAGTTAATTATTTATTGCTATTTGCATTTATTCTTCTTACTTTGCTACATTCTGTAGTGGGTATGTAATTATGGACTCTTTGGGAATGTAATGCATATTGCAGTTCTTTGACTGTCCTATATTTTGCACGCTGGTCCCTCAAAAGCTCATGCAATAAATCTGCTAGCTTTAAAAGTGCCACAGGACTCCTTGTTTGTTCTGCTGAACTAGACTAACACAGCTACTCCTTTGGATCTTGTTATCAGCTAGTGAATCTAGAATGTGGAAAGTCATAGGTTTATAACAGGAAGCATCTTTTAAAATATTAAAAAAAAAAAAAAGAAAAGAAAGATGTCCTATATCAAACAATCATTTACAAATAAGACAGGAGGTCTCAGAACAGCTAAGCCTTCTCTTGAATGACCCCTCTGGTTGCAGCTGTGGCACCAGGCCTGCTCTTTGGTATTTTCTTTTTACTGGGTTTATGAACAAAACCCCATTAAGGCAGTGCCTAACTTTGGATAAGTAAAGCCATAGAAGAACTGACTTGTTTATTAGGCTTCCCAAATACTTGACTCACCACAGAACCTGAGGTTGGGGCACTTTCTGTCCCACATCAAATATCTTCTCTCTGGGATATCTGATTGCCTGTAGTGCTGTATGTGTCACAGTTTATTCTGAGTCAGGAGTGGACCAGTGCCCCACCATGACGTGATTATGCTGTTGGAAGTGCCACCTTTTGTAGTAGGGGGGGTGAAACAGAAATCTTTATATAAAAAGAGCCATGGGCATTTTTAATTATTATAAAAGGATTTTTAAAAAGGTTTTTTTTTGTTTTATCTCATAACTGGTAGAGAACCAAAATTCATGAGTTGCATTGCCTGATTAACATTTACCACTGGTCGAGTAATATTATAGCCAAATTCCCAGCAGAATTCACATGCATTACAGAAATGAAGCCTAAAATAGTTATGATTGTGCTGTTATTTAGTACTTGCTTCCCACGGGTAGTTACAGTATGATTCTTTGTGCATTCATATAACTGTCATCTAGCAGTAATGTAATTATACTGTTCAATTATTGTTGTATTTCAGTATATATTTACAGCAACTTCTTAATTGTTACTTGCAGGAAAAAAAAAAAAAAAAAAAAAAAAAGAAAAGAACCAGAGTTCACAAGCTCAGGTCATGAAACAAGAAGTACCCTTAGAAACAGTAAGTACATCTGAAGTGTCCTTGGCCAGAGGGAGAGAGGTGACCATATCAGGACATTACTCTCTATTTGACAGGAGGGATTTAGGAATGCAAAGAGGAAGGAAGGAAATGGAAACTGGCTGGCAAGCCTCAGATTCTAAATTGGGATATGACCATTCCTGTGTCCCAAGAAACCAATTTTGCAGATTGGGAAGAAACGTTATATACTATAGTTCCAAACATACAAAAGCAATTCTTGACCATTTCTGAACATGGGTTCTGCAGAAAGGAATAAAGAAAGCTCCAAAGTTTCTCTTAACGAGTAGGGTGCCACTCTTGGTGTTTCTGATTTTAAGATTCAACTTACAAATAGAGGACCTGATCCTACTTTTATTGAAATCGATCGCAAAACTTCTATTGACTTCAGTGAAGCAGGTTCAGCCTACTGATACTTGAACAGGGCAGTTCAGCTTCCGTAGCTATATTGGAAGCATTGGGAAGGGAGTATTCTTCAGCACACAACCTGTCATCAAGTGGCCTGCTAGGCATAGGGAATGTAAAGTCTAAGTCAGGACCCCCACCTTCCCTCTTGAACCTTTTGGGAACCAAAACCTGACACCCTAATCCAAAGCCCTTTTAAGACAATGGGTGTCCTCCCATTGACTTCGGCAAGCGCTGCATCAGGCTGCGAGAGCAGTTTCCATGGTTTTCCTGTTGCAAGAACTGAAGCTGTGACATGTCTTTGCATGGGGAAGAGGCCCAGCACTGTTTCCATGTATAAAGAGCTGTCATAATATGGTCCTTAATGTACTTACACCTGGAAATTTATCATATGATTTAATTCATTATGCATTTATAATAGCCCCAATATGCATTATACCTTAAATAAGGTCTAGTTTAGCACAGTCCCAGGATTCAAATCCCAAATCTTTTAATACATACCCAACTTTTAATACATAGCCAACCACCACAAATCTGGAATTTCCTGAGGGCTACACAGTATATTGTGAGCCATGGAAGAATCCTTTGATGTGATTTTAACAGAAAAAATCATTTCTGCTCTGTTTGTTTGGCGCTTTTCATAGGGGCAGAAGTTTATCCTTGTATTCTTAGCTGAATATATCTTTGCTGCCTTATGTC
Organism: Podocnemis expansa; assembly: GCA_007922195.1. Lineage (NCBI taxonomy): Eukaryota > Metazoa > Chordata > Testudines > Podocnemididae > Podocnemis > Podocnemis expansa. Next base: position 9,435,040 of record ML682040.1, on the reverse strand, counting down.
TGACAATATGGTATGTCAGGCTACAGCTACCTGAACGGGTTGCGGGGGGGGGGTTCCCCTGTTTGTGTACACTTACTCACAGTATCTTGGTGAGAGCAATAAATAGCAGTGTAGTTACAGTAGCACAATAAGAGCATTGCAGGCATCATCAACCTGGGCTAAGTGCAAATCCGTCTGGACCCCATAATGTATATACTCAGCTGTACAATTACACACACACTGACATATATACTTAGCTCAGCTTAGCTGTGCCTCTGCTGCAGCTACAGTGACTACACTGCTATTTATACTCACGTTACCTCAGTGAGAGCTAGCACAAGTATATGCACATGAGCAGGGGACAAGTGGAGATATAGCCTTAGTTAACTATTGCCATCTACAAGTGGAGACTCCATGCAGAGATGCTGTGAGTTTACAGTGGCTAAGAGATTTGTGATGTGTGCTGCTATAAATGACTATATTATAAAACTTTTTCTTTCACTTTTTTCTCCTCCTCTGAAGAATAACCCATTTGTACATTGCAAATATCATTAATGTGGCTCTTTTTGACATTCCTGGACCATGCGATGCTAGTCACAGGCCCTAATCAATTCTGTTCTGGACACCGTACTCCAGGACAAGTTGCATCAGTGCCAAAACCAGAGGTAAAATAAACTTTCTATGCATACTTGAGCTTCTCCTCTTCTTGCATCCAAGAATTAGCCATTTAGGCCACAGCATCAGACTGGGAACCCATGTTCAGCTGACTATCCAACACAACCCTCTTTTTTTTTTTTTTGAGAGTCACAGATTCCCAAGATAGCATCCCCCATCCTCTAAGTATGGCCTATATTCTTCGTGCCCAGATTCATACATTTAGATTTTTCTATATTACAAATACGTATTGTTTGCTTGTGCCAGGTTGTCAAGCAATCTACATTGCTCTTAGTCAGTGCTCTATCCCCCTCACTATTTACCACTCCTCCAAGTTTTCTTTTTTCATCTGAAGAACTTTCTCAATGATGATTTTATTATTTTCCCCTGGAGCACTGGTAAAGATGTTAAATATAGTAGGACCAAGAGCAGATAACTTCAGAGCCCCACTGGACACTGAAGCACTTGATGACTCTGCTTAACTCTGCTTAGTTACATTTTGAAACCTATTGGTTAGCAAGTTTATAATCCATTTAGTGTTTGCCATGTTCATTTAATATAGTTCTAGCTTTTTTAGTCAAAATATGGTGCAGTACTAAGTTAAACACCTTATAGAAGTCTATTATTTCAATACTATGATTCTTATCACTCAAACTTGCAATATCATCCAAAAAAAAAAGATACCAAGTTAGTTTGGCAGAATTTATTTTCCATAACTCCACGCTGATTTGCACTCCATTAATTGCATCACTCTCTTTTAATTCTTTATTAATTGAATCCCTGATCAACTGCTCCATTATCTTGCCTGGGATCAATGTCAGGCTGACAGGCCTATATTTATCTGGCTCAACCCATTTACTCTTCTGAAAAAATAGTATAACATTGTCTTTCTTCCAGTCTTCTGGCATGTCCCCAGTGCTTCAAGACTCTGAAACCCATGCAGCTGGATTGCTTCATACATGAAACACCTAAGAGCCAGATCTTCAACCGGTATAAATCTGTGACATTCCATTGATTCCAGTGGAGCTACACTAGCTAAAGAAATGGCCTTTGGTATGTTACATATGGTCACTGTATACTCATATTGTAAATTCAGAGCCAAAATTATTTTCAGTGTTGTTTTAGGTTCCAATGTGAGAGTAGAAAGTAGTAGTTAACACACACATGCACACGCACATGCACACACACACACAAAGGCATTATAGAAAGCAGACAAAGGAAATAAATGTAAATAACCCCATTAAAGACAGCTTGAAATAAATGTCACTGTGACTTTTCAGCTTTATAAAGCTGCACAGTCACCCAGAAAATTCCTTTTAAATTCCCAACCAGCTAATTATTATATGAGCCATTACATTGGTACATTTGTGACTATGAGATAATATGAGTTTGAAGCTATGCGGGTTGTGTTTGCTTGTCATTTTTTGTTTTGTTTTGTTTTAATTACAAAAACGTGCACACATGTGTTTCCTGCTTGAGGTGAGGTTCACATCTACAGGATATGGAAAGTTAGTGTGATAAATGTAATGATTATGTAGAAGGAAGTGCACTCTGGTTAACAGGCATCCTATTTATTGTACTGTCACCTGGCACAATGTGCTGCACACCATTTCAGGGAGACACCAAAGCAATTTTGCACATAAAGCTCATTTACAGAAAATGGAAACTGTTATTGGGAAAAAAAAATCATGACTGGGTTTATTCTGGAAAAAAGGCTATAGGGCAGATCCTTCCTTTAGATGCAGGCATTCAGCTCCATTCACTTCATTAGGAGCTATGGGCATGTATTGGAAGGCAGAATTCAGCCATGAATATTTGACTGTAAATATTTTTTCTGCAAATGAACATAGATATAATAGTCCTCAAAAGCTGATATGGAAGAATATTAGACTAACATGGCTGCCCCTTTGGATCTTTGCACACAATGGCTGCAAAAACTACTGTTTCTACCAAATCTAGTCCTTAAATATATATTCATTTTTAAAGTCATAGTCTCTGTGGCTTTATGAGATGTTTCACTTTGGGGTGACACTCACTTCTTCTAGTAAGGATTTCAGACAGTCTTCAGGGTGGCAGACCTGCTTAGGTTCACCTGCATAGCAGCAGCAGAGATGAAAAATAGAGGCTATGCGTCCCCCACAGAGTTGGGCTCCCCATTAATTATCTATAGAATTATTCATGTGGAAACATGTAAGGCAGGAGCAAATGACTCCACAATTATACAGATCCAGAGGCCACAGGACAATGACTGAGGGATGCAGAATTCAAGCCAGTTGCTAAATTAGCACTCCTTTTGGATTTGCAGGGCTAACCTGTATCCACATTGAGTTTTTCAGAGAAAAGCCATTTATTTATAAAGCATCTGAAATGATATTAAGACTTCTATATTTAAAAATTGGGCTCCGATTTTAAAAGGATCGCTGGAAACCATGTGAAAAATTGTTAGGCAAATCTTTGATTTTTGGATCTTGGAACAATGCTTACAAAGTGATGAAAAGATTAATATGGATTTGCTCAGGGTTATATATTATTATGTTTTATTAATTTAAATTTATATAGTGTGATAGGTATGCATAGTTTCCACTTTGATTTTAAATTCAAAATCACTAAAGGATGAGGTTGGATGCCAGTTTTAACTACTGTTGCGGTGAGCTGCCACCTGTCCTTGCTATTGCTATTACGACTGAGGTGCACTAACCATTCAAAGACTCAGTTCTGTACTTATTCACATGCTGTTGTGTCAGTAAGCATTTGGAGGACCCCGTTGGTCAAGAATGAACTGAACTCATCGTCTCCAACAGTTTGTGATAGGACACAAGATGGGGAAGGCTTTGAGTTACAATGGGGAATCTTTTTCAGGTGTATGCATGATGGGTCTTGCCGGCATTCCCAGGGTCTAACTGACTGCCATATTTGAGATTGAGAAGAAATTTTCCTCCAGGTCAAATTGGCAGAGATCCTAGGATTTTGAGTTTTATTGGTTTTGTTGTTGTTTTTTTTTTTTTAACCTTTCTCTGCAGCGGGGGGACAGACCATGTACACAAATAAACCAGTGGAAATGGTGGATGCTCTGTAATTTGTAGTCTTTCCAGGGCTGCCTCTGTAAGATAAGAGACAGACATGGCTTCAAGTGACAGTTCTTAGGAGCGCCTAGCCCCCCTGAAGATCAGGCTGGCTCCCGCCTCTTCAACTCTCTCCTAGCAGCTTAGGCACTGTTAGTCAACCTGCAGCTTAAGTCATGTAGGCAGAGTGCACTTTAAATCCCTCTGTAGGCAGACGCTGGAAATTTACGCACTTCGGAAAACCGTTTTCAGCCTCCATGAATGAGATGGGGGGGGCGCCAAATCAAAATTTGACTTGGGGCACCACAACCCCTTGAGCGGGCCTTAGTCTTTCAGTAAAGGTTTGAGAACTTCATAACACAAACAGAGCTTACTGGGCTATTATTATTGGCCAAACACCTTTCAGGGATGGTTTAATGGGGATAATTGGTCCTGCCATGAGTGCAGGAAACTGAACTTGACTGTCATGGTCCCTTCCAATTTCTGTGATTCTCTGATTCTACAGGAATGGGTGGGCAAGGTTCTGTGGTCTGTGATTTTCTGGGAGGTCTGAATAATGATCATGATGGTCCCTTCTGTCTTTAGAAGTCTTTAAATCAGGGGGAAAAATCTCTCCCTCCTCTAATCTGCTGTGCATGAATTTTAATCTTCAATATGATATGGATCACTAAAACTGATCTTTTCTGGGATGATATCTGGACTTGCTAGTGATTCAAATCCGTGAAAGCAAAATACGTTAAGAGAAACAAAGATATTTCAGATTGAATTAGATAATCAGGTTAGCAAGCGGTAAAAGGTTATATTATTAAGGGTAAAATACAATGGAAGCAGGCTTCAGACATGTTGGAATCAGTTTAAAAGAGAGCAGGTGTAATAAAAATGCATGAATGGATTATTAATGTGGGTTGATTTTTGCCACAGCTGTAGCATACAGATATTACTTGTCTTACAAACCTATGAGCAGTAATAAATTATATTCCTTCAGGGAGCAGATGAGATGGGAAAACTCTTACTAAGATCTGATACTCTCTCTGAACTTTGAAATGTTGAATTAATGAGCTATGTAATGCTTCTGGGTGGAAAGCTGTCACGAAGGATAGAGTCATTTTCACAGCGGAGTTGTTTTATTAAAAGAAAAAAAAAAAGCCCTCTGCCTTTCCATACTCCTGATTCAGAAACGAAGGGAGGAGTTAGTCTGAACTTGACTGTTGACCTGACAGTAAGAATGGAGCTATTGTATACAAACCAGAACATGCCTATCTGTAGGCCTCTTTTCAGTGAGCTTTACACAGCAGTTACCCTTGAAGAGACAGGAATCCTTAAAAAGCTGCTAAGAACTGGCTGCTAGTGACTCAAACTCTGAAGAACAAAATCCTGAAGTCACGAAGTTGATAGGCAGCCAGAGGTGTTGCTGGGGCCTGGCACATGGGGCCAGTGCCCCGAATCCTGGCACCAGTGCCCCAGGGTCCTGGCGGGGCCCCTGCCTCTCCTGGTCTCCAGCCGGATTCACCTGGAGATCCAGGGCCCGGCCACCTGTGGCGGCGACGGCCGCTTCCGGCCCCTTCCTAGGCCGGGTGGCCCCGCGGCTGTGGTTGCTGCTCCCTGCCCTGTCCCCAGCTGGGGGCGTGGCTTGCGGTCAGGGGGCGGGGCCTGATCCAGTGCCCAGGTTCTTCCCCGGGGCAGCAACACTCCTGTAAGCAGCAAGACGTGAATATGCAATTTGTGATCCTCTCCTTCTAGGTTTTTTTTTTTCCATTAGCGTCAGGTTAAACAAAAGATTGTAAGATCCGTAGAGCAGGGCTCTAGTTATCATCCATGTACTGTAAAATAATGTGCACATTGGTGACCCTTGGTTAATAATATAGGCTGACAGGGAGGAGAAGTAGAAACACTTATCTAGTACTGTGACTTGAACATGTTTATCTGAATAAAACACTCATTACCTCATGGATACATTTGTATTAGGCATCAGCTTTCAGTTGCATGGTTATTTCTTGAGAGAAAATAATAAAATGTGATTCAGTCTAAAATGTGATGTATGTGGAGAAAAGTCATCTCAAGTGAAGATTTTCAGTGTAAGGAAGAAATATGGCCAGTAGTGGTGAAAGACATAACTGGATGACAGATTAAAAATGACATTTGTTGCAGCATGCTATACCCTTTTGTGTTGTTTACTATTGGGTGCTTCACATTTCTGACCCTTTAATCTTCTAAGGTCTGAGAAAGAAAGGTTTTCAGGAAACATCCAGGGCAAAGAATGGGATTTGTTGTTACTGCTGATAGCTAAACAGAAAAATCAAATATAGAGAGTGGAATTTGATTCCCCCTGTCATTCTTACTCAGATGCTATGGATGTTCTTATTTAATTTTATAGTTGTTCCTGCTATGGAAACCTTTTCTTTTATGTATGTAATATAAGCTATCTATGCTACTTAAATCACACTTAAGCCAGTGCAATAGGACAAAGGCAGGTCTACGCTATAAATTTACGTTGATATTATTTTGTCACTCAGGGGTGTGAAAAACCTACACCCCTGAGCAACAGAGTTATACAGATCTAACTCCTGATTTAGACAGTGCTATATTGACAGAAGGACTTCTCTGTTAGATTCTGAGCATGAGGGCGAGACTGACTAGAAAGACACAAAAAGCATTTTCTGTTCTCACCCATCTAGGGTCCACCGGCCATTGGAGATATTTGTTGCTAATGGTCACAAATCAGTTACATGCCATTGGAGGCAAGCTCATCAAACCATCCTCTCCATAACCTTATTGGGTTCCTTCTTGAAGCCTGTTGAGTTTTTGCCTCCACTGCACCCTTGGAATGCTGTTGCAGACCTTTGTTCTGCTGGTGGTCAGAAAGCTTCATCTAAATTCAAGTGTAAACTGTTGATGGTGTTGACCTGATTTTTATAGGGTTGATATATTATAGGATTACCAATGAACTGACTAGAAGTTATTTAGGTTCTTATCGGAAAATCAGGCTGAGAATTAGAGAATGTTGAGTTCAATGCTTCGTGCAGACCCTCAGGGTATGTGGAAAGAACATTCAGATTGAGGACAAAACAAGGCTTTAGAGATCTGTATTAAAATAAATGACAATGTTATTAAAGCTACAAAAGTGTAACACCATTTCATAGCCGCTTGTGGTAACATTCCTTTCCAGAAGCTACTTAAACTAACAAACTCACACCCTTCTGAGGAGACCATGGTAGGAAACAAAGGACTAGCCTCATCTTTCGCATGCCCAAATGAGTAGGGTGATCTAAGCTCCTCAGTCCCAAGATGTTAGAAATCAAGGCTGAGTGTAGAGTAATTATATTATTGTTAAGTGCAGAGAAAGAAAGAAAGAAAGAAAGAAAGAAAGAAAGAAAGAAAGAAAGAAAGAAAGAAAGATTACTTCCACATGGAGGGTTTCCCCTTATGGTTTTTTTCATGTTCCTGAAATACATCTTATTTTTTTCACCCTTCTACATCTTAGAGTACTCATTCTGTATTGGCTAATGTACTCTTACATATTTATAACATAACCATGGTTATTAATACTGATTATTTCATACCTGAAATCATTACCTTTGGCTGTAACTGTTACGTCCATGTTCTTTGTTTATACTATTATGGTTACCGGTATGTTCCAGAATCTGGGTGAACAAATTCAGCTCGTCATTCAGTTCCCAAAATGAAAAAGGGGTAACCAATAGGCCGTTTATTTATGCCAAAAATTACAAATACTTATTCTAATTTGCTCAGCTAGCTATAGAGGGTACAGGGCCTGTGGGTTCCTTGCATTATAACTAAGTGTAATGAAGTAACGTATACTGGACTTATTGGCTATGTTCACACACAAGTGCTTGTTTCAAAACTTTTTTTCAAAAAAAATTATTTTGAAATATATTCAGAATAATTATCTTGAAATAACTTTTTTCAAAAATGCTGTTTTGCGAGAACAGTCTGGGGACCAGCTCCTTGTCCCGAAATACTGTGGCTTTTTTTTCTTTCAAAAGTGAAAGTCTACACCGGACTTTCTTTTTCAGAAAAGAGAAAGGCAATGGAAGAGATAGACAGGCTTTTTTGAAAAGAGCCTTTGCTGCATCTGGCAATAGCTTTTTTCCTATCCTAAAAGAGGTGTAGTGTTCATGAAAAAGCTAAACCCTATATATATTTTGAAATAAAAAGCCTTTTTTGAGCTACCTTTTTTGAAAAAAGCCATCGCTGGATGCAGCAATGGCTTTTTTTTTTTTTTTTTTTTTTAAACCTGCCTATCTCTTCCATTGCCTTTCTTTTTTTCAAAAAAGAAAGTCCGGTGTAGACTTTCACTTTCAAAAAAAAAAAAAAAAGCCACAGTATTTTGGGACAATGAGCAGTCCCCAGACCGTTCTCCCATAATAGCATTTTTGCAAAAAGTTATTGAGATAATTATTCTGAATATATTTCAAAATATTTTTTTCAAAAAATGTTTTTTCGAAAATGCTGTACAATGTAGATGCAGCCAGCGAGAGAGAGTCTTGCAGTATCGCAGAGCACAGCCTCACACACCCAGTGCTCCACGATGCCATGAGACCTGTACTCTCTCACGGCCTCTTGGAGCGCTGGGTACAGAGGACTGCACTTCAGGAGACCATGCTCTTTCTCTTTCTATTAGGTAGATCTGGGGTCTCAAACTCAAATCACCATGAGGGCAACACAAAGACTAGTAGAGGGCCACATAAGGACTAGTACGTTAGCCCAAGGGCCGCACCATGGAAACCTTTTCATACAACTGTTTTGGTAACAACAGTGTCATTGAGGGCCACAGGAAATACCCTTAGGGGCCACATGCAGCCTGTGGGTTGCAAGTTTGAGACCCCTGAGGTAGATGGAAGAGATTCACAAGCAAGTTATGGCCTGCAGGCTGTGTGTCTGACACCCCTGGCTGCAGCTTAAGCTAAAGAATCAAGCATTTAAAACTGCCGGTTGTAACCACTCATCTTTTCTGCACACACATACATACACACCCGTGAGTTATATTTCAAATTACTGTGAAGTAGATGATTCAAATAGCTCCAATAGTGGCACACTCTCAAATGAAGTCTCTAACTATGCTTTTGTGTTATTCTTCAGTTTTCTTTTCATCTTTGATTAAAAAGATATTTGTTATGAAGGGGTAAAATTTCTGGCTTTCAAGAAATCTCCAGATAAAACAGTCATTCATAGAAAGTGTCTTCTCACTTCTGTATCCTAGTTGCTACCAAATAAAATTGGAAAACAGAATATTTAGAGCCTGATTCCTCACTGCTTTGTACCTCGTGAAAAAAAGGTGTAAAACTGCTGCAAAGCAGAAGTAGTGGCTAACACCCATTCTGCACCCACTTTGCACAGATGGAGGCCTACCTAGATTCAGCAAAGGACTTCAGGACATCCTTAAGTCCCATGTTAAAGTAAAGCACATGTGTCTCAGGGGTTCACAACCCTTGGCCCATAGGCCAAAAGCAGCCCATGCTTCATTGGCTGGGAGCCGGGCTGTGGCCACACCCAAACCAATTGCAGGCAGATTTTCTTACCATCAGAACAAGGTAACAAAATCTGCCTACTAAAAGTTTTGGGTGCTATGGGGCTACAGCCACCTGTCTCTCCTCTGGGCTTAGAGCTTGTTGATGGACATCCAGCCCCCACAACCCCTTTTTTTAAGAAAAAAATATATTTATATATTTTTAAATACTTTATTTAAAAAAAAAATAAAACTTTTAGGCTCAAGGGCCATGAATATAATTTTTACAACCCTGAAGGGCCATCAGTCTATGTAATTTAAAATGTATTTTAAAAATAATTAATTAAATTTTAATTCATTAATTGTAATTAAAATATAAGTTGAATTGAATTAATTAAATTTTAATTAAATAGACAGGAGGCCCTTTAGGGTTATAAAAATTATGTTTGTGGTCCTTCAGCCAAAAAGGTTGAGAAACCACTGCTTTAAGTGTTTTTCTGAATAGGGCTCTAAATGACTAAAGTGGGGGCCAAGAAGTGGGGAATCAATTCACCATTTCTTAAGCCATGATGTTCTTCTTATAGTTGTAGGGCACGTCTACACTACCGAGCATTTTCAAAAAAACTTTTTTTGGGATAAGTATTTTGAAATAATTATCTCAAAAAACTTTTTTTCAAAAATGCTATTTCAGGACAACAATCCATTGGCCTGAAATACCAAAGCTTTTCTTTTTTTGAAAAAGAAAGTCTACAGTGGATTTTCTTTTTCATAAAAAAGGAAGAGATAGGGAGCCTTTTATGAAAAAAAAGCCGTTGCCGTGTCCAGGGATGGCTTTTTTTCAAATAAGCTACCTCGAAAAAGGCTTTTTATTTTGAAATAGCTGGCGGGTTTAGCTTTTTCGAAAAAGCGCTCTAGCATCTCGAAATACCGGAGCACTTTTTTTGGGATTGCTGAACCTCATTATTATTTTGAGAAAAAACCTTTTTTGAGGTAGCTTTTTTAAAAAAAAAAAAAACTATCCCCCAACATGGGAAAAAACTTTTTTTTTTTTTTTTTTTTTAAAAAGCCTCCTATCTCTTCCATTGCTTTGCTTTTTTTTTTTGAAAAAGAAAGACTGGTATAGACTTCTTTTTTGAAAATAAAAATAACCATGGTATTTTGGGACAAAGAGCAGTCCCCCGACTGTTGTCCTGAAATAGCATTTTGGGGGGAAAAAAAAGTTTTTGAGATAATTATTTCCAAATACTTATCCCAAAAAAAAAAGTTTTTTTGAAATTGCAAGGCAATGTAGACATAGCTGTAGCGAGCACAGTCCTGAACCTGCAAATGTTGCTATCCCATACATTACCCCATATTTTAAAGCAGAACTAGAACTTAAAATATTTTATTCCATACAAAACTGCTCTCTTGTACTCTAGCAGCCCACCATTTTTATAGCCATCTTCTTGTCATTCTGTTCTTTAGAATGCATTATATGGGTGTTTGTATAATATACATAAAAGCTACATGAAGACTTTGCAACTTGACTTTGCAAAGTCAAGCCCTAAAAACTACATGAAAAGTTAGGAAATACTAGAATGTAGCCAAGTTTCAAAGGGATTGCATTGATTCGCTGTAATAGTCTGACCTGATCCTATGACTTACACTTCCCTGCATATATTTTCCTCCCATTCTGCAATTTTCCCATATTCAAAGCACCCAATAAAGTGGGATTTTCTCCTACAAAAGCTCATATCATAAATAAATATGTTAGTCTTTAAAAGACTGCCACCAGACTCCTTATTTGTTTTGCGAGAACGTAGGATGCCCAAGCAACCTTAATTTTGTCTAGTGGGGCCTCTGTGGAAAAAGCAGCATGCCATTTGATTTAAGCCCTTTGTCATAATGCATGTGAATAAGTATGTCTAAATTCTGGTATTTCATAGCTCCCAAGTGCTTAAGTTTGCAAATCAAATGTGAGTTTTCACTGCTTGAAAGAGAAGTTAGACAAAATTATGAAAAACTCTTGTTGAAACATTGTAATGTAGCACTTTTTCCAATAACACAAAAGAACTCAAAATATGGAAGAAGCAAAACATGGTGTTCCCCAAAACAGAGGCACAAGTCACATATCTAGAGTATCTATAGACTGAGTCCTGTTAGGTCCTTCACATCACCAGTGGAATTTGAACCACAGCATAGACTTCAACTAGTTTAGGTACAAGACTGGCAGAATGAACCTGTTATCTAGAATGGGACTATCTGCTGGGTCTTGAGGGGTCATTAGTAGAAGGTTGGCCCAGCTCTCTTTCCCTTTTACCTTATTGCTGACACAGGAGCTCCCAACATTGTTGCTGCTTTGGAATCAGAATGCATTGGCCTGGATCTTTAAAATGTTCCTGTTTAGTTACTATTCCATCATACAGCTGTAATTTCCATGAAGATGACAAGCAGGAAAAGGAAACAGCAATTTTCATAAATCTGTAATTCATCCAAACCTAAACAGACTCATGGGATGAATGGAAGTTACATCTATTAGAGATGTCTCTTGCTGAATTTCAAGAGCCCACTGAAAAGAGTGAATGTATTGAAGTGTCTTTTTTTTTAAAGAAAAATATTTCAGTAGTCTTCTGTAATGGAAAATATTGATTCAATCAAAATATAGGGTTTTCTACCTATTCCCTCTATAATACATATAAAAAAAAAACACTCACAAACAGACTGGCAAAATAGTTGCTGATACAATTAGCCCTGGGTGAAATTCATATCTGTACAATAGATTAAAAGAGGCCTGTGATGTAGTAGAGAGGTAATCAGTTAGTGTTTATAACTGGAAAGAACAGGTTTTGTGGGACATACGCTATTCCTTTCTAGCAATTGGACAAGATAGCAATGGGATTGGAAATAGGTAGCACTTTAGCTGTTTCCCTCACTTCCAAAGTGCTTGTCAGCTGAGCTGCAACCATGCATGTGAGGAAACATACTGCACAATGGTAAGGCCTACAGTAAATGATTTCCTGTCCCACAGACCAAGAATACAGAGGAGTAATTTTGACTTTGGCTAACAGTTCTTTCCTGCTCAAGATACTACCAGTAAGGCACATCTTTGTAACATAGAGGGCTGAGTGTAAATTTTCAATCAAGACTCATTTTTTTGTGATGAGGCATATTGAGGAAACCATATGATAAATCTTTCTCTTAGATTCCATCTATATCTCCGAGCTATGTAAGTCAGCCATTTTGAATTTTCATTACTCTTGCCGTAGCAGATAATTTGCATAAAATGAAAAGGCTAAATTGCTGAGAATCTAAAAATATGTTGTTGCCAGGATACATCTTGCTAGATGCAAATGTAACTGTGTTTGTGCAGACCTGCTAAAAATAGTTTGGTACTCAGAAAAATTCTTATTAACATTATTAGTGGTAAGTGGAATGTTACATACCCAATGAGCTACTAAAATTCTGGCTATTCATTTTGAGGAATATGAAACATAACTTTTGCACTAGTAACAATATTTCAAGGCAAATGGAACTTTTTTTGTCTAAAGTCATTATAATTGCATTAGTAACCTTTTCCATTGCAGGTGCCACTATAGAAAGATCATACTCTAAGGTTAAGTGTTCTATTTTAGCTTCTAGATGCACTTTCTTGGAGAATAGATTAGTCATGTATTAATGTTGGCTGCAAGGCAGTGTCCCCTCCCAGACCAGCAGCAGTAGCAACAACAAAAATTCAGCTATCAATATTTAGTAATACCATTACTATATTGTCAATGCATATATGTATTGTGGCATCACAGCTGAGAATTAGTACACAGTAGAGCTTTTGTAGGCTTTGATCTTGTACCCGTTGGAGTACCTGTAACCACTTGTTTAATGGGCTACATCTACATATGCCTACTTGACAAAGAAAATCAGGAGAAATAGAATTATTTTTATTGCAAACAATGTACTAAAAAATATTAAATGATTACAATTTGAACATACTCACAGACTTATTTGAAAACCCTATACAAGTTAATTAACTATCATTTGCCTTGAGGAAATTGCCTAATTTGTGTAAGATCAAACAAGAGGAATGAGCTAGCTCTAAGTCACTGATGAGAACAATTGGAAATCAATGTATAAAAACATACATTGGTAGTGTGCGCTATTTAAATTGCCTGCACTTGGACAGTGAATAAGTCTTGCTGACTTAATTAAATTTTATCTTTTTCAAAAGTGATGTTTTAATATTTCAGAAAGGATTAAACTGAGCATGATTCTATACACCCAAAATTGTAGTACATTTACAAAATAAAATGAAGAACCGGCATATGTTCAATCTTACTTTGTCTCCCTTTTCTTTGTCAGCAATTTGAAACAATTGGTTAGCTGTTTAGATTAAATGGTTGAAAAGAGATTATTGCCATGACTTCCAAGCAGGGAGGAAAATATGAACTTACATTTTCAGTTGAATCCTGTTCCATACCTATCTTGGCCCCAGCAGGCTTGAGGCTGCTCTGTCTTATACTGGCTGACAGAGGGCCCCCACAGGCCATTTCCAACCAGAAACTGTCAGAACACACTCTGGTCTAGCCATTTCCCCCTCCTCACCTCCTACACTGGATACTTCAAAAAGAAGTGGCCTAGGAGTTCACAGTGTGCCCAGTGGGAACAACCTTATGCTGGAGGAGACCCGAACAACAGAGATCCAGGAGCTCTATGCTCTCTTTATGGAGCCAGCACAGAGCTCAGGATTCATCTCTGTACTTAAGGAACAGGCTTCATCTTTAACTGGAAAGAAAGGATTTGGCAAAAAACACACAAAAATGTATCCCTGAAATGGAAAAATGTATTAGTGATGATAAAGGAATATTCTAGAAGAATAAAGGATATTCTAGAAACCAATTGTTCCACATAATTCAGACACACAAAAAGATAGATTCATCCCACAAAAGCAGTTAATTGGTTTTGCACTAATACAATTCCATTCATGAAGTGGAGTTACTTCTGATTCACATCACTGTAGTTAAGAAAATAATCAATACCCTCAACTCCAGAAAGCAGCTCTTGTCCTGATTTTTTGGAGGCTAAGCACCCACTGTTCCAGCTATAGTCTATGGGACAACTACTCACAAACATAAGAGTGGGCAGGCTCAGGCTAGATATTAGTATAATTTTTTTCATCACATTAATAAGCTTCATTTTTCCCCATTGTAACCAAAAAATTATGGCCCTGACAGGTGGGAATGATTAATAGCCTGATGCGTAGGCTGTGAAGTTGATGAGAACCTATCTCTACATTGACTTCAATAGTATTTGAATCAGGATCTAAATCTTGTTAAAATGATATTTACTTTTAGCCTCCACAGAGAAGCAAAATGAGCATTAGTCAGATTGTCATTTTATTTCACTTACTAGATTTTGGATGTAATGTTCAAGAAAAGTTCTAGATAATCTTTTAGTTCTGTAATACATCCTCAACATGAAAAGCAAATAACTCAATCTCCCATCTGTTTTGGGGACATGACTGTTAGTGAATGTCTGAATGACAAGATATTTCAACAATTGCAAGATGTTATTCCGAAGACAGAAGTGGCTATGCCAGGTAGGTAGCCATGTTTTCAAGATGATGTTATGTTTGGTTCATTCTAAAGAATCATTCAGGAGTCTATATTACAGCAAATCACTAACTTTTTTTTTAATTATGTCTTAGAGTGTTTTGCAAATGTATCTTTAAAATCTAGTTATTGTTGGGTCCTTTCTACTCTATCAAAATCAGTGTATGTCAAAACTCAAACTGACATCAGTAGGACAATGGTGTAACAGGATCGACTCACTGGAAGGGCGCTGCCACTTGACTAGCAGCTTTCCTCTTGTATGGCTCCCCCAGCCAACAGGGCCAGATTAGAGGGTCTCAGGTCCCTGGGTTGACCACCGCCATCCCCACCCCCCACCCCGCCTGGGCCCCATCTCCATGCAGGGCCCCAGACCCCCACCACAGCAGCCTGTGGGCAGGCTCGTGCTGGTGGAGCCCTGGGGCCAGAGCCTCCTCTCCACATTGCTTCTGCCCAAGCCCCAATCCAGCCAGTCTGCCTCAGGGGCAAGGCCAGCTGGTGCTTGATGTGGCCCTCGCACCTGAGACTGCACCAAGTGCCAGGGGGCCTCACCCCCAGAGCAGAGCAGATATGCACCAGGGGTAGGTCAGCTGGCCTGGGGGCAGGGCAGGAGCACCTGGAGTCCAACCTCTGTTCCAGGACTTTGCCTTCTCACAGCATCAGCAGAGCAAGGACCTTCCCAGTGCCCCTACCCCAAGCCCTGCTGATGCTATGGTGGGCTAAATGGGTGGTAGGGGCAGATTAATGCAGAAGCCATAGAGGCTGAAGACCCCTTGCTCCCTTATGCTGGGGCCCGGGGCTTTTGCCCCTATAGCCACTGTATTAATCTGGCCCTGCTTGCCCATGGTGACTCCATTACCATAGCAGTTCACAGTGCTGCCTTGTCACAACTCAGTCCTCTAGCTCGGTGGCTTGCACTTCTGGGATATCAAAGTTTTACTGTTTAGCTGTTCAGTTCCCTCAGCAGCACTGCACTGCTTCCCAATCGCATGTAGGGAAGCCCAGGCCCCCTTTCTATGCTGGATTCCAGCATATGTCCAGCAGCTATGGTCTGTTTGCTCACAGAGCCCACTGTTATTTCCCTGGGATCCTTTTCTATCCTGTAGTCCCATCATCCTCAGAGTTTGCTGACCTAAACACTTTCCTTCTATCCAGGGAGCAAGTGTAGGTGACTGTGCCTCTGACTTCTTTCTAAACTTGGTAGTTACAGACAAAACCCCCTTCTACCATGGACTGACTGCAGACTACTCCTGCAGCACTCCTCTTTTCTTTGCTTTTTCCTGCCATCTTATGGCACAGAAGCCTCAACTATGAGCCTATGATCCCCACGTATTGCATTTTTCACCTAAAAAAATCTATTTCCTTTCACCCAGTCCTGTATCCTTATAAAAAGCAAAGTAATGTTTTATTAATAGTACCACACTTTCCCAGTAGTTTCACCAAACCTTTCAGACTCTATTCTCTCACCTTGAGGCATCTCAGTTCTTCATAAAGACTCTTTCTTGCTGTGTAATTCTCCCTGCATTGCTACAGCAGATGCTCAGCTGTTTCTTTGACTTCAAATGTATCACCCAACTAATCTTTGTACTTGTTTAGTAAATATAAACTACCTTTCAGGTCACAATGACCTGCTAGCAATCTAAACACAGAGGGCACGTCTACACGGCTCTTTTATGTCGAAATAACACTCGTTATTTCGAAATAAAAAAATTTAGTCTACACGACGTATCGATATTTCGAAAGGACGGACCTCGTCCTTTCGAAATAACGATCATTATTTCGAAAAAGTTAAACCTACCCCCCCTCGAAATAGCCGTTATTTCGAAACGGATGTTTCGAAATAACAGCTTTAGACCCGTTTGGACATGTTGTTTCGGAACAAATGGATTCCGAAACAACATGATTTGAAATTACTCCCAGGGTGCTTAGCACCCTGGGAGGAACAGCCACCCCCTGAGCACCCTGGCCAGGGTGCTGAGGGGAGACAAGCCGCAGGGCATGGGGGCGCTGCCCCCAAGAGCAGCGAGGAGCCCTGCAGGGGGGTGCCGATGCCCCGCTCTCCCCGCACTGGGGCTGCTCAGAAGCCCAGCGGCAGGGTGCCGGGGCTCCCCGCTTTGCCCGCTGCTGGGGCTGCTCCCAAACCCCACCGTAGGGTCCGGGGGCGCCCGGCTCTCCCCGCAGGCAGGGCTGGTGGGAAACCCTGCGGCAGGGTGCCGGGGCCCCGGCTTTTCCCCGCCACAGGGGCTACAGCCACAGGGAGCCGATCCCGACCTGGCTCCCTAGAGCCCCAGCGACTGAGCGGCCGCTGCCACGGGGAGCCAGGTCCCACCGGCCCCTCTGGCCCTGGGCTCAGTGGCGGCAGCGGCTGCGAGCCCCGCGGTCACCCCGCCACTAGCTCGGGGGCCTGCAGCTGCGGGCGGGGTGGCCGCAGCGCCCCCCCAGCAGGGCGCGGCATGTGCCG
>ML682040.1:9298381-9417738 GCA_007922195.1 Podocnemis expansa | reverse complement strand
CGGGCGGAGTGGCCACAGCCCAGGCGGCTCACCCCGCGCCCTGTTGCGGGGGCTGCAGCCCCCAGTGGGGTGGCCACAACCAGGGCGGCCCATGCCGTGCCCTGCTGGGGGCGCTGCGGCCACCCCACCCCGGCTACAGGCCCCAAGCTGGTGGCGGGGGAGCCGCAGGGCTCGCAGCCACTGTCGCCGCTGAGCCCAGGGCCTGAGGGGCCGGCGGGACCCGGCTCCCCGTGGCTGCAGCCCCCGCGGCGGGGAAAAGCTGGTGCCCCGGCACCCTGCCGCGGGGTTTGCCACCAGCCCTGGTGGCAGGGAGGGCCGGGCGCCCCTGGACCCCACGGTGGGGTTTGGGAGCAGCCCTGGCAGCGGGCAGAGCGGGGAGCCCCGGCACCCTGCCGCCGGGCTTCTGAGCAGCCCCAGCGCGGGGAGAGCGGGGCATCGGCACCCCTCCGCAGGGCTCCCCGCTGGTCTTGGGGGCAGCCCCCCGTGCCCTGCGGCTTGTCTCCCCTCAGCACCCTGGCCAGGGTGCTCAGGGGGTGGCTCTTCCTCCCAGGGTGCTAAGCACCCTGGGAGGAATTTCAAATCATGTTGTTTTTTCGAAATAAAGGTTTTATTTCGAAATAAGTCATTTCAGAATGACTTATTTCAAAATAAAACCTTGTGTGTGGACATAGCCAGATAGTTTGTTTATTCTATTGTAGCTATTAAATATACCATTATCCTCAATTTTAGGACATATTTCACAAAATTTTCACTCTTTTTTTTTTGCCCTAGTTCTTGCCATTGTTTCTTAGCTTTCTTCTTAACCACACTTCTGAAGTCCTGTTTACTCACAGGTATCTTTTGTATCAACCTTCTCATTCTTAAGGCACTTTTCACTGCTTTATCTGCCTTGTCAGTAGCCAGCATCTCTAGATGCTCCAGAATCCACACTATTACTATATGAATACTTAATTGTACTATCTATTTCCATAATTAAAAACAATATTTCATTGATTATATCTTTCCTTCTTTCTGAGGTTCCCTTTCTAATTGCCTCTAGATGCAGTCTGGCTGTCATAATGGCCCTAAAATTGGGTAATCTCAGATCTCTTCATTCCAAATTCAGGGATACCAACATCCATTCCCTCTATATTTGTGTTGTTATCTCTAGTATTGACAATTTAGATCTGGCAATATCCAAAAAGACAGTTATCATAAACTCTCTGTTCCTGATCTAACAACATGATCAACTGTGCATGTTCCATTCCTCAAACCGCTTAGTGCAGTTTCCAGATATGCTACTAATTTCTCATCATTCTTTTCATAATTTTGCCCACACATAATCTGAGGAAAACAGGTCTATATGCATCAGATCTGGTTCATAATTTGCCAGATAGTCTTTTGGTATAACCACTGTTTCCTTCCATTATCCTGGTAGTATTTCTTTTCTTCATGTTATATTGTCAATTAAATTCTTATTTTCCCTTGTTGTGGATTCTGGAATCACAATTAACATGATAATATTGTTTCTCTTCACTCTGTTCATGTGAAAGGCCTAGTTTATAGCCAGGAATTACAAGATCTTCTATAGCTGTCAAGCAGCAATCCTCGTCCATCCTGCATTTGATGAGTCCATCTTGATAAACCTAGATCTGTCACCTAACTTAGCATCTGCTATAACCTGTGTTCTGTGAAGATGCAAATAATTATATTTCCGTCAGTTGACATGAGTTTTCCATTTTCCTGGATTCAGATTCAGAAGTATACACATTTGTGTTATAAAAAGTATGGTGGACCTGTTTGGTGATAGACAATTTATAATAATCTGGGATTTCATTTGGTGACAACAGCATCTGATGCTTTTGTAATTACAATATTCATAGATTGCACACATCTCACAGAGAGCTTGAACTGAAGTTATTTGAAGGCTGTATTCTAGGAACTGGAGATTTAACATTTCTGTAGTAAATTCAATTTTCTTCCTCTTGAATCCTTCTTTTTCAAAGGCAGCTAGGACTGGCTCAGAAAGGTCATTGTTTATAACATATAGGCTATGTCTAGACTTAGAAGGTTAGTTTGAATTAACTTAATTTGAACCCATTAATTCAAACCCACAATGATTAGTTTGAATTAAGTTAATTTGAACTAACGTGGCCCCACTAGGATGACCAGTTCAAACTAGCATGTCCATGGACAAGACTTGCTAGTTCAAATTAGGAGAGAGGCACCATGGGAGGTGTGGCACTGACCATGCTCCCACCCAATATATAGAAAGAGGAAGGCACCCTGGGAGGAAGAAGGTCAAAAAGCATTAATTCAAACTATGGTTAGTTTGAATTAACATGACTACAAGGGGTTAATATGAACCAATAAGTTTGAATTAACCATTACTTCAAAGTTAAGCAAGGTTTAATAACTTCAAAGTAAGCTTTCAATAATTCAGACTAAGGAATTCCTTAGTTCAAATTAATGAAAGTCAGTGTAGCCATGCATTAATTTAATTCAAGTTAATCTTCATTAATCTGAATTAAATTGTAAGCGTAGACATACCCATTTAAGGCTTGTTTGGGGTGGACATCCCGATGCAGACAGATTAAGATAAGTTCCTTCTTACTACCAAAGAAATTTTTTATCACATGCAATCCAGCTGCCACCAAAAATGTTTGTATAGTTGGTATTTTTCTCAAATTTTTGGTTGTAACCTTTGTATTCTGGTTGTGAAAATAATTGGACTTTGAATTTCCTCTTTTGGCTATTGATGATATTCACAGCTTTGAATGAACTGAAGAGATCTTACAGAGATCTTTCAAGATCTGAAGAGATCTTTCTTCTGGGCTGAGATATAGTTCTTTATCAAGTACGTACTGCTCTCCTGTAAAGTCAGGATTCTCATAGATCACATTGGACGTAACACATTTATAGATGGTTTCTTTAGCAGCCATTCTAAGTGTCTCTCAAAGTAGAAATAGTCTTAAAACATTATTTTTGGAACCTTTAGTTCCAAGCATTTTTTACTGACTATTATCATATGGGCATTTTTGAAATCTCTTAAAATAGGTAGTAGTGACTAGAGCTCTTCATTGTAACCACCCCAGTCTTTCCATTCCTGATACACATCTTCTTCCAGCAAATAAGGATGATGTGCAAATCCTGGCTTTTTGTAAACAACTCAATTTCTTCCCAAAACTTTTATGGACTCTACTTGCTATTCTTCTTCAGTAAGAGCAAGTATTTTGGTTCCAGTTTCATATATTTCCCTTCAAAGAGAGGGTTCTCTTGATTGATTACCTTTGACTGTCCAGTGAATTCAACTCTGAAGTCCCCATATTCAAAGGTGCATCTCATGGATATAATGTATGCTTCCTCCTTCTCCCAAAACCTTACATTAGTCTTTCACCGGATTCCAACATTAAAGGTACTCCCTAGAAACAAGGTTCTTTGTAAGTTAGCCATATGCCCCTCTGTACTCTTAGAAAACAATTATACCATTTTGTGCCAAAAGTATGTGTTCTCTCAGTGGCATCAAAACATGTAGATGTTTCTTCTGTGGTGTCAAAGAAACAATTTCTGCACCTTCTGGTTTTGAATACAGGTCTGTCTGGTAAACTCTGTTATCCTTTACTACCTGTTTAACTGAACTTGCTTCCATAGGATTAGCAAATTTATGTTATCTTATTTTTCTGAAGTATTTTCACCACAAATACTAATGAGTTTCCATTCTCTTTCCTCCAGAGGAATACAGGGCCTTTAAAATTTGCCTTCTCATGCAGAATTCAGCTTTAACTAAAATCACTGCAGATAGCACCCAAAATATGCAATCCAAAACATCATTAAAACTTTGATACTGTTTCTGTGAAAGTTTGATTCACTATATATTGCCATCTGGTTAGGTTTGGGTCTGATATTATTTGTGCTGTTTCCTGAAAATTCCTCCTTATCTAATAAACCATCATGGACATTTAATTCATATCGGCTAGGCTTTAACGAGATTGAGAAATTTTTGTGAGTACTTCCACAGTATGGCTTTGTAAACTTAGTTTTTTTTTCCTCATTGTCTTTTAGCAAATATTTTCCTATAAAATTTGGAACTTTTAAATATTAAAGGCACTGGGACTTTTGAGCTATGTTGTATAGTCTGGCTGCATCAAATCCTAAAGCAGGCATCCCTGAGGAGTCAGTTGTGAAAGTTGTTGTAATGATGTTTACTGAGGTTACCGAGGGAATAAATATCCTTTCCTTAGTTATAAATATTAGCAAGCTTAACAAGGCAATGCTTTTTCTAGATGGGACCTCTTAATTTTTACTGTGTGTATTATCCATGTCACCTATGTTCTTCTCCACTTATTTCCTGAATAAGGGCAGGTTAGTCTCTTTTGAATGACATCAGTATTTTGAAAAGCATACCTTGCTCTGTAGATACATCCTTGGGTCTGACTCTGGCTTCAGTTTCTAAGTTTCTAATTTGCATTTTAATTTCCAGGACTGGTGCTATATTTTGTTTTTTCTCTCTTTATTCCCAAACTAAACTAAATACACTGGGATTAAATACATTCTTTAAACTGTTTATATAAATTGGAGGCATTGCAAAGTGGGATCAGGGAACTTTGGAAGCTCTGGCCTTTTCTTCTTCTGGGATACACAAGTTGAGGCATCAAGATTTTTGATAGTTTCAGTAATCTTTTTCTTGTCAGATGTGGAATCAACAAATGCTCTCATCATTACCAGCAGAAACATTACAAATGTTAACAAGTTCTCCCCCCGGATATTGATAATAGTTTGCTCTAATGTCTATGTTTTCTAAATTGTTCTGTTACACTGAATGGTTAGGGGCATTGACTTTCCTGTTTTTTTATCCTTTCCCCTTAACTTTGTATTTGACAAATCATATTCTGCTGTAATTCTGGCTCTTTGGAAACTACATCAGATTTTAGGGGATTTTTATCATCTTTGCAAGGAGATACTATCTCTGTGTTTGATAACAATAATTACTTCACTTTGATGGGATTTTGGGTTTAATTGTTCTGTTAGCATTATTTTGGAAGACTTTATTTTGCTGGGGGTTGTAAAGATGTTGTTTTAGGTAACAAACTTTCCTTATTAATAGTTCTACTTGTTTTAAAGAGAAACCTCTAGCATCTGCTTTGCCTGTGTTGTTAAAAGAAATCCCACAATTTTTTCTTAAGTTCTGTCTTTTCAATCTCATCATTAACTGAATTTCCTGCTTGAAAGCCGTCTTTAGATTTGATCTTGATTTCTGCTGGGCTGTCTTTCACCTATGTGAGATTTCTGAGGCAACTTTTGGTAATTGTCTTGCTTTTTTTTTTTTTTTATCAATTCATTTTCCTGGGGTTATTTTTGAAATTTAAACTTTGTTCTGCCAACAAACATACCTGATACACTGCTGTTTTTCAAAGTAGAGACATCAGTGGGTTGCTGGCTCTGGTTAATAGGTTTGTTAAAAAAAATCATTGGCAATGCTGTGGTTAATTTTATTAACTGTTTTCGCAAGAGACTCATGGTCACTTTCTAGGTCTTCAAGACTTTTAGGAGTTTTAATATTCAATTCTATTTTCTAGGGTTTGGCTTTTGATCGGGAAATATCTAAACATTAATTTCACAGCTCTGAGCTGTCTAAATCAAAACCTCTGTGTTTTTCCATTGATTTGCTTGTTTCTCCATTTTTAATCCCTTCTGCACCCAAGAGAGATCTTTCATCAGAGCAATTTTTAATTTGTTTTGCTGTCATGGGTTCAGTTTTACTTTCTGAAAATGAAGATGATGGTCTTTGTATTATCGTAGAGGACACTTGGGAAGTCTCCACATTGCTTTCACCAGAAGGTTTAGGTACACCTCCTCTTTTCCACTGTAGTTATTGTTAGATTATCTTCTGTTGCTACTACAAGTTGGATAAACTTCCTTTTTTATAAAGAATCTTTTATCTGACATTTAAAACTAGTGGGAGAAATATGAACTGCATTGGATTGACTCTTTTTAAATAGTCTTTGGAATGGGGCTGTTTATTGTTTATTTTTGTCAGATTCAGTTTTAGGTGGCCCTTGTGATTTGGTCCAACTTTTAAGTCTTGGTTACTCAAGATAAAAGACTTCTATTCAGGACTCTATTGATATTTAATTTTTATTTCTGAGTTTGTTATCTTTTTTGAAACCACACCTGAAATAGTAGCATTCAATCTGATTTCTCTCTCCCGAGAGTGTCACTAAATGACTGAGATTTCCTCCTATTTCCAAATATCTTAGTAACATGTTTTTTTAATCCAATCTCCTGAGAGAAAAGTCAAATTCATTAAAAAGTGTTTCTTCTATTTTACTATGATAGCTAACTTTAGAACTCCATCAGGATGTATACATATTGTTAATTAGATTTCAAATGTCTATTTTTGCATACTTGAGATGTGTAACACTTGCACACTCAATAGCACTTTAATATACTTTTCTAGATCTTCACTAGATAAATTATTTAAACTTCTGATGAAATTGAGAGTTGTGCAATTAGAAGTATCTAGAATAGGCTTTTTGGGTAAGTCTACATTAACAAGTTTAGTTCGTACTTGCTTAGTCTGAAATAAGCAGTGTCCCCGGTTAGGGCAAACTAACCAAGGCTTTTTAGTTCAAACTAACTTTTTAGTTCAAACTACCCACGCTTTTTTTAGTTCTAATTTAGAATTAGAAAAAGCATGTCTAGTTCAAACTAAAAAGTTAGTTCAAACTAAAAAGCAGTGGTTAGTTCGAACTAACTTCTTAGTTTGAACTTATTTAGGAAGAACTAGCGCGGCTACATCATTGTAGTTCAACCTAAAGTTCAAACTGAGTTCAAACTAAGCACTAAGCTTTGCTTAGTTTGAACTAGAAAATTTTTTCATTCGAACCAAGTAAAGCCTAGTGCAGACAGGGACCAAATTAGTCCAGATTAAGTCTTCTTAATCTGGACTAATTTGCTGGTATAAACATAGCCTTTTTTTTCCCTAGTTCCAGTAAGTCTAAAAATGCATTTTCTGAAAGTAACCTAATGTGTTTTAGTGATGCCATTCCACTCAGGTGACCACTTGCTGTAAGAAGGGACTCCTTTGCTGCTTCATTCTAAAATACTCAACGATGTTATTTCACTACTGAAATTATACAGTGTCTCTGCAACAGCATTTCAACTTCTTGCCTGCTGCACTTGGGAACTTTTCCATTTTTTCCTTTAGGTTTTTACTATCTATTGATTACCAGTGAGGCCATATCCTTGGAGGGAGAAACTGACCTCCTACTTTTAATATTTGAACTTGGAGAGGGTACTAATGAACTTTTTGGAATTTTTTCTCCTCCTTGAATTAAGCAAATGCTCAAACTTTTCCCAAACTGTTTTCTTTTTGGTCTGGTCTTTCAAGGATTCTGTAGACTGTACTTTTCAATTACACTAGTTCAGGATTGGGTCCCAAATCATTATGGTATGTGCATACCCTGTCCATGGAAAGGTGAAAACATCAGTTTTAAACTTACTTGATTTGAACAACCAATCAAAATATTTTGTAACAGTAAGATTACAAGTACAACCATCAACTCAGACATGAAAAATGAGGAACTCCACATTTATGTTAAAAACAATACACAACTCCCAATCCACAATTTATAGAAAACCCTGGCTTTAATGCATTATCCAGTAAAGTCATAAGCAAATACACCCACCAAATAAAACTTTAACTCCATCCCTGTAGTCCAGCTCCTGCTGTAGGCTGCTACATCCATTCATATGAAGAGGATCAGGGATGGTGTAGGTCCCTTACTGAATGGGGCAGGCATCCTCGTGACAGAGGATGAGGAAAAAGCTGAAGTGCTCAATGCTTTCTTTAGTTCAGTTTTCACAAGCAAGGTCAGCTCCCAGCCCACTACACTAGGTACGGGGGACTGGGGAGAAGAAGAGAGGCCCTTGGTGACAGAAGGTCAGGTTAGGGACTGCTTAAAGAAACTAGATGTGCACAAGTCCATGGGGCCGGATGAACTGCATCCGAGGGTGCTGAGGGAGCTGGCTGATGAGATAGCAGTACCGTTGGCCATTATCTTTGAAAACTCGTGGCGAACGGGGGAGGTGCCAGAGGACTGGAAAAAAGGAAATATAGTACCTATCTTCAAGAAAGGCAAAAAGGAGGATCCAGGGAATTACAGACCTGTCAGCCTCACCTCAATCCCTGGAAAAATCATGGAGCAGCTTCTCAAAGAATCCATCCTGAAACACTTGGAGGAACGTAGAGTAATCAGGAACAGTCAGCATGGATTTACCAAGGGTAAATCATGCCTGACCAACCTCATCGCCTTCTATGATGAGATGACTGGATTTGTGGATGCGGGAAGAGCCGTTGATGTCATATACCTTGACTTTAGCAAGGCTTTTGATACGGTTTCCCACAGCATTCTCATTGGCAAATTAAGGAAGTATGGGTTAGATGCATGGACTGTAAGGTGGATAGAAAACTGGCTAGAACAACGGTTTCAGCGCGTAGGAATCAATGGCTCCATGTCAAGTTGGCAGGCAGTAACAAGTGGTGTGCCCCAGGGGTCGGTCCTGGGGCCAGTTCTGTTCAATGTTTTCATTAACGATCTGGATGATGGGATAGATTGCACACTTAGTAAGTTTGCAGATGATACCAAACTGGGGGGAACGGTAGACACCCTAGAAGGCAGAGACAGGATTCAGGGAGACCTAGACAAACTGGAGCAGTGGGCCAAGAGGAATCTCATGAGGTTCAACAAGGATAAGTGTAAAATCCTGCACTTGGGACGAAAAAACCCCATGTACTGCTACAGGCTGGGGAGTGATCAGCTAAATAGCAGCACTGGAGAAAAGGACCTGGGAGTCATGGTGGATGGGAAGCTGGATATGAGTCAGCAGTGTGCTCTTGCTGCCAAAAAGGCCAATGGCATACTGGGCTGCATCAGAAGAAGTGTTACCAGCAGATCGAGGGATGTGATCATTCCCCTCTATTTTGCACTAGTGAGGCCACATCTGGAATACTGTGTCCAGTTTTGGGCTCCCCACTACAAAAAGGACATGGACAAATTAGAGAGAGTCCAGAGGAGGGCAACCAAAATGATCAAAGGGCTGGAGCACAAGCCCTATGAAGAAAGACTGAAGGAACTAGGCTTATTTAGCCTGCAGAAGAGAAGACTGAGGGGGGATTTGATAGCAACCTTCAACTACTTGAAGGGTTGCTCCAAGGAGGAGGGAGCTCGACTGTTCTCGGTAGTAACAGAGGGCAGAACGAGAAGCAATGGCTTCAAGTTACAGCTGGGGCGGTCCAGGCTGGATATTAGGAAAAACTTCCTTACTAGGCGAGTGGTGAAGCATTGGAATAAGTTGCCTAGGGAGGTGGTGGAATCTCCATCTCTGGAGGTGTTCAAGTCCCAGCTGGACAAAACACTGACTGGGATGATCTAATGGGAGTGGTCCTGCTTTTTTTGGCAGGGGGTTGGACTAGATGACCTTGTGGGGTCCCTTCCAACCCTATGATTCTATGATTCTATATAGACCCAGCCTGCTCTTTTCCAGCTGAACTCCATTTTCCATTAGGGTTTACTGAGCCCTGGCTGTTCTCCAGCATATAATATTAATTGACCTACTGTAACTTACTATGTGTTGTGTTTGATGGGAGTTAGAGGGGAGTGGCAGCCCCATCACAGGTGCCTATGTTTTCCATAAAGTTAAGTGCAAATTCAAATAGTTTTGATGTTCCTAAGTCATGTGAGACCATTAATTCAGCAGAACTAGCCAAGACATACCAAAACCAATAAGCTTTGAATTATGCTCTTCAGGCCCGTGGACTGAGGTTTCAATGTGAGCCGGACTGAGCACTCTTTAGAAGAAATGTGAATAAAAAGTAAAAATTGGTAAAACATCAATAATCAAGGATCTAGACTAGATCTTCAGTTGATGTAAATCAATACAATGCCATTTCCTACAAGGAGCCATCTAGCTTTAAACAAGCTGAGGACCAAGCCTGAGACAGGTATTTAACTGGTATAAACTGATGGAATTATAGCAATTACATGATCTGAGGAGCTGGCCATTAAACATTACATGAACTGTACTTTGTGTGCTTGTATGGAAACACATTTGCATCTACAATATATTGGTAAATAATTGTTAATTATCAATCTGGAAATTTGTTAAATTGAAAAGACAGAACCATTTTTCTCCTTCCCCATTAACAGACTTATAATCAGAACTGTGCAATAAACAAAATCTAGACTATATAGTCAATTCTAACAATATTTACTTGTTTTTCTTCAGTTTTCTTCACTATTCTAATTCAATTAAAAAAATTAAACTATATTTGTCTTCTGTTATAACAGACCGAATATTACTGAGCACATGAATATTTTATTCAGCTTTCTAAATAAATATGCATTCAATTTTTAATATTTTCTTTATTCTTTTAATGAATTGAAAATATTACATTGTAAATGCAAATTGGTTACACTAAGTCTGAAACTATTTCTGAAGCAAAAAGACTTAAATAGAAGAAATGGTTTCCAGCATTGTATCAGATTTAAAATGTTTAATATTTAATTAATGTTGAGTGAGACACAAAAGACCTGCTGAAGAAAACTGGTCACAGTCAAAGTTTTTATATTTTTCTAAAAGTAATATAATTTTGTTTCTGTTGATTGGATGGTTCAGGTGGTTAGTGTGGTGTGCTAATTATGTTAAGGTCTAAAACTTAGTACAAAAGAAGAATAGTCCAATGGTTCTTGCATTAGCCTAGGTCTTGTGGGACCAGGGTTCAATATTCTGCTTTTTGTGAGACCTTATCCTCCCTGTGCCCCACTTCCCTGTTGGTAAAATGTGAGTAATGGTACTTTCCTACCTCACAAAATCATTGTGAGGACAAACACATTAAAGTTTATGAAGGCTTAGATGCTATTCTGTTGTGGACCATCTAAGTATGGCTTAGATCAGAGGTCTGCAACCTGTGGCTTTGGAGCTGCATGTGGCTCTTTGGCTGCCTGCCCCCTTGTTGCTCCAGGCTTTGTCCCCTCCCCAACACAAGGGGATCCTGCTAGTGACACAAACCCGGCTCAAGCCCCCCCCCCGTGGAGAACTGTGTGGGCAGCCTGCTCCTGTCTCTGGGCTTTCTCTGCCACCAGAGGACCATGTGGGTGGCCTGTGCTGGGCTCTGGGGTTCCTCCCCATACCCGAGGACCCTGTGGCAGGCGCCCTGGCCTACTTCGCCACACCCACCACCAGGAGGCAACAGCTACTGCAGCTCTCAAAACACTTGGTTATTGAAGATATTTTAAAAAATGGTTCTTCTTATCTTTTGGGTTGCCAATCCTTGTCTTAGATGGATATCCTTTTAGTATCTGATCCAATCCCCTCCATTCCTCTCATGTGTTCTAGTAAGACTCTAGAGAAATCTGGGGGTTTAAAAGTAAAATTCACTCATGGCCATAAAAGTGCAAAAGTAAGCAGAGCTATAATAGCCTCAGCAGATTTTCTACACTGCCTTTATTTGGTTAAAGGGTTGGAGAATCTGGTTAGCAGCAAATCCTATCTTCCCGCCCCACTATTGTATACAGCCCCAGCATAGGCCTCCCACATCGTGCCTTCTTTTATCCCTTAGAACTACTCCAGTTCCATCCATAAGTCTTGTCTTCATCACAGACTTTGGGTTAGAATACAACTGTGAAGTTTTAAAGTCTGTGCAACAATTTAAACATCTTGGTTTCGTGCTAAGTGATGATGGCAATGTGACTGTGGATGTTAGAAGTCACATGAAGAGCATTTGATGCAATTGGAGGAGGTTGATGGGAATTCTCTGCTATAAATATATGAAAAAAAATCTAAAAAGCACAGAGTACTATGATTAGTTTACCCATGATGTGTGGGTTGCAATGATGACCAGTGCAGCAGAAGGAACAACTCCTTCATGCTGTCAGAATGAGAATGCTCCATGGATATTAGGTGAGATGAAAGCTGACAAGCTATGCCTTGAAATGGCACCAGTTGTGATGCAGGTAGCCTCCATTACAGAAAAGCTGAGGGAATATTAACTGATAGGGCGGAATCAATGCTTGGTTTGCTATGGGACAGCGCCATGTAAATTGGGAAGTGTGCCCATAGGAGATCTAACATGGCTCCTCCCAGCTGCACAAATGGAAATCAGTCCTGTCTGTTTTATTAAAGTTTTATATTCCTTACTCAGTCAATAGCGTGGTCTTTAATGAACCCTCAAGATCATTACATGACTTTAGAACTGGAAATAAGTTTGGAAACAAAAAGGATTTGGACGAAAACTCCTACATTTGCAACTGAAAACAGACAAAAATAGGGGATCTCTGAAACAAAGAAAAACAAAGGAAGTCTTCAGCAAGTTAATGAAAGCTCTAAGAATGGGTGTTTTACAACCTCCTTCCGCTCTGTGAATGTCAAGGAATGTTGCACAGAACTGGATAAAGTTTAACCAATTATTTTTGTTTTATTTGTCAGATATTGGGGCACAGAACAAAGATGAAAACCCAAACCACCTACGTATTTTACATATTCTTGGGGAGGAGGCACTAGATGTTTATAATAACTTTAACAAGAGTCTTGTGGCACCTTAAAGACTAATAAATTTCTTCAGGAATAAGCTTTCATGGGTTCTAACCCACTTTGTTAGATGTATGAAGTGGAAACTGCAGTTGGAAGCAGGGGTTAAAGTAAGCTGGAACGCACCGGAATGGCATTCCGGGGCCCCCTATTTTTAGGGAGGCAGCATGCCAGGGCCCCCTAAAAATAGAGGAACACACCAGAATGCTGCATTCCAGGGGCCCCGAAAAATAGAAGAATGCACTGGAACACAGCATTGCAGTGTGTTCCCCAAGGGCTGGCTCAAGGCGCTGTGGGCTGGAGCAAGTTTGGCCAGTGGTCCCCCCTTCCCTGGAGCCCGTGGTGGCTGGACCCCTTCCTGCTGGGCCTGGGCGGTGTGCGCGGCCCAAACCCAGTCTCAGGCCTGTGTCCCCTCTCCTTGGCCAGCCAGCCAACTCCACAGCCTCTTACCCCCCAGCCCGGTCTGGCCCAGATCCTCAGCTGCCTTGGTGGTGCAGGTAAGGGGGCCCTGGGGAAGGTGGTTTGGGGACAGTTGGGCAGCCAGTGCCTCAGCATGGGGGGAGGAAGAAGGGGTTGGGATGGTGGGTTGGGGAGTTGTGGAGGGAGTTGGGGGGCTGAAGGGATGAAGTGAAGATGGGGGAGTTGGGGTGGGGGTTTACACAGGCTGGAGTAGGGACATGGGGGCAGGGACCTTAGGGAATGGGGATTGGGGCTGAGGAAGACACGGGGAAAGAATGGTATGATGGGGGTAGGTGTTTAAGGGGGCAGTAGCTGGGGTGGGGTGACAGGCACTTATGGGGCAGTAGCTGGGGTGGGGGGCGGGCATTGGGGGGGGGGCAGTAGCTGGCATGGGTGAAGGGGGCCCGGAAATTTAGGAGGGTTTCACAGCCCGCTAAATTATACTCTAACCCCTGATTGGAAAGTATACGTACACATGCCAGGATGAAGGAGAAACATTATCGTAGGGAGGGCAAGTGCTAACAACCTTAGTTCAGTTAGGGTAGATTAGGCCCATTCACATCACTAGAGTAGAAGGGGAGAATGTGTGAACAGGGACAATTATTTTTTGTAATGTGCTAACCATTCCAAGTCCCTATTCAGACCCAGTCTGATTGTGTCAAGTCTGCAAATGAGTTCCAGTTCTGCAGTTTCATACTGAAGTTCTGTTTTTGAAGGTGTATGCATTTTTCTTGATGTTGTTGTTGTTGTTGAAGTATGGCAACCTTCATGTCTGCTAATGAGCATCCAGGGAGATTGAAGTGTTCTCCTACTGGTTTATGGATGTTGCCATTTCTGATGTCCAATTTGTACAATTTATGCTTTTCCATAAGGACAGTCCAGGTTGGCCAGTGTACGTGGCAGAGGGGCATTGCTGGCACATGATGGCATATATCACATTAAAACAAACAAGGGGGCCTGTAGCACTTAAAAACTAAAAAAAAAAAAAAAAAAATTGCTTATTGCTTGAGCTTTCATGGGAGAAAATTCCACTTCTTCAGATACAACAAATAAATTTGTTAGTCTTTAAGGCTATGTCCACACTTACACAGTTAAATCAATTTAACTTATATTGATTTAATAAAATAGATATAAAAATCATTAAATCAATTTAAGTTAAATTGATTTAACAGGTCCCCATTAGAAACTC
This sequence comes from Podocnemis expansa, assembly GCA_007922195.1. Classification (NCBI taxonomy): domain Eukaryota; kingdom Metazoa; phylum Chordata; order Testudines; family Podocnemididae; genus Podocnemis; species Podocnemis expansa. The sequence goes on along the minus strand of ML682040.1, from coordinate 9,403,523 downwards.
AAATCGAAATAGCATGTCCATGGACAAGGCTTGCTATTTCGATTTAGGAGAGGGGCACCATGGGAGGTGTGGCCATGTGGCCACCTAAAAGAGCCATGCCCCCACCCAATATATAGAAAAAGGAAAGCACTGGGGAGGAGAAGGGTCAAAAGTGTTAAATCGATTTAACAGTTAAATCGATTTAACATGTCTGCACTCTGTTATTTCAAAATAACAATTTGGATTTAACAGTCATATCAATATAATACTAGGTTTTATTATATTGATATGACTTTCCGTATATTGAAATGAGGGAGCTCCTCATTTCGAAATAAGAGAACGTCGTGTGGACCTACCATTTTTAAATGAAATAAACAGCATTGTTTTGATTTAAAAAGTGTGTGTGGACATACCCTAAGTGCTACAGGACTCCTTGTTTGTTTTACTGAACTAGACTAACACGGCTGCTCTTTGGAACTATATCACATCAGTGGATGCTCAGGTAAATGAGCTCCAGATAGTTTGGCTTATATGTTTGGGACCTGTGATCATGTCACTTGAGTCAATGTGCGAGCGGAGCTGTTAGTGGGTTTTGTTGCAGGCATATGTTCCTGGGTTAGCATTCTTGTTGTATGGTGTTCAGTTGCTGGTGAGTATTTGATTCAGGTTGGGAGACTGTCTGTAAGCAAAGAGGGGACTGCCTTCCAAGGCTTGAGAGAGTGTGGATTCATGTTCCAGGATAGGTTATAGATCCTTGATGATGTGTTGGAGGGATTTTAGCTGGGGGTCTAGGTGATGGCCAGTGGTGTTCTGTTGTTTCATTTGTCAGGTCTGTCCTGTAGTAGGTGACTTTTGATTACCCATCTGGCCTTTTGATCTTTGTTTGTTTGTTTGTTTTGTTTTGTTTTGTTTTTAACTTCCCAAGGTGGGTACTGTAGTTTTAGGAATGTTTGGTAGAGATCCCTTAGTTGTTTGCCACCGTCTGAGCAATTGGAGAAAATCCTGTTGTATCTTAAGGGTTGGCTGTAGACAATGGATTATGTGTAATGTGTCCAGCATGGAAACTGGAGGCATACAAGTATGTATTGCACAGCTGGTTTTTGGTATATGATGGTGTTATGCTAATGTGTCCAAGAAGTGGGTTTCTTGTGTGGATTGGTCCAGGCTGAGGTTGATGAGGTGAAAATTATGGAAATCCCAGCAGAATTCTTCAAGAGACACATTCCTATGTGTCCAGATGATGAAAATGTCATCAGTGAGGTGTACATAAAGGAGAGGTGCTTGGGGATGAGATTTGAGAAAGTGATGTTCTAGGTCACCCCTAAAAATCTTGGCATAATATGAAGCCGTGTGAGTAGACATAGTCATGCCACAGACTTGAATATATAGCTTGTCTCAAAATCTGAACTAGTTGTGGGTTAGGACAAAGTCACATATTTTAGCTGCCAAGTGTGCCATGTCATCATCAGGGAAACTGTTCCTGATGGCTTGTAATTCATCTTTGTGTGGAATGTTGGTTAGAGGGTTTCTACATCAGTAGTGGCTATCATGGTGTTTTCTCAGAGATCGCTGATGGACTGTAGTTTTCTCATGAAATCAGTGGTATCACGAAGGTAGCTAGGAACTGGTAGTGTAGGGGCTGAGGAGAGTGTCCACAGAGCCTGACAAGTCTGCCATGAGAGTGCCAATGTCTGAGATGAAGGGGACTCCATGAAAGTTGATGCCCAAAGAATATTGTTAGTCTTTAAAGTGCCACAGGACCCTCGTCAAGCATGAATTTAAATATAATACTGACTAAATTTGAGAAGTATTGCATGAAGTGTCAAATCTGGGGACAAGCCAAATAAGCCATGGTTTGGGGCCTCTAAATATGTTGGAAATAACTAAGAAGATTATCATAATTTAAACTGATAATGCAAATAAGGCTTTTTGCAAGATGGATGTTTTACTTAGTTGTTTCTCATTACATCTTTGCCGATATGTATATGTAAATATAGCAGTTCAACATTTATTTTTTCATTACGCTTTCTATTATAACGTAATACACCTTTTCCTGTTTATTTTTTATGGCATGGGGCTTCTGATTCTTGACACAGCTTAGGGCCTCAGCATGTCTTAATATGTCACTGATTGCATGCTAAAAAGGAATGTGACTTTTGAAAAGCATAGATTTTTTACATGTCTGGAAAAACTGGATGACACCATAGAGCAATATATCACAGAATTAAGGAAACTCAGTAATACCTGTAGCTTTGTTAGTATCACAGAATGCACGCAAGAAAGCAGGATATAGCCAGAGTGGCTCAAATCACAATGTGAAACCAACCCCTGCTGTAGGGAGGAATGAGTCCAGACAGCTGGGTTGGTTTCACATTGTGATTTGAGCCACTCTGGCTATATCCTGCTTTCTTGCATGCACGGATGACCCCTGCTGGTGAATTCAGCTCTTTTACTTGTGTTTTTACTTTTTTGGCAGCCCTACATATTTGGAGAACTTCATTCAAAGATAACACCTCTACTCTGTGCAGTCTGTCTGTGATCAGATATTCTGTGCTGCTAACAAAGCTACAGGTATTACTGAGTTTCCTTAATTCCAGACAGTCATGAGACAAGTGTTGGTCATGGCATGGTCCAAGGTCTTGCTTATGGGAAACTGTCATGAGGGCTGTTTTTTGGGGGGGAGGGGGGCGTGTAGTGCAAGAGGGGCAACCACCGCTGGCCCTGTGGTTCCATCAGCTCTGTGCTGGTCTGATATGCTTAGGACAGCATGGGACCCGCATCACTGCCCCCTCCACAGCTTCTGCCCTACCCTGCTGCTTTTGTCGTGGAGCCAAAGGCAACCTGGGGGTGTGTATGTGTGGAACCTGGTCTCTGCTGTGGGCCAGCCCTCCGCACCCCCCAGGATGGGGAACAGCCAGACCAGGGTGGGGTGGGCCAGCCTGGAAGCCAGGCTCCGCTCTTCTACTTCTCCTCTGAGCGGGCTTGTTAGCCCTAGGGGCGGGGAGGGCCAGCCCAGAGGCACGGTGAGAGAGCAGAGCCCAACCCCTGGACTGGCCTGCTCTGAGCAGAGGAGTGGAGACGCTCACTTGGAGGAGGGGTGGGAGCATGGGGTCCGACCTCTACAATGGCCCACCCTGTCGCCCCCAGCACAGAAGTGTGCGGTGGGACCCTCACAGGCTGATTGGCTGCAGACGCCGTACCCACCTAGGAGTGGCGCTGACTGTCATAAGTGAGGGAAACTTAATCATTTCCCAAACTGCTACAGATCCCAAAGGCAGAAAAGATAAGCATTTAGTTTTGACATTGGGTATGTCTACACTGGAGGCTTAAGCTGGCTTAAGCAACTCCAAGGTCCCCTGGCTAACGTGTATTAACTCAACTTTAAATTGGTCCCCTTGGCTTAAGTTGTCTTTATTAAAGTCGACTTAAACAAATGAAGACTCTCTAAATCGACTTAATAAGGCTTAACTTACCTGAGCCCTCTAGTGTAGACATAGCCATTGAGACTGAGGAGTATTTTGTAGATGTACTAGGATCAAGCAAGCCTAATGAGGACTGGATACTGCCTCTGACAGTGAATGGAACAGTCATTTCACTGAAACTGGACACAGGAGCATAGGCCACTATTCTATTTGCACAAGATTGAGAGACTGAGAATAAGACCTACACTGGGAACAGCCATGTTAGATCTCCTGTGGGGCCCATCTCTCAATTCACACAACACTGTCCCATGCTAGGGAGTGCCTCTAAATCACAACCTTTTAGAGGCGTATCTCTACAGTTGATGGGAATTCACTGCTATAAGAATATGCAAAGTAATCTTAAAAAAAAACATGGAGCATGAGCCTCTGATTAGGTCAGACATATTGTGTGGGTTGCAATGATGGGCAGTGCAGCAGAGAGAAGAACCTCTTCACCCTGCCAAACAGAATGCTCCATGGATGCTGGGAGAGAGGAGAGCTGACAAGCCATGCTGTGAAATGGCACCACCCACGGTGCAGATAGCCTCCATTACAGAAAAAATGAGGGAAAATTGACTGACACGTCTGCATCAGTGCCTGGTTTGCTCTCCCACCCACTTACAGTGGTGCTGAGGGCTCCCACAGCCTTTCCTCTCTTTACAGTGGGATTGGTAGGTGCTAGTGCCTGTCTCCCATTCTACTGGGGATGAAGGGTCCTGTGCCAGTGCCCCAACTTACACTGTAGTTGGGGGAATCCCAGTGGCAGCTCCTGCTTACAGGGTGCATCAGGAGGCCCAGAGGCTCTTCCAGTGCAGGAACTAGGTATCTTGGGACATGGGGTGCACCTGGAGCAAGCAGCACACAACACACCCTCAAATCAAGTGGTGAAACTGAGCCACTCGATAAGGCTTATAGCCCTGGGCTGTTCCCCCTTAGAGGGTGGTGAAGGGGTCCTAGTGCCTGTTCCCCATTAGAGGGTGAAGCAGGGGTCCCAGTGGCAGTTCCCCGTCAGATAGGGCTACCAGGTACCAAAGGCTGGAAAGGAGGACAGGGAAATACAAAAAGGAGGACATTGGAGGACACGTTTAGAAACTGTGGTATTAATGTCATATTCTTCTGTTTTTAGGGAGCCTTGGAACGCTTCCCCCTAAAAATATGGTATTCCAGGGCATTCCAGCATACTTTAACCCCATATAAGTAAAAAGCCAGAGAAGATCATGTATTTTAAAATGCTTGCCAGATGGAGGATGTGAAGGTAAAAAGGAGGAGATGTCCTCCTTTTGCCCAGCATCTGGTAACCCTACCCTTAAGAGGTTGAAGCAGAGGTCCCAGTGCCTGGTCCCCGTTATAGGGTGAAGCAGGGGTCCCAGTGGCAGTTTCCTGGTTAGATAGGGCTACCAGATTCAAAAGCCTGGAAAGGAGGACAGGGAAGTACAAAAAAGAGCATATTGGAGGACACATTTAGAAAATGTGGCATTAATGTAATATTCTTCTGTTGTTTGGGAGCCTTGGAACGCTTCCCCCTAAAAATAAGGTATTCTGTGGCATTCCAGCATATTTTAACTCCTATAAGTAAAAAGCCAGACAAAATCATGTATTTTAAAATGACTGCCAGATGGAAGATGTGAAGGTAAAAAGGAGGAGATGTCCTCCTTTTGCCCACCATCTGGTAGCCCTACCCTTAGAGGGTGCAGCAGGGGTTTCCCGGTTAGATAGGGCTACCAGATACCAAAGCCTGGAAAGGAGGACACGCAAGTACAAAAAGGAGGACATTGGAGGACACATTTAGAAAATGTGGTATTAGTGTCATAGTCTTCAGTTTTTAGGGAGCCCTGGAAGGCTTCCCCCTAAAAATTTCCAAAGGGATAGGCATGTTAGTTTTGTCCAGCACAAAAAAAAAAAAAAAAAAAAAGGAGTCCTGTGGCACTTTCAGACTAACAGATTTATTTTTTGCATGAGCTTTCGTGGGAGAAAATCCGAGTCCCTCAGATGCCCAAAGCATCTAAGGAAGTGGGATTTTCTCCCACAAAAACTCATGCGAAAAATAAATCTGTTAGTCTGAAAGTGCCACAGGACTCTTTGTTTTTCCCCCCCTGGAAATAAGGTATTGTGGGGCATTCCAGCATCCTTTAACCCCTGTAAGTAAAAAGCCAGACAAAATCATGTATTTTCAAATGCCTGCCAGATGGAAGATGGGAAGGTAAAAAGGAGGAGATGTCCTCCTCTTGCCCACCATCTGGTAACCCCACCCCTCGAGGGTGCAGCAGGGTCCCCCACTCTGGGGACGAGGAGCCCCAATCCCCCTCCCCCCTTACACTGCTGGGGCGGGGGGCGCGCGCTGCCCCGCCCTGCCTGTCACTGGGAGAGGGCGGGGCTGGGCGCCTGTGATAGCCCACCCCAGGGAGGGGGCGTGGCTCGGCGAGGCCCCGCCCGGAACGAGCAGCGCGCGCCTGTGATAGGTCCGCCTGGCGAGGGGCGGGGCCTGGAGCCGGGAGAGGCGTGGCCGGGCAGGGGAGGCGGCCGGCGGGCGGGCGCGAGCGCGGCTCGGCGCGGCTCAGGTAGGGACGCGGGGCCCGCGCGGCGGCGGCGGCTGCGTTGCCCCGGCGACGGCGCGTGGGGGCGGCGGGCGATGTGGGCGCGGGCCCGGTGCGAGCTGCCTCCCCCAATCGCGGCGGGGAGGGGCTGTTCCTCCCCGTGCCCCCCACCCCGCATTGCACGGGGGGTTTGGGGGGATCCCGGCTCTGCTCCCCCGCTTTGCATTGGGGGGGGGGGAGGGAACCAGGGTTCCCAAATTTTTTTCTGCCCGGCGCACCATGCATTGCAGGCACACCGTGATGTCGTTTGCAAATACATTCCTGAATATGCATGAGCCCATCCAGAGCTCTTTGAGCAGGGTTTGCAAAAATTTGGGGGCTCCCCTGATGGCACACCTGCATGCCATGGCGCGCTGGGTGGGAAACATTGGTGCAGGGCTCTCCCTAGGGGGTGTGGGGCCCTGGGTGAAGCCATCCCCCCACAGACTCCCCAGCAATGGGGAGCAGGGCCAGGCAGCCCAGGAAAGGGGCAGGCCCCAGCGCTATCCACCCCATGCCGGGGACCGGGTGAGCTGACCAAAAGCGGTGCCCCTGTTTATTTTTTCTTGTAATCAAATCAAATCATAGGGCTGGAAGGGACCTCATGAGATCATTGAGTCCAACCCCCTGGGAATTGAACCCAGGACCTTCTGCTGTTCAGCACGGCTATTCGCCCTCGCACCCAGCCGTGCTGCTTACGGCTCTGTGCCGGCGCGGTGGGGAGTGGTGTAGCCGTACAGGCCTCCCGCCCTCTCCCTGCTGCTCCGGCACACAGCCGTAAGCAGCACGGGCACATGGGAGGGGGAAAAGCAGCGCTGAACAGGGCCACCGCTTTCGGCTGGCTAGCCTGGTCCCCGGCACGAGGGGGCAGCAGTGTGGGCACCGTGGGGCCCTCCAAAGCACGGGGCCCTGGGCAGCTGCCCCACTCGCCCTACCCTCGGGATGGCCTTGGGTGTAGACACACCTAGGTAAGTGATTGACGGTTCTTCGTGTCCCCTGGTCTGTTTGGCATCCCCCCTCCATAATTATTTATGTGCCCAGCACAGTCCATGTTAGGCTTTGAACTCACCAGTTGCCTATAAATGGGGACAAGTTCCAAAGGGGTAGTGCTGTGGGTCAAGTTCAGCAGAACATGCAAGGAGTCCTGCGGGAGTTACGATGACCAGCCTTTTTCAGGCTGGGGACCTGTGTTCCCTCTAAGCTGTGTACGTGTGCACATGCACACGGGTTGTGAAAGCTGCACACACAACAAAATAAGGCATGCACAAAAAATTCAACAGTGTAAATAGTTTTATGCTACTTTAAGAAAGCTGTTTCAAGTAGCATGTTTCAAATAAGGTTTTGTAATTTATAATATAACTTCCATCACCATGCCAGAATAAGTATATTAGTAGTATCCTACACACTTGTTTTGTTGTGCTCACAAGTTGGATCACACTCACTGGAGTGTGCACGAAATTTGCACACCAGTTCTGAAAATTTGTACAAAAGACATTTTTTGTGCACACAGCCTGCAAAAAATTAGAGGGAACATTGCTGGGGATCCCTTTAAAAAAAATTGTGCCCCCCCCGATTATGTAATCTTGCCCATGCAGGCAGACTCTGCCCTGTGCCACTCTGTTGGCACTGCTGGGGCAGCCGGTGAGCAGCGCCACCACCACCATGGCCTGCACCGCTTGGGAGCCGAGCTGGGGCAGCTGTGGCCCCCTGCCCTTACCCCTGGCGGGGAGCCGCCACAGCCCTATCCCCCTGCCAGGATCTGGCCACAAGCAGAGAGAGGCAGCCCTGGCGGGGAGCATGAAAGCTGCAGCTGGACCCTAGTCACAGTAGGGAGAGGCTCCATGGACCCTCTGAAACATGTCTGCAGACCACCAGGGGGTCCCCGGATCCCAGGTTGGAAAGCACTGGTTTATCCCATGAGGACTCCTATAAATGGGCAAGGCGGGACCAAGCAGAGACTCTATTCATCTTCTGTTTTAAAAGCAGAAGTGCTCTTGTTTGCATCAGCCCCTCTGTGAATCATGGCGGCTTCTTAGACCTCATGCAGCCAGGAAAGTTTTGTCAGTTGCACTGATGAAGTTCCAAAGGGGTAGCCTTGGTAGTCTAGTTCAGCAAAACAAGCAAGGAGTCCTGTGGCATTTTCACAGACTAAAACATTTATTTAGCACCTGAGCTTTTGTGTTGTCAGATGCTTGAAGATGGGGAGCATCTGATGAAGTGGGATTCTCTCTGACAAAAACTAAATAAATTTGTTTGTTTTTAAAAGTGCCACCAGGCTCCTTGTTTGTTTTACTAATGAAGTTATATCTGCATCAGCTCTGTGGGAGCACTCCTATTCTGATGTAAGGATGTGTTTCTTTTGGTTTAGCTTAAACTTCTTTCCAGGTAACATAAACTAAAAAATACATTCTTTTACCAGAATGTCCTGTATTGCTGGTATAACTATATTGGTTTTAATTCATGCCTTGGGTTATACTGAAAATAAACTTTTCTTTCTAGCTGCTGGTAAAGTACCCCTGAAGGTTTTTTCTAGATTAAACATCAGAATATGAAGATGTGTCAATTTCTGTAGTAATAACTCCACCCTCCTAGCTGAATCCTTAAAACACCTCTCGGTTTTGTTATACATCTGATATTGAACTGATACTGTGTTAGATTTTGCTCATTTTTCTAATTTAGTTTCAAGGCAGTCTTCCTTTTATTTTATTGGTCTGGCTTTCATTATGCTAAGCACTCAGCATTCCTGTTTTATATAGTGGCATTGTGTGTATGTTCCATAAAGCACTAGAAAGATTCACACTTAGTATTTTTTTCTTGAGGCCTCACTCTTTCACTTTCTACTAACTGTTAAAGGCCTTTTCTATTTTCATATTGTTGTTTCATTTTTCCCCCTTCCCTCCTCCAAGCATCTCGTCATCTGTTTAGTTAGAAATTCATAATAATTGAAAAGTTGCTTTTGCTGTGTGCTGCTAGGAGGAAGAATCAGGAATGGAATGCATTTGTGGCCAAGAGATTGTCTTTTGAGCAAAGAATTTATCTCTCACTTGCTCATTCTCACACACACTCTTGAATTCAGAAACCAGAGAAATTTCATGCAGGTGGAGAGGGGAAAAAAGCTCATTCCTTGCTTTATGTTTAAGACATGATGTTACTAAGTTTTCCTCTTTGCAAAAATGCATAGAATATTAGTACATCAGTAACTTGTCATTATCTTCTTAGACATGATTTCTGTGACACAACAAAGTTTATTTCCTGACTCCCCATATGTTTAATTTAAATAAATGAAACTGTGACATGCTGAAGACGAGGAATTTCTTAACCCTCCTTAGTATGTACTGTAATTTGTTTGAGGTTACAAAAGAGATCACAGATTACATGACTGTAATATCAAACGTGGAAACTTAACAGCTAATTCTTCCAAACACTGTATTTTGCCTAACTACTGAAGCTTTATAAAATGGTACCTAAATGTGGCTAATTGCATCTAAGAGTTTGATTGCCTATTAATTTCTTTGCATTTGGAGCACTTAATATATTAGTGGCGTCCCTTGGTAATTGCTTCTTATGCTACCCTTTTGGATCCCAAATGTTGTAGCTTTTGAATTCCTAATTTTTTCCACCTTCAGTTAAAAATAAAACCTTACATACATTAGAAAACATAAAAAAGTCAGTATTTACTAGCCTCCACACCGCAAAAAGAGGGTGGGGGTAATATGTAAGGGACAAACTGTAGGAATGTTGGATATTGTTGCATAATAACATTGACAGACACTGATACCCTGATGATGATCAGAATAGCCATGATTATCATAGTGCTAGGGAGATTCTTCATTAGCATGTCTTCACAATACTGCTTTTTATGCTCTGTTTTTGTCAAGACAAAGCATCTTGTTCTCGGTAGTGTTGTACTCTCATGTAATGTATGTGGGTTTGCATATATTATGTTGTAGATTTGCATAAACATATTACGTGAAATTATTGCCAAAGTACACCTCCAAAATAGTTGGACTATCACAGTACGAATCATTTAGACTAAGGTGAAAATTTCCATCTTAAAATTGAAGTCCTATTTTGCTGATGTACAAATAATCTGAAACTGGTAATCTGAAACTTCAATGACATACCTAAATAGCTTACAGTTATAGATTTTAAAGTGAACTGTTTGTGTGGGGCATGCATGAAATGCAAGTGGCCCATTTTAAAACAGTTTTAGCTACTGTATTCAGAAACGGCTGTTCTGCTGCATGCATAAAGTTTGATCATTCATTTTCTACTACACATTTTTATGTTTTTAGTATTATTGAAAATCACCACATTTTAATGCTTTGAACTGAATTAGATCATTTATCAGTAATCCTGATGAGCTGCTATCCAATCCTGAAAACAAATTTAAGCTGTTAATGTTAATCCTTAACTTTAATGGCCCCAGTGGATGATAAAACGAGTATAAATATATAGGGATTTGGGGGCCGAGAAACTGTGAGTACTATCCATGCTTGCAGTTCCACCAGTTTCACTTCCTGTCATGATTTTGGCTGATTATTAGCATTTGTCTAGCAGTATGTTTCATGAATGTCATTCATTTTTACTCTGAGTGAATCAAAATATCTTATTCCAGGAGACCTTGAACGTGCAAGGAAAAATGGGGTGAAATAGAATTTCTCTGAAATTATACCTGTAGTTTGGGTTATTGGGTGTGTGTTTGTAGATTTTAAAATCAAACTATGATAGCTGTGGTTTGAACAGTAAAGAATGTAAGACACAATATTGTGAGGCATTGTGTCCTCCACTCGTGTCCGTTTCAGTGAAAATGGAAAGCAAGAATTTTATTTATTTTGTTGTTTGTACTGTGCCTAATCCTAAATGGAGTCTTTTCATGATACCACAATTCAATTCTTTGACATAAGGTGATGATTTTGGGGTTGTGTCTGATTATTATTATATAGCCACTGATACTGAATTCAAACATTTTATTTCTTTTAAAGACTGATTTAATTTTAAATTTTAGAAATCCCCAAACATTGGGGGGGGGGAAGTATTTTATTTTAACCAAAATAAATATTCATCATTCCATGTGAAATTCATATGACTAATCAGTTTTATTTAACTGCTTTAATAATGTAGAAATCAGGAAAGCACTTTAGAAACTGCTGAGGTATGATCGTCTAATTTAGAAACTCCTGAGTTATTCTGGTGACAGTCATTGCTCTGGGATTTCTCTGTGTTCTCTCTTCTAGTTTCTACTATCGTTCTGCATGGCTCCATGAAGATCAGCTTGCTGGATTGGGGTCTTAGTCAATAGGAATGGTCACTGTGCCTGAAATAGGGTGACCAGATACTTAGCAGTTTTTCCTTCATTGGTGTCTGTTGTCACCTGCTCCTTGTCGCTCTTGCTATTGGTTTACTGTAGCCTGAAGTGACACACTATAAATCTTTGTAGGATTGAACTCTAGATGTTTGAGAGATTCCTTTTATTTTTGTATCCCCCCATCTTGAAAACATCTGACAAAGTAGGATTTTCTCCCATGAAAGCTCATGCAATAAATAAATCTGTTAGTCTTTAAGTGCCACGGGACTCCTTGCTGCTTTTATTTTGTGTAGTTGTCTATGCTATGATTTTGCTGGTGTGGTAGTTCTGGGTAGAATGATCTATCAGCGATCTTGTTTGTTGTGTCATTTGATTATTGTTATAAATACTGACTCAGTTCTGTGAATGTATTCTTACTCTATCTGGTGGGTAGTACTGAAGTGGTATAAGAATGGTTGTGTGTTGGTGATGGAGTGTGATTGTCAGATTCCTGTGTTTGTCTCTTAATGCTTTGTGGTGAGCTATCAATCAGTGAGTCAAAGTTGAGCTCAGATTTTGCGTTCATAAACCTTCCTATCCTGTTACACTGTTGTGGTGGTTCAGTATTTTAAAAGAGGAATTGTAGGCATAAATGACATTTTATGGTGTGGACATGGTCCCTGGTGCCTTCATTTTGAAGCACATTTACATGTAATATGTGGTTGAGGGTTTTTTAGCTGTCGGACAACATTCAGTGTTTTTGTTTTGTTTTTCTCTCTAGCTTACCTTGTAAGGTGCTTCGGTAAGTTTAAGTCAAGACTTAAAAAGTGACAGGGTAATTTCTATACTAATGTATTTCTTTCCTGTGAAACTGTTTACCATATATCATTGCATATAAGCTGAAAATTTTGTGCCTGAAAATTGGCTGCAAAACAGGCTCTCGGCTTATACTCAAGGAAATAAGGTAGACAGCCCCTCCCAGGAGTTTCCCAGATCATGTGGCAGGCCAGAGCCCCAGTGTTGCTGGTTGGCCATCTTGGGCAGTCGGTAGTGGCTGGGGCTGGAGTGAGGAGGGGGACCCTGGCGTCTGGAGCAGCCAAGTAATGGGGTCCGGGGGGGTTGGCCTGGACATTGAAGGGGGGATTCAAGGAGGCCAGGGAAGCAGTGGCAGGGACCGGGGTTGGGGAGGGGGTCTGGGAGTTGGGGAAAGTGATGGGACGGCTGAGAGGGTGGGGGTGGGGGTCAGGGAGGCCAGGGAAGGGGCGGCAGGGCTCGGGCATGGGGGGGGTCGGTGAGTCCAGGAAAGCGGCAGGAGGACCCAAGGTTTTTGGGGAGCCCAGGGAAGCAGCGACAGGGACCGGGGATTGGGGGTGGGGTGCCTGGCAGGCTGGGAAGAGCGGCAGCAGGGGTTGGGGAGTGACAGGGAAAGGGTGTTGGGAAACAGGGGCGCAACAGCACTGAACTGAGAAGGGAGTCGGGGGGTGGCAGTGAAGAACCGGGGGCAGCAAGAGGAGCAGTGGGGCGGCAGTGGGGAAGGGGCAGAGCCAGGGGGGCAGCAGTGGGGAAGGGGCAGAGCCAGGGGGGCAGCAGTGAGGAAAGGGCAGAGCAGGGGGGGCAGCAGGTAGACGTGAGGGAAGGGTGGAGTAGGGGGTGGCAGTGAGGAGGCGGCAGTAGGAGGAGCAGGGGGGTAGCAGTGAGGAAAGGGCAGAGCAGGTGGGAGCAAGGGGGCAACAGTGAGGAAAGGGTGCAGCAAGGGGCAACAGTGAGGTAAATGAGAAGTGAGCAGGGGGCAGCAGGGGTGACAGCAGTGAGGAAAGGGCAGAATAGGTGGGAGCAGGGGGGCAACAGTGAGGAAAGGGCAGTGAAGGGGGCAGTAGCAGGAAACTGAGAAGTGAGCCGGGGTGTAGCAGTGAGGAAAGGGCAGAGCAGGGGGCAGCAGGGGTGAGGAATGGACAGCGAGTGGGCAGGGGAAAAGCAGCAGCAGAGATTTTGGGGTAGGGAAGCTGTCAGAAACTCCAGAGGAAGCCAGCAGCAGTGGGTGGGGGGTTAGGGACCAAGACCAAAAAGGGACCGTGGCTTATACCTGGGTCACTAATTTTAGCTTCTTTTTTGGGCTCAGAATTGGGGGGTCGGCTTGTGCCCGGATTGGCTTATACCCAATTATATACGGTAGTTAGAGCTCTGATTAAAAAACAGTTTGAGCAGTGTGATTAGATTATTAACGTTAGGCTGAACATGGCTGGATTAGTACTGTAGTCCTTTCTGATACCATCTCACTTGAAGACATTTGTTTGAACATAAAGATTTTTGTTTCACTGATAATAGATTGGTACATACGCTTAATTTAACCTACCATTATTTCCATTTAGTAAAAGCCCAAAATTCAACCCGGGTTGTTACAATGAAGACGGGGTTTATTTTGGTAAGCTCAAAATATGTTTCTCTCTCCAGCAGAAGCTGGTCTAATGAAAGAGATTTCCTCACCCACCTTGTATCTCTGATATTTGGGGGCTAACACATCTACAACACTGAATGCATCAAATTAAGACTTTTAGGAGAAAAAGAGAATCTTTAAATACATTTTTTAATTTATTTTTATAGATTTGCAGATTGCTCTTCTGTAATGCAAAGATGGGAAGAATCTGATCTACATTTTGTGCAGTGTGATATTGGCCAGTCTTCTGATATGACTAAAGTAACTCAAATGTCTTAATGTTCCTTCTTCTAAAACAGGTCTTGACAAATGTGCCACACATCTAGGTGCTAGTTCAGAAACTCAGGCACTTAGGTGTACAGCTCATTGATTGCTCCCCGCCCCTGGACCCTGAAAGACCACTGCAGAAGTGCCAAAGCGTTGGTGACGGTGGCCTGGGATGCGGAGCTCTGACACTTGTGGCCATCCAGGATACAAGCTCCACTGCCTTGAATGCTTGTGATGGTAAAAAAAAAAAAAGTCTGTGCACTGCTGAAGGTGCCAGCGCCCTTTTGGGGCTGGAGGGGGAAGAGGCAGGGGACATTCTGCCCCCTGTTATACCCCAGCGCAGCTAGATGCCAGGGTACAATGCCCAGGCACCATTGCGACCTGACATCCATGTTTTGTTGAGCTCTGTGCTAAAGGAGAGGCACCTGGTTTTGAACACTGATGCAGTCTCATTATGGTGGTTATATGATCCTGTCTCAGGTAAATGGACTCCACAAGTATGTTCAACCCCCCCCCCCCAATATAGAACACTGACCATGTCTTCCCTTTTTGCATTATTGTTGATAATTACTTGGATATAGTAGAATTATGGACTTGTACTGTATTCAGGCTTCTCTTGTTCCAAATATATTTAAAACATTTCTTTTTTTCACCCTTAATTCTGCTGGCCACAGATTTCTTCTTGTAACCTTTGAGTTTTCAGTTAATTTCACTTCTGGTTATATTCATTCTATTAACTTTCTTTTGTTTTTATTTATTTATTTAGTAAGTAGAGTAAGTAGCTGTTCTTACTTCCTTCCTAACCCAGGTCAGTTTTTTAACTAGCATAGCCTTCCTTAATTTTGGATTGTAGCTTTTTCACCATCTGGTAAAATGTTCTTAAATAATCCCTAATTATTATGATCATTTCCTTGTTATCTGTTAGGACAAGGTGTAAATGAATAAAGATGTCCCCCATGTTGGCTGTAACATATTTTGAATTTTGTAGTGGATACCAACTAATATGCTTTCTTGTGCTTTATCTGTTAAAATATTTACACTTAAGCATTCGAGAGTATTTTCTTCTGAAATATTTGTAACTCAAACAGGTAGAGGAGGATTCTTTCATAGTATTCAAAATTGCTTGTTTAAATTTCCTGTTTTTAGGTTGAATCTTTTACATACAGTCTTGAAATTGGGATTTCTTGGGTTATGTTTCTTCTGAGTTGTTACTAATTCTAGAAACTATTAGTGTCTAATGTTTCTTCTGTTTGATAACCTTCTCCCTCAACAAAATGCTAAAGCATATTAAGAGGACCAAAAAGAGCCACAGTGGCTAAATGAGATTTACTTGCAAGGGTTTAAGTATAAAAATATAATCTGGAAGACCAAAAAGAATTTGAAGGACAGATAGCCAAAGATTTTTTAAAAAAGAACAATTTTGTTTTTAAATACCTCAGGAGCACAAAGCTTGCTAAACAGCCAATGGGGCTATTGTATGATCAAAGGAGCTCTCAAGAAACAGGGGAATTATGGAGAAACTAAAACAATTCTTTGCCTCAGTACACACATAGGAAAGAACAATCCATTGCACATATACAAAATGGACAACAACTGCCTAGGAAGGAGTACCATGGAAAGGGATCTGGGTGTCACCATGGACCGCAAGTTAAATATGAGTCAACAGTGTAACACTTTTGGGGTGGGGGTGGGGACACCATTCTGGGATGTTTTAACAGGAGTATTATAAGTAGGATACAAGAAGTAAATCTTTTGCTCTACTTTGCCCTGATTAGGCCTCAACTGGAGTGTTGTGTCCAGTTCTGGGTGCCTCATTTCAAGAAAGATGTGGGCAAATTGGAGGAAGTCAAGAGAAGAGCAACACAAATGATTAGAGGTCTAGAACACTTGATTTACAATGGCAAATTGAAAGAGCTGGGTTTGTTTAGTCTAGAAAAGAGGAGACTGAGAGGGGACATGATAACAGTTTGCAGGTATCTTTTAGATCCTCCCAAAGAGGGGGGAGGAAAAACTGTTCTCCTTAACTGCCTATGATAGGACAAGAAGCAATGGGCATAAATTATAGCAAGGGAGGTTTAGGTTGGACATTAGGAAAAAATTCCTAAGTATTAGGCTGATTAAACACTGGAATAAGTTGTCTAGGCAGGCTGTGGAATCTCCATCATTGGATGTGTTTAAGAGCAGGTTAGACAAGCATCTGTCAGGGATTGGTTAAGAGAGTACTCGGGCCTGCCATGAGTGCATGGGACTGGACTTGATGACCTCTCATGATCCCTCCCAGTTTCTCTGATTCTAAGTAAGTGAGATTCCCAGCCTGAGCCATTCTTTTTTGATACATCTGAGGAACTGTCACAGATTGAGGTGTTTATTAAAGGAGGTTTGGTAACAAATTGAGAAATCATACTGGGACAAATCCTGTGCTGTCAGGTTGCCATGCGGCCCAGAAAATTTACTGTGATGTGATACTGAAGAAGTGAAACTCCCCTGCAACCACAACAAAATAAATAAGTAAATACACTGCAAGTGCTAACACTTTCAGCAATGCTTTGTGAACCCTCGCTTCCCCATCCCCACCGCTGAAAGTGTCCTGTTCAGTTGTCTTTTGCAGTGGCAGGAGGTCTGGGTTTTTTTAGGACCTCACCACCATCAAAACTGTTGTCAGCAACGGCTTTTCTTCAGTGGTGACGGGGGTAGGGGCCCTCCTCTTCTGAAGTTTCTGGCTCCTTAGTTTTTGGACTGCCTTTTAGCTAGAAGGCAAATTTGTCAAGTCCTGAATTAAACAGCAATAAATCACCACTACAAGTTGGTATTCATGCAAGAGTTCTAAAAGAACTCATGTATGCAGAACTACAAACCACATGTTTAAAATCTACTGAAATACTAGAAACTACAAACCAAGTGTGGTTGGGACTTGACTATTTATAGCTTTACTTCAGTGATGTCTTGATTCATTATAGCATATATCATCACATATTGTCTTTTACTGAACTAAAAATAAATCTATTTCCGAGCTCAACAAATTTCTGGCATCAGGTCACGATGGCGCCCAGAATCTGTAGCCTGGCACTTAGCTCCACTGCAAAAATGCAGTAGATGGGCACCCTCTGGCAACCAATAAAGCTGCTGATTCCTTCATCCATTCTCCTCTGATTCAGTGGCCGGAGGCTCTGTGCTGTGACTGCAGTGTTTTGGCAGCAAGGGGCATTCCAGCTAGGCATTTTGCTTTGAAGCTGGGCACCTTAGCGGGCCACCAATTTTGTCGAACTCTGATCTACCTAGGGAAAAAAAATCCACTTTTGTTCTCCTACTGAAGAACATTGGCCCGCCAAATCTTTGTAGTTTTAAGTTGCCACAATTGTAGTTAATGTTTATACTTCTGTGAATGTGTTTACATTCAATATAATCTATTAATAAGTTAAGGAGTTACTGTCTGGTTAAAAATTACTTTCAAGAAGCATATTCTTTGTGTGTTTTTTATATAATATTATTAAAACAAAATTAGAAACTTCCTGCTATTTGTGCTGCCTAAAGACAATCCCATGGGAATAAAATTGACTAGTGCATTTGTAACAAACTTTACTTTCATGTTCTCTCATGTGCTAGCAATGATAGGCTTGCTAAAACCTACTAATTTTTTTTTTTTAAACTGGTTACAAAACCCTGTGTTTTGAAGCATATTTGACCTGGCTGTGTCCCTTGTTAAAAGTTTGCATCCCTTTCAGTTAATTTTAAGGACCAAGGCTCTGCCCTTAAAAATGCTTGCAAACTTGAAGACGCTGCTTGTGATCCTGCAAATGCCTACTCTTCGTTAGCTTTTAATTATTTGCTGCAACAGCATCCAAGAAAGCAGGGACAGTTTGGGTTACAGTATTAATTGCAAATAGTTGAGTGACAATAGGTGGATTCTGGTTCTGAGTCTTCAGTCCATCTCCTGGGGGGTTAGTGAGTAGGCTGGACCTATAAGTAATCTGTACAAGCAGTGATACTGAGAGTGAATGTGTGCATGTCAGGAGCATCATCTTATGAGTTGAGGCAGTCATCCCAATTATTGTATGAGTTACCAAGGCCCTAAACAGATTTTTTTCTAGTTAATAGGGCAGAACAAAAAAACTCATTGAAGGCATGCTACAAGAATGTTGAATGGCATTTACTTTTCTGCAATTCAAAGCCTTAATGAGTTGACAGTGTCATCTAGAACAGTGGTTCCCAACCTTTTTCAGGCTGGGGACCCCTTTTTAACAAAAAAAAAACCCAAAAAAACCCTTTGCGTCCCCTCTGACTGATTATGTAATCTGGCCTGCACCACCCTGGCAGTACCATTTGGGACAACTGTCGAGCAGTGCTGTCACCACCATTTCCCACACCAGTGGGAAGCCAAGCTGTAGCAGCTATGCTCTCTGCCCTTGCCCCCGTCAGGGAGCTGCCATGGCCCGATCCCCCTGCCAGGATCTGGTCATGGGAGGGGAGAGGCAGCCCTGGCAGAGAGCATCAGGGCTGTAGCTGGATTCCAGCCCCTGTAGGGAGAGGCTCCGTGGACACCCTGCAACATGTCTGCGGACTCCCTGCAACCAGGGGTCCACAGACCACAGGTTGGCAACCACTCTTCTAGAAGGCCAATTTTTTTAAGTTACATTTTTAGTCTCTTTCATGGCTCTGTTTTGTTGAGCTACACTTGTTCAACAAAAAGGATGTGGGTGACAGATGCCAAAACATCATAGAATACATATATAGAAATTCTTAAAGAGTTGTAGCTCACTAACAGTGGAATATTTTTGTGTGAAGTAGCTTCATGTGTTTTAGAGAAAATGCTAATCAGTTGGTGGTCTATGGTTTTTGGGTTTTTTTTTTTTTTGTTTTTTGTTGTTCTCAGGGTATGCACTCTTTTCTTCACTGAGGTAGGGATGAGCAGCATACATATAGTAATTCATGTGAAGTCCTGAAGAGAGCAGTCCTTATAGTGGTTCTGACTTCTGTCTATTCTTTTGTCCATAAAAGGAGAAATATGCTGCCATATGACTTGCACTGCAAAGAATCACAAGGCCAAAAACCCCCCATGGTTTTTAAAATTACTTGAAGAAATTTATTGTGTTACAGGGCTTGCTGCATTCTATTTTATGTGTTTAAATTGTAAAAATACTTAAACCAACTCAGAACTTAGGTCTCCATTTTTTTTGCCCCTCCCCCAGTTTTATGCATCTCTATTAAGAGATTTTCTAAAAAAAATCCATGTTACTGGTAAGGTGAAGAATAGGTGTATTTCTTCCTGGGATTACTTGATAGTAACATCTTCAGTGAATATATTCAGAACAGAAATAAAGTAAATACTTTGTCAACTGCTTAATCAAACCATTTCTAAACTTTGCAGGTTTCTTTCTCCTGGGGTTGGGAGGAACAAATGTCCATGGCATTCTCTGATCCTGTCCTCATGACTATATGCACAATCACTTGAGAATCATCATGGACTTTAGAGTACCATGCAGTTGTGTCAATAGCATTGACAAAAAATGAATAGACTAACAATTTGAAAATATGTAGCAGAAATGGTGATTGTGGATGTAAAGCTGTGAAAATCATTCCCATGTGTGAATATTTTTATGGTATAGAAACTGCACAGTCATAGTGCATTGGAGACCTAATTCTTTATTGACTTTCAACCTTTTGTAATCACTTACACATATGCAAAGTGGGTATAAAATGTATTTTTCTGACTAGACAGTCTTTTACACCCTCGTTGTACCTTTTTGTAAGACCTTATGTAAACCACTGGAAATCACATCCTGTTTATGGTGCTTTATGAAATACGTTGGCTTGTATACTCTTTTTAATCAAAATCAAGGGGAAAACTATTGTCCTGACTATAAAATTAAAATCTTAATTTACAGATTTGTACCTTTTCCTCTAGAAGAAATAGTTGTTCAACAATATGGTATTAACAATATATAAATGGGATTAATCTGTTAATTATCTAGTCTGAAATAACTGCTATATCTACCAATCTGTTATGGAAGTGAGTCAAAACAAAAGTAGATATTCCCCCCACCCCCAGTTTTATAAACAGCAGCAAACATATACAGCCTCTTAAAATTATAATTTTGTTTTACATTCTCCTTAGCGTCTCAAAAAACATCGTGTTCTCTCCAGATTCCTGCATAACATCCGGCTGACTTTGAGTGCAGATGTAGGGCCAGGCTGTCAGCTGCTCTGTATTAGTACACCTTCGTTGAAGGTGGTGGTCTTATGCCAATTTGCACACCGGACAGTTTGGCCCAGAGTCTTTGTTTAATATTGTAAGTAGTCTAGTGGGATAAGAAGGAAGGAGTCAGTTTCTTAAATACAACAGATCAGTCACCAGAACTGTACAGAGACAATGGCCTTTGATCACTGCAAAATATGGGTTGATATACAGTAGCTGAGGCTCTGGACCTGTAATTTTCATTATGTAACAAAATATAACCTGTAGAAAGGAGCTGCTTAGTATCCCTCTGATGTACCTGGAACTCAGCAGAGGTACTGTCTGCAAAGTCCCTCATTTAATTTTCAGAATTGTTGCTTCTGAAAAGCAGTGTCTCCAAAAATGGAATTGCAGCAGTGCTCAGTTAAGAGGCTTATGAAGAAAACCTCACTTTTCAGGAGGTGATGATTCATAAACTTCCTGTTGATGCTGTGGAATAATCTATGACTGGCTTAACTTCAAACTTCTCAGCATGCTGTAGGAGGGATTCTGGCTGCATTTAGGAAGTAAGTGATACCTGGAAACAATGTTAGTATTAAAAATAATTTGAGGGACTCAGCATTGGGGCATGTTTTACCTCCAGCTCTCTGTTTGAGAAAGCTTTGCCTCATTTAAAAAAACCAAAACCCTTCAAAGTGTAGCTCTGTAGACTAAATCTTTTAAATAAATATGTAAGAAGATGGGATTTCTACCCCACTCTGAGCAGGGTATGGACAGTAGTTAATGGCCAAAGTTATCCCCATCCTCATTGAACCCCTTTGTAGTTAGTGAACTAAAATAGCAACATCTTCAAAAATAACTTAAGGGCAAGTCTATACTGACACTGGCAAAATTGGTTCTGTCAGTGTGATTTCTGAGTTTGATTGAGCTCGGGAACTGGAGTTGCAATAAGCCAACCAGAAGACATTTCCATTTGGCTTAGCGAAGTGTGTAGGGAGCTCTTAGTAAGTCATCTGGAGATACACAACATATGTAAAATACCGTGTGTATCTCCTGTTGACTGCTGCCAAAAAGCGTGGCAAGTATAGATTAGGGGAAACCTAGGAACTTTCATGCTTAGCCCTAATTTGTCTTCCTCCATCTGGGAGATGCTCCTACCACTTTTTTAGACTAGATGGGAGCCAACTGGACAAACTTATCTAAGCTCAAAAATTTAGTAAAAATGCCTCTGTTTCTTTAAGCAGGATTCAGACTGTCCAAATAGCCTAACAGAAGACACTTAACTGGAGGTGCAGTGTACCCTTATATGATCTTATGTCCTCTTTTATAATACGTGTCTAGTACAGAAAAATATTGAAATCAAACCTGTACTAGTTCAGCATACATTGCGTTTGTCTTTTTGTTTTTCTGAAGTGAAAATACAAAAAATGTAACTTTTTTGTTTTAGATATGGAACTTGCTATCTCCAGTAAGGAAATTCTGAAATCTTGAGGTAATTTTGTAGTGATCTTGTTTAGAATCTGTTATTTTCTTTATATTACACACTATCTTATTTAACCATTCTGTTTTACCTGTGGTCTGTAACAGTCAAATTTTGCAGTCCTATGTTTAATCTACTTTACTTAGCTCTCTATGCAGTAGTGGGATTCTTTCTGCATCTTAACTATTTATGCTATATTGAATACTGATCATATGACTTTCATTATTTCTTAAACAGTGGGAAACTTTCAAAGTAGCAGCTATGTATTTTTCTTAAATTAAATTGGCTACAGAATAAGAGTGCTCAGAAAATCATCTTTGAGCATCTGACAAAGTGGGATTTTTCTCCCACAAAAGCTTTTGCAATAAATAAGTATAGTCTTTAAAAGTGCCGCTAGACTTCTTGTTTGTTTAGCCAAAAATCTGTGTACTAAGCTTTTTACACCAAGCAGGTTCTTTGAACTGTTGTCCTGGAGATACTGAACTGATTCTTCCCATGTTTCCTTTTTTAAGTGCATTTTAACTTGCTAAGTGCTACCAAAACAGTAGCAATACTGTGTGGTTTGTTTGAATTCACTTAATCTGACACGTCACTTTTT
This sequence comes from Podocnemis expansa, assembly GCA_007922195.1. NCBI lineage: Eukaryota > Metazoa > Chordata > Testudines > Podocnemididae > Podocnemis > Podocnemis expansa. The sequence goes on along the minus strand of ML682040.1, from coordinate 9,381,272 downwards.
GTGAAATTTGAAAATGTAGTGGTATTGTATGTTTGTTTGCTATGTGGTTGCATTTTGCTGTCCTTAAAGTTAGAGAAACAATGAGAGAGGTTTCAAAATATCATATAAATCTGGTCTAAAATTTACTCATATGTATCTTTGCTCTTTTCTAGCTGAGAGAATACTACAGAGAGGGTAATAATTTTAATAAAACATTTTAACTGTTTTCTTGTCTTTTTGAAAGTCTGTCTGGGACTTTACTTCAGGCACTCTTAAATTATGTTGAAAGTTTATTTGTAATTTCTTATGGAAGGCAAAGTACTCCCTTAAAAGTATTCTGCTTTAAGTGACAGCATAAGAAAATTTGAGGAAATAGTAAAGTTATTTCTGCCCTCAGATTTCTTTCTCCTCTCTCACTGTGCACAGTATCCCACTGGTTGGTGTTTGCCTCTCAGACAACCCGAATGTGTTTTGCCTCAAGAATCTTTGCCTCTCCACACATTTATTGCTTGCTTCTTGAAAAGTGTTTCCTGACATCTGTTTGCACTCTTAAGTTTCCATTGGATGCTTCTGTATAGATAATAGGAGTGTTGTGATGGCATAATCTGTGTCACTGTCTTTATAGGCTTCATTTTAAGTTGCTTCCTTTCTAGATATATAAGGCTTTTACAGATCATGCCTTATATTTTGGAAAGCCACCTTATCATATTTTTGTGTATTTCTACACAGCCTCTCAGCCTGGGCTGACAGACTGGCACTAGCTGATCTTCTAGCACTCTAAAAATAGCAGTGGTATATAGTGCTTTGAAATTAAGGCTCAAGCTCTTGAAACTACCGACATCCAGGTTTTAGAGCCTGAGCTCTGGCCTGAGCCTCAATTTCAGGCATATTAGTTATTTCTTGTTACTCCTTTTGAGCACCTCTTAGTCCTGTGTTCTTAATAAATCTGTTGCTTGCAATGTACCCTACTCTGGTATCAATCACACAGCAGCTGTTTGGTTTAATTCTTTATGCATTTTAGACTTGGGAAGTTGTTTTTCTTTGACTGAAATCATTTTACAGATTTCCAGCAGGAGCTTTGTCAGTTCGTGACTAGGTTTTGAACAAATGTATTTGAAACCTACTACTCTGGAGATGAAGGCATGTCGAAAATATACCCGCCTTTTCATGCGAATCTGTACCCCCTCCAAAACAAACATACCCTGAGCATTTTAGAGGAGTAAGACAATTTGAACCTTACTTAATTATGCCTTTGTTAGCCCACTTTCAATTTAGTGATAGTTTTAATGTTTCATTTAATTTAACTTGCTATCACTCCTTTTCTGGTTTTGAACCTTCTTTCCCTTACTGATGTCACTTTTTGGGGTTTTTTAATGTAATATTAGATCACTGTTAAGGCTGTAAGACCCTGAAATCAAATCAAATCAAGACTGATGATTAGGACTTCTATAATTAAAGGTTATAGTCTTTCATGTTGATAAGCTTCCTCCTTAGTAAGAATCTGCAAAAAAGTAGCTCTATATGTCTTTCATAATAAGGACTGTTTGTTTTTTTTTAAATAGTTAGCTAAATGGCTAACCATTTTTTTCAACTATTTCTTCTATAAAACAGTTTACATTCTCTCCCATAGCCAAATTGTGATTTTCCTCATTTTCTACAGCAAGCTATTTAATATCAAAACATTGTATGCCAAAATTCTTTTCTAAATTAAAATTTTGAACATTTTTGCAATGACAACGAAATAGAATTGTGCTGTAGCTTTATTTGCATAGCTTTCAGAATGTCCTCTCCTTTTTTTTTCACTTGGCTGTCATGCCAAGACCTTGAGAGAGGTCCAAGATACATAATAACTACAGGACTAAGTTTAAAAGATTTTTTTTTTTGACTCAGCCTTCTCTGCATGTAACATGCTGCATTTTCCATTTCATGCTTCTGATGAAGTGAGATTATACCCATGAAACCTAATGTATTAAATAAATTTGATGCTCTTTAAAAGTGCCACAGAACTCCTTATTTGTTGTTGGCTATGATATTCCAAGACCTGTCTTTTGAGGCATATATGGAATGACAAATTAGAATATCATTTTCTCTCCTGTGGTAAATTCGTGGACTCTTACTTCCTTTTGCCTGATCAGATTTTTTTTTTCCTATCATGGCATTTTGTCCTGGTGTGCAGACTTGGAGGCAGAATCATGCCACTCTAGCAAGGGTGGAGGGACTGGCCCCATTCCCTGATCAAGCCCTTACTTCTTCATGGCCCCTTGGCTTCCTCTCCCAGAAATGACATTTTTCTTTTCTGTAACTGCTTCCCTTCAGAAGATACTGTAAGTGGGAGGCAAGTCACTGAAGAAAAATCTGCTAAGGCCGAAGGATCCTGAGCAATTCTGCTTTGAATGGTGAGGGATGGGTGGCTTTTATCAGTACAGGTTCCTTCTCATCCTCCACGTAAATTGGTTTGTTTTGTGGTGGTCTTGTTAGGAGGCCTTTAATCCTACATTGGAGCAAGGCTAAATGGGTGGCTTCTTCTTGTCTCTAGATCCAGAGTGGCTCTCATTTACAGAACATTGTTGACCTGCCAGAGTTTCTGCCCCAGTGAGTCTCATCCTGCCACATGTCTGTAAGGCAGACTTCAGGTTTTTTTAATGCCTCAGAAATTTTTTGAGGTTGTAAGATGTTGAACCTGGACAACTTTAGTGGTTCTATTTTTTGGGCAGGCAGTGTAGTTATCTTTCCTTGCCTCATTTCCAACAAGAAATGTTTAATAACCTCATTAATTCTGAAGATTTGAGGCTCTTTTCTATCACTATACTCTGTGGAGGCCCTAAAATTGCTCCCCCTTACCTCCAGAAAAATAAACTGCTTCCATTAGTTCACTGTGGACTAGCAGAAAGCACAAATATGGCAGTACTGCAAATAAAATCTTATAAGAGAGTTCCACAACTTCGGCACCTCCTCCAGCTTTCCTGCCACTCATCTCTAAGCAAGCTGGAACTATTTTTAAAAAGTTTAACCATTTTCCCCTTCATGCTTTGAAAACAAAATTCACTTTCAGGCAGAGATCAAGTGCAAAAATTATAGTGAGTGAAGACTTGTGATTAAATTGGAAACAGTTACTCCAGACCACTGTAATTACTGCGGTAGAAGTGCGATCCTAGGATTTCAAGAACCAAGTTCTAATCTATCCCCATAACTTACGTGACTGATCACCTATGACTCTAAACTTGCACAGCAGAGGGAGTAGTGAAACTGTGTGCTCAGGGAAGAGACCTGTGTTGTTCTGCCACGGAAGCAATGTTGTGATTATGAGTGGAAATGGCATTTCAGTTACAAGCTTATGTTTAGTGACTAGCAACTTTTTTAAAAAATTTTTGAGTGGATTTCACATCTGTATTGGCAGAAACAAGCATTCGTCTCCAAAAGTAACTTTTTAAAAATAAAACAAATAAAAACCACCCAAACCCTACACGATAACTGTGCAGCTATCCTTGAGTTTGAATATGGAATGAATGGTGGACTTTAGCCCTAAAAAATAGATATTGATACACTGGAAATACTCTTGTTTGGGTTTTTTTCATTTGTTTTCCCTAATATTTATATGTGACTTTTAAAGTGTTGATAACCTTTGGAAATAAGGAGAGCCCAATCTCAAAAATCTTGCAGTATGCAAAAAATTTTGGTGTAAGCAGTGCCAGTGTATGTAAATATTTGTTTTAAGTGAATATAAGCATTATGACAGGAAGCTAAACTTTTTCAAAGAATGTACCTCACACATTCCCATAATTTTAGGTGAATTCTAAACGTAATGTCCATCTGCATGAAAAACACCTGCATCGATCATGACAGCAGTTCATCAACTTAATCTCAACTAATTGAAGCTGTTCAATAATGATTGAATATTTTCTTGAATAAAAAATACTTAATTTGGAGTTTTGAAAATTTGCCCTTGCAACACCTTTTAAAATTGTTCTAAGTTTGTCTTTAAAATTTTCCAAATTTTACTTTTTAAAGAATGAGTGCAAACTTTTCTTGGCATAAACTGACTTGTTTTCTTTTTAAGATGGGGAAGTCTTATCTGCAAAAGTGTCAGGAAAGGAAAAGCATAGTGATTCTGAGTGTGGTCTTGTGTGTTTTATGAGACCAGAAGGTTGCTGTGTCTGTAACTCCATTGATCTAGATCAGTGGTTCCCAACCTTTTTCAGGCTGGGGACCCCTTTTTAACCAAAAAAAAAAAAATTTTTTTGCACCCTCCCTCCCCGGTTGATTATGTAATTTGGCCCATGTGGACAGACTCTGGCCTGCATCACTCTGGTGGTGCCACTGGGAGAGCCAGCAAGCAGCACTGTCACCACCGTGGCCCTCAGTGCTGGGGAGCTGAGCCTCAGCAACTATGGCTACCGCAGTGCCATTCCCCTGCCAGGATCCGCCCACGGGAGGGGAAAGGCAGCCCTGGCGAGGAGCATCGGGGCTGTAGGTGGATTCCAGCCCCAGTAGGGAGAGGCTCAGTGGACCCCCCGCAACATCTCCATGGACCCCTGGGGGTCCCCCGACCACAGGCTGGGAACCACTGATCTAGATTTTTGAACCTGAACTGGAGCCCTATGTTACTAGGTTAGATGTTGCAAGATGTGTGGTATTTTTATATGCTCTTCCCCTTTCAGTGTTTAAATGAAAGTGTATGTATAATGTATATTTTAAAATGCAGCATACTTTAGACTTGTAGATTATGTATTTCCTTAATTGTACTTGACTTTATTATTTATTGGCTTCTGAAATGACTGGTCTCCACTGTCATGAGACAGACAGTAGCAACAACTCGGCAAGGAACAACTTGTTGAGTTGAAGCATTAGGGCACATCTGCATGTAAAGCGGAGATCTCAAACTCAAATCACCACGAGGGCCGAATGAGGACTAGTACATTAGCTTGAGGGCCACACCACTGAAACCTTTTCATACAACGATATTGCAAATATCGGTAACAGTAGTGTCATTGTGAGCTGCGGGAAATAGCTTTAGGGGCTGCCTGTGGGCTGCGTGTTTGAGAAGCTGGGTGTAAATGTACAGCACTGTATCTTGCCAGGCACTAGCTGCATGGGCCCTGTGTCTGTGCCCTGAAAGTTACCTGGTATGCTTCGATTAACTGCAGTTTGAAGCAGTTGTCCATGAAAGTGAAATTGTAGTGCTTAGCAGGCTAGAGTGCTATAGGTTTACACCACAGCTTGCCATATACTAAGTTGCTTGATTAATGCGTTCTTGGTGTGTGCCCCAGGCCTATCATGAATCAGAAGGAAGCCTCGTGTGAAAGAGCCCACATACCTCATAGTACTTTGACTATCCTTGAGTTTGACTTTCCTCCATCATGTTTCTCTGTGGGAAGTCTTGCAATTTGGCTATTGCTGACCCACCTCTGAGAGGACAGAAGCTGAAAACGGAAGTTTAAAACTGTGTTTAGCACTATTAACAGTGTGCTAATTTTTTGATAAGCCTTTCTGGATCTCCAGAGTATCATGTTACAGACCATAGTTCTCACCAGCTCTGACTCAGTCAAGCTGCTCCTCACCAGTTCTTCTTTCTTATGTTGCTTGAAGATTTTGACATGTTTTTATCTGAAGCGGACTGTCCCTTGGATGGTGATTCTTTGTCACCCTAAAGTGAGGGACAGATTTCTGTTTGCTTGCTTGCTTGTTTGCATAGTATTTATGTTTGTGAGACCAGACTGATCAGAGGGAAGTCAGTTTGGGCCATGGTTCCTAGCAGATAATTAAGAGCCTTCAGATGTAGGTGAATGAGTCCTTAGGTAAACTCTCTCAAAAAGACTATCAGTGTGCATTACTTAGCATAGTATGCTATGAGCAAACAACAACCAAATGAAAAATTGCTTGGTTATGAGCAGAAACAAATCAGTTCATCACATCAGCAGTCTGTGTCATTGAGGAGGTCAGCAAAATGATTTGGTTCACCCACACTGATAAACCCAGGGGACTCGGTACTAATATTATAGATATGATTTAAAAGGAACAGCAAGATTTAAGGTGTTTAAGCCAGAAGGAACTAAGTATGAGCTCCTTATGGCAATGGGTGAAATTCCTTTGCCCGTAAGTTGTGCTGTAGAAGGACAAAGCAAAGTGGAATCTTCTTGCATGAAATCTCATGTGATAAATAAATGTTAGTTTTTTAAGTGCCACATACCTCTTGGTTTATTAATGCACAGGACAGAGAGATCTTTGTGAAAGGCGAGGCAAAAGGGAAAAGGAGGGAGGACTAAGGAGAAAGTAATGTTGAAAAGGGAAGTATATGTGGAGTGGGGGAGAGCAAAGAATAGATGGGCTAATGCAGAAGAGCCTAATGTATAATAACCAAAGGAAAGGAGAGTGAATTCAGGAAGGGGAAATGAGGAATAACAAAACCATATGATACAGTAAGTGAGAAGCTTTTAATATTTATTCAGTGAAAAATTAAATAGTGTAATAAAGACAGCAGTGTTTTGACTTTGACTTTGTGCCTTTGTATCCAGTTGTGACTTGTGAGAGCTGTTGTGCCTTTGTTGGTTTTGTTTAAAGTACTGGTGGTGTGGGATTTCTGCAAGCCCTTATTTGTTCAAGAGTCATCTGTAAATTATGTATCAAGCAGTTTAGTGGCTCAATCCCAAATTGTGTACACACACACACTTTTCTATACGTAGTTCGCATTTGTAGAAGCTTGTTCTAAGCTTCAAATGGTTAGCTGAATTTTCCTAGTTTATTTCAGCAAAAGACTGACAAAATACAGACTTCATAGATAGAAGTGTAGGACTGGAAATGTTCTTGAGAGGGCTTCTAGTTTAGTCCCTTGCACTCAAGGCAGGACTGAATATGATTTAAAGGCCATCCTGGATAGATGTTTGCCTAACCTGCTCTTAAAAATACCCAATGAAGGAGACTCCACAACCTCCCTAAGTAATTTATTCCTGTGCTTAACTATCCTGTTAGGGCTTTTTTTTTTTTTTTTTTTTTTTTTTTTTGTGCTGAAGTCTAATGTAAACTGTCTTTGCTGCAGTTTAAACACATGGCTTCTTGTCCTGTCCTCCCTCGGAGGTTAAAGAGAGCAGTTCTGGCAATATCTGTGTGTCTTGTTGTAACAGCAATTACTGAAAATTGAATCAAAACAATCAGTGATGATTCCTAAAAAGCTGGGCAGAGCTGAATCTACATTCTGTACATAGAGCTGTGCTTGTGAAACTTTGAAGTCATTTGCCACTAGTTTCTGTAGAAAAAAGAGGATTAGACCCTCATCCTGCTACCAAAGTGAGTTTCAGTAGAATTATTTGAAAAATAAAAATTGCAAATACTTAGAGGTGTTATTTCTAGTTGGTTGGGTTTGAAAAGGACTTATTTCTTTCTGTTTTAGTTTAAAATAAATTGTCAGATGAAAATTTCCAGAACTATTTTTATAAAAGTATGTGGAACTGGTGACTGACAGTTTTTTGTTTTGTTTTTGTTTTGGCAGTTTTTCTAAATGAAGTCTTTGTCTGAGAGTTTCAACCAGCAGTAATCTTTAAAAACAAACAAACAAAAAAGTCTCTTTAATTAAAAGAACTTGTGAGAGAAATAAAAGTTGAGTTTTTACCATCTGAGCTACCCAAGCCTTCTGATTTAACACTTCAGCATGTTATCCAGGTCTTATAGCAGTATCTTGGGAAAAAGACTAGTCTGGGCAGTGTTTTAGCAAGATTAGTATGAGCTGAAAATGTGAAGACCAGCATGTTACCAAGTGAACTGTGGTGCTCTTCCAAATTTATATTTGTTGCCAACACATATTATGGTGTTACATCCATGCATTAGGCATATTTATCTCTTGACCAGTGGTTGAAACAGACCCCAAACTTTCACTAGTCCTCTCAAGTGGAAGGACCAAAAGGTTTGGTTAGGAAATAAACCCAGACAACATATTGTAGAATAATCTCTGTATTCAAATAAAATGACTCTACTGGATGTTTACTTGAACACTTCTATTTTATCTGTCAAATATTATATTATGGTCATTACTGTAGTATCTGAGTGCCGTATACAGAAATAAGATTTGCATAGAAATGTCTATGCTGGACTCCACCATCTCTTTACAGCCCCTGCCCCATTGGATAGTTTTTGTTGTTGATGGTACTGTATTTAATATTTGTATTGTCATAGCATCTATTGTACTTAATATTTGTATTGCCATAGCATCTAGAGGTTCCAGTAGTGTCATAGTAAAACACAGACCTGGCTCAAGCTCTACCCACTAATCTGGAAAAATTAAACACCAACCTTTGGTGCTTTCAAGAATCACTTCTCCATTTGCCAGCCCTGAGAATGTGTACAGCAGCCACAACTTTTAATAAAAAGGAGAAAGGAAACTGGCATTCATGTGGGAAAACACAACCATGAGTCAAACACATCTAACCATAAGCTAAACATGTTCCCAAGAATACTTTGCCTAAGAGTACTGTTCATCTCCAGTCTCACTTTGCAGTGCGAAAGTCTGGTAAACAAATATTCCTTGAACACAGGGGTTCTCAACCTTTTGAGAGTTGTGACGCAGCTGGGAGAGTTCCCAGCTATGTGTGACACACTGAGGCGTGCTTGCTGCCAAGGCTTCCCCCACTTTTGGCAGTTGGTTCAAGCGGCCCCTGCTGCAAAAACAAAACTGCCTGCAAAGGCAGTAAAAGCTATAAAGGCTGTAACGGCATCCCTCCCCCCAGCACTTTTAGAAATGCTATTGCTGAAAGTGCTGGATCAAGGCCAGATTAACATCCTTGTAGGCTGAGGGCTATAAGATTTTGTGAGTCCCTATTAGCTGGCCTTGGGGAGGAGACAGGGGTCTCTGCCACCTGATGAGCTATATTTATATTGGTGCCCTCCCCAAACGCCGGCAGCAAGCACACTATGGGAGGGGTCTCTGGCCCCATGCCTGACTATTTCCTCTGTCCTCCGTCAGTGTCAGCAGCAGCACCTTGCAGGGTTGGGGAGAGTGTGTGGGCCCATGTCTTGCTCTGTCCCTGCTGTGGGAGGCAGTGTAGTAGCTGTGACAGGCTCTCTTTGGGTCTCTTCTTATGTCTACATCAGAGTTGGAGGATACCCTGGCAGTCTGTGAACTGTGGGCAGTGAAGCTTCAGCTCTTACATTTCCCTCCAGTCTCCCCTGCCCTCCCCACATCTCCCCTTCTCTCAAGTGTCCCCCCCTGCCGCTTACATCTGCCTCTACTCCAGCTTCCTTCCCCCAGCCCCTAACTTCCCTGTCCTCACACCTCCTCATCCACCCTCCAGCCATACTCTTTCCCTTCCCATCCTGGCCTGGCCCCTGCACCTCCTCTGGCCCCTTAGACCTCTGTTCCCCAAGCTCTCCAGTCTCCTGCATCCCTCTCTAGCCTCCTGACAACTCGGTCCCAGGAGTCCAGCTGGCAGCAGGCTGTAGTGAATCCCCTGCCCTACAAAGGAAGGGAGCTATGGCAGCTTGGGGAGTGGAGAGGGGGACCTGCAGGCAGCTCAGCTGATAGCAGACTGGAGCCAATCCTCCCCATGCAGCTGGAGGGTGTGTCTGAGAGGCTACACGACCTGGACTGTGGGTGGTGGAGAGAAGGTCTCTTAGCAGAGGTGCTTTAATCTAAATGCCTCTGCTGAAACTGCTCTGGGGCTGCTTTTTTGCTGCTGACCCTGTAAAAGCTGCTGAACTTGAACCGTAGCTTCTAAGGATCTAGCAGTCACAGCAGGGGTGCTTTCCTGCCGCAACACACTAAGAGCTGTATGGTGACACATTTCTGTGCTGCGACACAGTGGTGGAGAACTGCTGCTTTAACATGCCCTCTTCTCTTCCTCCATACTCCTTACTCACAGCCTCTGTCCTTGGTCAGTGAGGACCCAGAGTTCAGAGCTGCATTCCCATGACTTCATCACCTTCCCCAGGGTAGTGGTGTTGGGGAAATGTTGAGTAATCCTAGTGTTTTACATCTAGCTCTGAATTGTCACTGTTCGCTCTGCATAGCTGCCTGCAGCTGCTGCTGTGTCATCGTTCACTGCGCTGTCATCTGCACCATCACCAATGGCCCTCTGCTGTCACTTTCTGCTGCCACCTGCCTCTCCACTGCAGCCTCTGCAAGTTGGTCTCGTGATATTCCACCTTGGCCTTAGTGGCTTCGGTAACTAGTGGGGGAACTTTCCTGCTAGTGTGGGCTCTGCATTCTCTTCCACAGAAATGCTGTCCCAGAGCAGGTCTAAGGCTTGGCCCTTGGACCTGTTTATCCATGACTTCAGCTCAGCTGATCACCTACAAAACAAAAGACTCTCAACTAAATCTAATAATCTGTCTTTAAACTTTGGAAAGGGTCAGGCCAAATGATGCCTACAACTTTAAGGTAGAGCCACATCATGGGGTAGAAAATCTGTCTTCACCCTCTCTCCCTTCCACTGGGCTCTGGCATCTGACTCCCATGCTTAGCAAGTTCCACCCCAAAACAGCACGGCTAAATACAGTCCAACAGCCCTTTACTCGTACAATAAGGGTAACAACATTACATTGCGCCTGCATTCAGTACTAATGAGATCTGTTTCCCAGTACCAGTTAAAATTGATCCCTTGGGCAGTGCATTTCTATCTGCTGGACACCTATGCAAAATAGATGTATTCATGTAGATATGGCCTGGCAGAAGTTGCTCTAGGCAACTGGGGCCCCTAGGCTAAGGCCCTCTGTGGGCTAACCCCCTATAGGCTCCCATTACTGCCCCTTCCCACAGGACTCTGTTTGTTTTGCTGAACCAAACTAACATGACTATCCCTCTGGAACTCGTAAATTATTCTTGGGTACAATAATTTTAAAGATCTTTCCATCATGAAGCTTGTAAGTTGATCATCTTTCACTTAATGTAAATGAGCTAATGCTGAACTACAAAGTTAAAGTGAACATTTATTTTTTTTAGAAGTATGTGCATTAATTAAATAAAAATGGTAGAATTATGATGGCTTAAAAATAACTAAAATACCACATTTAAAATTTTGGCAATCAAGTCTTACAGACTTGAGTTTACATGCACTAGAAGTTTAATACAAATAGTTTTAATAAATAAAAATAAGTGAAAGAAGGTTTTTAGTTTGTAGCTATATGTGAAAAACACCAAATTTCAATGAAATTCTCTGAAGTATTCAAGTTTATAAGACTCTGGCGTCCTCACAAATATTTAATAGTAAGCACAGAAGAAGCTAAAAAATTACATATCAAAAGAAAAACATACAGTACAGACATCACACATAGCTGTAAAGATTGCTTGAGGGCAGCACTGTGTTTATGTGTAGCAGCCTCTATGGACCTACCTGGTAACCTGAGCTAACCAAAGCCAAGGGAAAAGGCAAAAGAAGAACAGGTAAAAAAGAAAAAGATAAAAATTTCGCAAGTGGGATTAAAAAATGGCAAAATAAATTGCCACACTGCGGAACTAAAAGATGGGACTGTTGGAAAAGTTCCTTGTATTGTGCTGTCTGTTGGTGTCAAAAGAGCTTGTTCCTGCCTTTTTTTTTTTTTTTTTTTTTAAGCATGTCACTAAGAAGTTCATGGGCAGATAATGGTGAAATCTGCAATTTAGATAAAACACAGATCCTAATAATAGTTTGCCTTGATGAGCCAAGACTGAAAAATGTTGAGAATTCCAGTGCTACTGGTTCTGCTAGATGTGAACAACTTCTATATTTTCATTTCTGCCCACCAAATTGAGGACGGGGCCCCTTATTGCTTGGGGCCCTAAGCGGCTTCCTGCTTCGTCTACCCTCGATGTCAGAGAAGAACTCATTCAAACCCTGCTTACACATGGATGGGAATCTCCTTATGCTAGACAATGAGCCCATGTAAATCTGGATGCTTTCTCAGCGAGCTTGCAGTTAAAAGTACAGAACAAAAATGAGTGTGCACTGTTTGTAATAGTAAACAAGATTAGGGTAATAATTAGATTATAAGCTTTCTGGGACAGAGACTGTTCTTTTTGTTCTGTTTGTATAGTCCCTAGTATAATGGGCCTTGGTTCGTGACTAGAGTCTTAGGCTATATCTACACTGCCAAATGAGCAATTTTTTAGTTTGGGCTAGGTAAAGGTTAGTCTGAACTAGTATGATGCCTTGGCTAGTTCGGACTAGCTGGCTTAATTCGAACTCTAGTTCAAACTAAGAATGGGCAATGTGCGAAATAATGGCTAGTTCAAACTTAAAAAGTTTGAACTACCATATATACTTGTATATAAGCTGAGATTTTTGTGGCTGAAAATTGCCTTTAAAACAGGCCTTTGGCTTATAGGCAGGTCACTACAGTAGACAGCCCCAACCCAGGAGTTTCAGAGTTAAGTCTCCAGCCGTTAGCGTGAACTGAGCATGCTCCAGGCTGGAGCCCCAGCATGTGGCCAGAGCAGCCGTGTTGGGGAGTCGGCCCTCGAGTTGGGGTTAAAGAAAGAGGGGACCCTGGCATCTGGAGCAGCTAAGTAAGGGAGCGGGAGGGGGGTGGCCTGAGGGAGCCCGAGTCAGGACTTGGGGGTGAAAGTGGTGGCAGGGGTGGCAGGGGAAAGCCGTGGCAGGGGAAAAGTGGGAGAAGGAGCGGCAGGGGTTTGGGGGATAGGGAGGGTGTTGGGGACTCCGGGGGAAGCTGGTGGCGCAGAGTGGGGGGGCTAGCGGCTGAGGGCATGGGTGGACCTCAGTTTATACGCAGGGTCACCCATTTATTTACTGTTCTTGGGGCTCAGAAGGGGGGCTTGGCTTATGTGCGAGTAAATACAATAAGGCATTAATTTGATCTAGCCACACATTCTGGTTCAAACTAAAAAGTTAGTTCAAACTAGGACACGAGGCTAGTCTGAACTAAAAAGCCGCAGTTAGTCTGAACTAGCCCAAAGTTAGTGAGCTCTATTTTGACTCTTCAAATTAGGAAAAATCCATTTTTTTTAAAAACAGAAGGGCTTTACTCCTGGAAATATGTAAGTGTGTGTGGAGCTTTAAGGACGTGAATCAGACTATGCTCATGTTAAAAGCACATGGTTATGTGTTTGGAAGACTGAGACCTAAATGTGGAAGACACTATCTAATCCCCATGTCAGATCCAAGACTGCACTCTGCTCCTGTACTTGCTGATGAATCTAATGATTCTTCACTGTCTTCTGTTTGGCCTTTAGTGGCCTTAGGGAGAATAGTCCCCTGGGTGAACTTGTATTTTATGTCCAACTTTTATGCATTCCCCAGCATCCCTGGCTCTGTCAGTCTCCCCAGGCGGTGCCCCCCTTCCCCCAATTGCCTCTCAGTAATGCTTAATTTGTGTTGAAAGAGGTGCCAGTGCTCACCCACAAGACAAATTAAACAGCACCAGGGTGACCAGAGAACGTCAGCAACTATTGGGGTTCTGGGAAGTGGGTGGGTGTGAACCAAAGGGGAAGAGTCTATGGGCCCGGACTCAAATAAATATGGGAGACTACGAATGAAAAATGCCAGAATGGCATGGGGGTCAAAAGTCAAACAGTGTCAGCTATGGGCTAAGCACCCAGCTCAGAAGGCACCGACCCCGGCAGCAGTGCAGAAGTATGGATCGTGTGGCACATGGTGCAAGCCATACTTCTGTGCTACAGATGCTGCTTGTGCCTGGAATTTGATCTGCTGCTCGAGGTGAGCCGCACATTGTCATACAGCGGGTTGCATCTTGCTAGAGTCCATGGTCATCCTGCAATTTTCTTCCCACTCCCGTCTCACCAGTGGCATCATTTTAGATTTTTTTTTTTTGGGAGCAGCAAGGGGTCAACTTTAACTGTGATTCCTGTAGCTCCCTTTTTTCCCCAGAATGACATCAGTCGCCCCCACCCTTTGCACAGCACATGGGAGGCTCCTGGGTACAGGTTGGCCAGGGCTGCTCTAACAGGAGATGAGGGGTTAAGGCAGTGGGCAGGATCAGACTGCATCAAAAGTAGATTCTGGGAGATGAGGAGGGGCATCCTTACTCTGTAGTCATCTCAGCATGGTGTCCTAGCCAGTGGCCAAGCCCACCCATCTCTAAGGATAGCCTGGATGCTTTGTGTGGTCATGTACAGTTGTGCCAAATGGACATAAAGTGCTATCAAAACCAAATAATAGTGTTTCATGCCTCATGTAGCATTGTCAGCCCTCCAGGATTGTCCTAGAGTCTCCAGGAATTAAATATTCATCTTCAATTTATGAATTGTCATGGGATGAAATCTCTAAGACAGGTTGGCAAACCTCAGCAAGCTGCATGCAACAACACCTTTTCCCTTCTGGGCCTGCCCCCCAGCTGGGGAGTGGGGATAGCAGAGCACAGGAGCCACAGCCCATGCAACTCTTCTGGCCTCAGGCCCCACTGGAGGGTGGGGTCAGCAGAGGGAGCAGCCGTGGTGCCACTTGCCAGTGAGGAAAGGTGCGCGCACCAGCTTTGGCGCAGATGCCGGGGCTTGCCAATCCTTGCTCTAGGAAGATGTCTAACCAAAATTGGCAACTTTATATTTGCATTCACTCTTTTTAAGTGTAAATGACTACATAAGGCACAAAAAGAAGCATATCAGGCTCTTTGAGGGCAAGCTAATTCTAATGAATCTGCTCTTCCAGCGAACACTGTGAGTGCATCTTACTCAGTCTGAAAATACTTTATTTTGTGTATTAAGCACCTAAATAACATTTTGAAAACCTACTCATAAACAGTCCTCAGAATGAAGTGTGTTTATTTTCACAAGGATTATTTGTTTGAAATATCGACTTTGAAACTGTAGAGTAGAACCAATTAATTTAAGTGTAAAATAACTTTTTAGAAATATTGGGGCCAAAATCTTCAAATGTGGTTACCTAATTTTAGGCAGTCTAAATAGCTGCCATGATTTCTGGAAGGAGCATTCGCAGTTTTGAGGTAGCTAGAGTTGTGGGTTTTCAGTTCTTGTGAAAAACCAGGAACTTCTAGATCAGGGGTAGCCAAACTCATGGAACTCAAGAGCCACACAAATTTATCATTAAACCTTCAAGAGCTGCACTGAGGCATATAGCCATATACTCTTACCTACTAAATTAATTTGCTGACGTTCTTCTGTGAGCCACACTTTTTCATTCAAGAGCCACACGCAGCTCCTGAGTTGCAGTTTGGCCATGCCTGTGTAGATGCTTTAATATGTATATAGATTTCTAAATTTGAGGTACCCACGTATGAAAACATTATATTCCACAGTTGATTGCTTTGCTTCCATTGTACTAAGGCTGTACTGATTCATACTGACTGTTTGCATGATTGAGTTTTTAACAGTATGGTCATGTTAGTGATCTGAACGAATGCCCATTTTCCAGGCCCTCACTGGGCTGCTGTGAGGAAATCCTGGCCCATTGCTGATTTGGATTCCTGGGTGTTTTTAAGTCCCTGAGCCTGAACCAAAGTCTAGTCACTGCCCCAATCCTGGGGTTCCTAGGCATGCTTTCAGGGCACAGACCTGCCTGATACCCTGCATGAGAACATGAACCTGTGTTCCAGCTGCCTCGCTTCTCTTGAGTGCTGCAGGGATCAGATTCTTCCCTGTCTAAACACAAACTGGCCATGCTTCCACCTGAAAAGTGTGAAGCTTCTGATTTACACTTTAACAGGCTTGGGTCTGCACAGTCGTCAAGAAGCAACTCTCTTACAGAAAAAGAGAGAGACTGTGCAAAATATCTAACATTTATGGTCTTTTATTTAATAATTATTCAATAAAGGAAGGCACAGATCATAGAAAACAGTAAAAAGTGTGCTCACGTCCCTGCATCCCTCATCACTCCAGGAGATTCTTTGCCTTGCGGCACATTGTCCAGGTACTTCTGCTTCTAAATCACTGCATTTTTTATTTTTACTACATGCTGGATTACTATTCCCTGCTAGATTGGAGAAGAAAGGTCAGCATTCACAAGAACAGCTTCTGCCTTTTTAAAACCTTTCCTCCACATCCCTCCCCAAGTCAGTTGACACCCTTGCTAGTTTTCCCACATGACCCATCAGATGGTTGTTGCCAAGACGTCATTTTGTTTTCCTGTTCTTTTGGGCAGGAATGAGTCTTCTGTCTAGAATTTCCAGAAATTAGGTACTTACACATATAGGGCTGATGAACAGAGGATACTTGACTGTTCATTGGAGCTTTAGTTCAGCGTGGAGGCAGACAGACAATAGAAAAGGAGAAAGGCTGTACATTAAAAATGGAGTTTGCAACCTGATGCAGATACATAGTTCACAATTCGTAAATTGTACAGCTTCCCAAATTATCACAGCTTGATATTACCTTTCTGTGGTGCATGTGTCTCATGACTGGCTTGTGATTTGAATCTTTCTGCTACATATTTACAATTATATCAACTGAAGGAGTAAACTTGTGGTGTCAGGTTATTAAGAACCTTGAAACCAGTTTAATTAAATAGTAAAGTAAGTGCACTGTGATCAGATGATATTTGCTGTATTGTTGTAGAGTTGAGTAAATAATGCCACTTAGTGGATGACTGCCATAACTACAGTCTTCTATGAAGAATCAACTCATTGCAAGCTAAGGAGTCCTGTGGCACTTAGACTAATAGATTTATGGTTCTTTACATAACCAT
The DNA here is from genome assembly GCA_007922195.1 of Podocnemis expansa. NCBI lineage: Eukaryota > Metazoa > Chordata > Testudines > Podocnemididae > Podocnemis > Podocnemis expansa. Next base: position 9,364,719 of record ML682040.1, on the reverse strand, counting down.
TTTTTCTTAATAGAATATGTTAAAAATACCACTTCAGGTGTTGTTATGCAGGTCAAACATGCATTGGTGTTTTTAGCCCATACAGTGCTCAGGGCAGGACAGCGCACGGCCCTCAGAACTGCGGGGCCTGGGACAATCACCCCTTTTGCCCCCACCTTGCAGCAGAGCCACTGGGGGGGGGGATGCGGATGGACATAAAACGTGGCGTGTGGATTTCAGATCAGATGTAGACTGACACTGAGTGGATGTGGATGCACGTTTTTGTATCCGTGCAGAGCTTTATGAATTTACCATGTGGCCCACCCTTCTCTTTATGCGTATGTGTTTGCAGCTAACATGCCACATTTTCCATTTTGTGCATCCGATGAACTAAGGTTACACCCATGAAAGCTTTTGCAATAAATACATTTATTAGTCTTTAGAAGTGCCACAGTACTCCTTTTTTGTTTTAGTTTAATCTATACTAGTGTATTTGAGCAAGCTATATTACAAGATTTGTATGTGTCCAGAAAATCAGAAGAAAGTAATTGATTTATTAATAGATTAAGGTCAGATGGGGGAAAAGTAGTGGGCAAGGAACAGTGTGGCTTTAGATGAGTTCACAGTTGCACCACTAAGATATTTATGCTCTGATAGTTTGAGAAAGGAAGAGGAGGGGCGTAGGGTATTTGCTTTTCATTTCATCAACTTTATGAAGGCATTTGATTGTGTTTTGTAAAGACGCATTATGGAAAGTGACGACAACATGTAGAGTTCTGGATAAGATGGTTGCAGTTATAAAAGCTGTACAGCAGTGGTTCACAAACATTTTTCCTTCTATAGTCCCATTTTAAAGATGTATTGTTTCTCACTAGCCCAGACAGCATGGAAGTCAAAGTTTAAAAATGGCATCCTCCCTGCTGTGTGACCTCACACCCATTGTACACGTAAGGTCACACTGCAAGAAGGATGCCATTTTCCTTTACAAAACATCATTTTCTGTACTGCATGATCTTGTATACTGTGTGTGTGAGGCCATGCTGTATGTGGAGTGCTGTTCTGTAGAGCAAAATAACATTTGTGTGATGTGACCTTTGCGCGCACAGTGCAGGTGAGATCATGCTTTTCAGTGGAAGCCATTTTGTAATGCATGCTCATGAGATTGCCATAAGAGATGCCATCTGTTGATGAATTGACCAATTTGGGGTCACAACCCACAGTTTAGGAACTACAGCTCTGTATGAAGATTCCTGTAGTTCTGTAAGCATTGGTCAAAGATTAAGCAACTGCTTGTGGTCAAACAAGGGGTCATGGCATTACCAGGACTTTTTCATCATGGTTTTTCATTACCAGGACTCTTACAGATGTTAAATGAGTTGCAGGGTATGACATTAGACAGTCTAGAGTTGAAGACCTTCACTTATGCAGGTGACATTCTACAACTGGCAGACATGTCTGAATTAATGATACTTTTCACTGTTTTAAAAAAAATCTGTGAATTTGTACTTAAAATAAATGCCAAGAAGATTAAGTGGTTGCCTTTTGGAAAAGGAGTATTGGACAAAGGGTTCAAATGTAGCAGTGGTGGAATCACAGATCAAGTAAAATTTTGTGTCTCTAGGAAACTTGATTAGTGATGGCTTCATTGTGGATGAGGTTATAAGGAGCTAAATGCCATAGCTAAATGTGCTGCACAAAAATTAACAACATTGTGGACTACTGATATAAATACAGATTTTGACTCCAAAGCTTATTGTAATAGTACTCTGTCATCCAAAGGCACAGGTATCAAAGATGAGATTTTTGAAAGATGACTGGCATAAAGTGGAATGATTTTAAGGCAGATTGGTAGGAGCAGAGTGGATGTGAAATCAGAGTATGGGATTGGCTACAATAAAAAAAAGATTACAGTGGAGGGGAGAAGTCAAACATGGTAGGATGTGAAAGAAAATAGTGCAAACACAAGTGGCACGATGGAGGGATGTTATATGCACGAACACAACCAGATGGGGTTAAAGGTGGAGCATGCTACAACAGGAATGGATAGTAATAATGTACTACTCCATTGATTTGAAGAGGTGCTCAGATGTAAGAGAAGCATTCTGATTTTAGCCTTGTGCATCAAAGTCTCTTGAAATTCATCCTATTACTGCATTCTCTGATATTTGTATTATTAGAACATGGCTTCTGAATTTTAAAGACAAAATCTTAGATGCCTAAATAAGTGGTCTGATTTTTCTTCTGTGCTGAGCGCCTAAAAACTCTCATTGTGTAGCATTAGAGAAATACTTTTTAAATATCAACTTAAATTTTCAAAGACAAGTTACTGGGGGACCTCTGTAGAATGTTTCCCTTCCATTGGAAAAAAAGGTTTCCTTCCAGAAGAGGAAAACAATGAGGGGAAGATGTTTACTCCTTTTACCTATTATCTTGAATACACTCATCTGGTGGGCTTTTAGGGTTGCCTGGAACCTTTTCCTTACATACATTTCCGTTGCTTCTCATAAGTCCTGCCATGACTGCAGGGGATTGGACTCAATGGCTGTGTCTACACTTAACAAAATTAATTTGCAATAGTTATTTTGAAATAACTATTTTGATTTTAATTTGAAGTAATTATTTCAAATTAGCACTACTATGAATTTATTATTTTGAATTAGGAGTGCAGGGATGACTCTCTAATTCAAAATAAAGTAGGAGTTGTTATTTCAAAGTAGAGAGTCTCCACTAGACACTCTAATTCAAAATAGGGGAAGGCAGGCAAAAGAATAGGGCCATTATTTCAAAATAAGCCTATGCCACGGCTTAGAATGGCTTATTTAAAAATAATTTCTATTTAAATGCTATTTCAAAATAAAAGGAGGATTTCTTTATTTTGAAATAGAACTTCATTATTTCAGAATAAAGAAACACTTAATTCAAAATAACAAGATGCATGCATGGACGGGAGAAAATTTATTTTGAAATAAGCTTCCTTATTTTCCAGATAACTTCTAAGTGTAGACATAACCACTGATCTCTCATGGTCCCTTCCAGTTTCTATGAATCTATCAGTCTGGCTATTTTCTTCCCTCCAGCTCCCTTATCCATCATCCCCTGGTGAGTTTGTGGCTCAGCAACTATATGTGTTGTTCCAGAGTACTACAAAGCCCCCAATTTAACTTTAAAAATAGAAAGTGAATTTTAAAGGTGACTTGTGGGTTACAAATTGTGGCTGAAATAGTGGTTGACTATGATGAAGGGAAAGAAAGAGGACAGAGTAAAACTCAACTAATTTCTGAGTGCCTGATTGAGGAGTGAATGTTTATAGTAAGGATTAGAAGGCACATTGAAGAATGTGTCTAACTTTGTATAGTATGAGTAAAGATAATTTTAAAAAAGAAAAGAAATCTATCTTCCCCCTTATTTTTAACTGATATATTTTCTTGGTGTTTTGCCTACCATTGTTAAATATTAATAGCAAAGTGGCATATATTTTTTCTTTATGTAGTTCACAATAAACATTGGCTTTTGTAGAAACTGTGTGCCAATAAAAACACAATTTCCATATCAGAGTAAATCAGCTTTTTGCTTTGAAGTCCTCTATTATCACAATAAAGGATACTACATGTAACTGTTTCAGGATAAAAAGTGAAGTGATTCAGGGAATTAACTTTTAGGTTTGACAGGCTTTGATCTGTTGTGCCTCTTTATTGCATTTGTTGCTTTCTGCTTACAATTGATGCATATAATAGAAGAATATTGCTGGATATATCTGTCTGGTATCGTAGTTTGGTCAAAAAAAAATCCTGTGTTGCTGTAACAGATGGAATATCAGACACCATTCTGCAGTCCATAAAACATGCATCTGTGGCTGGCTTCCTTTCTTAGCAACCATTCAATAAGTCAGAGAACTTTTTGATCTGTTAAGGTCTTTGAGGCATGAACAGTTCCCCCTCCCTCCCATACAGAGTGTTTCTGGTAATGACTAAAGCTTCAAGATGTTTCCATAATGCTACTTATGGTGCTAGAAATGATTCCTATTTCTCCTCTGTAGAAGCAGAAGTTGCTGTGGATTGCTCTGGCTTTCAAAAATAGTTTGTGTTGTCAGTCTCTATATGAAGTTGTATCCTTCCTGGGATGGTCTTGGTGATGATAGAGCCTTGACTTCACTTGACTCAGCTAGAACACCACTTAGTAAGGAAGAATTAAAAGGCTAATGTTATATTTACATAAATAAATAGAATAATAACTGACAATCTGTTCTTCAAGAAGTTGTCTAGAGGATATCTTTTTTTTTTTAAGCATATTTAATACTTCAGTGAAATCATGAGCGTAATTTTCAGCATGTTAGTGTCATTGCTTGGAAAATTCATAGTACTAGTGGTCTGGAAATCTTAAATGCTTTACAAACATAAATGAATTTAATCTAAGTTTGCTATAAGGGATGTGTCATACCTGTTTTATAGATGAAACAATTAAGGAAGAGAAGTTGTGACTAGAAAAAGTCACATTCATCATCCATGGCACGAGTGGGAGTGGAACTGAAGCTCCTGATGCCTACTGTGCCTTCCTCCCATACAGCTCTTCCTGCCAGCCCTTATGCAAATTCTGGTAAATAGAATTTAACAGTCAGGATATGAGCTGTAGTAATATGATTTTAATTAGAAAGGAATTTTAAATATCACGGTACAAAATAGACCTGCTAGCTCTTTGAATGAAGTTTCATCTGTATATCTTAATTTAAAAAAAAAAATCTATTAGCCACATTAGATTTGCAGTGATAGATGATGCTTAATATTGTGGTTCACACATGAGTAGAATTGCTAACTACAGGCCTGATGCAAAGCCCCTTTTTACCAATGGAAAGATTCCCATTAACTTCACTGTGCTTTGGAATAGGCCCTGTGTGTCAAATGCAGAATTTTTACTGCATAAACAGGAAATAATATGATTTGACTTACTAAACTGAGAATGAGTTACTGATTAATGACTAATTTCCCCATAAACCGATAAAGATTACTGTGAAAGTTCCATAGGAAAATAGTATGTAACACATCACTTTTTGCTTGTTCAGAGTATGAGTTTTCATACTCTAAGCCTCTTTGTATGTAGTTCCTATTCAACAGATGTAATATTGTAATGGCTTTGAATGTTTTGAATAATACACATTCCAGAGGGTTGGCCATGTTAGTCTAGTTTAGCAAAGCAAGCAAGGAGTCCTGCGGCACTAGTAAAGACTAACAAATTTATTTATCGTGCAAGCTTTCATGGGTGAATTGTTTATATTTCATGCATCTGATGAAGTATGATTTTTACCAAGGAAGGCTCATGCAATAGATAAATTTGTTCGCCTTTAAAAAGGTACCACAGGGCTCATTGTTTGTTTTGAATAATACAAAATACTTGAAACATATGTTTTCTGTGTAGTTGCCTTGCAAACAGCAGATGGTGCTATGTAATCAGTAATCTCTTTTTCCTAAACTTGTTTTATCCCTTTTTCACATGAAGCCATGTTGAATGAGCAAATGTCTATAGATTGGTCTGTGAGTTTTAAATGTCTCCTTCACAGGAAATCTACTGAGTAGCATTGCAGGGTTGTCAAAACAACTGTACAATGTCCACTTTTGTGCATGTGTTTAACTTTTCTCATATCAGTGAACAATACTCAGTTTTCTTTGTATAATGAAGCTTTTTGGTCATGTGCATCTTGTAATATAAAGGGAGTAAACTGAAAGTTGTGTTTATATCATTAATTACTATGCAAATTTGTGAATTAATCTAGAGTAGTAGTATATAACAAAGTTGAACTCAAACATAGATGCTACTGTGTATCAGTCTTAATTATGTTATTAAAATTGCACAGTAATTTATAGTAGCTAAAATAAGAGTGGTTTCTGGCTGTGATTTGGCTCAGTTAAGTCTGTCAACATGTTTTAAATTTTTACCATTTTATCAAACAACTTTGAATTGCTAATTCTTTGTGACAACGAGGTGCTTTGTATTTGATTGGTTGCTGTGTTTTTTTGTGTATGTTTTTGTTTTTGTTTTATTTATTTCTAGACCATCTCTTGCATTGTTTAACTGTCTTTTCCATATTGTATTTTTATTATTATCATTATTATTATTATGATGATGATTTTGGGAGTAGGGAATGAGAGTGATATTTAGAGACTCATAAGGGGCAAGCTACCTTGTGAAGCTGATATTTTACATTCTACTTTACCAAAGCAGATTGAAGTCTTATCTTTTATATCTAGGAGTTTCTATCTAACATATCTGCTGTTATAGCAGTTAGGTCTTTTATCTTGCACTTTTAAGGAAGCTAATGCATCTGGCAATTAGCAGAAAGGATGTGCAAGGACTGGAAAAATAGCAATGATTTTTTTTTTCCTTTATGGTTCTCTGACTACTCCTGTCCTCCAGAAGAGTGCCTGCGGAAATCTGCTTAGGCTTAAACAGGACTTGAGCTTTCTGTGGACGACTGAGACTTACTGATGTGAGAGTTACTGAAATGACATCAACAGTCAAGAAAATTAAACTTGAACAAGTTGAAGGTAGACTTTAGGCAGGATTTTAAGTTAAATTGTCTAAAACTTGATATCTCCAGATGTGTGATGGAGAGGGCAGTTCTTAACACCTGTTTAACTTTAATGGCTAGCTAACATCTTGGAGGAAAACAAGCAAGGAGTCCTGTGGCCAGGGGTATTCCTGTGAGCCTCCAGCCACTTGTGGGAAGTGGCAGAAACCTGCTCCAGCTTCAAGCCTCCTGCAGGTGGCTTGAAGCTGGATCCGGCCCCTGCTGCTGTGGCCCAGATTGGGCCCCAGAGCAGGTGGAGGTGGGTCCTGACCCCTACCCCTTGTAACGCTCATGCCTGTGGCACTTTTAAAGACTAATAAATTTATTTAACACATGAGATTTTGTGGGAGAATAAATGCAATAAATATATTTGTTAGTCTTTGAAAGTGTCACAGGACTCATCACCTATTTTGCTGAACTAGACTGACACAGCTGCCCCTTTGGAACGTGGAGGAAGGCAGTCCTAAAGATTCAGCCTCTTGGTCATTAGATTAAAGTGTAGTAGTTAATAAAATGCATCCTTTGAGGCATCCAGTTGCTATTTCCCAGTAAAATTGGAGAATGATGCTTCTGAGTTTTCTAAAGTAAAAAAACAGAGGGTTAAAAAAAAAATCCTTTCTGGATCTCTCTATGAATTTTTAAACAATAGGATCACTAGCAGCCATCTATCTAGCCTCCTTATTCATGTTGTTGTTGTTATTGATATCTCATTTTTTTAAAAATGGCTCGTCCTTTTTCTGCTTCCTTAGTCTCTCCATTCTATCGACTCTTCTCTAATATAAGTTATACTTCCTGCTGCATGTTGATTTAAATTAGGCTGTAAACAAGCAAGTCTATTCTTCTACTCTGTTGTACTGCACAATGGTGCCTGAATCGCTTTGGGAGGTTCCTTACATTAATGTAATATAAATAATAGGAGTATGTGTTCTGCCTCACTCATGTTTCTCGTGCTGTCACTTGGAAATGGTTCTAGGTCTTAAGCTATCTTATTTGAAACAGCCAAGTGAATTAGAATCTAGTTAGTAACAGTCCAAGATACGTAGAAGTGCACTGCTAACCTATTTGCAATGTTTGTAGAGTACAGTAATGCATTTTATTCACTAGAAGTGTCAATGAAATGTGTAATATTACACAGGAGTCAATGGTCATTGTTACATTATTTAACGGGATTATTAACTAGTCCTGAAGGGGTAACCATGTTAGTCTAGTTCCTCAAAACAAACGGGGAGTCCTGTGTCACTTTTGAAGATTAACACATTTATTTATCTCATGAGCTTTCTTGGGAGAAAATCTCACTTTGTCACTGTAGACAGCCCCATGCATACTAAAATACTTGAAACAACAGTGGATAGTTTTCATAAAGACTGATATTTCATCCTTAATCTCAATATCTTGCCATATTACACTGTGTATCAATAACCACTATTTTAACATTTTGGTGGTGTCAAACAGTTTCTTGTCAGTATACACAGCTTGCTATACATTGCAATAAGAAAATGTTTGCTTTTGTCACAGTGGGCTACTTGCAAGGATTACTTCAGATCTGCTCCACAGTTTACCATATTCATAAATACTAGAGCTGGAAAAATAAAATGCACATGTTCAGACTGGGCATAATACAAGCAGTAGGTGCTTGGTGCTTAACGTTTGATATGCACATCAATATTTTATTGTAGGATTTTATAGGGCTGGTTTGATTGAAGTTAGATTTGATGTGTTGATGCATGTTTAACAATGGTGATAAAATATTTATTAATTCCTGTGGAACTAAGGAAAGATTTCTCTCAAAGCCCTAAAGTCTGAAGAGGTTCATCTTGTTTTTAAAGTGTTTGTACTGAATTTGCTTTGAGTACATTTCAGCACATGCCACAGAGCATCATCAGAAGTTTGAATAACTGTTAGGTGAGACAATTCTTGATGGACAAAAAGTAACACCTATGTTGTTAAAGTACCCTGTGTGAAAGTCCTTCTGTTTCTAGTTTCTTCTGTATTTGTACGACGTGTGTGATCAGCAATGGTATATGTTAATGTTCTACCTCTGCATGTTCTATAGGATACTTCCTCCCAAAAAATCATCTCAAATACTTAAACAGTTAAACTTGCAAATTTCTGGGAGCACTTGATGAGATAACTTTCCTCCTCTTTCACTATGATCTTGTTAGAGAGTAAGTGGGAGGAACATCTTGTGGTATCTGTCAACAACCGCCTCTTTGCTTACATTTGAATGAATGAAAATGACCTTGCTGGTAGCAATTAACTCAGCTAGGAGAATCAGGGAGATAGTGGCTCTGATGGCACATCCATCCTGAAATGTGTGTCCTGATGGGGGTTCCACAACCAATCCTTTCCCCTCTACTTTGGATTTCTTGTTAATGCTCTGTGGTAGAGCAGGGACTTGGGGGTGGGGTGCGTTGGTTAGCCTGCACACGCTAACTAGCCTTGTGGCCAAACACAAAGAGAGATGGTGCATGTGTGGGCCTGAAGGACATTGATACTAAATGTTCTCCAGTCAGCAGTGCAGGGATGCAAGCACACCTACAGTGGAGCACCCATAGGGGCAAACCATTATTACTGCACAAGATGAGTAACTTCTTCCTTTGCACAATGTGGGCTTACAATTGAGCTCTTACTTCTGGTACCAGTTTTGCCACAAGAACCTCCACAAGGATGTTAATTACTTCAAGAAGATACAGGTTTACGGGCTAAGGGTCTGATCTGAAGTGCTTGAGGGCTTGTCAATACAGGGAAATAGCCTGGCATAGCAGTTCTGGAGTATCTGTTTTGAAATAACTGCTCCTGTATAATGGAGGTATTGTGGTCCGTTCCTGCTGTGTAGACAAGGTGTTAGGCAGATTCTTTTTCCATTGATTTTGATGAATGTAGAGAGATGAGGGATTATGTAATACCTTTTATTGGGTCAAATTTAAATTATATGGCTCTTCTTCAGGTCTGAGGTCAGATGCCCATAGGCTTTTGATACTGTTTTGCATGATCTTCTCCTAAAACAAATGAGGGAAGTGACGTAGATGGAGCTGCTATAAGGTAAGTGCATAACTGGTTGAAGATTGTTCCTGGAATGTTATCAGTGGTTCACCATCAATTTGGAAGAGCATAACGAGTGGGGGCTGGCAGAGATGAATTCTGGATCTGGTTCTGAGCACAAAACTGACATCAGAAATCACCCCCCCACACACACACACGTTGCTGAGCACTTCCATTTTCCTAATCACTCCATTAATGATTTGTTAATGATGGTCCTTTAGAAAATCAATGGCACATCAAGACTTCAAAGAGAAACAGCTGAAATTGAACTAATATGCAAATTAGATTGTGTGAAAGCAGGACTTAATTGTGACTATGGATTCTTTTCACATTATAACGGGTAATTTGACTTCACCCTCGCTCTATGTGCTGTTTCCTAGAGTCTGAATCCTTGCAAATGCTCTGCTTTGCTGTTGCAGTATGACCTTATCCCATGTCTTACAATTCCCCTGCATTTATTTTCATCCCATTCTGTAAGTTCCCCCTCTTCAAAGCATCTGAGAAAGTGGGATTTTCTCCCACAAAAGCTCATGTGTTAAATATATCTATTAGTCTTTAAAGTGCCACAAGACTCCTTGCTTTTTTTTGCTTTACTAGACTAACATGTCTGCTCCTTTGGAACTTAGCAAGATACACACAAATGTTTTTGAGGGACATTAATTCTGAAATAAAAGGAAACAAGTGGGGCTTAAAGGGTGGGCAGTTTTTCTGTTCTGAAACACCTTCTCTCCCACCTCTTTGTTCAAAACCTTTCTATTTATGTGCTTGAAAACTGTGACAGAACTTTGCTTGCAGCAACCTTTATTATAACTAATGTGATTTTATCACTTCTGATATGATAGTCACACTGTACCTAAAATACAAATTGACGTTTCAATAACTTACTGGCCAGATAGGCTTTGGGAGTGTTGCAAACAAATGTACATTGTTTCTCATTCCTGAGATCCGTGGGCTTCCTGATTTGGTGGAACAATATTTATTTCAGATTGCGTTACCAGAATGGATAATGAAAAGGTGCTAGTGTCTCAAATACGTTGAAGATTACTTTATTTTAGGGCAGGTGTGTCAAACTCATTTGCAGTGGTGGGCCAGATTTGACTTCAGTGTACTTCAAGTGGACCATACATACTGTAAATTGAAATACTAGAGCCTACACTCACACTGTGCTCTACAATGCCATGAATGTGAGACTGTGTTCGCTCCATGATACTGCGAGACCATGCACCCTCTCTGTTAGGGGGAGACTGTGGTATTGCAGAGCGCAGTCTCGCAAACCCAGTGCTCCATGATGTTATGACACCAGTACGCTATCTCGGAGTGCTGGGTATATGACTCTGTACTCCATGATACCATGAGACAGGAAGAGAGTGGTGTCCCCTAGACCACAATCATGGGCCAGGTGGAATAGGTTCATTGGGCCGTATATTTGACACCCCTGTGAGATGTCTGTCTTTCCCATCATCTCTAGAACTAAACTAGTCTACCTGAAATTTCATGTGTGATCTTAGCTTTTTTCTTGGAAAGCCTGAAGAAAATCTCATGTAAAGTTTTTGGGAATAATGAATGTTTAACTGTAAAGAAATTTTTCTTTTTTCCAACATCATCCTAAAATATGTTTGGTTTATAATTCTAAACTAACTTGATGTACAGCAGTGGTTCTTAACTTGCAGGCTGCTTGTGAGTCAGCCAGAGTTCCCTCTAAGGCCCTGGGGCAGCTGAGCAACTTACATTGCTCGCTGTGCGGGCCACACTTCCATGGGCCTGACCCTGCCCTCCCCGTGCTCTCCTGGTCACCCTGCCAGACAGCCTGATCCTGGCCCCCACTCCGCTCCCCCCAGCCAGTCCAGTCCCCCTTCTCCCACTCTAACCTGCTCCCCTGGTAAGGCCCCAGATGGCCGGATCCCCAACCCTCCACACCCTTACCCTGGCCCTCTGGAGCAGCGTGGCCAAGCGATGGCTCCTCCGGCTGGAGAAGCACTGACGGAGCATGCTCAGACATTTCTGAGCATGCTCTGTCAGACCCTCTCTGGGCAGGAGTTTTTAAAACTCCCAGCTCTGAGGTAGCACTCAGCCAGCTGGAAGACTTACTGACTCTGGCTGCTGGCCATGCATGGCCAGCAACGTCTCCTGTGTGGGGCAGCGACAGGAGGTTCACGCGTCCACGCAGCTTACAGGGAACATACTTGTGACCCAGTCAACACACAGCTGTCATCCATGTTACGTTCTCTAGGCCATACAGGCAGTAATGGATGTGACCACTAGAGTTAATCTGTTGAGAACCACTGACTCCCAACTTGTTAGTAGTCTGTTGCTTTTCATGAGAACTTTTTTGCTATGTTTAGCTTGTGAGGATGATTGTGGGTTCTTTAAGTTTCCATTTATGCTAAATTGCTGTGGTTATGTGCATGAACGTAGATAAAGTATATATGTCTGAGTCTAAAGGCTGCTGTAAAACAAATCTTTAATTCCATTTGGTTTACTCTTCTCATAGTGGAAGAAGTGGAGAGCTATGAAGATGGAAAGAATGGGTTTGATATATAATATTAAATAAAGTTGGATTTTCAAGTTAGTTAAGAACAGAAATCCTTAGGAGAGGGTGTTGAACACTTTACTGTAGCCTGTAATTATGTAATTTGAGACAGAATTTTTTTCAACCCCAATCTGTTTCATTTTTATTGACCTTTGATTTTAGTACTACACAGCAAGGAACAGTGTTTTAGTATACAGCTTCACTAAATCTTTTAGACATAGAAATTGTTTTCATGGTTTTGCTTATGTAGCTTTGACACCAGAGATAGAGGATGTCACAGCAACATCTTCAATCTAGAACATCAGAAATGGCAACATGACCACCACCAATGATTGCTGTGAAACAAAGATTCAGTTAAACTATCTGTCTTTGTGATGGGGACAAATGAAACTTACGGTGAAAATAATTTAATTACCTATTCCCAATCAGGGAATGAAAATAAATTAAAATGTAAACTTAGGTATGTGCAACAAGTCCAAGAAAATGTACTTGCATGGCATGTATTTAAAATTTTCTCCTTAACCCTCGGGTGCTAAACTATTACAGTGTACTCATAAAATATTTAGGTCAGAAATAGGAGTTTTAGTCTGACTACCATATTTGTTTTTTTGGCAGAGGGAACAGGTTTCTTGCTGTTTATAGCATGCTATCACCCAAGCCAGTCTTTGGATCTAGCGCTGACTTTGGAACTGGAAGAAATTGCTTCATCAGATGCTGTCTGAAGAGTGAGGTAAGACAACGTAAAATAGGAGTTGGAAGTGAGGAGTCCAAATGGGACTAATTGGGTCGTGTTAACTGTTTTCTCAAAGCAAATGTTTAAAATACCAAGTGTGTTGTTTCTTCCAAGATTATGAAAAGGAAATTGAGATCTGCATACTGCATCATCTGCATAATGCTGATAGCAAGGTACTACTGTTGCTGGAATTAAATGTTAATTTATTGAAGAAATACATGATTTAGTATTGTTTAAACTCATTTTGTTTGCGTTTTGTTTACTTTTGTTATCTGATTGGAAATTTAAATTCAGTATATGTGATACAGACCTTGCTTTGAATTTTTTTTTTAAAAATGTGCATAAAAATTGATATAACTTTCTGAAAAACTTATGTTCCTGTTGTAATACTTTTATTATTAGAAACATTTTGCATTCAAAGGGCTTGACAGTCTGTTTGTTATAGGTGTTCTAGAAAGGAAACTTCTGGAGTGAATTCCATGAATAATACACAACCATTTTAAGCCTTATATAGCTTCCTAAATCAAATGAGACCATGTCATTCACTGTTAACTGCAGTTCTAACACTTTATGAAATAGGCGGTCTGCTTTAAAATCATGGAAGCATTCCACTGCAAGTCTTTTTCTGTTCTTGTCATGGAAACACATCCTTGACATATGTAACAGGCAGGTGCCATGCTACCCTTCATTCATACAGTTTATAGGATCCATGGAAAAAAAACTTCACACTTTAGACTGGGTATGTAAAAAAAAAAAAAAAAAACCAACACTATCTGTGCTTAATAAATCAGAATGATGTGTATCATAATACTCCTAGAAATAAAGAACGAAAGGGGAGAGAGGTGAAACTGAAAAAAAAAGATGACTAACAAGTACGAGTCCAAAATTCTGTAGATGATGGGGTTTGGCTGTTATGTTTGCTGTGCTTTAATTGTCAATAATGTAACTACCACCTTATGATATGATATATTAATACTTTGTGTAGAAGAAGATAAAAAAAATTATGATTCTAGATGGATGCGGGCTTTATCTAAACAGAAGTTTGTCAGTGTAACTTACAGTTCAGCACTTTCTTAGTATAATTGTACATTTTTCAATTTAAACTTGTCTCCCTTTCTCTTGGGAAGGGGATTCAGCTAAAATGGAAAAATAAAAACAAAAACAAAACTTTTTATTGTACCCTGCCAAAATGAGTCTCCATGTAGAAAGATTATGCTGGTATAACTGCCAAAACCTTGAGACAAGGCCATTTGGATGCCCTCTTTCCTGTCTGCCAACGAGCCACTAATTTTTTCAACAATTTCTATCAATTTTTCTGACACTGGGAAGTTTTTTCATTAATATGGGATCTGAGTATTTCTGACAGCACTGAAAAAATGCATCTGAGGCTTAAGGGATTTTCTTTGTATTAAACAAAAAAAAAAGTACTACAATGAAATAAGGGAGGATTCTTCAAGATTTTTTTTTTTTTAAAGTTGTACTGCAGGTAATATTTAAATCTTACCAACCTTGGAAACAAACAGAACAGTAACTTTTCGGCTTTTGTTCTTTAAAATAATGGGTGGGTTTCTTTCCATAAATGATTTCTAGGTTTTCTGTTTCTAAATATAAATCTGGAACTGAAGGTTTGTTTTTATTTTTGGAATGTTCCTGATTCAGAAATCAGTGACCAGCAGTCAGAATTCACAAGTATGCATAAGGATTATTCAGGGTTTGCAGTTTTGCTGAGGAAATTAACTCCTTTGTATTTTTGCCAAATCTAAAGAGTCAGTATAAATGCATCTGTACCATCCTGACTGCGCACTCTCAAGTTTCTCAATCCCAGAGGTATTCCCAAGTACAAACAAGGCCTCACTCTCTAGTACAGATTTAAACATAACACTATTAATAATCAACATTTTCTGTGAGGTGCGGAACTTACCATAAAATTTGATGGATGTTTCAGACTGTATCAAGACCTTAATTTTAACTTTTTAATTTTGAGTATATAACCCTTATGATTTTGTTGCATTCACTAGGTTTGCTGGGATGGGTAATCTTCTTAAGGTCCTTACCAGGGAAATTGAAAACTACCCACATTTTTTCCTGGATTTTGAAAGTAAGTTAAAAACTACAAGACAATGAGAATTTTTTGTATATTTAATTTATAAAATTATTGAGAGAACTTCATAATGACTGAATATAGCGGCAAGCTTCCGGCAGAATCAGAATATCGAAAGCCATGTCTCCAAGATTCATTCACTCAGAATGCCTTTTTTCTTCCTTTTCTGCTTATCAGTAAACAACTGTGAAAACTTTTAAAAGTATTCACTTGTACAAAACTTAATCAGGAGCCAAATTTTTTTCTGAACTTCGAAACTAAAGAGAGATTTTTGCCTGGCTTGCCATCTTTATACCTAATAAATATTACCTAATAAAGTGTATGGATTTTTGTATCTTACAGTATTTCAAAAGGAATTTGCAAACAAATTGATATATGCTTTTAAGTTCTGTTAATATTGAATTTTCATATTTTTAAAAAAAAAGCTTCAAAATTGCTGAAATTGTTGGGCGAAGAGAATAAATGTCAGTAAAGTTTTGTCTTGACTTAGTTTCAAGATGTTTTATCTATCCTGGAAGTAGATTCAAATACACTTGTATTTGAATCTACTTTCAGGTTTTATCTACCTTGAAAGTAGATTCAAATACAAGTGTTTCTGAGGACATGCTTTCAGTTCCTTTAATTACCTTTAAGAATGTTTTTCATTATTTCATCATATTTTTTTAAGAAACACCAAATATATTCATAACTGCAACATAAATTGTTCAAATGACTCTTTTTTTTTTATGTTATTCCGAATGGATTTAACTGGGTCATTTTTAGACATTCTAAAAAACAAAATGTGGTCAGTATTTGTATACTTTATTGAATCTTACTTACATGTCTGTCAGCTTGCAAAATGTAATGTGTTGCACGTTAATTTTCTAACTACATCTGTACCTTCATGCAATAATTTATTTTTTGCTTGTTTGTTTTGCTGTATGTCTTCTAGACATTCTCTTGAAAACTGTCCATCAAATTTTTAAACACAGATTGAATCTCAATTCTGCTACTTTTCATGAAATACCTTTTTCAATGATGCCAATACACATTCTTTGCTTTTTTTTTCTTAGAATTTTTAAATATCGTTATTAAACAATGTTTCTGGCAAAACAGTTAAATGCAAATATCTATCAGGTTCTTGTGAAAGAATGACCTGGTCAGTTTCATTTTGAGTCCAAATTTGTATGTGTCTTAAAATACTGTGAGTATTTCTGCTAGAACAAATTGATATCCACCTGTTTTCTAAAGGCATATTTTTAAAAGATTGCATCTAAAAATATCCAGTCATATGTTTTAATACCTAAGAAAAAAATAAATTGTATTACTTGCAAGTCAGCATTTCTTGAAGAGGGACGGATTTAAGAAACTACTTGAGCATACTTTCCTGAACTGTGGTTACAGCTTGAAAGTGGTGTTATTTGAATTTACAATAATCTTTCCTCCCAAATCTTGATTTACTATATTATGAAAAATCATTTTAATTCTACTTGTAGAGATCTATCCCATAGTTCAATAAATAAATAGTACAAGTAAAAAATTGTTTGTAAACTTTGCATGCTTCTCTCTTGTCCAAATAATATAAATACTTTTAAGAGATTAGGGTATCAAATATTTGTCCCCAATTTTGTAATCTGGTCTGTAGACCTTTAAAGTACTCTCATTGAGCTCTATGGCCTGCCAACCCTTTACAAAGGTCTCATACTGCCTTGAGGATGCACTGTTTAAATCAGTATCATCACATCATGTATTGGGGGTGGGGGGTGGGGGGAGTATTTCTGCCAGAACTGCAGACTTGGCAGGAGACAGGTGGCCTGGCTGTAGCAGGCTGTGAAGGAAAACATACCTCTTTTAAAATCTTGGCACTGGAACTGGATTTTCCTGAAGTATGTTGCCAACAAAAAAATAAAGTGGGGGTCAATGCGGGGAACACCCACTCCCCAAGGACAATGACAAGTAATTATTTTAGGCACATGCATACAGTAGTCTGGCTTTCTCAACTATGGAGGAGTAAAGGTGCTTACAAATTGAAATTAGTTTGACACTGCTGAGTGAGAGGTTAAAAATGCTATGGTTTTGTTAATACTTCAAAGGTGATGTTTGTTGTTGCTTTAATGGTACTATATGTGGCTAACACCTCTGCTTAACATGCAGAAGGTCCTGGGTTCAATTCCCAGGGGGTTGGACTCGATGATCTCATGAGGTCCCTTCCAGCCCTATGATTTGATTGATTTGATTGATATGGTTGTACGGGATCAAGTCTAAAACACATAAACCAGTTACATTCGTGACTAGAAGATTCCCTTAGCTGCATGCTTGGAGGCACTTTACACTTAGTCTATCATACTATGTAAAAGAGGCTCTTATACTAATGCTTATGCATAAAAAAAATCTACTTGCATACCTGCTGGACTTGTTTTGTAGCTTTCTTTATACCTAAGGTTTCTAATTTGAGATTTAAATTAAGTAAAACTCCACTAAAACAAACACTTCAAAATGCTTTCCTAAAATATACATTAATTGCTCCCCTCGACCCCAAACTTTGTTTAAAAAAAAAAAAGTGTTGAATTTTGTTTGGGTGGGGGAGTAGTTAGCAGGCTGTAAAGATCTCCCATAGTTACTGAGACCACAATCACTATAATTTTGGGCCTTGATACATGATATATTAAATAAATTCATTAGTCTTTAAAAGTGCCACAGTGTACCTTGTTTGTTTTAATAAAAATATTTTGAACACAAATGAAGCTGCTTTTATTTGGAGCCACCTGAATTTAGAAATCACCCCAAATATTGCCAAACATATGCCCCACTCCTGCAAGCACCTGTGCTCATACTTAAGTCTAAATAATTCAGTCAGCTTGACAGGGCTACTCATGTAGTAGTAAATACATGCATAAGTCTTGGAGGGCTGGAGCTTTACTGAGTATATTTCTGTCCCAGGTTAATTAAAAGACCACCTATTTATTTGGGAACAATTTGTTTCATGTCCTTTACATGATTGACTGTTTTCACCTTTGTGGCTTCTGTACTTCCATGCCTTGCTCATTATTTATATAATGGTCTGAATGGACTGGTATAATGAAAATTTACAACTGTATCTTTACATTTGATTGAACGATATAGCACAGCTGTTCTTCAACAGAATATAGTTTTACATCTGAACACATTTGACTTCAGTCATCTTTTAGGTTCTCACAAAGTTGATGTTTAATTTATGGCTGTCTCTTAGAACTCTTTCCATACTTGGTTTGTGTGATACTGGCTTTGTGTCACAGACTTGCCTCTATATCACAGGTGCATATAGCCACGCAATGTATCCAAATGGTTTGGAGATAGTGAATGTGTACATGTGTGTGGTATTCTTGTTTTTTAGATGCAAGTTTTCAGGTACAGAAACATCCCTTACTTCTTTAATATTTTTTTCCATGTATCCATCTCTGTGTATCAGTTTAGGTTTTCATTTGGTGTCAAGATAATGTGGGGGAAAAAAAGGAATTATACTTCTGTGCTAGAGATGGGAATAGCAACAAAGGAAGTACAGTACTATTTTCCGTTATCCTTTTGTGCAGTGGTGTCTGGTAAGCAAAGGGAGTTCTGCATACACAGGAGTAGTTTTCCTGAGTTGGACAAGTACTTTGGTGATAAATGTCATAAGAACCTAGACAAATAAAACCTTAAGACAGATAGGCAAAAGTTAAAGCTGTTAATCACAGCACATAACTCAGTATAATGCCTGAATAAATTGAGCAGCTTCCATAGTCGTCTTTCACTCAAGACTTGAAACCAAGTAGCAGTGCTCAAAACACTCTATCCAGCAAGTGATATCCCACTTCAGGAAGCAAGTCATATCTCCTGTGAGTGGGAAAATAGTCATTTCAAAAGCCCTTCTGTCAGAGTAGGATGCAGACTGAATAAACATAAGCGATATCACTTCCATAAAGGGCTACGAGTATAATCTTGCTTCACTTCCAACAATAAAACAAATGAGCATTCTTCTTGAAGCATGAGGCATTGGTGATGTGGTCTCATTCAAACAGATTTGGACATGGATTGATGAACACCTCTTACACAATGTTGTCTCTAATTTTTCATAGGCTCTGTGCAACAAATTTCTTTGTGTACACTAATATTAGCACTGTTGAATTTTTTTGTGCATGCTTTATTTTGTGTGCACAGGTGTCACAACCTGTGCGTGCACGCACACACGCATAGCTTAGAGGGAACAGTGCTTTACACCTAGTTCCTTTCCTCCACCAGATTTTCAGTTAATAGAGGAAATGGATATAGAGCCATAATCCTAATAGTTCCGTGTTCGTGATGTGAATCTTAGGTATCACAATTAATGAAAACTTTCATTAGCACTTGTAGTGAATTCCACTCACCTATTTTGTTAATTCAAAGGATATTGTGCTGTTTGGGCCTGCCAGTTTTTAAATCACTAGCTAATAAATAGACTGAATCCTGACTACCTGAAGTTATTCTCTGTAGGCTCTGAATTTTCTCATAAAGGGTTTACTACTGTCCATGGAGGCCCTTCTTCAGTGGTTACAAAACAATCAGGGAAAAAAATCTTGCAAGGAATTTCCCAGGAATACTTGGGAGTTTCCTTAAAGCAACAGAAACAGTCAGTTTTGAACTTTGAAGTTCTGTTTTATAGCAGCCTTACAAGTTATTCTGGAAAATTATCTTGTAAAACTTTTACTTTCTAAAAGTAGTGGCACTTACATTCAATTCCAAGTGGTTTTGTAACTTGAACAGAACCCTGCAGAATCTAGCACTCCATTTTTGAAATAGCAGCCAGTATCTTATTTCTGTTCAGGTGACTCTGTTTAAAAAAAAACAAAAAAAACAAAAAAAAAAGCGCCACAGAAAACTTGGAGATATTAGCACAAATAGCTATTTTATTCCCAAGAGATGCTAAAGCTAAGGCTGAAAGTTTCAAGCTTGTTTGTCTCTGGTCTGTACCCAACTTAGAGTTCTGAGTAAGCAGCCTCCTCTTTTTTTTTTTTTTTTTTTTTTTCTCCCCACTGGCTAATTTTAGTTTGTTTTAGCCCTTCTGAGACTGAAACTGGCTGACTAGCTGCCTAAATGGGGATTTATATGCCTAATTTGAGACACAAAAGTCTGAAAATGTTGACCTTTTCTGAGTCTCTTTTTTTTTTTTTTTTAAACAACCAAAAACCTATTGGTATGTTGTTCTCCAAGACACTTTTCATTAATATCCTAATGAGGGCAGAATGTAAATAGTGGTGTTCAACTCTGATGTATAAGAAAATTGTGTCTCTTTCAGTTAGATTATCATCTAATTATACTTTGCAGATACAGTCACAAAAACCTCCAAGGGTCTACTATTGAGGCAGATTAGCAACTTCACTGTGAAATCAGATAGGATCTGTACAGTTGCTCAAAGTGTTTGCAACTTTTGGATGGGGAATCAAGTTTCTGTTTATACATGAATAGAAACATCAGCCTGACTCTGAAGAAGCAGATATCTGTAATAGTTCATGTTCTGAAAATGTAAGATAATTGGAACTTATGCTACATTTAGTCACATCAGGTCTGCATGATGAAACCCCAGAAGCCCTGAGATACTAAATAGGTTTGATGATACCCTTTTGCCTAGGCATCCATTCTTGCAACTTCACACTGAGGAGTGCAGTTCTCCCATGAATCCTAGGTTCTTTTCCTTTGCAAATGCACTGTGTCCGGAGAGTAATGTGGTTATGAGATTGGCACTTCCTTGATGGGCTCTTGAGTAATTCTGCTCAATGGAGATTGACCAGGGCTACTTAAGTTCAAGAAGTTGGCAGGCAGAGGCTGTGGACTTCCTAGACCCTGAATAAACAGATATGCAAGGTCCTCAAATGTACATAAAAGTGTTTTTAAATAAATCTCTTGTAAATTTTCCTACACTCTGCCCCCCCCAACCTCACCCGATCCCCCCCCCCCCCCCCAAATCCTTGCCCAAGGTGCCATGATTCTTGCCAAAACCAACACATTTAGTATTCATAGGAATGGCTGTTTTTGGAATTGGAGTAAAAAAAGAAATGAAAAGAAACCACTGCTTACTTGTGGGCCTTTTCCTAAACACATCCCTGAAATGCCTTTGTTGAAAACATCCAGGAAAAAAAAAAAATTCCCTGGCACATTATGTTTGCCAAATTTCAGGTGGTTTGGTTTTATTTTTGCTAAGTTAGAAGGCAAGAAACTCAAAATCCAGTTTATCAGGAAAGGTGGTTTCAGTCTTAGCCCTGGTGAGATTCACATTGCTACCTAATACTTTTAGTGGGGGAAGAGTACATGGCATGTAATGGTGTTAGGAGTCCTCTAAAGTGTAGCAAGTGATTTACAGTAACAAGTAATGATGGGTGGGAGGTATTAAAGCTTATAAACTACCTTTTATCTAATTGCTTTTAATAAATGGGGTGCGGAGAATCAGTACTGCTCTAAAGTTAAACTTAAAGACATGACTACAGCATACATACAGTACCTTTCATCCTAGACTGTTCTCTGAATTGTCAAGGCAGAGTGCTGAGCTATATGTTCGACCTGTGTATTAGTGGGCAGTGCTGAGAAGACAAGTTCAGAACAATGCTTTCAAGGCATCATGTTCCAACCGCTTTCAATTCAGTTGGACAGAAAACTTAGCACTCTGACACTGACTCAAAGTTTGGGTCGCTGAAAGCCAGACCAGTTTGATGCTTTTGCCACACATAATGCCTCAGTCAGTGAAGTGCCAAGGTTGGTCTGCTTCAAAAGGAAACATTTCAAAGAGCAATGGAGGGGTCATCGAATTATGGAAGCAAATGCATGGTTAATCAGGTGATGTCAGAGAGAGGGCACTGGATTCATGAATTGTGGGGGGGTGTTCCAAGAAAGATCGCTAAAAAGAGACTGTATCCACTGAACAAATAAGGGAAGGCAGACAGGCTTGCTGACCTAGTGAGGCAGACTTTAAACTAGGTTTGCGGGGGGGGGCACCAAAATCCAGCTTTGGCCAAGCCGCATGTTACCATTGGCCTGCCCACTTTGGCACCTGGCTGACTGGTCTGCACCAGACCAGCAGTGGGGCAGGAGCATCACAGACTGTGGCCCAAGGGACCCTAGTGGCTGATTTGTCCCCCTCCCCCACAGTACCACCGGGCCCCAGACCCACCCCTCATGAGGTCATCTAGTCCAACCCCCTGCCAAAAAAGCAGGACTGCTCCCACTAAATTACCCCAGCCAGGCTTTTGTTTTACCGAGCCTTAAACGTCTCCAAAGACGGAGATTCCACCACCTCCCTAGATCAATGCTACACCACTTTCCTAAGTGAAAAAGTTTTTCCTAATATCCAACCTCGATCTCCCCAGCTGCAACTTGAAACTTGTCCTCTGTTACTGCTGAGAACAGCCAAGCTCCATCCTCCTTGGAGCATCCCTTCGAGTAGTATCAAATCCCCCTTCAGTCTTCTCTTCGGCAGGCTAAATAAGCCTAGTTCCCTCATTCTTTCTTCATAGGTCTTGTGCTCCAGCCTCTTGATCATTTCTGTTGCCCTCCGCTGGACTCCTTCTAATTTGTCCACACCCTTTTTGTAGTGAGGAGCCCAAAACTGGACACTATTATAGATGCGGCCTCACCAGTGATGAATAGAGGGGAATGATCACATCCCTCGATCTGCTGGCAGCACGTCTTCTGATGCAACCAAGTATGCCATTGGCCTTTTTGGCAGTAAGAGCACACTGCTGACTCATATCCAGCTTCCCATCCACCATGACCCCCAGGTTCTTTTCTATAGTGCTGCTACTTAGCTGATTGCTTCCCAACCTGTAGCATTGCATGGGGTTTTTCCATCCCTAGTACAGGACTTTTGCACTTGTCCTTCTTGAACCTCATGAGATTTCTATTGGCCCACTACTCCAATTTGTCAAGGTTTCCCTGAATCCTGTCCCTGCCCTCCAGCGTGTCTACCGTTCCCCCCAGCTTGGTGTCATTCGCAAACTTACTGAGTGTGCAGTCTATCCCATCATCCAGATCATTAATGAAAATGTTGAACAGAACTGGCCCCAGGACCGACTGATTGCCAACTAGACATGGAGCCACTGATTCCTACTCGCTGAAATTGTTGATCTAGCCAGATCTCTGTCCACCTTACAGTCAACATATGCAACCCATACTTCCTCAAGTCGAGGTATATCACATCAATGGCTCTTCCCGCACCCACAAATCCAGTTATGTCATCATAGAATGTGATGATGTTGTTCAAGCACAATTTGCCCTTGGTGAATCCATGCTGACTGTTCCTGATCACTCTGTTTTTCCTCCAAGTGTTTCAGGATGGATTCTTTGAGAACCTGCTGCATGATTTTTCCAGGGATTGAAATGAGGCTGACAAGTCTGTAATTCCCAGGATTCTCCTTTTTCCTTTTCTTGAAGATAGGTACCATATCTGCTTTTTTCCAGTCCTCCGGCACTTCCCCTGTTCACTATGAGATTTCAAAGATAATGGCCAAGTGGTACTGCTATTGCATCAGCCAACTCCCTCAGCACCCTTGGGTGCAGTTTGTCCGGCCTCATGGACTTGTGCACATCCAGCTTCTTTAAGTAGTCCTTAACCTGACCTTCCATAACCAAGGGCCTCTCTCTTCTTCTCTCCAATCTGCCATACCCAGGAAAGTGGGCCGGGAGCTGGCCCTGCCTGTGAAAACTGAAGTAAAAAAAAGCATTGAGCACTTCAGTTTTTTCTTCATCCTCCATCATGAGGATACCTGCCCCATTCAGCAAGGGATCTACACCATCCTTGATCCTCTTCTTATTATTGACATACTTGTAGAACCCCTTCCTGTTATCCTTCACATCCCTTGCTACCTGCAACTCCTATTGTCCTTTGGCCTTTCTGATTTTTATCTCTGCAGTTCCAAGCAATATCTTTATATGCCTCTTTAGTCATCTGTCCAAGCTTCCACTTCCTGTAAGCTTCCTTTTTATGCTTTAGCTCAGTGCAGAGCTCTCTGTTAAGCCACACTGGGCACCTTCCACATTTGTTGTTTTTTCTGCTCACCGGAATTGTACTTTCCTGTGCCCTTAGCAGGGTTTCTTTAAAATGCAGCCACCTCTCTTGGATGCCTTTCCCCTTCAGATCAGCCTCCCAAGGGATCCTGCCCATCAGTTCCCTGGCAAAGCCAAAATCTGGCTTTCTGAAGTCCAGGATCTGCATTTTGCTTCTTTCCTGTTTTCCATTAATCAGCATCTTGAACTCTTATCATCTCATGATCACTGCTGTGCAGGTTGCCATTCACTTCTACTTCCCCAATCAATTCTTCTCTGATTTGTGAGCAGCAGATCGAGAGGTGCAAGGCTTCTAGTTGGTTCCTTCAGCATTTGTACCAGGAAGTTGTCCTCAACCCTCTCCAAAAACTTCCTGGATTACCTGTGCACTGCTGTATTGGCCTCCCAGCAGATGTCAGGATAATTGAAGTCCCCCTTGAGAACCAGGGCCTGTGATCTAGAAACGTTGCCATTTGTCCATAGAATGCCTCATCCACCTCCTCCTTCTGGTCTGGCAGTCTATAGCAGATACCCACCACGGCATCCCCCTTGTTGCCTTCCCCTTTAAACTTAACCCACGGACTTTCAGCTGGCTCGTTTCCACTTCCATGATGGATCTCTAGGCAGTCATAGAGCTGTTTTTACATATAACATTACTCCTCCCCCTCTTCTTCCATGCCTGTCCTTCCTGAACAATTTATGCCCTTCCATGGCAGACCTCCAGTCATGCAAGCTATCCCACCACATCTCTGTTACTCCAATTATAGCATAGTTCCTTGTGTGCGCCAGTACTACCAATTCTTTCTGCTTGTTTCCCAGGCTCCTTGCATTCATGTGCAGGCACCTAAGATATCAGGCTGATTGCCCTACTTTCTCCTGTCGATTTTCAGTTCTGTTGCATCTACCTCCTTGCATTTTCTGCTGGTGCAGTCCTCCCCCACTCACCTCAGGTATTAGGGATTCATTAGAACACCTAAGACAATTATTTGATTCTCCCACCCCCCCCATGTTCCAACTACAATCTCTTTTATCCCTAGAGTTACAGTCCTGGCACCCCCCATGTTCCATCCCTTCCCCCAGGTCTCCCACATTTTGACTTACCTGTGGGCTTTGGTCTCCTTTCCCCCTTCAGACCTAGTTTAAAGCCCTCACTAGGTCAGCCAGTTGACGTCCGAGTATGCTCTTCCCCTTCCTCAACAGATGTCTAGCAGTCCTACCTGGAACAGCACGCCATGTTCAAGGAAGCCAAAGCCCTCCTGACGACACCATCTTCACAGCCAGGCGTTCACCTCCAGGATGTGTCTGGCTCTAAGGATCAAGGAGAACACCACCTGTACTCCAAACTCCTTCGCCTTCACTCCCAGAGTCCTGTAGTCACCTTTGATCTGCCAAGGATCACCTCTCGCAGTATCATTTGTTCCCACATGGATGAGCAGTATGGGGTAGTGGTCAGAGGGGTGGATGGTTCTCGACAATCCCTCCGTAACATCTCAGATATGGGCACCCAGCAGGCACAATACCTCCCGAGAGGCCTCGTCAGGGCGACCGATGGGTGCCTCCATCCCCCTCAGAGATTGATGTCTTTGAGGGCAGTTGTATCTAGCATGGATGTTTTGTCAGCTCTTATAGCTGTGTTCATCCGATTTTTATATGGCAATTCAGCACCGCTCAATGATACGTCTCATAATGGAGGCATCTTTTCAGGGAAGAGGCAGACATGAGTTATTCGAGCAGTGTTCGTGTGGGTGCTCTGCTCGAGGGTGATGGTGTGTCCTCGATGGGAAATTTGTCAGCAGTTCCTGCCAAGGTCACCTATTTGCTGTCCTGGCACCCTTTTTGGCATGCACAGCCTGATCCCCTCAGTTCCTTCTCACCCAGCCATGGTCCACAGTGGAGCCCTCAGCAGCTCTTTGCACCCCACTTCAAAAAAATAGTTAATAGTTTGCTTTTCCCAGTTAGGTAGTTTTAATTGTTTTATCTCAATTCTTCACTTGAAAATTCCTTGTTTTTTTCCCACATAGTTAATAATTTTTAGAGATACTATGTCAGGCTTTCCAGGATTCAAACAGTGTGCCTCCTGCCTGTTTTGGACAAGCATTCTGGCTGTATTAAGAGCATAGGAGAACACATTGCTCAAAAATGCGTCCACTGTGAAAACCTAAAATCAGGGCCAAGCATGACAGGGATCTCTGCCTGCAACTAATTCTCGTGGAAAAGATTCTGATACCTGCCTCTGACCCTGACCAGAGTAATAGATTCTTGGATATCTCCCAAAAACGGCACTTCACTCCACTTACAGCAGACCACACTAAGAGGAGCTGGTTGCCTGGACCAGCCAAAGGAGTTAATGCTAAAGAGGCTGTAGGATCCTCCAATACAATGACTGCCAAACCAAGAAAGGACTCTAGTAGCTCTGCTAAAGAGTTGAGAGAGAAAATTGCTCATGCCCAACACAGCACCACCTACAGAAATGGCATGTAAAACTACTGTAACTGTCACCTCATGGGCAGCAACTCAAACTGCAGCACTGGTGACTTCTACAGCTCTAAAGCCCCCACTGTATTGGCACCAGTCATTGCCTTGGCTGCTACAACACTGGCAGATTCAGATATTCCACCAGCCAGTGTGCCAGTGGTACCTGTGCAGTTGTATGCACTGACATCTCTTGCATCTCAAGCCATGGTGCCAGCACCACCAGTGGTGCCCTGTGAAAGTATACTGAGAAGCACAGACACCATGAATAGGAGAATGAATTCTTACCTTTTCTGGTTTTACCACTGTATAGCACCAACACCTCCCCTGTTCAGTTTAGTCAAAGGGAGCCTCTTTTACCCATTTTATCCTCATCTTGGGAAGACTATGAAGGCAAAGAAGTTACTTTTTCCCCTTAACAGCATTCACCTAAAATCCATCAAACTAAATGCCACTCTTATTCTGTCCATCCAAAACACCCATGGCCTGCCACTTCTATACCATATGCACTGGCCAGGTTGGGACATGTGGTCTTCCTATTCCACACCACACAATAGACCATTTACCTCTCAAGGATATATGGAAAGATCACCCTCAAGACCTCCTCCAGTGGTCCCCACAATGATATGGGATGATATGACAGAACAGGATGCACTGCCATCTACAAACAGCTCATCTTCCCCAGGTGAGGCCATAGTTCCAGCACCCTCTACAACTGCAGATGATGTCAAACAGTTTCAGGACCTGTTTAACAGAGTGACTGTTGGCGTGGATATTCCACTACCAAAAATGGCAACATCTCAACATAAACTGCTGAGAATCCTGCAGACCTCAACGTCTTCCAAAATTGCACGTCCTATGGATGAGGTGCTTGTGGACCCTGCCAATCATATCTGGCAAATGCCCACCACAGTTCAACCTACGTGTAACGGGGCCAATAATTAGTATTTCATTTTTGCAAAAGATGAGTTCCTCTTTGCTCAGCCAGCTCCTAACTCACTAGTTGTAAGAACTGCTAATCAGAGGAGCAAGCAGCAGAACAACAAATTGACACCACATGATAAAGAGGACAAAAGGCTTGGCTTGATTGGCAGGAATGTTTACACCTTTTCCACACTTCAGTGGAGGGCTGTGAATTACTCAGCATTGCTCTCAAATTACAATTGTAATGCTTATTTAGAGATATCTTGATTATTGATTGCATGAGGACAGAAGGCAACAGTTCCTCTCATAAAAGAAGGTCTATTAGTAGCTAGAACTGCACCGTAGACCTCTCTGGATGTTGTGGATGTGGCAGCTCAAACAGTTGCAACTGCAGTTGTTATGTGTAGGGCATCATGGTTCATACCTCTGCCCTTCCTAAACTGCTACTGGTGATCATTAAAGACCTCCCTTTCAAGAAAGTGAAGCTCTTTGTAGAGAAGACCAATGACGTTGTGTGCATAATGAATGATTCTAGGGCCACACTCCACATCCTGGTATGTTGCATACCTGTAATAAAAAGGAGACCATTTAGGTACCATACAACTCTCAGTACCAGCATTATTAACAGAGCAGCAGATAGATCATTCCTGTTCTTAGCCAGTGTTGTCTATAGACAAACCAGCAATATCCCAGGCTGCCCTTGCTAAACAGCAGTTTTGACACATCAATCCTGGGTCTGCATTACCACCACCAACTACCACAGCCAGGCACAATGACATCCACCATCTCATTCAACCACCATCTACGCCCTTTTAGCAGCACTCAGAAAAAATAACATCAGACAATGAGTACTGTAAATCATCTGCTCCTAGTATGTTATCCCCCTTATCTCCATTCCTGCAATCCACACCACTTCCCCATCCCTCTTCAGGGGGCTATTTGAAAAACACTGCTACAACAAGAAGTAGATCTTTTATTCCACACTGGTGCAATATAGCATGTTTCCCATTATTTTCTTCCCCAAAATTAAGATTGGCAACCTATTTTGGACTTAAGAATGTTGGACAGGTATATATGATTCCAAAAATTTAGGTTGGCGACTCTTGACTACAGAAGGCTCCTGAGCTGCACTCTGTGCAACAGCCATTATCAGTACAGTGATACCTTTCAGTCTGTGTACCGCCTCAGGAGGCTCCCTCCCGCCCCGGATGCCAGCTATCATCTCTGCAGACTAGGAATTACTGTATTCTCATATCTGGATAACTACTTTATAAAAGCATGAATATACACAACAGCCTTTTAAGCAGTTCCTACAACACAGGCATTATTTCACACACTTGACCTCATGTTAAATTACAGAAAATCTGCCATTCAGTTTATGAATCATATAGACTTCATAGGTGCATACAGAGTCCATTACCACTAGGGCCTTCCTAGCAAAAGACAGATTCAACACCATCGTGAAACTGGAATTCATATTTAAAAGCAGTTCTACCTTGAGAGTATGCACATGCCTCCAAATTTTGGGACACATAGCAGCCACCACTTTTGTTGTGCAAAATGCATGCCTGCACATGAGAGTTCTCCAAATGTGGATAGCAACAGTCTACAGACCACGCAGGCAGTCATGATACAAAATTGTCACAGTGCCAAAAAAAAACCCAAGCACTCTGTGTTTGACACATCCCAACAACCTTTTCAAGGGGTCCCATTCATATGGGGAACATCCTCCCTCATGATTACTAGAGAGGCGTTACTAATTGAATGGAGACTGCACCTCCAAGATCTCACTATTGGTCACTGTAGGAAAGGAAGTAACACATTAACCTGCTAGAATTATGTGCTGTCCAAAATCCCTGTTAGCATCTCCTTCTTCTCATAACAGGAAAGACTAAAAATTATGATAGACAACATGGTACGTATGTTTTATATCAGTCACTACAGAGAAGCAAAATAAAACTCTCTCTGCTTAGAAGCCATGAAACAATGGGGTTGGTACATAGCACACAATATCCATATATCAGCAGCATACTTACCTGGTCTGCAGAATGATGCTGCTGACAATCTAAGGAAATGATCTGGCAACAGTCACAAGTGGGAGCTATCCAGCAAAGTCCTACAACAGCTATTTTGACATTGGGGTTACCTCATGATCGATCTATTCACAACAT
This sequence comes from Podocnemis expansa, assembly GCA_007922195.1. Classification (NCBI taxonomy): domain Eukaryota; kingdom Metazoa; phylum Chordata; order Testudines; family Podocnemididae; genus Podocnemis; species Podocnemis expansa. The sequence continues at coordinate 9,335,202 of ML682040.1, read as the reverse complement.
TAATGAACCAGAAGTAACTTCAGTTTCATTCAGGAGCACACCTGGTCAAGAAATTCATGGGAGATACCTTCTTAATCAACTGGAACACAGTCCTTCTCTATGCCTTCCTGCCAATCTCCATGATCTACAAATCATACAGAAAATATGTAAAAATGAAGCAAATATAATGATAGCACCTGCATGGCCCAGACAAATGTGTTTCACTTAGCTCGCACAGATGTTGACACCCACTGGTCTCTCTTCCCCTGTTCCAGAATCTACTCTCTTAAAACAAAAAGAACGCATTCTCTATCCACATGATTGCAACTTAAACCTGACAGCATGTGTTATAACTGGTTTCAACAAATGGAACTGCAATGCTCCGAACCAGCAAAATGTATTTTATTGAATAACCAAAAACCTGCCACTAGAAAAGTTTACCTTTAAAAGTGGTGTAGATTCTCCTCATGGTGCCCCCCCCCAAAAGAAGAAAGGCAACAAAACTGTGTAGCCCTATGTTGTTTCACTATTTCCTAGAACTTATTAAAAAAAAAAAAAGGCGGGATTAACGATGAATACACTAAAAGTACAGCTGGCTGCTATTTCTACCTTCACAGTTCTGTGGGTGACATTACAGGTTTCACTCACCCAGTCATGAAACATTTCATGATTGGGATACAAAATGTTTACTCGGATGTTCAACCATCCCCAGAACCTTTGGATCTTTAATCTGTTCCTATGGACCATCACCAAATTTTCATTCAAACCTTTGGCGACTTGTTTGTTGTTTTTATATGTAAATGAAGGCTTCAATCGAAGAACACCAGTTACTGCACAAGATGAGAGCTTTTTCCACAAAGACTGAGGAAGAATAAAAACACTCTAACATTTGCTATTTTATCATCTACTTACTTCACCCATAAAAGTTAGATTGGGATTCAGAATTACATGGTACTCCCCAAAAGAGCAAGGAGTCTTGTTGCACTTAAAGACTAATAGATATCTGTTAGTCTTTAAGTGCAACAAGACTCCTTGCTTTTTTTTGATTTACTAGACTAACACGGCTGCCCCTTTCGAACTTGGTACTCCCAGAGTCAGAGTGCTAAGTTTTTTCTGTCCAACTGAATTGAAAGCAATTTAAATATTAAAAGCCAGAATCTCATTTCAGAATGAATAATTCACCAGGTGTCTCTTTTGATTATTTGGTTTTAATTTAAAAACGTATTTGTTCTGATGAAAATAAAGTATATTCTATGATATTGCCAATTGTGATATCTATGAGAAAATAGTATGTATATTCAGGAGGCCCTTCAGTTTTGATAGTCATCCTCATGTTTATGTTCTTTAAGGAACATAGCTGTGATCTTACTTAAACATCTATCTACATAACAAGTAATTGTACACCACATGTAAATATGATAGAAAATGGAAACTGCTCAGCGTAGTTTCCCTTGTAGTCCAGTATGGGTAAAGCTACCTTAGCCTCCCCTGGATGGGAAAAGAGCAGGGCAAATACAAAGAGACCAGCTCTGCTGGGCACCATCTTAGCAGACTAGGCTGGGTGTGGTCAGCTCAGTCCCCTTTTTTCAGACTGCAAAACAGCCAAGAAAAATTGGGAAGATGTCATATAGGGACTAGAAACTGTACTCTCCCCATTCGAGTTGCACCAGAAGGTTACTATGCCAGGTGGAAGGCTGAAGTACCAGGCCCTACATCACTTGCTGTGGAGAGCAGTCTTCTTCCCCTTTGCTTCCCCCAGGAACTGTGAAAGGAAAGCTCTGTATGCAGCACAGATACTGCCAGTATTGGAGAGTGTGGTGTGGGACCCTTTAGGCCCTATCCCCTTCTCGTGATACCACCTCTACATCAGAGGTACCTTCTAATATTCTAAGCTGCAGCTTCCAGGAGGAACATAAGCTCAGCAGGCACTTGGTGGATCACGTGTAGTAGAAAGGAGCAGAACTTCAGAAAAGTCTATTCTCAAACTCCTGGCTAGTGGCTTCATGGAGAGACCCAAAAGGGGTGTTTGTGGGAATGGAGGGAAAGTAAACTCATCTTATTTGAAGATAGGGAGATCACTTAAAATAATTTTTGAAGTAACTTCTGAGTCCACTTTTTATTCTATACGCACCTACCATTCCTTTCTCTAAAACAAGATTAAATCTTCTGGTAGTTACTGCCTTCAGTTATGTGAGTTTTGAAGTTGGGAGATCATTTAGTGCTTTTAAATCAGACATATAGTTCTCAGCTGTCAGAATATCCATCCCCAAAGTAAATTCAAGAGAAATCCTTTGTGCTGTTAACCTTCAAAGTCCGGTCCTTAGAAGCACCAACAATCTTAAGGAAGTGATATTATGTGAGATATGTTATGTATTGACGATCAAATAGTTAACAAAATTAACTGAAATTCTACTTATTAGTCATCAAGTCTTTAGCCAACGCCACTTTTGGCAGAAGTTTTCTCCATGCCTTATAACCCAAAGACTCCTAGAAGTGTAGAACTGTGAGGGACTTCAATAAGTCATCTAGATAAGTTCCATACGCTCCGGACGAGCAGAGAATGTATATAATATATTAAAAGAAAGGATGTCCATATTCAACGTATGATCATCCCGCTTCCTACCCTAAAGGCATTCTGCTGGGAAAATGCTATTGGATGGCACCTTAGCTTGATAAATAGGAAAATTGATCTGCTTCTGTTTGAATTTCCTTTCTTTGAGTAATGGGGTCCACAGATCTGTCCTGCCCTGGAGACATTATGATTATCTAGAACAGAGATGGCGATTTAGTGATTGACAGCCAAAGATTTGGGTTTGTGCCATGGGGAGGAATTTCCGGGAAAAAATGCCCCCCCCCCCCCAGTATATCTAACATGATCTGTTTTTTAGGAAGGTGGCATTGACTTATCTGGGCTTTGACAGTTGTCTTAACTAGAGGGAATTTCAGGGATGGGCCTTTTTTCTTGCTGCATGCAATTGCCAGGGCTGGCTCTGCCCCCAAGCCTGAAGGAGACTGAAGTAGCCATCACAATTGATGTGGACCTTATTAATCAAAGAAATTTACGGAGAAGCACAGATTTGTCCTAGGTTCTAATTAATTTACTTCTAAAAAATGTCTCTAACTTCTTTTTATACAGTGCTGTTGGTCCTATGTCAGTCCCAGTATGCTAGGGAGAAGCTGGGGGAGGGTAATATCTTTTAGGTTGGGCCAACTTCTGTTGGTGAGAGAGCATGGTTTTGAGTTTACACAACTCTTTTTTAGGTATAGGCATGAACACTTGTCTTTCACCAACAGATGTTCTTCTAATAAAAGGTATTACCTCACTCACCTTTGGTCTCTTAACTTTTTGTGCATTTGAATGTAAGGAGTTGGGATGGAGAATTGAGCAAAGACAGTGTATCTGACCCAAAGCCCACCAAAATCAATGGGAATTGATTTGAATCAGCTTTGAATCAGAGCCCGATAGTGATTTTTCTTTCTTTGACATGAAGGAATAACTTCTTTAAAGTTAATTGAGTCATACCAGAGTAAAATCAGAATCAGTTATGAATGATGTAATTGGAATTAATAGAACCTTAAGTATACTAATATTTATATTTTATTTACAATGCGACATTGTTTATATATTTGTTTATGTTTCTTAGATGCACAGCCTACAGATGGAGAAAGGGAGGTATGGAATCAGATCAATGCAGTTTTACAGGATTCTGAAAGCTTGCTCACAGACCTTCAGGCTTACAAGGGAGCTGGACAAGAGATAAGAGATGTATGATAATATAGCAATAACAATACTCTTGAAGAAAGATTAAGTAGAAGCCTATAGTATTTATTTCTACTTTGCGTGCCAGACAGTTCATGAAATTATTTGTATTAAAAGTAGTCAGTAAAACTGTACTTCAAAACACATTAAAGATATTTAGAATTAAATTACATTAACTCTTTCTGGGACAACTACAATATTGTCCATGGTGTTTCATTTATACATCTTACTATTAATACAAATAAATAATTTGCTTCTTGAAAGACCCATTTTATGTATCTTTATGGGAAAAAATCAACATTTATACTTAGAAAACTAGTTGAATATCGTTAAGGCAGTGTAGAGGCAGGAAAAATACAGAATAGCTTCTGTTCTTTGAGCAGTGTCCCCAACGGCTCCACTTCAGGTGTGTGGACATGCCCTGCACCTAAGATGGGAGATTTGCAGCAGTACCCTTAGTGGGGAGAGGTGCGCACGTCAGCACAGACCACTGTCACTTTTGCACCAGTGGTCACGCACATGCCTCCCCCCTCCCTTACCTCAGTTCCTTTCTAACCGCCTCCAATCAAGGATGGAGATCACAGCAGCTGCTGACCTTTTCCCTCAGCTAGCACGCAGATTCTTTCCTAGACAGTTTTCATAAAAGAAGAAATAATCCACAAAGATGGTGATGCTGAGTCCTTCAGGATTCAAACATTGTGCCTCATGCAGAGAGGCTGTGCCCACATCGGACAGGCATGAGGACTGTACCAGGTGCCTGGGTGAAGGGCACCTGACACACAAATGCCAGCATTGTAGGAATTTGACATCTAGAACAAGGAAAGACAGGGGAAGGAAGTTAAAACTCCTGTTTATGGAGGGCTCCCTGCATCCGGTATCAGACCCCGGCCGGTCTCCTCAGAGCCAGGAAGGAGTGCAGAAGTGGCATTCATCTGCGCCATCCCCATTGCATAGCAATCTCTTCTAAGGCAATGAAAAGGGATGATGTACCCTTGAGGCTGTGAGATCCTCAGGAACTAAAACCCCTGAAAAGCGTGAACGCCCTAAGAGCTCAAGGAAAGACTGAGGGCAGGCAGATAAAACCGTGGAAGCGGCAGTGGCACCAACAACTGCTCAGAATGCCAGCTCTGTGCTCATAACGGTTGCCTTGGCGCCTATAATAACACCACCGGTGCTGTTCTTACAGCCGGGGCCGTGTCAACCCAGCTAATGGCACCGGCACTGGTACTGCACTTCTTCTCCCTGGCACCGGTTATGCTGCAACAAGGAGCACTTCCCCAGCAGGTGCAGGCTGAGACCCAGGTGCCAGTCCAGCATGGCCCTTCCCAGGGAGCCACTTCAGCTGATTCAGCTCCCAAAAAGCACAAGCGCAAATCTCACCACTGTGAGCTGAAAGATGATTTCATAACTGATTCCTCGTCAATATCACCACTTTTTGAACTGGATTTTTCACCTGAGTATTTCTCCCCATTCGCCAGTTCCTCAGGGGAGAATCTCCTCACAGGAGACATAGAACCTCCTGCTGCAGACATAGTTCCTGACAAGCAGTGTCCTCAAATGGTACCCCAAAGCCTCATTCAGGGTACACATGGCAAATTCCCCTGTGGCTTATCAATGCTCCATTCAATATGCCATGGATGGGTTGGGGTAACGCCCCAGTATTCTTCATTACCTGCACTGCTATCTACATCACAGGCAGTATTCCCCATGCAACAACCTGTACCAACCTTACCTCAGCAACTGCAGGACTCATCGATGGCAATCCAAGGGCAAGTGCCAGCTATAACCTCAATAAGAGAAGTCCCTACAAATAAACCTGTTGGAACTGAGAGCAGTTCAGAATGCATGTCATCACTTTCTCCTTTTAATATTGGGGAAAACAATAAAGAACAGAACAGACAATGTTGCCTGCATGCACTATATAAACCGCCAGGGGGGTGCTCATTCTCACTCCCTTTGCATAGAGGCAATGAAGCTATGGGAATGGTGCATTGCACACAGTATCATAATATCAGCAATATATCTTCCAGGCAGGGACAACAAGACAGTAGATACCTTGGACAGGGTGTTCCATCAGTGGGGCTTTCCAGTCATAGACCTTTTTGCTACTTTTGTGAACAGAAAGTGCCCAAGATATTGTTCATAAGGACGCATGGGTCAGGACTCAGAAGGAGATGCATTTCTTCTCCACTGGGGACAAGTACTTCTATATGTCTTTGCCTCAATTGCCCATGGTGCCAAGGGGCCTCTGGAAGATCTGTCAGGACAAGGCTAGGGTGATAATGATCACACCAGTATGGCCTCAAGAAGCTTGCTATACTTACTTACCTACTGAGTATGTCCACAAGGCTGCTGGTCACTCTCCCGTTGACACCAACTCTTCTATCTCAAAACAGAGGGAAGTTACTTCATACTCACCTGGACAGACTCCATCTGACAACGTGGCATCTGGATGGTTCGATTGCGTAGAAGCACAGAGCTCTGAGAAAGTCAAGCATGTTCTGCTTAACAGCAGAAAGCCTGCACCAAGATATGCTTACTGGCAGAAGTGGCGGCACATCTCCTTATGGTGCGGTCGACCAATTACTTGATCCAGACAAGGCTCCTATTTTTGAGATGTTAGAATATTTGTCAACTCTCAAGGAAATAGATGTCGCCATTAGTACAATCAGGGTGCATCTCGTGGCCATCTCCACCTTCCATGTTCATGAACATAATACTTCTTTGTTCTCTCACCCAATAATAAAGAGGTTTATGACTGGTCTAGAAAATTTATATCCTCAGGTCCGTCCACCTACGCCCCAGGGGGACCTCTCAATGGTTCTCAAGATCTTCATAAAACCACAATTTGAACCTTTGACAACAAACTCCCTCTTTCATATGTCTATGAAAGTGGTGTTCCTCCTTGCAATTATGTCTGCAAAACATGGAGGGGCTTGCGGCCCTAATGGCACATTCTCTCTACACAATCTTCTGCAAAGATAAAGTTACTCTCAGACCACACCTGAAGTTTCTTCCTAAGATTACGCTGTATTTCTACCTCAATCAGACTATTACTCTCCCTGTTTTCTTCCTGAAGCCACATACCAATCCACAGCATGCAGCCCTTCATACATCAGATGTAAAGCGTGCCTTGGCCTTTTATCTCGAGAGAACTAAGCCATTTAGGAAGACTCTTAGACTCTATGTATCATCTGCAGAACATTCTTAGGGATAACCTATTTCTAAACAAAGACCGTCAAGCTGGATATCCACCTGTCTATGAACAGCATACACGTTGTCAGGGAAACAGCCTCCTGAACCCATCCACGCTTACTCTGCTAGATCACTGTCAACATCATTTGTGTTTCTCAAGAATGTTCCCATCCAAGACATCGGTCAAGCTGCTACATGGTCCTCGGCAGATACCTTCATGAAACACTATGCTATAGAGAGACCCTCTAACTCGAGTGTGGCAGTGGGTCTCGCTGTGTTAAGATCTACTCACAGCACAAACTCAGAAGCTCCCTCCTTCTCTCAAGGGACCTGCTACGTAATCACCTGAAGTGGAGCCGTTGGCGACACTGCTCAAAGAAGAAATGATGGTTACCCACCATTGTGCAGTAGCCAAGGTTCTTCAAGATGCTTTTCCGCAATATACTCCACTATTTGCCCTCCTCCTCTCTACTTCAGAGTGTATCTAGGTCCTGTTGACTCAGCAGTAGAGAAAGAACTGAGGGACAGAGAGGGGGAGGCGTGTGTCACCACTGGCGTGACATGACACCAGTCTGTGCTGGCATATGTGCCTCTGCCCCCTAAGGGTACTGCTGCAAATCTCCAATGTTAGGTGCGGGGTGTGCCCACACACCTTAAGTGGAGCATGTCGGGGACATGCATCTCGAAGAACCTTGGCAACTGCATAATAGAGAGTAACCTTCATTTCTATATAGTCAAATGTCATAAAAATACACTGCAATTATAAGTCTTCATTTGTTTCTTGAAGTAACAACTTCTGAAATGCTACAATTATCTATTACAATTCTGAATGCTATCTGTCTGCTTTAGCTATCCCTTGACCTAGGATGCTTGCAAAGACAGCTATCTCTGTTTCTCTGAGACAAGATCTTCACAATTGTGAGTAAGAGCAGTTGGTTACTTAACAGCCAAAATCTGATACTATTGAAGAAATTACAGAACTCCTATTTCTGCAAGCAACCAAGGTTTGAACGTGTAAACCTTTGTGAGAGTGTAGTGCAAGTAGCCTTCCTTAATGTGTTGGCTATTGATACTTTGACCTAGTCCTAGAAGATGATTCTGAAGCATGCTCCTGTATGTGGGTCCTGAATTTTGAATTAATAATCTTAAAATAGATCCCAGGACTGGATTAAATATTATTGAATATTATTGTTCTCACTTCAGCTGAAATAGGTGCGTTGACTTTTTTGTTTTGCTTTTGCTTTCTTTTTAAAAAGCCCTTGACCTAGTTCTTTTGGCTTTTTTGAAATTATTATTTTTACTTCATACACCAGCTTTTTTTTTTTTCTTACAATTATTTTAGACCTTTCAAGAATTATTTTTAAAACTACCATATTGGAAATCTTCTTATATCCATTCAGACACTACAGCCTGGTTCTTTACTTCAGTGTCATACAAATATCTAGAGTAATACAGAACAACCCCTTAGTTGCAAGCATCACAAGAATGGTGGTTGTTCAGAACTGTGAACAAAATATTATGGTGTTTTTTTTGAAAGTTTACAACTAAATGTTGACTTAATGCAGTGCTGAAACTTTACTATGCAGGGAAAAAATACTGCTTTTAACCATAATAATTTAATCAAAACAAGCACAGAAAAGTTGCTTACCTGGTAGACATTTTTTTTAACTTTTTCTTCATTCTTTTTAGTGGTTTTACATTTAAACAGTACTGTACAATATTTTCTATCTTGTCTTTGTCCTTGCTGCCTGATTGTGTTCTTGCAGTTTCAAATAAAGTATGTGGTTGACTTGGCAATTTATAATTCTTGTATTTGTAACTCTCTGAGATTCTACTGTATCTTCATTGCAGGCAATACAGAACCCAAATGATATCCAACTTCAAGAAAAAGCATGGAATTCAGTGTGCCCTCTGGTTGTGAGGTTGAAGCGGTTTTATGAATTTTCACTCAGACTAGGTATGCTCCTCTGTGTTTGTTTTAACAGATTTTTTCATATACAGATATTTGAAGTTTCTCTCTCCTTCCCTCCCCCCTCCCCCAGAAGGATGAGAGAGTTAAGCAGTAAAACATTGTACCGTTAATTTGACTACAGTGGCAAGACTATAGGTTCTGTTTGCATAGATCTGAACATGACTTTATCCTGATTTCATTTTTGGAATTTATTAAGAGCAGCATGAATACATATGCTTTAATGTTAAGGGCACTTGCCAGCCCTCGAGTACATTTCCACTACCAGTACTTGTTAATTTCCTGAGTTAATGAAGAGCCTAATAAAAGAACTGGGAAGAGGGTTTCAGCTGGGACTCCTGAGTGGAATGGTGACCAACATGGACAACATTTCAGGTCCATCTAGCTGAGCCTTCCCCTCCCAAAGCCTTTGCTTGCACCCTGTATCGCCTGATCCCTCATTTTGCATTTGTAATCTTTCTGTTGTATGCCAGTGGCATCAATGACTAAGGATGGATTCTTTTTGTCAGACATCCCTATAAACATCTTCATATTGAAGAAGAGCAAAGTGGATGGAGAGTGTGAGGAACTAGATGCAAGCATTTGTACATGGGAAAGAGGAGTGGTCAAAGAATTAAGAAAGTTAAAGTCTCTTGTGAAAAGAGAGGGAAGAGCAGCATAATATGAAGAAATGAGAGTGATGGAGAGAGTGAGAAGCCAGGTTTCTTTTGCTCCCATCTCTTATTTTAGAATTGTAAGGACAAGTGTACTTGTTGTTAAGGGTCTGCAGGTTAAAGAAATCCTTTCACCCTGATGAAAGATCTTAGAAATCAAGTATATTGTAGCTTCTTTTTTTAACAAAAATATGGCATAAAACATCAAATTGAAATTGTGTCAAAAATGCAGAAACTGTGGCTTACTACAATCAATTTATTTTGGTACTTGTTATCTTCCTTAGAGAAAGCGCTACAGAGCTTGTTGGAATCCTTGACTTGTCCACCCTATACTCCAACTCAACACCTGGAACGAGAACAGGCTTTAGCCAAGCAGTTTGCAGAAATCTTACATTTTACTCTACGTTTTGATGAACTTAAGGTTAGAGGGTTTTTGTTTGTGGGTTTTTTGTTTTTTTTTTTTTGGTACAATATGCACTGAAAAGTTTCCTTGTCTTTTGAAGTGTGTTGAAAACTTATTTTTTTCCCCTCTATTAAGATGAGAAACCCAGCAATTCAAAATGACTTCAGTTACTACAGACGGACAATAAATCGCAACAGAATAAACAACATGCATGTAAGTAAATGGAATGTGTCCTTTTTGTTGCACTGCGGAGTTTATGGATGTACATTCCCACCACTGGTGGTCAAGTTTTTGCATTGCTTGACAGGCTGCCTATAGTAAAGACCATATTATTGACTTTGACCATTGATAAGCAGTTAAACACATTGTATCATAGGATGCAGTGGGACTACTTGTATAAATAACTATTCACCAGTGTGAATGTGTATTTTATTTATTTCTTTTTCTGATAGAATTTTGAAAGAAGTGTCACTTAACTAATTTTTCTTCATATTTTCATCAGATAGACATTGAAAATGAAGTAAATAATGAAATGGCCAACAGAATGTCTCTATTTTATGCAGAAGCCACACCAATGCTAAAAACACTCAGCAATGCCACAACACATTTTGTCTCAGAAGTAAGTGACAGAAAATACTGCAAAAAATCTTAAAATTTCATTGTACAGATTGGTTTAATGAGTGTTGTTGTGTTTAACCTTTCTAGAACAAAACCCTACCAATTGAGAATACAACAGACTGCTTAAGTACTATGGCCAGTGTATGTAAAGTCATGTTGGAAACACCGTAAGTTATTTATCAGTTCAATCATTTTGGGGTCTGTTTAAGTACTCCTCTAGCTTGTTAGCAGTTTTTAAAAACTAAATATAGTATGTATGCCTTAAATTAAAATATCTATCTAATATCTTAGATTTTATAGAGCAACCAGCCTGGTTATATATAAGCAGCCATGCCTCCTATCTTGACAAGTATGAATATTTTTTCATTAATAAATTAACAGCTTTACTGAGGGAGGTTTACAGCATAAGTCTCTGATTCAGGTAAGTATCAGAACTGGTATGCAAACTTCAGTGGGGCTACTCACATCCATAAAATTATGCACATACTCTGTGCTTTGTTGGATTGGGCATCTAATTTCTTAGAAGGATGATGTACAGTTGTATGTTGAGTAATCTTCCTGTAGTTGATATCACACAACCAGACTTCAGTCTGAGCTGTGCTGTCTTTATAGACTAACAAATGGAAGCAAACATAGTACTTTTTGATGATCCTTCACTCCCTCAGGCTTTGGGGGACAGACCTCTCCTCGCCTACAGACAGCCCCCTAACCTTAAATGGATACTTATGAGTAACTACAGACTTAACAACAGAGACATTAAAGCAGGCACACACCTCTGCAACAAATCACGTTGCCAACTTTGCCCACATATCTGCACAAAAGACACCGTTACAGGACCAAATCAAGCCAGCTACTCCATCAAGAGCTCATTCACCTCCTCATCCACTAATGTGATTTATGCCATCATGTGCTAGAAATGTCCCTACACCTTACACATTGGACAAACAGGACAGTCCCTGCACAAAACAGTAAATGGGCACAAAACTGACATCAGAAATCACAACACACAAAAAACAGTTGGTGAGCACTTCCATCTTTCTAATCACTGTATGTACGACATGTTAACAAGTGTGCTTAAGAAAGTCAATGGGGTATCAAGACTTCAAAGAGACATAGCTGAATTAGAATCCATATGCAGATTAGATTGTGTGAAAGCAGGATTAAATTGTAATTATGACTTCTTTTCCCATTACAACAGGTAATTTGACTTCACCCTCCTCTGTGTGCTGTTTCCCAGTGTTTGAACATTAACAGCTACTCTTTGCTGTTACTGTATGTTCTGATCCCATGTCTTACACTCCCTTGCATTTATTTTCATCCCATTCTGTTAGTTCCCCCATTTTTGTACAGGCATACTGCCTGCCCTTTCCTGGTTACTCTGGCGGCCAGTCCGCAGTCATATCCAACAAATTATACCGTTGAGGGAATAAACATTTATAAACATTTAAAACCTAAATTTATTACATTAAATACATTCATTTAAAAAAAACACTAATTAAAAATATAAATACAATTTAAAAAAGGACAACATCCATTAAAATATGGAGAGTCCAAAAAATACATAAAGGGACCAGCAGAATACCTGAAACAATTTATCCAGGATCCCACTTCAAACTTTATCACCAAAAAGAGCCAGCATATCAGTTGTGGCATATAAAACAAGTCTACACATATTCTCCTTAAAATTACGTTCCAAATTAATACCTAAAAATTTAAATAAATCCTCATTTCCAATGCTCCACTTACCTCTAGCCCCAATTACAAAACCAAAGAAAGATACAATCTTACAACCACCAACCAATCTCACAACCTCCTCCTTCAATTCCTTATAATAATTGATCTTCTCCCTGTGAGCGGCATCCAACCCATCAGCGTTATCTTCCCACCGCACAGTAACATCCACGACAGCAACATATCCTTCTTTCACAAAAATTATATCAGGCTTCCTCAATAATCCTTCACTATTTCTCAAGTGAGGCTCCATCCAAACAGTCCACCCACACTTTCCAACCTTATCTGCTAACAACTTCACTACCCTATTATGTCTCTTTATCCTTGCATCTTTAACTTTAAAACATTGCCCAGAAATATGTGGAATGTTCTCCTTAACTTTACCACACCACCTACATAGAGCAACAGCACCCAACCTTCCTCTCGATAATGTTTCCCTAGTAGGGAAAACATTCGCCCTCAACAATAACGCTGAAATAAAAGAAGAAGATTTGGCTAATTCTGGATGTCTAATAAAGGAATTACTAATCAAATCATTCCTAAAATACCTAATATCGATACCCTGACATCGCAGCTGACTCCAACGATCAAATTCATCATCCCTCCACCTACGAAAATTTGGTGTGACAGCACTATACATTAATATCTTGTCTACCAAATTCTCTCCAGCATAAATAAAAGCTAGATCCACCCAATCATCCCGCGAAACCACATGCCTTCGCCATTTGCGAATCAACATATTCGGTACTTGTACTCCAAACTTCGTAATTGCCAAACCCCCATCTTTCCCTTTCGCATAAAAAATGCCACCAGTAATATCATGTGGTAGATGCAAAATCTCCTTTAAAACTTTCCTAACTAAAACATCTAACTCATTCAAAACACTAAAAGAAGGTTCCATTAATAATAAATTATAAAATAACCTAGGTAAAATATAGACCTTTAATATTATCAATTTTTGAGCTGGTTTCCAAGGAGCCAGACAAATTCTCACACCAAATTTTCAATTTTTCACACGGAGACACCCTCTCCACACCTATCCAAGGATCAATTCTAGCCCCCAAATACCTCTCCACTTCTCCAGGCCCAACATATTCAATATCTTCCTCACCAATCCTCCAACGACCTTTAGGATAAAACAACATAAGACCTATAAACCGGAACTATATGAAAACCTTTTGTCATCTTCACATTAATCTTTAAGCCAGTATTTCTACAAAAATTATTCAAAATATCTAAATCACTAAGCATACCAGCATATGAAGCACTAACAATTGCTATATCATCTGCAAAAGCCAAGACCACAATCTTTCTACCCTGCACGAAAAAACCAGATCCCCTCTGTTCTAACTGAACCAACAAGGGATCCAAAGCTATATTAAAAAGAAGCGGTGACAAAGGATCACCCTGTTTAACCCCACTCCTAATAAAAATAGGCTCTGAACAGTCCTTCCCAATCCAGATTCTAGTAACACAATCAGTATATAAATCTCGAATCAGCTCTATAAACCTTTCACAAACTCCCATCCTTCGCAACGCACTGAAAATATGCTCATGACCAACTGAATCAAATGCCTTAGCTAAATCCACAAACACAACTGCCAACTCATCACCATTTCTTTTAGCCCCCTTAATTAACTTATCTAAAATTGAAATATTTTCCTCACACCCAGGAGCTGCAATAAAACCCTTTTGTCTCGAACAAATCATAACAGCAGTCGACAACCTTTTAGCTAAAATCTTAGTATACAATCTCAACCACACTGAACCAATCGTCAAAGGCCTCCAGGAAGAAATCTTCTTAAGCTCCTCTCCATGAACCTTAGGAATCAAGATTGTTCTATTTTCATTAAAAAAAAATCAGGAACTCTCTGATTAAAATACCAAAAATTAAAAATTCTAACTAGAATCCTAACATCCAAATTAAAAATATCCCACAATTCACTAACTGTAGCTTTATCCGGACCCGGGGCACTAGTTTTTTGCAATTCTTTTAATGCCTCAGCTATCTCCTCTCCAGAAATTAGTTCCTCTAATAATACATTATCCGCCTGACCAAGTGGCGGGGGCCACCCTTTAGCAGTCCCATGTCCCTCCCTCTCCAACAAACCACAATAATAATCCTCCAATTCCTTAATCCCTAAACAACACTTAGCCTTATCAGGCTCTCCCATTATAATCCTAGCCAACCTCTTCCTATCTTTATCAAACAAAGTTTGATAAAACTTGAATCTAGCCTTCTTAACTGCATACCTCCTCCTATTCACACTGTTCTTCCAATCCATCTTCCTACCCTGTTCCTGAACACTCCTACACTTCCCTGACCCATTCAAATTCCCTCTCTCCTTCTCTGGCACAATCAACATCTTACACAAACCCTCCAACATCCATACTTGAAACATCAGAAAGCAACCTCTCTACTTCTTCCAAATCTTCCAGAATTCTACCAACCTCTCTACTCCTACCTGAACTAATTATCCTCCTTACCAATGGGTGATCTCTCAATGGCCTAATTTTCTCCCTAGGTGGAACCTCTTTCAACACTTCACCATCCAACTCCTCATTCTCACGAACACTACCACCAACAACAACATCCCTAACTCTCTTCTTTGCCAAATCCCTACGCTTATCACCTATCTGTTTATTAGTTTTTGTACCCAATTCCATCTCTATAAGTTTATTAATATTTCTCCTTCCAACATATTTAGTTTCCAATTCACACAATAAATTAACCTCTTAATTCGTCCAAACTCGAGAGGCTTTCAGCCTCCCCCTCTTTTTCATCCTCTCTTCATTCCTTGCTGCCGGATGCCTGTGCCTAATGTGTTGACTCCGCCCCGACTTGGTATAGAATGCCACATCACAGAGCCCACAAGCATAGATCTTACCCTCAACATCCTCTTCCTTCGGCTTGCACTTAGGGTAGTGGCAAGCGATCGCATGGAAATGGGATGCCTTGCCACATTTCCTACACAACACTCTAATTGATTTACATTTATGGACTACATTAACATGTTTAGCCCATTTTCCAAATGTAGCTAAAATCTGAGGACATAAGGGACAATTAAAACAATCCACTGGATACTCCAGATAAATTACTCCATCTTTAAAAGTCCCACTACCTCTTAAATTAGATTCCAAAACAATTTCCTTATCACCTTCTCCAATATATGGATCTACTAAAAAATTTAATACATCAAGATCCTTAGGTTTAAAATCCTCAACAACACCTATTCCTTTAAAAGCTACATTGGTAAAAACCATAGATAAAAGATTAAATTCACTATCAATCTGTATCCGGCTCTCACCAACTTCACTTATCTCAACGGGATCCATCTCAGGTATAGAAACTGCCCCCTCAAGGGGGGTAAATCCATTCTCATTGTGACCAACTCCCTCCCTCAACCTCCTCACCTCCGCAAGAGAAGGAGGGAGCAACGGTCCATTAATTCGAATCATACCCCTAACATATTTAACACTGCTGGCCGGGGCATTAAAACCAGCCGCGGGGGCATTTTCATCCTGGGCCAGCGCCACTCCAGTATGAATATCTATAATAGACTTCTCCATAAATAAAAGATATACCCTTCACAGGGGGAAACTACCCTTACCAGGGGAGTGAAAACATGGGTCAGCCACCCACCCCAACCCAAAAAGGGTTTGGGGTTTTGCCCTCCGCAGTTCGCCTGGTCAGCGACCAGTTACCGACTCTCACCACGAGGAGGTTGCGGTTGGACTTGCTACACAGAGGCTTTCCTCATAGAGGGGTTCCTGTCAGTATAATGCCTGGACCTAACGGGAGGGTGAAAAATAAGCTCGGTCTTGGTGGGAGGTGCCCCTAAAAGCTCCAGCTCACGCCAGCTCTCACCTCACCGATAACTCATCCCACCACACCCTCGGGTTCTCTAAGAGGAAGGATATATCCCCTCGACCGTCCGGACCGAGCAACTGACCAGGATCCAGAGACGCATGTGCAACCATTCAGAGAGTCAAAGCATCTGACGAAGTGGGATTTTCTCCCACGAAAGCTCATGCGATAAATAAATCTGTTTAGTCCTCAAGTGCTACACACTCCATAGTCTTTTTAGGGGGCTTGTTAGATATTTTGGTTTCTGAAAATCCTGGCAGTACTGGAACACAATGCATTTTATTCCTTGATCAGGAAACTTTTTTGTTTAAATTTAATCACCGTTTTGCAATAAATCAGCTAATTGAAGACCATAGCTGAGGAAGTTTTCATTCAGCCGTGGTGCTAGCCACTGCTATTTTCTCTGTAATTGTTTACTGTATATGCAGCAGATAAGCCGATCTGTGCATAAGCTGGACCCCAGTTCTGAGCCCCTATTTTTGGGTGACCCGCATATCAGCTGAGGTCTGCCCATGGCCTCAGGCCCCTAGCTCCCCCACCCTGCACCGCTGCCTTTCCCCAGAGTCCCCAGCACCCTCCCTCACCCCCAGGCCCTGCTGCCATTTTCTTTGGCCTACCTGACAGTGCCCTAACCCCTAGACCCTGCTGCCACTTTCTTTGGCCTTCCCAACACCCCACAAACCTCTGGGCCCTGCTGCCACTTTCCCAGACTCCGACCCCCCCCACCCCAAAACCCTGCCGCCTCTTTTCCTAGCCTCCCTGACACCCCAACCCCGGGGCCCTGACGTCACTGTCTTTGGCCTCCTCAAAACCCTGCATCCCCTGGGCCCTGACCCTGGCTCCCCCCGGTTGATTCCCCCCCCCCCCCCAGGCCCCTTAATCTAGCTGCTTCGGACGCCGGGGTCCTGCTTGTTACTTCAACCCCAGTCCAGGCTGACTCCGCAACATGGCCACTCTGGCCACATGCTGTGGCCCGACCCTGAATGTGCTCAGTGCATGAAAGTCACTTATTGTAATGAGAGCCAGTTCAAATCTCTGTTCAAGACTAAAGGTAATGATATCAAATTTCCATATGAATTCTAACTCTGTAGTTTCTCTTGGAAGCTTTGATTTATAATTAACTTGTGTAAGTACAGCAACTGACACATGGAGTGAGCAGGGAGTGTTCCTGTATTGATTTTTGAATGTTATTGCTGGTGTCAGATTTTTGTCTATTTATTCTTTTACACAGATGTCTTCCCAATTATAGGACCACATTTTACATTAGTAAGAACAACATGTGAACAAAGTTCTGCAAATATTCATTCAGTCAGTCCTCACGATATATCTGTCAACTACTAGATCAGTATTTTCATGTGAGGAAAGTGAGACTGCAGAAGAAAATGTCTAAGGCCATATAGGGAGTTGGTGTCAGATCTCAGAATCCCTCTGTTCAATTTCAGTAGTTTAATGACGAGAACAGAGACAAAATGACAAAGAATGTACTCTATATTGCCTTTACCTTTAGCACAAATGTTTTTATTCCTTTAAAAAGACTATTCATAATTCTACTGGATGAAAGAGTTTTATTTAAATAAAATAAGCTAAAGATTGTATAATGAAGCAGCCAGTGTTGGTGGGGATTGTAGTCTAGTTATAACTGAGTTATGTTGTACAATCCTCCATTATGAAAAGAATGATTTCAAGGTGTAACTGTTGTAGTAACTTGTAACTTTGCCATCCACATAGTGAGGCTGCCATTTAAAAGGCAAATTAATAGAGGCCTGCATGGATACAAAATTTGTATCTACATCTGATCTGCAGTAATTATCTACAGATATAAAGTGGCTATCCATGGATTTTTAGGACTCTACAAATGAAATTTTGATAGGAATGTTACCTGTTTACTACTCATATTTAACTAGCAGGAGTAGCTTCATTTTGAGTTCCTAATATTTTGGTGCTCTACTACTGAGTAATAAGCTTTGTCAATCTTTAGAACTTTCCGGTACCTGTAGTAAATGTCTAAGATTGATGGTTTGATGGAGGTGATAATATGACCTTTAAATGGGGTAGTAGTAGATTTTACTATACCATTATTTGTTTCAGATTTTTCTGTCTCTAAATTGCCAAATTGATTGATTCAAAGATCATTACTGCTGTTGCTTTCCTTAAAAGCTTCTTGATTGACATTTTAATGCAGTTTTATCAGATTTGGTATTTCCTTGCACTAATACGCTAATTTGAAAATAAAGTTCTTATGCGAAACACGATAGAATAAAATTGTGCTGTGCAGAATCAGTCAAGATTTTTTTTGTTTGTTTTTGTTTTCCAGAGAATATAGAAGTCGGTTCACCAGTGAAAAGACTCTTATGTTCTGCATGAGAGTAATGGTGGGCGTTATTATTCTCTATGATCATGTTCATCCTGTGGGAGCTTTTTCTAAGACATCAAAGATTGATGTAAGTGTAATTTACAAAGATGATTTATTTTAATGCTCTGTACATTTGGAAAATACTTGTCTATAGATTTTTTTTCCATAAAAGTTTAAGCTCTTATATAAATCATTTTCTGTTGTTTTTGAATCTTGTATCTGTCACTGCAGCTAATGTGTTGCATTAAACCAGTTCTGTTGCTTTACCAGCTGTTCTATTACAATAAAGTAACTTGCACTGCTGACATTTTGAAATAAGTTTCTATTGTCATAATATCTCTCTTACTAACCTTGTAATTTATCAGTTCTAAAGCACACCTTTTGGCAGTGTTTCTAATCTAAATAACCAGCTATTCCATGTGGTTACTGTTTTGGCTGAACCCCAAGTCAAGTCTAGAATCTATCTTTTTAATGCTGACTATGAGCCTTTAGCTTAATTTTTGGCAGGGATAGTAATTGAAGTGAAATTAAACTTCAGTATTTTGCCTACCTGTGGGGAAAAGTGCCTACTTATTTACCCAAGGTGCTTTAGACAAATTTAAATCTATGATCAGTTAAGTAGCTAACCTTTAACGAAACTGAACAGCTACTGACAAAAAAGAAGAAATTTCCCTATCATCTTCCTCTCCTGTATATTAAAAACTTTCAAAAAAAATTGTGCATCTGTTTTTAGTAGTATTGATTATGATAGCTTTCATAGTATAGTTCATTTGTAGATCTCAGAGCATGGTATAAATTCTCTTCATTTAATAGTGGGGAAATTGAGGCACATAGAGATGAATTGACTAGTTCAAGGTAACAGAGCAGGTCAAAAATAGAGAGGAAACCAGGTTTCCTGATTCCAGTGTCTTACCCAGTGGACCATACTGCCACAGAATTAAAATATATGAAATGATACCAAAAGCCCAGTTGAATACATTAACTTTTCTAATGTACATGATTTTGTGTTGCAATGCTGTTCTCAAATGATGAGGATTGTATACCTAGCACTTAACCTTGGATTAAAATACATAATAATGACAGCATTGGTAGCTAGACACAAAGTAAAAGAGTGTCAGTGGGCAGGCTACATGCAAGTCAGTTTGTAGGGTGCGAAGTGGACTCAGATCCTAATTTCAAGTGTAAGGGGCTGTCTTTCCAGTATTTCAGACCTGTCTATTCAAATAAAGGGCCAGTTTTCTGCGGAAAGCAATTCTTTCCAAATCAACAATCCCCTGGGAACAAGTTTTGGCGCAGTGGAGCAAATGAGCCTTTTCTTACTCACTGAGTTTCCTTTAATTCTGATTGTCTCTGTTCCTGAAAAAAGCCACTTTGCTGCCCAGTAACTTGTGTGGCTGTTTTGGGCATAACTTCTGTCTTAAGCTGCAACCATCTAATCCGTAATGTGCTTTGACTGAATTTTCCACGTAGCTAGAATGAGCAACTAACTAGCCAGTGCCCATTGACTATTCTGTATATAAAAACTCAGACATTTTCCAGATCCTTGTGCAGTTAACCCATAGACCTGGCACTAGTTAACAGGGGCTGAGAAGTGCTTAACTGAACCAACATTTATTCACCTACAGATTTAGACACATGTCCCCTCAAATTGAAAGGACAGCCTGAGCTGTGATTAAAATGCTGTAGTGGGACTCTGCAGTAGACCTGTCCAAAGGATGACATTTCTGTTGCCCAGCAGATTCTGAGGTTTCAAATGTTGGTTTTGTTCTGCATTGGAACAGAAACAAAACATTTTTAATGTTTTGCAAAGACCAAAATTGTCAGGAGAGAAGATAGAGGTCTTTTTCTGATCACATCTGGTAGTTAGGATGGTGGCCGGGGATCTGAGAGACCCAGCTTCAGATCCTGGATCTGCCTCATTTTGATGTGATGTGGGATGAAAAGCTCTATTATTCTTCGAGTGCTGCTCCTGTCCATTCCACTGTAGGTGTCTGCACGCCCCGTGCACGGCACGCTGGAAACTTTTTCCCCTCGAGTACCCGTAGGGTCGGCTGTAGCGCCCCCTGGAGTGGCACCGTCGCCGCTCCCTACATAAGCCTAGCTGACCCTGCCCCTCCTTGGTTCCTTCTTACCGCCTTGTCGGTCGCTGGAACATTCCTTGGCCTCAAGCTACTTGCACGTGGCCAGTGAAGGAGTACCTAGTTTGTGTTTTTTTATTTAATTCAATTTGATTTGTTGGAGTATTTAGTGAGTTTAGTGTAGTTACGAGCCCGCCCCGGGCCCGGGGCTGGGCTATGCCGGGTTTCAAAACCTGTGGCAAGTGCGGGAAGTCTGTGCCCGTGGACAACCCGCATGTCAACTGTTTGTTCTGCCTGGGGGAAGCTCATTTAGTGGAGAAGTGCAGAATCTGCAGGAGCTTCAAGCCCAGAACGCAGAAGGATCGGATCCAACGGCTGAAGCTCCACATGATGGAGGAGGCCCTTCGTCCGGCGCCCGGTGACTCGGGTTCCAGCACGGCACCGTCGGTGCAGAGTGCACCGGCTTCATCAGCACCGTCGGCGGTACCGAAGTCTAGCCGCCCAAAGGCATCCCGGGAGCCCCGGCGCCATTCGGCATCACCGGTACTGCCTAAGAAGAAGGGCATGGACAGGGGGCGCTCGCTGCACCACGTGCCAAAGGGAAAGGACTCTGGTCAGAGCCGGGTGAGCCGACCCATTTCCCTTTTGCCGGAATCCGGGCACGACCGTCCCACGATTCAATTCAGCCCGGTGTCGTCCCCCTCGCCTACCAGGGACATCCTAGGGGAGAAGCTGACTTTACCTGCCGCGCCGGAGGCATTCGCAGCAGCGCAGGCTCTGTCGAGCCATCCGGCTCCGACGACACCGGCGGCACCAACGGCACCGGCACTACTGGCGGCACCGGCACCGGCGCCGGCGAGGGGTCCAGCACCAAGACCGGTACCGTCCCGTGGCAAGCCGACTCCACTTATGGCGGGGCGTGGCAGGACTACGGCACTGGCCTCGGACCAATGGCACCGTTCGCCATTACCGCCGCCGGTAGTACCAGCGGCTGGGGCTCCCCATTTCCGCTCACCGAGCACTTCCCGGCACGGTGCATCACCGTCTCGGCACCGGGAGCGCAGAGACGAAGGTCGGCACCAATCCCCAGTCCAATCCTCGTCGGCACCGCCGTGGTTGCCCCAATCCAGTCCCTCTGTGAGCTCGGCGGATGAGTCGGCACCGCGGGGCTCGCATAAGGCTTCGAGCTCACAGGCACCGCAGGGCTCTGCGGTACTGCCGTTCCACCCCCAGTGGACAGCTTGGCAGCCAGGTACACAGTGGCCGTTTTGGACCCCTTGGGCCGTCCAGCAGGGACCAGCCTTCGGCCCAGGGACTCCTATGCCAAGTTCCGGTGTCGGGAATCCTCCATCAGCAGCGCTCGGCGTGCCCCCCGGTACCGGGGACACGTCAGAGGTGGAGTCCTTAAGGGATGATCAGGATCGAGCGAGCCTAGCCAGCTCAGGCCATAGCACGCGATCCAGAGCACTATCGGGGGGTCCGGAGTTTAAGGAATCTTCCTCTTCACCGCCGGATGAGGCTGTGGCGGGCGCTAAGCCCTTGGGTATCCCGGATGATGCCGGGGCTCATCAGGAGCTCCTCCGGCGAGTAGCCTCTGGGCTGAACATTCAGGCTGAGGAGATCACAGAAGACGCCGATCCAATGGTGGATATCCTGATCCCTGAAGGACCAGGCTGGGTAGCTCTGCCTTTTATTAAAACCATACAGAACACCACCAAGGCCCTCTGGCACGCTCCGGCCTCAATCCCCCCTACGGCCAAGCGGGCAGAGAGAAAGTACTTTGTGCCTTCTAAAGGCTACGAACATTTTTATTCCCATCCCACCCCCAGGTCACTGGTAGTAGCCGCAGCGAACAAGCGGGAGAGACAAGGTCGTCCTGGATCGACCCCTAAATCCAAGGAGGCCAAGAAGCTGGACCTTTTGGGCCGGAAGGTCTACTCTACGGGGGGTTACAGTTAAGAATAGTGAATCAACAGGCTATTCTCAGCCGTTACGTGTTTAATGCTTGGTCGGCAATGGAACGTTTTAATGACTAGAGCAGAGCTCCAGAGCAGCCCTGTCTGCTTCCATTAAAGAACGCAAAGTCGTGTCAAAGGCCTTACTGCAGTCGGCCTTAGATGCGGCCGATGCGGCAGCTCGCTCCATGGCATCCGGGGTTACCATGCGGCGTAGCTCGTGGCTGCAAGCCTCGGGTCTTCCCCACGAAGTGCAGGTCACTATTCAGGACTTACCCTTCGAAGGCCCTGAGCTATTTTCGCAGCAGACTGACACCCGCCTTCAAACTTTGAAGGACTCAAGGGCATTAATCAAGTCCTTGGGCCTGCATACACCAGCAAGCCAGAGGAAACCATTCAAACCGCCTCCTCCGGCAAGACCTTTTCGCCATCGGCAGGATGAGGACAGACGAAGAGGCAGGGGTTTTCGTAGACCCTCAGGACGTCAGTCCAACAGCCAGGGAGCCTCCCGCCAACAGGCCACCCAGAAAAAGACATTTTGATCAACACGACAGCGACTTAGCAAAAGCCAGAGTTCCAGAGACCCCCCTGTTCCTCAACAGACTGTGCCTCTACGCGCCGGAATGGCGCAGGATTACAAAAGACCGCTGGGTCCTCAGGACAATTCAGGAGGGCTATTCCCTCCAATTTTCTTCGTTGCCCCGGCGGGGCCGCCCTGCATTATTTGGTTCCCTGCAGGATCAGGCCCACCAGCAAATATTACGAGGGGAGTTGCAGACCCTGCTCCAGAAAGGAGCGGTGGAGCAGGTGCCTCCAAGTTGCAAGGGAAAAGGGTTTTATTCTCGCTACTTCCTTATCCCCAAAGCGAAAGGAGGCCTGCGACCTATTTTGGATTTGAGGCGCCTCAGCTGGTACCTTCGAAAGATTCGGTTCCGGATGGTATATCCCTAGCTTCAATAGTCCCATCTCTGGATCCGGGCGATTGGCACGCCGCCCTTGACTTACAAGATGCGTACTTTCATATCCCAATCAACCCTCGACACAGGAAGTTTTTACGCTTCATCGTCGACCAGAAGCACCTGCAATTCACGGTGCTCCCCTTTGGCCTTTTTCAGCCCCGCGGGTGTTTACAAAGTGCCTGGCGGTGGTAGCGGCGCATCTCAGGAGGCAAAGGGTTACCCTCTTCCCCTATTTAGACTATTGGCTGATTGTGGGCAAATCATATCAGGAAGTGCTATCCCACCTGCGCTTGACTCAATCAGTATTCGACCGGCTGGGGCTGCTGGTGAATATTCAAAAATCGGTGCTCATCCCTGCACAGCGGATAGAATTTATAGAGGCGGCCCTCGACTCGAAGTCAGCAAAAGCAAGCCTTCCTACCGCCCGTTTCCAAACCATCAAGCAGACGGTGGATTCCTTAACGAAGTTTCCGCTAGTCGCAGCATGGGAATGCCTTCGTCTGCTGGGCCTCATAGCAGCTTGCACCTTCGTGGTTCCCCTCGCCCACCTACGCATGCGACCACTCCAACTGTGGTTGGCGGGGGTGTTCCACCCAGTGAGAGACAGCTTGGACACGATGGTCACTGTGCCTGCACCCGTGCTAGAAACCCTTCGTTGGTGGGGTTGCGAGACCAACCTGTGCTCAGGGGTTCCGTTCCGCATTCCCCAGCCGTCGCTTCATCTGACAACGGATGCCTCGGATGTTGGCTGGGGAGCGCACCTCAACAGCCTCAAGACGCAAGGTCTGTGGTGAACGGAGGACTCCTGGTTGCACATCAATGTAAAAGAACTCAGGGCAGTGCGGCTGGCATGCGGGGTGTTTCGGGGGCACCTTCAGGGACGCACAGTGTTGGTGCGTACAGACAACACCACCGTGATGTTTTACATCAACAAGCAAGGAGGTACATGTTCGCGCCACCTATGCCAGGAGGCCATGAGACTCTGGGAGTTCTGCGTTCAACACAAGATCCACCCAGTGGCATCGTATATACCGGGCCTCCGGAACTCCCTGGCGGACGAACTCAGCAGGAAGTTTGTGACCCACGAATGGGCTCTCCACCCAGAGGTGGCAATGGCCATCTTCCAGAGATGGGGGTTTTCCCCGTCTGGATCTGTTCGCCTCTGAGCTCAACACGAAGTGTCGGGACTTCTGTTCCTTCCGGGGGCACAGCCCCGGGTCCAGGGGGGACGCCTTCAAAATCCACTGGGGACAGGAGGGGTTACTGTATGCTTTCCCCCCAACTCCACTTGTGCCCAGAGTGCTGTGGAAGATGAAGGAGGACAAAGCGAGGGTCATTCTGGTTGCCCCGGCATGGCCGAGGCAACATTGGTTCTCGGCTCTGATGCTGTGGTCCAGGCGCAGCCCGATCTAGCTACCCCTCAGACCGGACCTGTTAACCCAGGACAGTGGGCACCTCCTCCATCCCAACCTGGAGGCCTTGCACCTCCACGCATGGGACCTTCGTGGTTAACGGACAGTGAGTAGTTGTGCTCCTCCCCGGTGAGGGAGGTCCTGCAAGGCAGCAGAAAGCCCTCCACAAGAGCTACATATATAGCTAAATGGCGTAGGTTTGCACTTTGGGTTGGCGCAAAAGGGGAGGACCCAGCGCTGGTCTCGGTTCACAGCATATTGGATTATTTATGGCACCTGAAGTCGAGTGGGCTATCAGTCTCATCCCTGAAAGTCCACCTAGCGGCGATTGCGGCCTTCCGCAGAGACTCCAAGTGCAACGCCCTTTTCTCTAGCCCCATGGTAGAAAGATTTTTAGCAGGCCTCTCAAGACTATAACCGGCACTGAAACCACCTACAACCCAGTGGGACCTAAATGTGGTCCTGTCACGACTTACCAGACCACCCTTTGAGCCGTTGGCGACGTGCTCCCTCCTGTACCTGTCATGGAAGGTCGCCTTCCTGGTGGCCATCACGTCCACTCGAAGGGTGTCAGAACTGCGGGCATTAGTAGCAGAGCCTCCGTACACCCTGTTTTTCAAGGACAAGGTGCAACTGCGCCCGCACCCATCCTTTAGGCCCAAGGTGGTGTCCCATTTTCACATAAACCAGGATATTTGCCTACCTGTCTTCTATCCAAAACCTCATGTGTCAGAGGAAGACAGGTGCCTCCACTCCCTGGATGTGCGTAGGGCATTGGCCTTCTATATAGAAAGGACGAAGCTGTTTCGCAAGTCTCCCCAACTCTTTGTGGCAGTGGCGAACTACAAAAAAGGCCAGCCGGTGTCTATGCAAAGGATCGCGGCCTGGATTAAGGATTGCATTAAGGAATGCTACAGGCTGGGCGGCAGACACCTGCCAAAGGCAACGGCCCATTCGACTAGGGCCCAAGCGGCTTCAACGGCTTTCCTAGCGGGAGTACCAATCGCGGACATATGTAAGGCAGCGACATGGTCATCCCCACACACCTTCGCGCAGCACTACGCCATCACCCGTCAAGCGCAGCAGGACGCAGCGGTGGGGAGAGCGGTGCTGCAGATGATCTCTCTGTGATGTCTCCCACCTCCAAGGTAAGGCTAGATAGTCACCTACAGTGGAATGGACAGGAGCAGCACTTGAAGAAGAAGAAGGGGTTACTTACCTGTAACCGGTGTTCTTCGAGGGGTGTGCTCCTGGCCATTCCCATCCCTCCCGCCTCCCCTCAGACAGTAGGGTAGAAGGAACTGAGGAGGGGCAGGGTCGGCTAGGCTTATGTAGGGAGCGGCGACAGCGCCACTCCAGGGGGCACTACAGCCGACCCTACGGGTACTCTAGGGGAAAATGTTTCCGGCGTGCCGTGCACGGGGCGTGCAGACACCTACAGTGGAATGGCCAGGAGCACACCTCTCGAAGAACACCGGTTACAGGTAAGTAACCCCTTCTTCTGAATCAGGTGGAGGCAGGGACTTTATCTGCGTTTCCCACATTCCAAGCCAGTGCCATAACAAGCAGACTATCAGTCTATACAGCAGTCTCTCTCCTCCCCAAAATCTTTTCCCAACTAGAGTTTCAGAGAAAGACATGTCTCTGTGATATTGAATGAAGTGTAGCTGTAATCATGTTGGTCCCAGGATATTAGAGAGAGAAGGTGGGTAAGGTAATATCTTCTGTTGGTGTGAGAGAGAAGCTTTCAAGCAGCAGAGAGATTTTCTTCTCAGGCACAGACTGCAGGCTAAAAATTGCTGTTAAATCTTCGAGCTTGAACTGCAGCTTGAGCTCTTGTACCTCCACTCACATAGGGTCCCAGAACTTGGGCTTCAGTCTGTGCCCCAGTGTCTACACAGTGGGTTTAAAAAAAAAAAAGCCCCAGAACTGAAAGTCCAAGTCAGCTGACTTGGGCCAGTGCTGGCTTTTTATCCCTGTGCAGTCACACCCAGAGTTCTCTCTTCTTGGCAGATGGGGAGTACTGGTCTGTCTAGAATAGATTGGAAGCACAATCTAGGTTGTAAGATACAATCCAGCATAGTGGGGGCTTGATGTCAGTTTGTCTTTATGCTAATGTAGTGTACATAATCATAAATGACAACTAGCTGATTTGTAAGTGCAAACTAAATCTGAATAGCCATAATTGCACACTGTGCAAGCATAAAACTGACAGTCAGTATTTAATATCTGCCCTATAAGATAGACGAGGTGGGCGGGGTAATATATTTTATTGGACCACCTTTGGTTGGTGTGAGGACAAGCTTTCAAGCCACTCAGAGCTCATCTTCTCCTGGGAGATGAACTTTATGGGGCTCTTAACCTTGTCTTTCATCAACAGAAGCTAGTCCAAAGCAAGATACTGTCTCACACACCTTGTCTCTAATATCCTGGGTTGCATATGGTTACCACTACTTTGCATGCCCTATAAGCTGTTCATTTTTTTGCTGATCTGTACCTTTTTTTGGTTTTTTTTTACTAGTGTTAACTTCTTCAGCCAAAGTCAAAATTGTTCTTAGCTGTTTCTTGTTCAATTCGTTTAGCAACTGAAGTAACATTTAACTTGATTTGTAGTTTAATAGCTACAAACACTTATTATTTAGCAGCAATGTTTCTCAAAAGCTAGTAGCTCAGTTTCTTAAAAGTCGGGCTCTAAAAATAACTTTGACTTGGTATAATGACATTTTACTGTTCACGCTCGCTTTCTGTATGAGGTCTGTTGGGGAGAGGGGTGACCCTGACCTGCATTAGTTATGATTTTATGTGTTTTCAGATCATGCATGTTTTGCATTGTTCAGTGGTCATGTGCTTCTCTTTCCAGATGAAAGGATGCATAAAAGTTTTAAAGGAACACCCTGCTGACACAGTGGAAGGCCTTCTGAATGCTCTCAGGTATGTACAATTTGATTCTGCCTTATTAACAATCTCTTATTCCTCCTCCCCACACCCCCCGCCTCCATTGTGCAATTAGGAAATTTGTGATTGGTCATGTAGTAAGAAAGTTCTGTACATTACCAAGGAAATCCATCTTTATATGAATTACTTCCTAGTCTGGGCACAGACTTTTGAAATACAGGGTGCCCTCACCTCCTAAGGAATGTAATGGGAACTGGAGATGACTTGCAATGCAATAACTTCTGTATTTAAATATGCATAACACAATTTTGGACTGGTAGATAATGAAGATTAAAAAATTGACAAGATTGATGGTCTTGGGATTTAGGCATTGAATGGGGCGTAAAAGAACTGGAGTCAATTCCAAGATCTGCCACAGACTTACTATGTGATCTTAGGCAGGCTATTTGGTCACTCTGTTGAGACAGGAAATGAGGATAGTGGTGCTTCATCTCCTGTGTCTCATCAGATTGAAAGCTCTTTGGGTCAGGGTCTGCTTCCTACTATGTGTTAGTTCTTCACCTGTCATAGATGTGCCTCAGTATCTGTTGGGACTTGCAGGAGCTAACATAAATCATCTTAAAAAAAAAAAAAGTCTATAATTCCTTTTTACACAGGAATAACTATGGGTATGTCCACACGTATCTTTTAAATCAAAATAACACTGGTTATTTTGATTTAAAAAAAGATTAGGTCCACACAACGTTTTCTTATTTCGAAATGACGAGCTCTATCATTTCAAAACAAGAAACATTATTTTGAAATAACGTAAACCTCCTTTAATTCGAAACAGCTGTTATTTTGAAACAGTTATTTCAAAATAACACTTTTGCCCTTCTCCTTCCCAGGGTGCCTTCCTTTTTGTATGTATTGGGTGGGGGCATGGCCCAGGGAGGGGGCCATTTTGCCACATCTCCAATGATGCCTCTCTCCTGGTTTGAAATAAGTTCTGTGTCTGGACTTGCTATTGCGATTTGAGGTTTTTGCTTATTTCAGTTTAAGTTAATTGGGGTTAAGGATTTTATTTTGAATTAACTTATTTTGAAATAAGCATCTATGTGTGGACATAGCCTATATCTACAGAGAAAGGATGATCTAAGGATTAGGATTCAATCATGGGACTAAGGAGGCAAGGGTTCAGTTCTCTGCTGTGTCACAGATTGCCTAGATGATTTTGGGCAAGCTGCTAAGATTACAGGTACAGTACATAGCAGTAGAAGATCTGTGGTGTTGAGAGCCTGAATCAGCTGACGGGTTTGCAGGACTATGAAACTGCAGTGTAGACATTCATGCTTGACAAGAACCTAAACTCTGACCCACTGACTTTTTCTATTATCTGACTTGGAGCATGGGCTCCAGTTTGAGCCTGAATGTCTACACTGCAAGTTTATAGATTTGCAGTGCGAGCCCAGGAGTCCTTAGTCAACTGAGCCAGGCCAACTGTGGCTGCAGTACAGGTTTTTTACTGCACTGTAGATATTTCCTTCCAGTAAAATCCTAGTTCCTTTTACATCAGTAGGAATGGTGCTATTGCACTCACAGGATTTCACCATTAGTTTCTTTCTGCCCTCAGTTTTCCATTTGTAAAGTCAACATAATAGTTTGAGACTCAGTTGCTGAGGCCATAAAGACTTTAAAAGAACAGAATATATTTTGATTGTTTCTAAGCTAACTTCATTGCATATTTTGTGAGAGGTTTAAAATGAAATGAATAAATGGCAGTGGGACTGCTGACTGTCTTCTGAGAAAAGTTAGTATCAATTACAGTATCCATTTTAAAGTTACATTCCCTGCAGTAGCTTTGTTTTCTATAGGAAAAGTGAGGAAAGTATGTTTAACATACATAAACCTATTAGAGTCAGTAAAACTGCGTATGAATTTGCAGAACAGCAAACCGACCTTTGAGGATGTCCTATTTCATGTTCATTTTTTATATATATATTTCTTTTTCACTAAATATTTATAACCTGTAGGTTCACAACAAAACACCTGAACGATGAATCTACTTCCAAGCAAATTCGAGCTATGCTTCAGTAGTCCTTTTGGAGGGAACTGGATCTGTGTTTTGAGCAGAGAAGAGATGTGTATGTTTACATAATTTAATACAAATTGATGTTAATACTTTTCTGTATTTACAAAATTGTGTTCTTTACATTACTGAAATCTATGGATCTTTATTCATAACATGACTGACTTTACATAGCATGACTTCCATTTACGTGTCTGCCTTATCTTTTGATGTTTACAAATATTTTTTACAGATACTTCAGCTATAACAGTCTGTTGCTGTCTCAGTTTGTTTAATTCTTAGATGCCACCTCTTTCACAGAAGTAAGCAGTAATAAGGACAAAATGAAAGTCAAATAGCCTGAACCTGTGGTTGCCAAGCTTTTTGATTTGAAGGCTACAAATACTGTTTCTATAACCCTGAAAGGCCACATTCCTGACAGCAGCCCCCCACCCCACCCCACCCTCCAGCCAAATGGAAGGAGTCTTCGCTGACCTCCAGTACCCTGGTTGCAGCAAGGAAACTGCACACATTCCATGGCCCCGTTCACTCCACCTGGGTTCCTAGGAATTGGCTCTCTTCTGCAGCCAGAGGGATGAGAAATCAGTGCCTCCCATTCTCTGGCTCAAACAGGGACCCCAGCACCTAGTGATCCAAGCAAAGCACTTAGCCATGTTTGCTGCTAAAGCCAGCAGGAGGGGAGCATTCATTTCATGTCCCCTTGACTGCAGCAAGGAGCCTGCTCCTGTCTTGTAGCCCCACAGCAATGTGCTCATCTGGGTCCTTAGGTAGTGGCTCCCTTCTTCAGCCAGGATGAGGAACGCAGGGCGACTTGAAAGACCATGCAGGTCACTTTTGGCCTATGCGCCATGGGTTGGGAACCAGACTAAGCCCTAGGATGAAACTCGCAGGAGACATTTAATATAAAAGTCAAATTGTCTGATTTCTTTTCTATTATGCCAATTAGTTTACATAAAGAAGTTGGTCGTTTGAACGTTCAACTCCATTGCATGGGACATACGATGTTTTGTATTAGGCCTAAGGAAAAGCGGCCGCTTACTGCTGATTTTTGCCCGGCAACAAATTTCTCTTGCCACAGAGGATGTTTTCTCCCTTTGGTTTATGTAGTAACCCTTGCCAGTTAAGAAATTTAATATTTTGTTTGGGGTTCAATTAATTAAATTCAGTTCAAGACTATAGACAGATTCATACACACTTGTATTAATGAAATAGAAAAATATTCTTAGGCCTAATTCTTGAGGCTTGGAGAATAATGGAGTACTGAAGCCTTGTGTACACTAGAAAGAGGCAGTGTAGCTCTGTTGATAAACTCTCCTAATGGAGAGACAATTCATACTGGCTAAGAAGTTATTCTGCTGGTATAGCTTATGCCAGTTCCCCAAATGAAACCAAAGGGTACAGCTACAGTGAAATAAAACACTTGCAGCTGCCTAGGTCAGCTGATATGGGTTCAGTGATCAAGGGTGCAAGGCTATAAAATTGCAATGTAGACACTGAGTCTTGGGCTGGAGCCCAGGCTTCTGGGACCCTTCCCCATCACAGGGTCTCTATAGCCGGGTTCTAATCCAAGCCTGAATGTCAACACTGAATGTTATAGTCCTGCAACACAGGCCAGCCACATGTTTCTTACTGTGGAGTAGATATACCTGCGGTGGGTGGGAAGGCAGTTCTGTCAGTATAACTGTGTACTAGAGTTGTGGGCTGGTTAAATATACAACTTACATTATTATACCAGCAAAAGTTTCTAATCTAGACCTGGCCTCATTAGAACAGAAGTGATAGAAAGTATTTGACTGTGCCTGTGAGTTGGGTTATTTGTAAACTACTTTTTACCAGTTCTCAATGAAAACTTACCATAGCTGTTGTTTTCAATGTGTCACACTTTCAAGAAGTTGAGTTCCTCACTGAATTACCTTTGTTCTTAGTTTCTCCAGTCTAAGGGATGGAGGTCTTTTGCCAAAACCAGCAAAGTGCTCTTTTGAGTGTCTGAGTGACCTGCAGCAGCTGTGAATTTTCTAGCAGAGAGGATCACATTTTTCAAAACCGTGCATTAAATTTTGCATGCTTGGCTCGCATGTATGCATGTAAACTCTAATGCATGTGCACAAATACTGATTTGTGCCTCTGTATCCATATCAGGTTTGTGTGCTGCCACTGGAGTTCTCATGCAGGTACTTCAGAAAATATGTCCCTTTCATGCTTTAGAGGTGCAACACAATACTAGAAACTGTGTTATACTGCCACAAAGCAACCTCTCATTATCCGCTCCTAAGCGGTATTTAGCTTTGTAAGCCCCTCAAAATAGGAATCATCTTTGGGGTTTTATTTGCACAGCACTTACTACTCTGAGGCCTCATTTCTGATTGCGACCTCTAGAAGTTAATGTAATACTCATGATGATGCATCTGACTTCACTGTGCAGCTTCTGCTTCCGAGTCATCAAATGTCATCAGACCCAGTAGTCTCCCCACTATATTAGAGACCTATCGATACTTGGTGTAGGGATATTTACAAAATGTACTTGAAAAAAGAACTTTCACTATTGTCATCAATTAGGCAGAGCTAAGTGGACTACAGACCTTGCGGTGGATCTGGTAGATTCTTTATTTGCTAAAGTCAATACTTGCCTATTTTTAGTTAGAATTTGTGAAACACTGAAATATTTTAAGACCCAAAAGAAGGAGCTGTGTAATAAAGAAAAATGTAAACCTGAAAGCATTCTTAAAGTTCTCATGTGATGTTTGCAGATGTCACTGCATTTCTTTGCCTGGTATGATGGGATTTTTCTGTACAGGAGTTTGTTTGAAATATTAAAGTTGGTACATTTGCATGGTTTGGATTGTCTTTGTTTATACAGTGGGTAATAAGAAAGGACATTCAGAAGTTCCATTCAGTATCACCAAATATACCCAGTTTATAGAACTGTTGCACCTTTTTATGCTGGTAATATTACACATACTACAGGAATTAGACACCTGAATAGCTCTGTTGGTTCAGCATATTCAATATGACATCCCTTACAATATGGTGGGCATTGTACAAGAACAAACCTCCAAATTTTACCTTACATTTTTAATTGTGTTTAGGTTGCTTGATATTTGAATACTGCTCTACCGTCCTATATTGTAACCTTATAAATATTGGCTACCATGAACAGGAAGGTAATGCAGAGTCCTAAATAGTCTGCCAAGAGAGTAGAAGTTGAATATTTAATTGAATCATCAATATAATTTTTGAAATAGTGCCCAGATGTACAGTCAGGGTCCATTGTGTTAGACACTGTACATATGTGGTTTTAAGTTTCTACCTCTGCCTGAGGTGGGGTGTGGAGCATTTTGGCTGCATGTTGCATGGATTTGTGTGGCTAACTTCTCTGAGGAGAAAAATTGATGATAGAAGCAGTAATGTGTAGATTATTCTATCGGTTTCCATTTCCATCTCTCCTTTGCCCTCAAACTGCTGCTCTTGGAACAAAATTTCATTTTTCTTTTCAAGCCTCTGTCCAAGCCCCCCCCCCCCCCCCCCACCACCACCACCACCACATTTTGTATATGCCAGTTAAATTGACAAAGATATATTTAAAGGATTTGGGATGGGAATTTCAAAAAAACTTCAACAAATTCAGAACTCAGATCCCAATGACTTTGGGGCTGGACATCTTAATTCTGAGTTTGTTTTGGAAATATCACACCACTACAAGTCAAGAAAGGTAGTAAATAGACACACCTGGATGATAAAATGCACCATTTGTCGTGGAACCAGATGCAAGTACCCACATATTAGCACAGGACCTGGAACTTCCATCTCCCAGCTGAGGACTAGAATCCCATGGTCCTTATGTTCTTCATTTTGGCAATGAAAAAGGAAGTTGGGAGAAGGTGGACGAGTGTCTCCAATGCACTTGGCTCAACACAAATAAATATAAGCAGGAAAATTCCATGTGATCTTCATAGAATCCTAGGGTTGGAAGGGACCTCATAGGTCATCTAGTCCAACCCCCTGCCAGAGGCAGGACCACTCCCACTAAACCATCCCAGTCATGGTTTTGTCCAGCCGGGCCTTAAACACCTCCAAAGATGGGGACTCCACCACCTCCCTTGGGAGCTCATTTCAAGGCTTCACCACTCTCCTAGTAAAAAAGTGTTTTCTAATATCCAGCTTCAACCTCCCTAACCGCAGCTTGAGACCATTGCTCCTCGTTCTGTCCTCTGTTATTACCGAGAACAGTCGAGCTCCATCTTCCTTAGAGCATCCCTTCAAGTAGTTGAAGGTTGCTATCAAATCCCCCCTCAGTCTTCTCTTCTGCAGACTAAATAAGCCTAATGCTTTCAGTCTTTCCTCATAGGGCTTGTGCTCCAGCCCTTTTATCATTTTGGTTGCCCTCCTCTGAACTCTTTCCAGCATATCCCTGTCCTTTTTGTAGTGGGGAGCCCAAAACTGAACACAGTATTCTAGATGTGGCCTTACCAGTGCAGAATAGAGGGGAATGATCACATCCCTTGATCTGCTGGTAATACTTATATTGATGCAGCCCAGTATGCCATTGGCCTTTTTGGCAGCAAGAGCACACTGCTGACTCATATCTAGCTTCCCATCCACCATGACCCCCAGGTCCTTTTCTACACTGCTGCTACTTAGCTGAATGTTTCCCAGCCTGTAGCGGTGTATGGGGTTTTTTCGTCCCACGTGCAGGATTTTACACTTCTCCTTACTGAACCTCATAAGATTTCTATTGGCCCACTGTTCCAATTTATCTAGGTCTCCCTGAATCCTGTCCTTGCCCTCTAACGTGTCTACTGGTCCCCCCGGCTTGGTGTCATCCGCAAACTTACTGAGGATGCAGTCTGTTTCATCATCCAGATCATTGATGAAAACGTTGAACAGAACCGGCCCCAGGACCAACCCCTGGGGCACACCACTCGTTACTGGTTGCCAGCTAGACATGGAACCATTGATTCCTACACGCTGAAACCGTTGATCTAGCCAGTTTTCTAGCCACCTTATAGTCCACCTATCCAACCCATACTTCCTTAATTTGCCAATGAGAATGCTGTGGGAAAGCCTTGCTAAAATCAAGGTATATCACATCAACGGTTCTTCCTGCATCGAGAAAACCAGTCATCTGACGATAGAAGGAAATGAGATTGGTCAGGCATGATTTACCCTTGGTAAATCCATGCTGATTGTTCCTGATCACTTTATTTCCCTCTAAGTGTTTGAGGATGGATTCTTTGAGAATCTGCTCCATAATTTTGCCAGGGATTGAGGTGAGGCTGACTGGTCTGTAATTCCCCGGATCCTCCTTTTTGCCTTTCTTGAAAAGAGGCACTACATTTGCTTTTTTCCAATCCTCTGGCACCTCCCCCATTCTCCATGAGTTTTGAAAGATAACGGCCAGCGATGCTGCTATCTCATCAGCCAATTCCCTTAGCACCCTTGGATGCAGTTCGTCCGGCCCCATGGACTCGTGCACATCCAGCTTCTTTAAGCAGTCCCTAACCTGACCTTCCATCACCAAGGGCCTGTCGTCTTCTCTCCCATCTGCCACACCCATGGTAGTGGGCTGGGAGCTGACCGTGCCTGTGAAAACTGAAGCAAAAAATGCATTGAGCACTTCAGCTTTTTCTTCATCCTCTGTCACGAGGATGCCTGCCCCATTCAGCAAGGGGCCTACACCATCCCTGATCCTCTTCTTGTTATTAACATACTTGTAGAACCCCTTCTTGTTATCCTTTACATCCCTTGCTAGCCGCAACTCCATTTGTCCTTTGGCCTTTCTGATTTTATCTCTGCAGTCCCTAGCAATATCTTTATATGCCTCCTTGGTCATCTGACCAAGCTTCCACTTCCTGTAAGCTTCCTTTTTATGTTTAAGCTCAGAGCAGAGGTCTCTGCTAAGCCATTCTGGCTGCCTCACATGTTTGTTCTTTCTCCTAATTGGAATGGCAACTTCCTGTGCCCTTAGCAGGGTTTCTTTAAAATATAACCAACTCTCTTGGACTCCTTTCCCCTTCAGATTAGCTTCCCAAGGGATCCTGGCCATCAGTTCCCTGAGGGAGCCAAAATCTGCTTTTTTGAAGTCCAGGGTTTTTGTTTTGCTTCTTTCCTTCCTTCCTTTAATCAGGATCCTGAACTCAGCCATGTCATGGTCACTACTGCCTAGCTTGCCATTTACCTCTACATCCCTGATCAATTCTTCCCTGTTTGTGAGCAGCACGTCGAGCAGTGCAAGGTCCCTAGTTGGTTCCTCTAGCATTTGTACGAGAAAGTTGTCCCCAACACTCTCTAAAAACGTCCTGGATTGCCCATGCACTGCTGTATTGGCCTCCCAGCAGATGTCAGGGTAATTGAAGTCCCCCATGAGCACCAGGGTCTGTGATCTAGAAGCTTCTGCTAGTTGTCCATAGAACACCTCATCCACCTCCTGCTTCTGGTCTGGTGGTCTATAGCAGACACCCACCACAACATCCCGCTTGATGCTTTCCCCTCTCAATGTAACCCACAGACTTTCTACTGGCACGCTTCCACTTCCATAATGGAGCTCTGAGCAGTCATAGAGCTCTTTTACATATAGTGCTACTCCTCCCCCTCTTCTTCCCTGCCTGTCTTTCCTGAACAGTTTATACTCATCCATGGCAGAGCTCCATTCGTGCAGACTATCCCACCATGTCCCCGTTATTCCTATAATATCATAGTTCCTTGTCTGCGCTAGTATTACCAATTTTTCTTGTTTATTTCCCAGGCTCCTTGCATTAGTGTATAGGCACCTAAGATACCTGATCGATTGCCCTACTTTGTCATCTTGATTTCCAATTCTATTACATAAACCTCCTTGCATTTTTTCTTGGAGTTCTCCTCCCCCACTTTCCTCACATATTGGGGCTTCAGTAGAGCACTTAAGACATGTATTTGATTTCCCCCCCCC